>OZ023208.1:14778879-14796379 GCA_963995525.1 Escarpia spicata | reverse complement strand
TGCTCTTTTCAGGTCGTCTGGAAAATATCTTTAGTTAACGACAAGTTAATAACATGTGTTAAAGGAAGTAGGAAAGTATGATATGTTAATTTAACAATATGTGGAGTTATTAAGTCCCAACCAGGGCTTGCTATCTTTGATTATAGTTTCTACTTCATTCAGTTCAACTGGGGAGATAAATATTGTATGGAAGTTTCGATGCTTAATATATATTGACGGGTCAATACCAACTTTGGTAATTTTTTCAGCCAACGATGGTTCAACCTTAACATAATAGTTATTGAAGTAATTGGCAATTACCTTTTTATCGGTTATTAATTTATTATTAATAGTTATCTTCGGAGATTGGGGAGGTTTTTTATTTATATTAATTATTTGCTTAATAAGTTGCCATGATTTGAGAAGATTTGATTGATTTTGCTTTAATAACTGTTGATACTGATTTATTTCTGCTCTTCTTAAAATTAAGTTAAGCTTATTGCGGTATGCTTTATAGTTAGCTTCATTAGTAAGGGTAGGTGCTTTTTTGTAGTAGGCGAATAATTTATTTTTAAATTTTATGGAGGTCTTCAGCCCATGTGATAGCCATGGTTTCCTATTACTGTATTTTTGTTTAATCTTTACTTCAGGAAAGCAGTTAAGATAATGCTTACAAAACTGTGAATAGAAAGCAGCATATGCATTATTTGGGTCATCAAGTTCAGAAGTAACAAGTGACCAGTCAGCATTAGTTAGACTTGTTGTAAACTTTGCTATGTTCTGATCGGTATAAAACCTCTTAGTTGTGTATTTTGTGTTTACATAAGTTGAACAACTGTTGTTATCGACATAGAAGACAGGAAAATTATCTGATATATCTGTATATAGTATACCAGAACAGGTTTCTGTGCTATTTATAGTTAGGTTATTAGTAAAAATGTTGTCAATAAGTGTGGCAGAAGTAGCAGTTACTCTAGTTGGCTTGCTAATGAAAATATATGACATGGTGTACATACATTCAAGAAATTCTGAGCTAGGTACATGTTTATCCACATTTAGCAAATTGATATTGAAATCACCCATGAGATAACACAGGCAATTCTCTTTATGGAAATTTTTAAAAATAGCATGCAAGATTGAGGTGAATACATTTATGTCTTTGTCTGGCGGCCTGTACACAACTCCTATAATAACGTTCCTTTTATATGTAACTATACCTTTGCCCAACTCAATAAATACACACTCTATATCTTCATTACTTCTGTCAAAATCTTCTCTTCGTTTGTAGAGAAGCGAGTCTTTTATGCAGACCGCCACGCCACCACCCTTTTTATTGTTTTTGTAGTTATTGGTAACCTGCAATGTTATAAGTATCAACACTGCTTTCCTGTAGCCACGTTTCAGAGAATCCAATTATTGAAAAAGAGTGATTGAGATTGGCAAAGTAATTTTCAAATTGTTGGTGGTGGCGAGGCAGACTTCTGATATTGACATGAACAACAGAGAATGTGGTATCTGTTACACCAATTTGTATGCATGACTTATTAAAGGTATCTTCTATATGGTAATTACATTATTCATGTTTTGAGTGAATTCACAATAGTAATTTATATCTGGATCAGAGTTAAATAGCATGTCTGTATCTGACTCACTGTTGATTTCAAACGGTATGAAAGCTTTCTTTTCTAGTTCTTGGAATGAGAAGGAAATATTAACATGCATCCAACTTTCAGATATGACATCTATAAATTCACAGTCATTGTCGAGATGATTGTATGGAAAAATTTTAGACATACATTTTATACAATACCAATACTCACAGTAATCTCGAATATTTTGTTAGTTCAATACTGTGATACAATTAACATGATAATACCCTTTACAAGTAATGCACCCATTTGTATTAGAGTAATAGAATCATGATCTCCATGAGTAGTGTATGTACTTATCAGAGTGTTATTTTAATAAATCGACGTGTGTACAACATTTTCAATAAAATCATGAAAGGACACTTGTAACAGTAGCAAGAAAAATTGTCATAAAAAGCGTCTTTATTTACCAAAAAAAATGCGGGTCATTACCTTAGCCCTTTCACTTGTCCCTAGTCAGGCTAACTTGTTGTCCCCAATCATTCCCTTATGCAGCATTATCATAAAATATGTTATGCCTTTCGTATATATACTGTATATTATTTTATCACAGTATTATTTTAATAAATCTATGTTGTACAACATTTTCAGTAAAGTCCTGTAATAGTAACAAGGCAAATTGTCATGAAAATGGCAGTTTATTGAGAGGGATATCATCAACATAGCAAAATGCATTTTGTCCTCATAAACTGCAGCTAGTTGGGATCAACGTACATGTCGAAATAGGCCAATTGTTTTATAAAAAGGCAAGCCAATCTACTGATGACAATGTATCAAGAAAGGTATTTTTAAAAGCTGTATTTAAAAAGTACTAAATTGGGGCAATACCAACATTGTATTAAAAAGGACGTCTATATGGGAGCAACTATCAGAGAAGATACTTTATATAAATAGGAGAGAAAGATCCTTTAAAAATAGCGAGTTAATAGATACAACCATAACATGTTCCGAAGGAGCCCGTTTGGTATCAAAGGATTCGTTATCCTTAATAGAAAATTGTAAATTTTGTCTTTATAAAAGGGCAAGCCAAAAAGGTTGCATTCCTTTGTCATTGCACCAAAATAGTTTGTAATTAGGAACAATGTCCGTAAAAAGGTAATTTTAATATAAAAAAAAGGATATAGATTTCCGTTTAGTTATAAAATGCATACCATTTACCAGAAGACATCACATTGTGTGATAAAACAAAGCAAATGGTTTATAAAAGAGCAAATTAAAGGTATAATGGTCCAAACTTACGCTTTACGTGTCACAAAAGATATATCTGGAAAAGGGGAATGCATGCTACAAGTTCATTCCATCACCTGATAGTCCAAGCAAACTACGGTTTCATTTGGAACAAATTGCAACAATATTTCTTTTACCGCAGTGCGTTCTGTATATGCTACCCAGACCACCATTCTAAAAGTTCTAAGAAATTCCTGCAGGGGAACTACTTACAATTGGCATAAATCCAAAAGGAAGTCACAAAAAATAAAAATGTTGGAATATATCTTCTTCCAGATTTAAATGATTTCAAATCCTAGAAAGAGGTTTTGTGCACAAGAATGAATATGCAATACGTTACTATTTCATTGGAATTGTAATTAATTTGCATAATTCCGATAAGGAACGCTATCAAATACCAATATGCTGCCTCTTTATTACAAAAAAATGGCCAAATTAAATATGGCACACTGGGCCGTTGGACAACATATTTTGAGACCATTTGTCAATTTGGTTATTTGCCGACTCCCGTCACAGTACCTGCTTTTACCAAATAATTCTCTCAAGGCTTATACGTCGCAGAATTTCACGTGAACTCGATTCTGCAGAACACAATAACATTGGTGATGTTTTTGAACAAGTTATGTCGTAACTGTCCTTATTATTCGCCGTCTCATGTTGTGCTGTGAAAATTATAGTGATATATACGTTTTGCATATCGGTGACGAATATTCGAATTTTTGCAATTGCGCGAACGTCATAAAGATACAATGGTTGCGTACCTACTTCAGTTCCATGTACATATCACATAAGATGTGAAAGGACAATTGATCTCCGTCAAAATGAGATATAATGTGGAGCTGTCAGTTAAAGCAGTTTAAACGACGTTTAAACAGAGTCACCGTTAGTTGATGAATATCTGCACATCGCCAACGATACCGCTCTGTGGAACACAAGTTCTGGATTACCTGACCTGTCTGTATTGTGACATGTTGCCTAGCAATATGTCCGTCAATACGCTGAATGTATGTAGAGGTACACGTGCTCGGCATTCATTTCTCATGGCTTGACGTACCTTTTGCCAAGCAACAGTTCACGTATTGGATAGGTCAAATACAGCTCATCATCAATGTGCAGCCGTAGTGTCCCATGGTAGGGCGAAGGCATATGTCGTTTCCAGATCTGATACGCGATGTCCAACCGATATCTCGTATTCTACTGATGTGCCCTGCAAAGGTCCACTTCCGTCTACTGACTTGTTCTATCACGATTATGACCTTTGTCTTCTCTCTTACCCAGATGTTTGTTTTTCTCTCCCGATATATGATGTTGAACATACTTCTTTCCATCTTTGTTTGTGCGGCTGCTAGCTTGTTCTTTGCCTGGTTGGTGAGTGCCCATGTTTTCGCGCCGTATGTCAACGCTGGAAGTACGCATGAGTTGTACACGTGTGTCTTCAAGCAAGTTACCCTTGAATTGAAATTTATTTTATTTGGCATAAATAATACAACGACAAATTGCATGTGATAGCTATGAATGCCAGGACGCCAGTAAGAAATAAAGTAGTTGAAGCAACTGGACGTGCAATGCAACAGAACATAAGTTTATGCATGTATTTATATATGTTGTATATAATATTAATTATAATAATAAAGTAAACTAAAATAATAAATAATACTACATACATGTGATATGTATAAATAATGCATATCAGTACAATTTATAATGGTAAATCAGTCTGATTAATACGAACTTTAACTTAAGAAATGTTACATCAGTAATTACCAATGATGATCAAACAGGAATAATAATTTCTTATTAAGCATACCTCTGAATAAGAGCTCGTGATTGCATTTTAAGGTTATGCCTTTTAATTATTGCTAGGCAGAGCACATTTGAGACATTCAACATTTTAGTGTACAGCTCAATCCCCGTTGTTTAGTTTCTGTTCTGGTTTAACCTCAGTGAATATTCTTGCTCAATCTGGTGACATGACTATGTATCTCATTATGTCTTTTCACAGATGTGGTTAGATAACTTGGGCATTGTTTTTTGTTATTTTATTATACAACTGCACTCCTTGTATAATGCATAGATCTTCTAATTTATTTATTCCATATATTTTGAAGATGGGGTCTGTATGTGCAAGTACCTGTTGCGGAATCTCTTTCTAGATTTGAACTTCGTCCTTTTTCGCCACACTAATTGGTGTAATACGTGTGTAGTGAGAATATCAATGAAGGTCACCATCTAATGTTGAATGTTCAAAATTGCGCCATTCCATAAACGTTGTACAATAATAATGGTTGTGGATCTACCTTACCTATTACGTCATATATCATTGTAAACCGTATTGAAGCCCTATAAAACTGAGCTATTGAGAAAGAGCTGTCAGATGAGGCAGTATGTGTGGAGCGACGTTCAGAGTACGCTCGCGAGATGTTTGTCAACATTGCTTTTTCTATGAAGTATAGCAAAGCCGAGCAAACCTCATGCGATAAATCAAATCTCAATGTGAAGGTAGTTTTCCCCTATTCTTGGTCGACTTAGTCTTGGGTTAGTAAGTTTTGCTTTGATTAATATTAACATGTCTTATAAAGTAACGGTTCTTTCAACAAATACCTACCTGCATAGTTTAGTTTCATTGTGGTGCGAGTCCCTTTTCATCGCTTTTTGTCATATTCGTCTTCATTCAATAAACGGAGGCAGAGTGTCAGGTACTGTCAGTTTTATCTCAGCGGGGCTGGACATTGACAAAGTAATCATGCCCAATAAAAATTAATGAAAAGGGAAGACGACTCGCTATTAACTTCTAAAAATCCTTCGTTTGTCAAGAATAATTGAACAATGTAAAACTATCAACAACAAGGACGGAAACAAGGGGCGATCAACTGTATCCCCTTATAATAGATGAATTGCGTAGCCTTGAAGAAAAAGGTTGTTTCGAAAGACTCTGGTTCTCAACAACCAGTTTCATGTAGTGTGGCAACGAGAAAGTGGACAGATTCGGCAGGTCTGTCTGCATTGTTAGTTCGAATAAGTCTCACAGAATAGACAAAAAGCTGTATACAATATTAATAATTTATCGGGCCACTAACCTGAAGAAGGCTGCAATTCTATGAGGGAAGGAGGAAACAGTACGCAAAATATTGGAGTATAACCTGATAGCTGAGGTATACAGTCTACACTCAACGTGTATGTTACACGACCCGAGTAAAACAAAACTGAAAGCAAAGACACCGTCGTCAACAGTTACGACTCAGTGTTCTGATGACGCTGCATAATACAGCTGGATTCAAGAAATAGTCAATGGCGTGACGTTCTACAAGAAAGAACTCTTGCTTGCAAAACTAGTACACCAATACAAATCCCTTTTTGTTGAAGATGTAGACTATAAGAATATCAAACTGCGGTCACGGCTACAAAAACCACTACGCTTCAGACGTTTTAGTTCTCGTGAAACATGGCAAGGGCAGTCTACTATTGTTTTAGTTGACCTAAATTTCACAACTACCATACAAAGTAACAACTCCATATTGTACTTAATTTCGAAACGGAGAGAATACGATTTACCAACATATATAACATGGCCATTTACTAATTAAGCAAAGTAGATACGCAACCATTGTAATATTAAGATGTTTGCGGAAACGCCCAATTTCGAAAATTCATAATTTGACGGTGACCTTGTTTGACCTTAGATTCACGTTCACTGCACCACTTGGCAACCCTACGATGGGCCTCGTTGTGACGGGTGTCCATACCACCCACAGAGACGGCAATGGAACCAGAAGGATGCATATGTATTGCAGCCTCTGGACACACACTAAATATCATTCAGGATACGTATAAGTGCAAATTATGCTAATCTACCAGAAATCCATCAAGATGTCCACCAGAAAATTGTTCACGGATACCACGTAGCGAGCAGGTAGTGAGCAGAAACGTTCACATATCATATTACTGTGCAAGTTTTGATGAGAACTGTGGAGACATCTGGCCTGACAAGAGGAATCCTTCCATCATTCAGATTCGACAATACACAAACCTGTACAAACATTAAACATTTTTGTCTTCATTTTTTTGCTTTTCTGTGCTAAGAGCTTATATTAAAGTTAGTCTTCACCTATCTTTGTGACAATTAGACAACAAAATGGTTTGTTAGACCCTATCTTATATTTTCATATCATCTTCAATTTATAAAACTCTCATCTTACGCTCAGATTGTTAAATCATTGACTATATATATATATATACATTAACTATACAATCAGTGGTTAAATATAGGTCCAAAATGAGCTACTAGTAACTGACGTTCCTGCTTATATTAATCAATCACTCTGCTTTCAAAAGGAGGACGTTCGATTCCTGTAACGTAAATTCATCGTTCGATTCCTGTAACGTAACTCTTATCAAGTAAAAAACAAACCAAAGGGCTGAAATAAAACAATAAACTGAACAAGATACCACTTGCCGGTAGTTAATAGGCCCTATGCATCGGATCGGAAGCACATAAGTCATCTTTCGGAAGTCGCTACCGATTTTTTTTAAATTAATTCATCGAACAAAATAATAAAACACTACTATCTTTTTTGATACCCTTTCCCGCCCATGTTTATTCGTGTAATAAATAATGATACCAGTACTGTACCTTGGTCATAATTTTTTTTGTTATCCCAGGAAAAAAGAGATGACTGCAGGACAGTTGCCAGGGGAACGATTCACCAAGGTGTCTTGAGCAGTGGTTGGAAGTTGTGCACCTGCATTGCGTTGGCTTTTTTCGCGTTTCGGCACATTCATGCAGCAACGATTATGAGTAGCTCGGCTGCTGATTCGGTATTAAAAGAAAGTACCAGTGTCTACAGTGCGATTGATAAAGCCGCAGGGGACTATCTTCTCATCACGGATATTCTCGAAGTTGTCCACGTTTCGGATAATGACTTTTCCGTAACACCGCACAACATGCTATGAAAAGAGGATTTGACACTGTCGCGACGTGTTTTCTCACCATCAGGATATAGAACTGCGATACTTGCGCATGGTGATGGTACATATTTGTGCTTTGATTCGCGCCGTATATTAATTGCCTTGCAAAGTCACTAAAATGTGATGGTGTAACACCTTTCGAGGCCAGCCCAGTCAAAATTGGCATACGTCTTCAAAAACGTCCTTTGCAAGATGAGTCGAACACATGCAGCACAACGCCATCAAAGATGATATGTATGACAACCTTGACCAGTGCTACTGAAACAGAGCAAATCCAGTGAACTGATAGAGGAAACTATATCGGGTCTTCAACCGACCTCTCTACATCCATTAGTGATCATCTGAAATAGGAACTTCTGACTAATCACGATGTACCATCCAATCAAACAGAGTTCCCTGTTGAAAACAAACATGGCAGATGTCGCACATTCAGGATACCTTGGCTAACCAGATATAAATGTTTAGCATATTCACGTGTGACGCAAGGTGGCATGTTTGTATATCGTGCACTATTCGGTAATTAACAATCAGCTGGCGTTCTTGTGAAACGGCCTTACAATGAAAAGTTTCACAAAGCATCAGCCGTCTTAGGAAGTCACTTCGAAGGAAAGGACGGAAAAAGAAATGCTTTCCATACACAATCGTTTGTAGACGCAATGGAATTCAAAAAGTCATGGATGGAAAGCAGGCCTCAGTAAATTGACAGATAGACCGCGCTCTTCAAGAATGACTGCTAGCAAACAGATCAAAATTGATGCCTATCGTCAAAACCATAGTATTTTGTGGGAGACAAAATATACCTCTACGGGGAAATCTTGATGATGGCAAACATGTGACTGCACTGGGTCATAATCCAGGAAATTTCCAGGCTTTACTCCAGTTCAAGGTAGAAGCAGGTGACGAAACACTTAGACAACATTTTGTTACTGCTGACTCACGTGCCACTTATCGATCAAACACTACCCAGAACACTGTGTGGTGACTTCATTCATGATGGTATCCTGGAGGACGTGTGTCTGACAGGATTTTATTCTATATCAGTTGACGAATATGTTGATAGAGCGAATCATGAGCAAATGACATTAGTACTGCGTTTCTGCGATGCAAGTGATGAGATCAAGGAAGGGTATGTATAGTTAAAAAACTGAACTTTGCTTTAGTTAAAGCAATGAGTATTACCGCCGTTAGGAACACGATGGACACTGCAGACAAGCTAATCAGATTCTACCAGTTATCGCCGAAGAGGCAATGCATTCTGGAGAAATGGATTGAGGAAATCCAGGAGGGTGAGACAGATAAGGTGAAACTAAATGAACTCTGTCGTACCCGGTGGCTTGCACGCCATGATGCGTTCAATATCTTCATCGGTTTACACGAGTGCATTATCAACACCCTGGAGGAAATACGTCAGAGCAGGGACGAGTGGAATGAACAAAACGCGAATGATGTCACGACACCTCATCTTTCCACCACACAATTTCTCTTCATTGCTGCAATGATCACAGCAAGTGATACCATGGCATATGTACAACTAATCAGTGTCAGTTTGCAATCAAAAACAATCGACATTGTCAAAGCAACTGACTAGATTAAGAATGTGATTGGTGCGATGCAGGACATTAGGGACAATGTGGAAAGTTTCCATAACGAGTTGTACTCCAAGAAGACTAAGATGGGAGAAAGAGGAGGGGTGAAACCTTCACAACCACAAACACACATGTTGACGTCAGCGAAATTTTGCTAATGCCCCAGCCGATGACACCAAGGAGTATTGCAAGCGCAGTTTAACAATTCCTATGTTTGACCTTTTGCTAATGGCGTTGCACAGTAGATTTAGAGAAGAGTCAGAACAAGAACAAGAACAAGATTTTTATTTTGACCCCAAAATATAACACATATTCATACAATAAACACATCAGGTATATACATTTACACAAATAAAATAGATCTGCATACATAATAATATGTGTATACGCCATTTTTTTAAACTAGTATAGTAATTAATTAAAAACAAATCACCTTTTAATTTTATGATAAATAGGAGGTCAGTGGCTCAGATTAAGACATAATATTATTGTCGTTATCATAGGAGCCACCGCAGTTATGACAAACATATATTTTTTAATATATGACGGCCTTTCAAGTTATGTGTCTATCTAAATTATACAATTCAAGTGTGAATTATATGTGGCAGTAAATGTTCTTTATAGCGATTGATATAATCAAAACTGTGTATGTATTTGATTACTAAAATTTTCGTCCATTTATTAACAATTTACAGTACTGATTTTGGTTACATGAATTACAATTTTAAAATGTACATGTATCTTTGTATTTTTTTTAGGAGAAAGTTTTAAGTGTAAATTTCAAAGCCTCGCAGGCTATGAATATATATATTTTCTTTCACTATTTCAGGATTGTCGTTTATAATGTATGGCAAGTTATATTTAAGACATTGTTTTGCAAATTCATGTTTAGTTCTGGCGGTATGTATATTTTTAGATTTACAAGTGTCATGATGGAGTATATTAACATTTGATGTAATCTGCCAGTTTCATAAGTAAACAGGTCGATTTTTGTGAGCATATTTAAAGTAAATTTGTTATACTTGTCATTTTAATTGATCTTCTATTTTTAACAAATTAAGTTGTTTAAAAAGTGGCTTTGTGTGAGAATTGTATCCACTTGACGTTATTAATTTCCAAATGTAATACTTGTTTTAGCCTATTTAATATGCCAATAATTTTTATAAATTTATTATAATTTTTTTCTGTATGTTTTTCCAATAAAAATTTGAATCCAGAGTTAACCTAGGAAATTAAATTCATCCACTTTTTCAATATATGTATTATCTATTTTTAGTATAAGGGGTTGTGTACCTTTATTGGGAGCATGAACAATCATATATTTAAATTTAGTTTTATTTAGTGATAGTTTATTTATACTTAGCCACTCAACAACTTTGGAGAGTTCACTGTTTATTAAAGATTCAATTGTGTTATATTGTATATTATTATTTAAAGTTGTTATAATAGTAAATAACGTGGTGTCATCTGCATACATGATAAACTTAAATATGTTACTAGCTTGTGAGAAGTCATTTATATATATATAATACATAACAATGGCCCAAGGATTTAACCTTGTGGGACACCAACTGCTATTGGAAGAATTTCAGATTCTATTTCTTCAAATTCAACATACTGTTTCCGATTGTTTAAGTAATTTTTGAACAGAAGTAGAGCTGCATCATCAATGTCATAATATCGCAATTTATTTAATAAAATGGTGTGGTCAATAGTGTCAGAAGCTTTAGAAAGATCGAGAAATATGCGGAACGTCAGTTTTATTCATTTGCGTTATAATTCTATCTACTAATTGTAATGCAGCACATTCAGTTGAATGTTTAGGTCTAAAACCGTACTGATTGTCAAAAAGCAGATTGGTATCATTAAACTGAGTAAAACTTATTTTCTCTATTACTTTTGCAATCGTTGGAAGTAGAGAAATGGGCCTATAATTTGTGAATAATGTTGGATCATCTTTCTTAAATATAGGAATTACTTTGACAATTTTGAGTTTATCAGGAAAAATTCCTGTGTTTAATACTTGATTTATTAATACAGTTAATGATTAATTATTGCGGGCTCAATGATTTTGTTTATTAATTTTGAAGAAATACCACCAAATACACAAATATTTTTGAAGGAAGACTTTGTACCGTTTTCTTTACTATTTCTTCATCAATGTTATGAAATCTAAATATCGTATCTATGTGTTTATTTAAATATTAATTAAAGTTTTTATTGCCATAATATTGAATATCATTTGCAATAGTCTGAGCTATGTTTGTGAAAAAAGTATTACATTTATTAGCAATACTTTTTTTATCTGTTAATCTTACATCATTTTCTATTAAATAAATGTTTGGAATTTTTGTTGTGTTTTAGTTTTTTTAGACAGAAAATCATTTATGGTTTATCAAGTATTTGTACCGATTAAAACATGATTCAAAATAAATTAGTTTTGCTGCACAAATGCTTTTCCTTAATATTCCGTTATACGTTTTGAGGTTAATGCTAATTGTTTCATAATTTTGTGAATTTGGGTTAGTTAATTTTAATTGTTTATAAAGTTTTTCTCGGTACTTAATTGACTTGAGCAAACACTGAGTAATCCATGCAGATTTGTTATGCATATATTTATCAAATTTTACAAATTTGCTTGGCATGTGTTTATTTTTAGACTGTAGAATCTCTTTATATATTATATCATAATTTAAATTTTGATCAGCATTTTGGATTTTATCACGTTTATTTTAAATTTCATCTGATTTAATTTCATGTCTAACGTTCTGCATTGCCTCTGGTCTTAGTATATTTATCTACAAATATATAAGTGTGAAATAAATAATTATTATAGCACACTCGTCTATTTCTTCAATGCTAAATATCACAGTGTTATAATAATTGGGAAAAAATATGGTTAATAATAAAAAATAAACAAATTAAGACAGCGTGAGTACATTAGTTCACAAAAACTGTCATACATAATATTATGTATTCAGTATTACTGTAACACAGTACACCTGTTCAAATAAAAATACAAAGAAGAATATACTGTTATGAGCATAAAGTGTCTTTGTCGTCCGACATTAACGCCGTAAAAAGGTGTGAAATAGGACTACACAGTGTAACCGCATAAGGTGTCAGACACTTGTCGCACCTCTGAAAACAGCTGGAAAGCTGTCACTGTTCAAGCAACCGTTGTAGAAGCCGCGAAGCACTGGTCTTGCTTTGTGAGCACTTGGCGAACTTTCATGTCCTGGGTTTTAATTAAAATGTTTTCATTATACGACCAACAGTCTGCAATACTCCCAGCTTTCTTTAACTTTCGCAGCTCAAAAATTAGTCCGGCTCGCTGGATAGTTAAGTCTTCATTTACGAAGAGACGATTCGTGTGGGTCTTTGCATTTTGCGTCTTCGGGTTGGCCCGGCTCTTAAACATCACGACGACGCTCCGATTTAAGCCGCACTACGACTGTGCGCGGGCGTCCCTCTGGAACAAGGCGTCCAATTCTGTGCGCACAGCAGCATGCCTTCACTCGCGCATTCTACCTACTACCATCACTGATTTGACACACGACAGAAGAAGTCGTTTCTGAAAACATAGGCGAGTTTTTAGCTGTTTACAAGGGACATCTACCAAGTCCATGCAACAAGGGTTCCAAGTTACACTGCTGACAAAGACGATGGCGGCAGGATGATGTCACGGAGCTGCCCAACAATGCAGCATCTGTGCTCAAAGCTGCCGATAAAGCTTTCTCCCCCGTTGTGCGTACCGCATTGAAGCTGTTTTGCACTCATGGCATGACCCGCTGTGAATGTGAACGCAGCATCAGTACCCTAGGGAGACTGAAATCGTACTTGCGAAGCACGATGCTTGATGACCGCATGAATGGCTTGGCCTTGCGTCACATACACCACGGAAGTAAAATAGACGAAGACGCCATAATTGACCGGTTTGCTCAAAAGCAACCATGGCGAGTGGAAGTTTGCAATATTTTGGCAGATTAATGCAGATTGATAAACCGCCAAGTGATTGATCATTTGTTTCAGGTCACAGTATAATGTTACTGTACAACGTTACGTACATGTCTAGTAGCAAAGTGAAGTTAGACCGGAATGAAAGAGCTACTTCATATTTTATGTAGTATAGACTACTATCAGTTGTATGTTATAATTAAAGACGCAAAACCTGATATGGATTATGTTGCAGTGCTTTCATTCTACATGAACCGTCCATGAACTTGGCTTTTATCATAGACATACACACATCTATCCACATTCTGCGTAGGCTATGTCTATGGTTTGTATATCGGTGGTATAGGAGGAATGGAGCGTCGACGGTGATAACCATGCAGTGGACTACCCTGCGAAAGCTGTTGGATCCGCCATTGCACTCTGGGCCAACTATCTACCGACTTTCCTTTACCATCCCTTAAATTCTAATACCCAAAATAATATTGGGGGATTGGCCTGAAAACCAATATTTTCAACAATCATCCATCACATTTAAGCAGAATACTCCACAGATGGGTAGTGTTTGAGATTGTTACCGTCGACGAGGGAGCAGTATTGGATGTGTTTGCCATCGAGGGGGGTAGTGTTGGACACTTTTCGCAGTCGAGGTGATGGTTGTGTTGGACATCGTTAAATAATTTAGTTTACATCACGATTTCAATTTCATGCACAATTACTTCCTTCCAAGCGGAACTCAGCGGCGGGGGCGTACGCACCAATTGAACCCCGCAGTCTACAGGCATGCTCTTTGCAGCTGTGTCATTGAACAACCACACGGTACAACGCAGAACGTTACAACGTTACACGAAGTTACATTTCAAATGTCTTGTGATGCACTGTTTTTCTTCAACTTTTACTCCCGTAGTTACGTCTGCCTGTCTTGCTGTAACAAATGATATCGACAAACTCAATGGTAAAGGTGACATGAACATAAATTTTATATTTTAACCACGTAAATAACATACTAACCTGATGTTATTTAGATAGGTGTAATGCCTGACAGGTTCCTTAGTTAATATATATATACACGCAGTTTAATGAGTAAAAATCAGCCTATCTGACTGATGTCCGAATGAAATCCCGAATGAAATAGTGTGCCTGATTGCCGCTTGGAAAAGTTATATGACGTAATATGTGCCATAGCCCAAATCTACCTAATCACTGGAAAACATGGAAGGCACGGCGTAAGATTCTTGTGATTCGGATTTGGAGAGTTATGTCGCAGATGTTAGCACTTGTAGGACTGTTGTCGCATACAGCTATAAACCATTGGCAATATACATCACTCCGGAAAGTTTATGACTTGTATGATGATGTAAAATGTTGAGACTGTCGTTGTCGCCGGTGACAAACAACAATTTCAGATTCACGGACCCAACATCGAGTTTTATTGGAAACGGACAATACATTCATAGAGAATTTTGCAAGCCAGCCATTCACTGATTCGGTGATTTTACTGTCGCTGTCAATGTCATTGAGTGATTCAAAGATATCAGTTACTTCTAACAACAAGGCGGTTCGATTTTTGAAGACACTAAATAATTTGGTTGAGCAGTTGCGATGTTGTCATCCAGAGATGATAAGGCGACCCCATGTTCGGTAACAGGAACCTATGCTCATCACAATAGCCGCAATGCAACGTGTATTTATCTATCCTACACTCGCGCCATCTTAGATCGAAACGAGGGTACTTGCAATACTAAGCCTAACAACATCATGGTGTACAACTGTGTTCCTTAGCCAACAACATTGACAGCGGTTATACATAACAAATTGCATTACTAGGGCGGAATGACATCTGCTAGATCACACATTGCCGCATACGGTTTTCACTTTATCAACTTTGCATTATGTTGTTGTCATAAAGAAAAACGTTTGTGGCAGAAGTATAAAACAAGATATACGACGGAATGCTCGAATGCTCCAAGTGTTCGGCATCCATTTTTGCTTTACTAAGCAACAAGTCACGCAATGCGGGGTATGTTTAATTCCTGTACGTTTTCATTGATTCTCCAACAAAGTGACAGACAAAGAAAGATTCCTAGCATTGATGGCAACGGTTCGGCGCAAATCTGGAACGGCTTTTAAGGTAAGTAAATTACTTAAATCGGTGTCGACCGGCAATGGGCGATAATTGACGTTTATTTACAATAAACAAAGTACAGTAGTAGTGATGTTATTAATTACGGCATGTTAACAAATATGTTATACGCACGAATGGTATGTGAATTCGAAGGAAACTGTGATATTGGTATATTTGATAACGGTAGCATTTTCGCATTATTATCTACTGAATTCGTTAGAGACAGCATGTTTGTGTTAAGACATGATATGGGAGAAAGAGGATTACACTATAGCATCAAAAATGAACATGTTAATGGTGGGTTCTGATTTTTGTTTCAATTCATCGCTGTTCATACAAAGATGTGCTTTATACGCTATCATCCAAGTAACTATGACAGCAACTTCGACTGGGAGAACACCCAAGAGACTGGGGGAATAGTTGAATGCAGTAAATTGTCATGGAATTATAAATGATGTCACTTTCATTTTATGTAATAAATATAGCTAAGTTGTCACACATTATTGCCATATTTAATTGATTGCTGACATTTCCTTAAAATAATAAATACAACTACCCTGCGTGGAATTAAATAATTACAATGTTCTAGAGAAACAAAAATATTGGACAAAATAAATAATACAATTGCACTTATCAATAAATATTATCATTGCAAAGTGTCAAATGTAAATACAGGTTTGTGAAATTAAATCATTACAATACTGACACGTTTCAAAAAGCTTCATATTATCATCACAACTGAAGTGTCCTATGTCCATAAACTTTAAATAAATAAAGGTATTTCATTTTTTACTTTTTTATTCTTAATAATGCTCTGATATAACCCGCATATTGTGCCATCACTTAAATAATGGAAGCAATTGTAAATATGCAGTACATTTACCCTTTCGAGAATGCCTTGGAAGTCGTTATGAACATGCGCCCGCACGAAGCCTAAACAAAATTATGCCCTAACAGTTAACCACTAAATTAATGCTAATGATAGTTAACAAGAACACTGAGTCCAGTCGTGTGGTAATAGGACGTAAACAGAAGAAGCACCAGGAGTGGCTCAGTGAAGACACAAGGAAAGCAGTCAAGGAGAGAAAGCATGCAAAAGCCCAGAGGATGAAAGCCAAGTCCCGGAGATTGATTCACTCTATGGTGAAGCAGACAAACTAGTCAAGAGGTCGTGCAAGACGAGACAAGAGACTCTACATGGAAAACCCAGCTGCAGAGGCAGAACGAGCTGCAGAACACCAAGACCAAGGCACCCTCGTTAGGATCACCAAGTAGATTTGCGGAGGTCCATACTGTAACAACATACTTGCTGCTATCAAGGAATTCAAGAATGGAAAGACACCAGGTGAAGACCAGCTAAATGGAGAATTATTCAAAGCAGACGCAGAACAAGCAGCCATACATACATTCCGAAAAGGAAGAGGATGTATAGACCACATTTTCACTTTCAGAAACTTCATCGGTCGAGTGCGTTCGCTCGAACGATGACGCCGAGCAGTAGACCCTTGCCGCTGGCCGCTGGCCGCTGGCCGCTGCGAATTTTCGAGTCGCGTCCGTGCTACGTTCGGACGAAGTCGCTGCTCGATCGCCGTTCGTGGTTGGTGGGCCCTTATCACGCCCGAGCTGGGGTGAGCTCGTCGTTCATCGATGCAAATACTCGCCGTGGCAGTCGTTCTAGGACATCGGGGCCGACCGGAAAGTTGTCTTTATTATACCGCTGTCGTGGCGGCATGGCTTCTTCGAAGCTCGAACAGTCACTCTGGACGCAGATTATCGTATACCCAAATTTGGGGGAACGTAACCCACGTTAACGATTCCCACCACGCTTCACAACTTCAAAAACACTCCCGATATAGTCCAAGAAAAGCGTAGTTAGTACACATAGTTCACAAGGATTTGCCAAGTAGGTTCAACTTAATTTTTTTACAAAATTATCAAGTAACATGCACAAATTAAAATTCCTGTATATGAATGCAAAATTAAGAACCGACAACCACTTGTCAACTTTATACAGT
>OZ023208.1:14703879-14771379 GCA_963995525.1 Escarpia spicata | reverse complement strand
TGTGTGTTGTGCGTGTTGTGTGTGTGTTGGGTGTGTTGTGTGTGTTGTGTTTGTATTGCGTGTGGATGGGTGTTGTGTGTTGTGTGTGTGTTGTTTGTGTTGTGTGTGTGTGTTTTGTGTGTGTTGTGTGTGTTGTGTGTGTTGTGTGTGTTGTGTGTGTTGTGTGTGTTGTGTGTGTTGTGTGTGTTGTGTGTGTTGTGTGTTGTGTGTGTGTGTGTGTGTTGTTTGTATTGTGTGTGTTGTATGTGTTGTGTATGTTGTGTGTGTTTTGTGTATGTGTGTGTGTGTGTGCTTGTGTGTGTGTGATTGTGTGTGTGTTTGTGTGTGTGAGTGTGAGTGTTTGTTGTGTTTGTTGTACATGTGTTGAATGTGCGTTGTATGTGTGCTGTGTTTGTATGTGTTGTGTGAGAATGGCATGTGTGTTGTATGTGTGTGTGTTGTGTGTGTGTGCGTGTGTGTGTTGTATGTGTGATGTTTTTGTGATGTGTGTTCATGTGTGTGAAAGCGGATTACAAGTGTGTGAAAGTGGTATACAAGTGTGTGAAGGTGGTCTACAAATGTGTGCTGTGTGTGTTTTGTATGTTGTGTGTGTGTTGTGTGTGTGTTGTGTGTTGTGGGTGTAATGGGTGTTGTGTGTGTTGTGTGTGTTGTGTGTGTTGTGTGTGTTGTGTGTGTTGTGTGTGTTGTGTGTGTTGTGTGTGTTGTGTGTGTTGTGTGTGTTGTGTGTGTTGTGTGTGTTGTGTGTGTTGTGTGTGTTGTGTGTGTTGTGTGCTTTGCGTGTGTTGTAGGTGTTGTGTGTGCTTTCTTTGTGTTGTACTTGTATTGTTTGTGTGTTTTGTGTGTGTGCTTTGTGTGTGTGGTGTATATGTGTTAAACATATGTTGTACGTGTGTTGTGTATATGTGTTGTATGTGTTGTATGTGTGTTGTAGTTGTGTTTTATGTGTGTTATATGTTTGTTGTATGTCTGTTTTATGTGGGCTGTGTGTGTTTTTTGTATGTGTGTGTGAGTGTCTGCTGTGTTTTTTGTACATCTGTTGAATGTGCGTTGTATGTGTGCTTTGTGTGTGTATGTGTGTTGAGTGTGTGTTGTATGAGAATGGCATGTGTGTGTGTTGTGTGTGTGCATGTTGTATGTGTGATATTTTTGTGATGTGTGTGAAGGTAGAGTACAAGTGTGTGAAAGTGGTATACAAGTGTATGGAGGTGGTCTACAAATGTGTGCTGTGTGTGTTGTGTGTGTTTTGTATGTTGTATGTGTGTTGTGTGTGTTGTTTGTGTGCTGTGTGTGTGTTGTGTGTGTGTTGTGTGTGTGGGTGTGTGTTGTGTGTTGTGTGTTGTGGGTGTTATGGGTTTTGTTTTTGTTGTGTGTATTGTGTGTGTTATGTTTGTTGTGTGTGTGTGTGTTGTGTGTGTTGTGTGTGTTGTTTGTGTTGTGTGTGTTGTGTGTGTTGTGTGTGTTGTGTGTGTTGTGTGTGTTGTGTGTGTTGTGTGTGTTGTCTGTGTTGTGTTTTATTGTGTGTGGATGGGTGTTGTGTGTGTTTTGTATGTTGTATGTGTGTTGTGTGTGTTGTTTGTGTGCTGTGTGTGTGTTGTGTGTGTGTTGTGTATGTGTGTGTGTTGTGTGTTGTGTGTTGTGTGTTGTGGGTGTTATGGGTTTTGTTTTTGTTGTGTATTGTGTGTGTTATGTTTGTTGTGTGTGTGTGTTGTGTGTGTTGTCTGTGTTGTGTTTTATTGTGTGTGGATGGGTGTCGTGTGTGTTGTGTGTGTTGTGCGTGTTGTGCGTGTTGTGCGTGTTGTGCGTGTTGTGCGTGTTGTGCGTGTTGTGCGTGTTGTGCGTGTTGTGCGTGTTGTGCGTGTTGTGCGTGTTGTGTGTGTGTGTGTTGGGTGTGTTGTGTGTGTTGTGTGTGTTGTGTGTGTTGTGTGTGTTGTGTGTGTGTTGTGTGTGTTGTGTGTGTTGTGCGTGTTGTGTGTGTGTTGGGTGTGTTGTGTGTGTTGTGTTTGTATTGCGTGTGGATGGGTGTTGTGTGTTGTGTGTGTTGTTTGTGTTGTGTGTGTGTGTTTTGTGTGTGTTGTGTGTGTTGTGTGTGTTGTGTGTGTTGTGTGTGTTGTGTGTGTTGTGTGTGTTGTGTGTGTTGTGTGTGTTGTGTGTGTTGTGTGTGTTGTGTGTGTTGTGTGTGTTGTGTGTGTTGTGTGTTGTGTGTGTTGTGTGTGTGTTGTTTGTATTGTGTGTGTTGTATGTGTTGTGTATGTTGTGTGTGTTGTGTGTGTTGTGTGTGTTGTGTGTGTTGTGTGTGTTGCGTGTGTTGTATAAGTGTTGTAGGTGTTGTGTGTGTGTTCTGTGTGTTGTACTTGTATTGTATGTGTGTTGTGTGTGTGTGCTTTTTGTGTGTTGTATATGTGTTGTATGTATGCTGTACGTGTGTTGTGTGTATGTGTTGTATGTGTTGTATGTGTGTTGTAGTTGTGTTGTATGTGTGTTATATGTGGGTTGTATGCCTGTTTTATGTGGGCTGTGTGTGTTTTGTGTATGTGTGTGTGTGTGTGCTTGTGTGTGTGTGATTGTGTGTGTGTTTGTGTGTGTGTTTGTGTGTGTGAGTGTGAGTGTTTGTTGTGTTTGTTGTACATGTGTTGAATCTGCGTTGTATGTGTGCTGTGTGTGTATGTGTGGTGAGTGTGTGTTGTGTGAGAATGGCATGTGTGTTGTATGTGTGTGTGTTGTGTGTGTGTGCGTGTGCGTGTTGTATGTGTGATGTTTTTGTGATGTGTGTTCATGTGTGTGAAAGCGGATTACAAGTGTGTGAAAGTGGTATACAAGTGTGTGAAGGTGGTCTACAAATGTGTGCTGTGTGTGTTGTGTGTGTTTTGTATGTTGTGTGTGTGTTGTGTGTGTGTTGTGGGTGTGTTGTGTGTGTGTTGTGTGTTGTTTGTGTTGTTTGTGTTGTGTGTGTTGTATGTGTTGTGTGTGTTGTGTGCGTTGCGTGTGTTGTATATGTGTTGTAGGTGTTGTGTGTGCTTTCTTTGTGTTGTACTTGTATTGTTTGTGTGTGTGCTTTGTGTGTGTGGTGTATATGTGTTGTACATATGTTGTACGTGTGTTGTGTATATGTGTTGTATGTGTTGTATGTGTGTTGTAGTTGTGTTTTATGTGTGTTATATGTGTGTTGTATGTCTGTTTTATGTGGGCTGTGTGTGTTTTTTGTATGTGTGTGTGTGTGAGTGTCTGCTGTGTTTTTTGTACATGTGTTGAATGTGCGTTGTATGTGTGCTGTGTGTTGAGTGTGTGTTGTATGAGAATGGCATGTGTGTGTGTGTGTTGTGTGTGTGCGTGTTGTATGTGTGATATTTTTTGTGATGTGTGTGAAAGTAGAGTACAAGTGTGTGAAAGTGGTATACAAGTGTATGGAGGTGGTCTACAAATGTGTGCTGTGTGTGTTGTGTGTGTTTTGTATGTTGTATGTGTGTTGTGTGTGTTGTTTGTGTGCTGTGTGTGTGTTGTGTGTGTGTTGTGTGTGTTGTGCGTGTTGTGTGTGTGTTGGGTGTGTTGTGTGTGTTGTGTGTGTTGTGTATGTTGTGTGTGTTCTGTGTGTTCTGTGTGCTGTGTGTGTTGTGTGTGTTGCATGTGTTGTAGGTGTGCTTCATGTGTATTGTATGTGTTGTGTGTGTATGTGTGTATGTTGTGTGTGTGTTGTGTGTGTGTTGTGTGTGTGTTATTTTGTGTAGATGGTATGCAACTGTGTGAAAGTGTTCTACATGTGTATGAAGGTATACTACGAGTGTATGACAGTGGTCTACAAGTGTGTTTATCTGTGAAGGTGATCTACAAATGTATGAAAGTGGTGTACAAGTGTGTGAGTGTGATTTACAAATGTGTGGAGGTGGTCTCCATGTGTGTAAATATGTTGTATCAATGTGCGAAGATGGTCTACAAATGTATGACGTTTATCTACCTCTGTGTGTGTGTGTGTGTGTGTGTGTGTGTGTGTGTGTGTGTGTGTGTGTGTGTGTGTGTGTGTGTGTGTGTGTGTGTGTGTGTGTGTGTGTGTGTGTGTGTGTGTGTGTGTGTGTGTGTGTGTGTGTGTGTGTGTGTGTGAATGTGTGTCTACTAGTGTAAAACGTTGGTCTACAATTATGCGAAGATGTTCTACAAGTGTGCAGAAGTGGTCACTGCAAGTGTGCGATGGTGGTCAACAAGTGTGCGAAGGTGTTCTACCTATGTGAAGTGTGTGAATATGCTGTACAAATGTGCGAAGGTGGTCTGCAATTGTTCGCAGGTGGTCTACAAAATGTGGGACGGTAGTCTACATGTGTGTGACGTGTGTGAAGGTGGTCTACAAGTGTTCGAAGGTGGTGTACAAGTGTGCAAATGTGGTCTACAATTGTGCGGAGGTGGTCTGAAAGTGTGCGAAGGTAGTCTACCTGTGTTCGCAGGTGGTCTACAAATATGTGAAGTTGATCATGGTGGTCAATACGTGTGTGACGGTGGTTTACGAGTGTGCGAATGTGGTCTACAACTGTGTGAAGGTGATCTGCAAGTTTACACCACACACCACCTTCACCCACAGGTAGACCACATTCACATACTTGTAGACCACCTTCACCCTCTTGTAGTCCACCTTCACACACTTGTAGCCCACCGTCGCATATTTATAGGCCATCTTTACACACTGGTAAACCACATTCACCCACAGGTAGACCACCTTCACACACTTGTAGACCACCTACGCACACTTATAGACCACCTTCGTAAACTTGTACACCACCTTCATACACTTGTAAACCACATTCGCACACTTGTATTCCACCTTCGTGCACTTGTAGACCACCATCACAGACTTGTATATAACATTCTCACACTTGTAGATCACCTTCACACTCACGGTTATAGTTCCTTCAAGCACTCATACAATACAATTACACACGTGCAGACCACTTCCACATACTTGTAGACCAAATTCTAACACTTCTAGTCCAGCTTCATACATTTGTCGATCACTTTCGCACGCTTGTAGACCACATTCACACACTTATAGACCACATTCGCACACTTATAGAGCATATTCACACAATTAACACACAGGTAGACCACCGTCGCACACTTTGAGACCACCCGCGAACTGAACTCTTGTAGTCCACCTTCGCACATTTTTAGACCACCTTCGAACACTTTTAGACCACCTCCGTACACGTGTGGACCATGTTCGCACATTTATAGACCACCTACGCACACGTATAGATCACATTCGTACACTTGTATACCACTTTCATACACTTGTAAACCATTTTCGCACACTTGTAGACCACCATCACACACTTGTATGCCACCTTCTCACACTTGTAAATCACCTTCATACACACAGTTAGACCACCTTCAAGCACTTATAGACCACCTTCGCGCTGTTGTGGACCACCTTCACACACTTGTAGATTACCTTCGCAAACTTGTAGACCACCATCGCGTGCTTGTAGACCACCTTCGCATGCTTGTAGACCACCATCGCATGCTTGTAGACCACCTTCGCACACTTGTAGACCAAATTCACTCACGTGTAGACCACATTCACACACCCATACAACACATTTCCACAATTATAGACACACTTGTCAACCCAACTCACACACTTGTAGTCTACCTTCACATAATTGTAGATCACCTTCACACACATGTAGACCATATTCACACACTTGCAGGCCACCTTCGCAAACTTGTAGACCACCTTCGCATACTTGTAGACCACATTCGCACACTTGTAGACTGCATTCGACAATAGTAGATCACATTATCATACATGTAGACCACATTCACACACTTATAGACCATCTTCACACTCGTGTAGACCACCTTCACGCACTCGTAGACTACCTTCACTCACTTGCAGAATACCTCCGATCACTTGTTGACCACCGTCGCACACTTATAGACCATTTTCGCCCACTTGTAGACCACCTCCGCCCACTTGTAGACCACCATCACACACTTGTTGACCACATTCATGCATTTGTAAACCACCTTCGCACACTTGTAAACCACCTGCGAACACGTATAGACCACCATCGCATACTTTTTCATTGTGGAAAACCTTGTGAACGGATGTCAAGTTATCCGTCTCTGAACACAAGTTAAATTTTAATATAAAAAATTATTAGTTATGGTGTTACCAATTATCATAATTGGTTCGGTATCAACTGAACTTAGCAGATATTCATGTAAACATTTTGTAAAAAATAAATTGTATTGCGTTTACTTTATAGTAATTATCGGCAATAATTATACTGCTGTATCGTCACTTTATTATTATATTTTATTTTTATCATTTTCACTCTAGTCTAGGTATTTATAATGCAGAAACTTAGCACTTGACAGAAAAAAGAGTATTATGGGTTTAGGGACATCATTATTTCAGTGAAAAACAAATGTCCTCACAGTAGGTAACATAAACATATTATAGAGCTATTACTGTATGAAAACTTTCCAGAATATGATAACTATGTTCTCTGAATTTATCTGTGAGAGATTGTTCTGAGACAAGTTCATAATCCTTTAGGTTTTTAATCACACTAACAGTAATTTGCTTGCAAGAAACATGTATTAACTGCTTTGGAAATGCCAATAGATTATTCAAGGATTACATTACAAAGCCATGATTATGAAACTATGAGTGTATTTCATGGTTCGTATTTTTTCTATTAAAATGATACCTTGACTTTGGAAATTCCCTTGTTAAAAACCCGCATAGCACTATTAAAGCACTCGTATCATTCATACTACCATGCAATCTCAGTTTACAAAGACTGAATGTGATATTAAATAACGATAAATATTCATTAACCTAGTAAATATAATCCGTGTTAGACTATTACTAAATTAATACTTAATACTTTTTAATAGATACGGAACATGTCCCAGGCCAGGATCAAGCCCGCAATTTGTAATATTTTTTTAGCCCAGGCCCAGCCCGGCCTACAAAATTTATCAGAAGCCAGGCCCGGTCCGCGTAGGGCACTAATATATATATATATATGTATATATACACACATACGCGTCTCGGAGGGAAATTATGATTATATGTTATATTATTATTACGCACTTGAATTATTTATGCATAAAATAGAAATGTGACTCTTCCATCGAACACCTATTTTTTGTAATCAATTAAATATGCTCTCGGACAGTAAATATATTGCAACATAAATATTGTTGGCGTTCGTATTGGATGCCAATTATACACATTTTCCCTGCTGGAATTTCTGACGACTTTTAGTATGTTAACAAAAAATGGTAATACAAATATTAATTACTAATTTAATAATAGTCAAACACGGATTATATTACACGAGTTCTTTAATAGTGCTATGCAGGTTTTCAACAACGGAACTTCCAAAGTCAAGGTATCATTTTAATAGGGAGAATTATTTTAATACAGGTAATTATACATTATATATAAAATACGAACCATGAAATACACTCATAGTTTCGCAATCATGGCTTTGTAATGTAATCCTTGAATTATCTACTGGCATTTCCAAAGCAGTTAATACATGTTTCTTGTAAGCAAATTACTGTTAATCTGATAAAAAAAACTAAAGGATTATGTATGTGTCCCAGAACAAACTCTCATAAATAAATACAGAGAACATAATTGCCATCTTCTGGAAAGTTTTCATACAGTGATGGCTCTATAATATGTTTATGTTACGTGATGTGAGGACTTATTTTTAATTTGTTTTTCACTGAAATAACATGTTGACATCGCTGCACTGTCAGAAATACGATTCGAAAACGCGGGAGAATTGCAGGAAACGGCATATACATGTTACTGATCGAGATGCACGGCAGATAGGAAAGGCACGTCTGGCATAGGATTTGCACTCGTCTATCAGAGAGAGAACATTATTGACCCACCAAAGGCCCCTCAGACCATTATCGCAAGCCAGGGCTGTTTGCCATGCAAACCTAGCCCTGGCTGATCCCCTACGCGAAGTGCGGAAGTTAGCTGAGTCAAACTAGTAATTGACTTCGCCAGTCGCGACTGCAACACCCGTGAGAACAGCGCAAATAACTATGGAAATAACCGCCCCAATTTGAAGACGGATAAACGACTTTTGGGAATCCCAATATATAATGAAACGTTCGCCCATTAGCACGAGCAGCTTGGCGGTATTGTGTATTCGAATAATTGTTTCTACTTTCTAAACATTACATGTATCATGAGCCACGGTTGGTTGAAATTTGTTTTATTATGACCACATGACCTGAGTAGATATACTGATCTAGTAAGCGATTTGATAGGCTGAGCTTAAATTCAGAGTTTCGCAAAACGATCAGCCAGGGGTACTGCTGGCTGGGACAGACGTAATCAGCAGCAGCGACACCTGACGCGCGAGGATGCCTCAGACCGTCTTATGATGATACGGATCCATGTAGGCAACGATGCCTACGTCACATTGTTCAGTGTCTATGCTCCGACGCTAGTTTTATGTTAAATTAATACAAAAGTTGTGTGATGTGATAGTGATAGTTTTTTAATTCGTTGAGTTTAACTACTATCTGAAACACACATAGAATTGATGACGCCATGTTGTGACCAACAATGGCGCGGTTTATGAAATTCGGTTGTTGTGTGTTCAACCTTGTTTTCCAAATAAACCACACTCATTAAAAATGTGATTGCACTTGCAAATTGTTAGTTTGTATTAACTCTCTTAGGTGTCTGATAGCTAAAGTGTCACGCAAACGTTGTCTTTTCTTTCCCTTTAAATCTCTTATATGCACATTTCCAAATAAATTCGTTGTTCCTATATTATGTTAAGTTACACACCGTTTTAACAATAACCCATGTGGAAGACGTGCGATACTTTATTATATATCTATAGCGTTGTATGTGTTGCAGCTAAGTAATATGACTTTGACTCAGTTCTTTTGACTCCTATAAGGTTTTGATGATTCCTTTCCCAATGCGAGGGCGAATGACGTGACAACCGCGGCGCAGAAAAACTCGACTGAAAGTAAGTTCCTGTGACACCTACATGAAAAGAAAGTTTGAAAACCTTCTATCGAGTGTGTGTGGTGTGGTGTGTGTGTGTGTGTGTGTGTGTGTGTGTGTGTGTGTGTGTGTGTGTGTGTGTGTGTGTGTGTGTGTGTGTGTGTGTGTGTGTGTGTGTGTGTGTGTGTGTATGTGTGTGTGTGTGTGTGTGTTATGGGTTTTGTTTTTGTTGTGTGTATTGTGTGTGTTATGTTTGTTGTGTGTGTGTGTTGTGTGTGTTGTGTGTGTTGTGTGTGTTGTGTGTGTTGTGTGTGTTGTGTGTGTTGTGTGTGTTGTGTGTGTTGTGTGTGTTGTCTGTGTTGTCTGTGTTGTCTGTGTTGTCTGTGTTGTCTGTGTTGTGTTTTATTGTGTGTGGATGGGTGTTGTGTGTGTTTTGTATGTTGTATGTGTGTTGTGTGTGTTGTTTGTGTGCTGTGTGTGTGTTGTGTGTGTGTTGTGTGTGTGTTGTGTGTGTGTTGTGTGTGTGTGGGTGTGTGTTGTGTGTTGTGTGTTGTGTGTTGTGTGTTGTGTGTTGTGTGTTGTGTGTTGTGGGTGTTATGGGTTTTGTTTTTGTTGCGTGTATTGTGTGTGTTATGTTTGTTGTGTGTGTGTGTTGTCTGTGTTGTCTGTGTTGTGTTTTATTGTGTGTGGATGGGTGTTGTGCGTGTTGTGCGTGTTGTGCGTGTTGTGCGTGTTGTGCGTGTTGTGCGTGTTGTGCGTGTTGTGCGTGTTGTGTGTGTGTTGCCTATTCTTTCCCTTTAAATCTCTTATATGCACATTTCCAAATAAATTCGTTGTTCCTATATTATGTTAAGTTACACACCGTTTTAACAATAACCCATGTGGAAGACGTGCGATACTTTATTATATATCTATAGCGTTGTATGTGTTGCAGCTAAGTAATATGACTTTGACTCAGTTCTTTTGACTCCTATAAGGTTTTGATGATTCCTTTCCCAATGCGAGGGCGAATGACGTGACAACCGCGGCGCAGAAAAACTCGACTGAAAGTAAGTTCCTGTGACACCTACATGAAAAGAAAGTTTGAAAACCTTCTATCGAGTGTGTGTGGTGTGGTGTGTGTGTGTGTGTGTGTGTGTGTGTGTGTGTGTGTGTGTGTGTGTGTGTGTGTGTGTGTGTGTGTGTGTGTGTGTGTGTGTGTGTGTGTGTGTGTGTATGTGTGTGTGTGTGTGTGTTATGGGTTTTGTTTTTGTTGTGTGTATTGTGTGTGTTATGTTTGTTGTGTGTGTGTGTTGTGTGTGTTGTGTGTGTTGTGTGTGTTGTGTGTGTTGTGTGTGTTGTGTGTGTTGTGTGTGTTGTGTGTGTTGTGTGTGTTGTCTGTGTTGTCTGTGTTGTCTGTGTTGTGTTTTATTGTGTGTGGATGGGTGTTGTGTGTGTTTTGTATGTTGTATGTGTGTTGTGTGTGTTGTTTGTGTGCTGTGTGTGTGTTGTGTGTGTGTTGTGTGTGTGTTGTGTGTGTGTTGTGTGTGTGTGGGTGTGTGTTGTGTGTTGTGTGTTGTGTGTTGTGTGTTGTGTGTTGTGTGTTGTGTGTTGTGTGTTGTGTGTTGTGTGTTGTGTGTTGTGTGTTGTGTGTTGTGGGTGTTATGGGTTTTGTTTTTGTTGCGTGTATTGTGTGTGTTATGTTTGTTGTGTGTGTGTGTTGTCTGTGTTGTCTGTGTTGTGTTTTATTGTGTGTGGATGGGTGTTGTGCGTGTTGTGCGTGTTGTGCGTGTTGTGCGTGTTGTGCGTGTTGTGTGTGTGTTGCCTATTCTTTCCCTTTAAATCTCTTATATGCACATTTCCAAATAAATTCGTTGTTCCTATATTACGTTAAGTTACACACCGTTTTAACAATAACCCATGTGGAAGACGTGCGATACTTTATTATATATCTATAGCGTTGTATGTGTTGCAGCTAAGTAATATGACTTTGACTCAGTTCTTTTGACTCCTATAAGGTTTTGATGATTCCTTTCCCAATGCGAGGGCGAATGACGTGACAACCGCGGCGCAGAAAAACTCGACTGAAAGTAAGTTCCTGTGACACCTACATGAAAAGAAAGTTTGAAAACCTTCTATCGAGTGTGTGTGGTGTGTGTGTGTGTGTGTGTGTGTGTGTGTGTGTGTGTGTGTGTGTGTGTGTGTGTGTGTGTGTGTGTGTGTGTGTGTGTGTGTGTGTGTGTGTGTGTGTGTGTGTGTGTGTGTGTGTGTGTGTGTGTGTGTGTGTGTGTGTGTGTGTGTGTGTGTGTGTGTGTGTGTGTGTGTGTGTGTGTGTGTGTGTGTGTGTGTGTGTGTGCTGCCAGCCAGTCAGTTTATAACTAGTATATAAACGGTTTTGCCTTGGTTCTGGGACGGGTATTATTAATATACATCAACAAATTTTATAGGTAAAATATTTTGTGAAAATCGTACTCGTAAAGTAGAGATGCCTCGCCAGCCCCTCTCTGGGGACGCCTCATGAAAACGCGGGGTGAATAAGGCTTATTCAACCAACCTCTAGCTGGCACATCATGGTCAGCTGACTATACTTTATGTGGTCAACAACAAAAACAAGACAGAAACTGACGATTGGAACCTGACATGTAAGAACACTGGTGGACTCAAACAACAATGAAGCTCGTAGACGTACGGCACTGATGATCACAAACGAGCTCGATCTATACAATGTTGACATCGCTGCACTGTCAGAAATACGATTTGAGAGTTGCAGGAAAGGGCATGTACATGTTACTGGTCGAGCTGCGCGGCAGATAGGAAAGGCGTGGCTAGTGTAGGATTTCCAGTCGTCAAATATCTGAGAGGGAACATTATTGTCCAAAGGCCATCCCAGACCGCTTCGTGATGATGTGGATCCGTGCAGGCAACGATGCCTACGTAATAGTGTTCAGTGTCTATGCTCCGACACTAGTAGTTTTATGTTAAATTAATAAAAACAGTTGTGGTATTTGTTCATTCATTGAGGTTAACTAATATGTGAAGTACAAACAGAATTTATTACGTTATGTTGTGACCAGCATTGGCGCGGTTCATGAAATTCGGTTGTGTGTTCAACCTTGTTCTCCAAATAAACCACACACATTAAAAATGTGATTGTACTCGCAAATGCCTTGTCTTACCCTTTAAATCTTTTATATGCACATTTCCAAATCTGTCTACTGGATTTAGAGGTGAATCCTACTCTGGTTCTTTGGATCAGAACGTTTCCGTGTGACCGACCACGGCGTGTCTATGTAAAAGTTGATCCACTCTCTGTTTGGACAGAGGGAGACTCACTCTCTGAATGTACAGTCTTTCCTGTTGGTTCAGTTATGTCTAAGGAACTTGCTCTAAACACATATGTTTCCCAGGGGGGTGTTTTGTCCCCTCTTTTTTTTCTCAGTGTACACAAATGAGATAATGTGTAATGATAATGTTCTTACTTTATATGCTGATGACATGGCACTTACTGCATATGGTAAAGATGAGTATTCACTCGCACAGTACTACCAGTATGTTGAACTGCTTGTTCGATAACAGTTTCCTTGAGCTCAATGCCTAGAAAACACAGGATATGTGCTTAGGGCATGGTCGATTTTGTCTCAAGTCCTGGTGATCAAATGGCATACGATGGAAAGAGTGTCCACTTTTAAGTATATTGGTACTGTTGTTGATGACAATCTTACTTTCGCTGACAATGTAGACTACGTATACAAAAATGCATATCAACGTATGTTTTTGCTCCGGAAACTAAGGAGCTTTAATATCTGCGAAGATGTTCTGCAGATGGAGTACAAGTCATTGATAGAAAGTGTGCTCTCTTTTAACATAGTATCATGGTATGGAAATTTAACTTCCAAGAACAAAGCAAAGCTGGCTCGGGTGATCAACCGGGGGGGAATTGTTGGCATGAAACAAATGTAACTATGTGATATTTATCTGCAGGTTTTAAGAAGGAAAGCTGTCCAGATTCACCATGATACCACTCACCCACTCAGTTCTTTTTTTAAAACCCTGTCATCTGGGCGACGGGTCGGAATGCCCACTGCACACAAAAACCGTTACAAGAAAGTTTTCGTTCCTTCAGCCATAAACATACTGAATTCTAAGGACATAACTTGCGATGTGTACCATGTCAATGTCTAATGTGCAATTGTATGTATGTGCGTATATGCATGGGGAGATTGAAACTGAATGTACTGTGCTTCCAAACATATATCATGTGTATACAGTGTCTGTATGTGTATATATCCTAACAGAGCAAAGAAAAAATTCCATACTATTTAAACCATTCTATGGGCAATAAAGGTTTTTCAATATGTTAAAAACCGTTGCTCCTTTTATGGCACGTTACACAATGTTTTAACAATAACCCATGAGAAAGACGTGTCATATTTTATTATAATATTATATATATATATATATAGCGTTGTATATGTTGCAGCTAAGTAATTTAACTTTTACTCAGTTCTTTTGACTCCTAAAAGGCTTTGATGATTCCTTTCCCAATGCGGGGACGAATGACGTGACAACCGAGGTGCAGAACAATTCGACTGACAGTAAGTTCCTGTGATACGTACATGAAAAGAAACTTTGAAAACCTTCCACCGAGTGTGTGTGTGTGTGTGTGTGTGTGTGTGTGTGTGTGTGTGTGTGTGTGTGTGTGTGTGTGTGTGCATGTGTGCGTGCGTGCGTGTGTGTATGTGTGTGTGTGCGTGTGTGTGCCGCCAGCTAGTTTATAAACGGTTTCTCCTTGGGTCTGGGATGGATAATTATTATTATTAATATACATCAAAAATATTTATAGGTTAAATATTTTGTGAAAATCGTATTCGTTATATGTTTGGAGGTATTAATGTAAACGACATGGTGTCGTAGCAGTAACGGGAAAGATGCAAATATTACATAAAAAGTAATCACAACATGATCATATCGTTGCGTATCCTTTTTCCAGGTGCGAGTCAACTGTCAGTAAATCTGCTGGCGCTCTGTGGTCTGTTTGTGACCGTCATGCTTACCAAGTTCTTGTGAGAGCACGGATTCAAGTACCCCGGGATAGAGTCGAACAACGACTGAGAGAGAAGACAAACACTAGACCAAACGCTTCACGTTAGTTGTGTTATTCTTAATGCACTGTGTTTTTGCCTTAAAAACTAACTGACCAACACATGGTGCACATTTCAATGAATCACAACTTTTTCAAGAACAATATATTTAAAAGCTTTACAAACAATGTATGAATAATAAATACCAAAACGAATTAAGGTTTTTGCCATGCTGTGAATTCCATCATATTGTGTTTGTACTTTTATGTGTGAGTATTCTACATGTTGGTTTACGCCATAGTTGAGTATGTTCAATGATACACAGACCCAATGTAAAATTTAATTAATTCTGTTGTTGGATAAATGTGTCACATTATTTACCTTTACATTTATACTATTTAATAACACATATACATGATGTTGTTGACTGTTCCTTCCGACTATTTACTTCTGGACACGTTTACGTTTTTAACAAGCATATGTTCGTATAAATATGATACCACATAGGTGTGCCTTAATGAACTGGTAGTTAGAAGAGTTCCTGGCTACAAGAATAAAGTGTGTAATGCTTCATAATCCACAATTTTGTTTAATAAATTTGATATTTATGGTAAAGTAGCGCTGTCATTGTATACGCATTTGGGAATCGCACGCACGTTTGGTTAATGATGTAGTAGGGTGCAATGCTTCTTAAATAGGTCGATATGGTGTTCGAATGAACAGGTCTGCCGCGAGTAAAATGTAAACTGCCTTGAGCAGTCCTAAGAACTGGACATCTTGCAATATAGGACCTGTTTTGTGTAGAAATGCTTTTTGTTGTGCTGTATCTAATCTGATGCACATGTGTGCTTAATCTAGTACGCACTTGTGTATTTAATAAATCAATAACTCCTCATCATTGTGTTTTGTAGTGCCTTTATTTGGCATCAAATATTTCATTCCAGTTGTTGAAGACGTACAGAATGTAGTGCATGGATGTGTAATGCCAAACAAACGGTCAGCGCGAAGGTTATTCACGCCAACTCAAAGACAGACGTCATGATCATTAGGTTGCCTAGTTTGAGTTGACCGGAGACTTGACCTCGTAGGAAATGTTCGTACATTGCTGGACACTCTTGTTCTATGTGATATGTGCATAATTCACAGGTAGACAGCTTGCGTAGTTCATTTTTTTAAGAGCGAGGCATCAGAGGATCACTCTTTGGATGCATGTCAAGTGAAGACTGCAGTTGACAACCTTTTCATCTCGCAACACCCAAGCAGGATGTCGCCATGTACATCATCCAGAACAGTGTCACATGGCCACGTTGTTGATGCCGAACATCCAGGCAGGCCACAAACAAATCCGGGATCTTTGTGCGTGAAACAACAGTCGCGACAGTAATAACAGTTTCGTAAGTAGTTAGGGAGTTGAATATAACGTATGTTGGCGGTACTTGACAATGGAAGGTGGCGACCCTAGGGGACATGTGGTGAACTAAATATATAGGTCAATAAACGCCCCCTAGCGGAAAGAAGGTCAACGACAAAAAATATTATCTGATCCATCGACGGATTAGGTAACAGGTAACTGAGGCAACTGCTCAAAAGTGCCGTCCAAAGACTGGAGTTTCCGTCGACTATAGTCAAGTTGTAGATGCTGACCACATAATGATGTACAATACCACGATTTGACAGAAGAAGACGATTTCCGCTTTCGGGCAGGAATCCCAAACAACACCCAACGTCTGTTGTTACTTTCGGTGTCTTCCAGACCAGTGTTTCCCAAACGTACATCCGTCGAATCGTCCATGACACGAATGATGACTTGATCGGCGTGGTTTAACCTGTATACGCAACGAGTGATGTCCGATGATGGCAGGGCAGGCTTCCACATCAGCTGCAAGGACCCTTTGATGAATTTTTACAATAATATTTAAATATGAGAGTCTCTATGGTAGGAAACCACGTGACCAAACGTCATGTGACAAGAACTATGGTGACCAGAAATACTCGCATAATCGACGAGAACAATACGAGAGGGAATGTTTTGATAGGAAATGGATGGAAGGGGCCGTATTGACAGGAAGTAGGTGGGCGCCGGCATTTTGGTGGAAGTAAATAAACGAAAAGACCATATTGACAGGAAGGAAGTATGTGGGCGCCGTCGATGTGGGGGAAATAAACAGAAGGAGGGGTCATCTTGACCGGAAGTGAATAGGAGAGGCGCCATTGTGGAGGAAGTAAACAGACCAGGACATAATTTTGGTGATAAGCATAATTTTGGTGATAAGTACATAGATAGTATATCATTTTTTGGGAAAGTACATAGGGATATAATTTTTAAAAGGTTATATATGTGACGCAATTTTGGTAGGGAAACACAATACAAATGTATAACTTACCACAAGGGCGTCCAACTCTGCTTTCTCCAACTTCCTCTTTGGCCGCTGGCGACGTGCCACTTCAATGCGTCCTTCCTGGTAAAAGGCGTGTTGCACGTAGGAAACGCAAGTATTTCGTCACTCCAGTTGGGTAAGTAATACTTCTTTAATTATATCTTGACTTTGCTTATCCGCACATGATCGCCGACTTTCAAACCGGGTTTGAACTTTGAACATGGTTGCCAATAGGAAAACTATCAGTGTGCTGACCCCTTGTGTCGGGTTGGTCGCCAGGGCCGGTGACAACGACGTTGAGCTTGTCGCCGGGGCCAGAGGCGCGGACGTCATAGTGGCCGCCGAGGCAAGTGGCTCCGATGACGTGGTGCTTGTCGAGGATACACAGCGGCCGCGGTGATGTGACGTTTTCAGTTGTCCTCCCATAAAAAAATAGATGTTGCACGCCGAGCACTGGAACGGTGCCAAGGAGAGCGGCGGTGTGGACGTGTTGGCAGCCGGTAGCCGAGTGGTATTCTGCGAGAAGCTCTTGATGTAGGCGCTTATCGTTCAGATGCAAAAACGGAATGAACAAAGAGTTGTCTGTTTCATGTTTTCCCCCTTCCTCTCTTTTTCCTTGCACTATTACACCTTCCTCCGGTTTCCTCACTTTCCTCCAGTTTCCACTTTCTGTTTCCTCCCATTTACTTTCTTTTCCTCCCTATTCCTTCTCCTTTCCCCCATTTTCTCCTCCCTTTTCCTCCCATTTCCTCCCCTTTCCTCACAGTTCCTCCTATTTCCTCTCTTTCCTCATATTTCCTCCCGTTTACTTTCTTTTCCTTTCTTTCTTCCTCATTTTTTCTAACTTTTCTCCAATTTCCTCCATTTTGTTCCCATTTCCTCCAATTTACTGTAGTAAAACATTAATAATATAAGAAGTTACCAGGCTAACACGCAGATATGTTAGAAATGTTGTATACTCACATATTGAAATAATACATCGTTAAGAATTTAATGTGGTAACACACAGAAATAATAAAACAGAAGGAGAGGTTCGTCCAACACTACGTAGGTATTAGGGTCAGCAAACCTTCGGTCAATATATGTAGCCACTACTACTTCTTGCCACAAAGAACGGGCTGTTGTCACAATACATATTCGTCAGGTGACATAACAAGTCTAAACACCTACCAGGTTTCGACAAGAGACAAATATACCGTTACGCATTCACGCTTGTTAACAATAAAAGTTTATTTACACATACACTTTTCTGACATGATCTTTGGTAATGTTACTGGAAAGTGGTGACAATAAATTGGGGAAAGCTATGCAAGTGCCCGACCCCAGGATTGCTCTGCTTGGTGGCGAATTCATTACTTGATGGGATACATAGATATGGCCCAACATAACCGGGTGGTGGGTGATACTGGCACTGGGGTGCTGACTTGGTTCAAGAGACAATCTCGGTGCTTCGGTTTGATAGAATATTTTATTCGGGTATAAGACAACACAAAATTATTTACAGGTCATCCGCCATAACTGCAAGATCTAGAGATTTCACAATGTTTCGCCACTCCTCTGATACAGATTTTTGCAACCAACTCTTGATATTAGACAACTGATCGGACGTCACGTCGGTTAGTGTCACACCTGCGTCTACCAAAACAGTCAACCAGTCTTTAATCACAGAAATTTAATTAATGTTCTCCACAGTGTCCTTAAAATGTATGTAACAATTAGAATGTCATTAAGCAAGAAGCAGTCGTGGTGAAATTGACAAAGATCGTCTACCGCACAGCCGAGACAGCGTTGTTTTGAGTTTAACATTGTCACGAAAAATGTGACGTCCAAAAACCTTCTTTATTTCGTCCACAGGATCGATCGTAAAGTTCGAACCACCGGGGGCAGGAGGAGTTGTGACATCGACGGCATCGGCGGAAGTTGTCACATCGGCGAAGTTGTCACATCGACGGGGGAAGTTGTGACGTCGTAGAAGTTTTGACATCGACGGGTGAAGTTGTGACATTGACGGGGGAAGTTGTGACATCAACTAGGGAAGTTGTGACATCGGCAGAAGTTGTGACCAGAAGTACGCACATAAACGGACGTCGAAAATAACTATAAAGGAGGGAATGTTTAGACAGGAAGTGGGTAGTAGTGGCCGTTTTGACAGGAAGAGCATAGGAGAGGAGTCATTTTGGCGGAAGTAAACAGACGGAGCGGATATGTTAACGGGAAGTATATCGGCGCCATTTTGGCGGAAGTAAACAGACCGGGAACGCCGATTTGGAGGGACGAAATTATACAGCTTGCGGCATTTTAGCGGAAAGAAAGTAGGAGACGCAATTATGGCGGAAAGAAAGTAGGCAGAAGACGGTTTTTTGGCAGGAAGGATGTAGGCAGGAAACGCCGTTTTGGCGAGAAGAAAGTAGGAAACGTCATTCTGGAGGAGAGTACAGCTGTACATAGGAATTTGATTTTTGTGAAAAGTATGTTGACACCGTTCTTTTCACGGAAGTTATATATGGGGACGTCATTTTGGTGAGTAAGGCAATATAAGAGTATAATTTACATCCAGGGTGTCCAGTTTCGCCTCTTTCCTTGTCCTCTTGGGGCCCACGCAACGGTCGCGGGCGACGTGGGGCTTTCAGGAGTATGTCCTCCTGAGAGCCGTGGAGGAGTCCGGGCAGGTGAAAGCCGCACGTGATGGCTTCACGGGCGTCGGGGTCGTGAGTTCCTAGCTGGCGGCGACGGGAGGTTGGGTCGGAGTGGTCCGACGCGCGATCATCTAAAAGTACGAACGATTGTTTATAGACGTGGTGTTTTCATAACAATCTTAATCCTTCATAACTATGCCTATAAAGTGGTGAAATCAAAAAACGTATTCATAAACATTTACCATAAATCTCATCAAGCCCGACGGTTGAGGAGTGGGCCCGGGCTCTAGCTGCCTCGGCGTAGAAAAATCCAGGACGTGTGAAGTTAGCCATAACGATATCGTATCACAAACGACGATTAGGTCACCGGCAGCACCGCACTTATACATGAATCTGAGAATCACGTGATAACGGTACCGACCGACCACACAGCATCGAAAATGTCAGCGCGTACGTCATTATAACATTAACATATGGGATCCAAAAAGGCCTTCGAAAAATGTATAAAACACATTTTGAACGTCATTTTATTTTACCTATTTGTTATAGTTCATATATTACACAGAATTGGCGCAACATCAGGTATGACGTCACGATCACGTGACTGGCTAGTTCACCACCTACCCGTCTTGGGAAAATGCATCACTGCGCATGCGCAATGACCTATTTCATGACGTCATCGGTCTATTTTTATAGTTCACCACATAAGAGGGACGAATTTAAGCACTACCGTCCGGAGAATCCATCATTGCGCATGCACAATAACTCATTTTATAACGTCGTTGACCTATTTAATGACGTTGTCGCGCTTACATTTATCCGGGCGTTAAATTATATACGGGTGACGTTTCGGCGCGTGCGCGTATCTAGGGTATTTAGCACCAGCTACGACTGTCGCGTTTTCATTTATTTGGGCGTTATGTATGTTTATATGTATATATATATTTATGTATATATATGTCTACACATATATACACAAATTATAAAATGTTTGCTTCCCACAGACATAAACAATTTCTGTCGTAAAACAGTTTCCTCTCCACGCACACGTCACGTGACTTACTCTTATACTTGGTCACAAATCTTAAATAGCAAATTATAATTATGTACTCTAACTATAACGTTCGTATTACGACAACAAACGAAACATATTTAACTACTGGATATAATTTATCACTATGTGATCTACTGATGCCAAATATTATGCCTTACATATGCACATAAACATCACCCGGATAAAATTTAACGCCCGCATAAATGTAAGCGCGAAAACGTTATTGACGCCGTTAAGTAGTTCACCACCAGGGATGCTCATCTACCTATTTTTGTCGCTCACCTTCTTTCCGCTAGGGGCGGTTATTGACCTAGTTATTTCAAACTTTCACCGTCAGGTGCTGCAACATACGTTGTATTCAACGCGCTAACTACTTTCGTGACATGTGTTCGGATGAATAGTCCATTTTATCTGAGTGAACCTGATGATCCAACTCCATTCATTCCTGGAATTCTTTCCATGCCAGCCACATCAGAGCTTCATATAGACGCGCTTGTAATAACGAACAGCGCGGTTATATTGCTAACCTAGCAAAACCTTGTTGATAGAACCCTACGCAATAACCCCATACTCTACAGTCAGATCACAAAAATCCCGCGTCTCCGAATATTTTCCCAATGCTGGACATAAAGTTATACATGGTGTGAAATGTCGCCATCATGACCACAATTCTCATGTACTAGTTGGAATGCTGTGCATCGTTTCCCAGCTGAATGAGGATATTAAACCAAAAGCGTTGCTTGCAATTTCTTGGACAGTAGACGCACAGGTCGCATGTTGACAGTGGACAAGTAGTCCACAACATATTCCTCCACTTCAACATGATCCCTCGTGATTATGTTGAGTACCGTCCAATACATGGTTTTCTGATCGGACGGTTCCATCGAGTCAACACCCTCCTCCTCCAGTCAGCGGTTCCTCTTGGGTATTGCTGTTGTCGAATGCCAACAGTGTTGGGACGGGATGACGTACATTGGACGGAAGTAGAATATAATCATTGTCAACACTTGATAGTTTAACAATGCACAGCGCTAGGTCAATTTCTTCCAGAGCCACGTAACAGCATCCATGCCATAGAAGGTTTAGGACTTTGATTACATAAATCTTACCTGCGAAAGTGTTGATAACGTACAAAATTAAGCCTTGATCAGATGTTCTCCCAGCACACATCAGTGATAACACCCTGGGATTTTGAACATGCCCACCTGTTAACGCAAGCAGAACCGCCCTCACTTGCACTGAGTAAGACCCAAAGAAACGTAAGCAGCCGAACAGTGATATAATTCGTTGTCAGTTCAAAATACCATTGCCTCTGCCTCGTAACATTCTACTTTATAACGGAGGTGTTCGAGGCATTATCTCTGTATTGTACATACACGATTCCTTGGAATATGTTTTATTCAACTAGAAGTTACGCCAATTACCTTGTGTAACAGCTGGACGGAAACACATGCTAAAGCAAATAGCGGTTAAAATTGATTACTACGGCATCTGGTTATACCTTTAAATGTATTATTGGGACATGTTCTAGGGCCACACGTTTGAAAACATATCACTTGCATAACAATACATAATCGTCAATCATATAACTTGATTTAAATACTTTATTGAACTTGTATATTCGAAGGTTGATATTTAAATATAACATATGTATAGGTTAATGGTTGGCACGGCTTCAGGGGTAGTTATAAGTTTAATAAATCGTATAGTGTCATTTCTGATTCCTCCATTTTGAAAACGATTTGGAAGTTCCGCACTAAGAATGCTGGGAAATTCGCGCAGACGCCAAAATAAACAGAAGAAAAGGACGTCATATAACTCGTCGGATGGTACGGGTGGAATACATTTAAAGTACAAATGAAGTAGTGGAGTTGATTTGTGATGATATTAAGAATATATGATATATTTATTCAAGCTTAAATCTGTGAAATGAGGCATGCATTGCCCACATTGGCATTGCGTTTTCCCCGCGGTCACTCGATGACAAAATAAAAAACATTGCCACAGACTCGAACGTCGTGCACTTTGTGGAGCGTAATCGAAGAAATATTAATATGACAAGGGCACACTAAGTGGATATATGCAAGACAAGTGTATCCGCAAGTGTAAATGTCAGTGCAGCTAATGTTTTCTTCGATACGCCAGTAAAACAAGGTAGGATATCTCCGTGCCACGGATTTGGGTATTACAACACCGACAGGAACCCAGGAGACAGGACGCGCAACAATAACTGAATACGTCCACGCACATCCACACATATATCATTGATTATTGTTGTTGACATTGTTGTATAGCTGTTTGGTAATGTATGGTTATCCATACAGGTTTGTTAATAAGCTATGCAAAAATCTTAAGATGGCATTGTGGTCATGGCAACAACAGATGTGTTATGTGTGGCAAGTTATATTCCATTAGTTCTCCAAACCGTGTCTAGTTCATTATCCGAATGTTGTGGTGGTGTAGTCAACCAACGTTTGGGATAATCAGCCAGGTTAATCAAGACTTGATGGAATTGTGTTGTGTCATAAATATGCACACGTGACACATGTAGTATGACATTATAGGTACTGCAGTTAGAGTTATATATATATATATATATATATATATATACTTATATATATATGTATATATATATATACATATATATATATCGTGTCGTGTTTTAATGGCGTATCGATGGAAATGTACGTTGAACTGGCAGTTACCCTTGTGGATACATTTGTTTATGATGTTTACACTTAGTGTAAACTTATTGTGCTACTATGTCTTTAATTACGCAACACAAAGTGCACGATGTACGAGTCAGAGGCGATGTTTTATGTTGTCATGACCGCCGGGAAAACAATGCGCAATGACGTCAATGATGCGCCATACGCCATGGCATATATGATACGGGTTTTTTTCTCACATATTTAAGCTTGGATAAATATATCTTATGTTCTTAATATAATCACAAATCAAATCCTCTACTTCATTTATACCTTCAGAGTATTCCAGCCGTACCATCCGATGAGTTTGACGACGCCCTTTTGTTTTGTTTACCAAGCCGGTTTGTCGTAAGAGGGAAATGAAGACTGTAGACCTATAGTAACGTTCCCGTTTGCAGACACCTAGATGGAGTTACCTTTTTGTTTATATTTTCAGACAACACACAGAAGATATCCAGAAGACATCTAAAATGACAGAAATATAGCAAATTGCACCAAGTTTTCATAGGAATGTAAACAATGATTCATTTATGCCATTAAAACATTTAAAAAACTGAAATAAAAACATGTACTGAAAAACTACAATTGTTGCATTATGACAATGACTGTTCCCCGCTCATTGTACTAAAATGTATTACGGGATGATATCTTCGCATCGTGGTCTGCGAGTGCAATAAACATGTCAGTTCGACAGTTCATAATGTAACTCAAATGTTTGCTTGCGTTATGCTAACAGTATAAGCGAAAACACAACATGTTGGCAGCGGTGTGTAAGTGTAACCACTCGCATAACAAACTGTGAGTACACACCTTTAGTGACTTAATTTAGAGCCCTAATCACGCTCGCTCGCTGTTTATCGCCCGCATTGCGTCAGTGTTTCGCAATCGCTCTGGCACAATAATTCGCGAACGTGACTGACACGCAGCCTGCTACTGAACGGCCACCGGCTCCTGCGTTCAACTCGCACATTTCGCCACCCGAAAAACTCGAATTACACAATGTTACTGCAAATCAGTGGAAACGCTGGAAGCAGATGTGGAAGAATTACAGTCACATATCGCATATTGACCAGCACTGGCAGCAGCCACGCGATTACCAGACGACGCTGTTCCTGCACTGTGTCGGCACCGAAGCAGCCAGTAACCACTTCAAAGTGATGAGCGGTCCCGAAGATCATGTACACAGAGTACAAACAAGACCTACTCACAAGCAGCAGACGCCCAGGCCCAAAAGAGGTAATCAAACAGGCGGACACACCTCTAAGGTCCCTCAAGATCTGATCGACTGCAGATTTTGTACAAGCCGACACATCAGAAAGAAAGAAGTGTCCGGCATGGGGTAAGAAGTGCACCAAATGCGGTGGCAGAAATAACTTCGCTGCAAAATGCGAGCAAAGGTCCAGGCCAAATGCAAGGCCCAGACAACACGGCAAGGTCTAATCCGTGCAACAGACAGCTGAATCAAGCGACAGTGAATGTGGACTTGGTGTAGAGGACACATCGGAGAAAGTAGTCTCAGCTTGCGCAGGCAAAGAAATTCTTGCCAAGATGCTGCTTGGAGAACAGGAAGTTCAATTTCAAATTGACAGCGGAGCAACAGTAAATGTACTGCCAGTGAAATTCGCAGCCGGCCTAGAACTTGAAGCCTATAACAAGACTCTGAAAATGTGGAACAGTACGGTTCTAATTCCCCTAGGCAAGCGACGTATGAGTATCCGCAATCCTGCTAACGGGAAGAAGTACAGCATCAAGTTCGTAGTGGTGCAGGAAGACCTACTGCCCCTACTCGGAAAACGTGTAGCAGAACAAATGGAGCTGATCACAGTGAACTATCGCAACTTCGCACAAGTCGCATCTATTTCATCAAAGGACACTGACTCTTGCGAGAAACTTCTCGCCGAGTACACATATGTCTTTGATCGAGAAATCGGCACATTAACAGGGAAAGTACATATACATGTTGATGAGACAGTCACCCCTGTCACCTCTGCTACTGAGCGCATACCTGTGGCATCGCGTTCGCAAGTAAAAGCTGAACGGAATCGACTCCAAAAACTTGGAGTGAGCGCCAATCGACGTTCCAACGGACTGGACCAGCCGCATGGTGGTCGCGACAAAGAAGTCAGGCGACCTGAGGATCTGCATCGATCCAAAACCTATGAACTGTGCGCTGAAGCGAGAGCGGTACCAAATGCCAATCATGGATGAAGTGCTACCGGAACTAGCAAAGGCAAAATACTTCACCAAACTTGACCTATCCTCGGGATTCTGGCACGTAGTCCTCGACTATGACTCGAGCATCCTAACGACATTCCAGACTGGATTTGGGCGATTCAGATGGCTTCGACTCCCATTCGGTCTAAACGTGAGCTCTGAGATCTTCCAGAAGCGTCTTCTACAAGCTCTGGAAGGACTAGAAGGCGTGATATGCATCACCGACGACATCATCGTGTACGGTGCAGGTGACAATTGAGAGTACGCGTCGAGAAATCACGACCGCAATCTGGAAGAAGTTATGAGGAGATGCAGAGAGAGGGGAATAACGCTCAACAGAGAGAAGGCAGAGGTCAAGAAAACCGAAATCTCGTTCCTCAGACATCTGATGTCAGACGTTGGTCTCCGACCCGACCCCAAGAAGGTGGAAGCGATCACAAAACTCCAGACTCCGTCCTCAGTGGAAGAAGTTCATCGTGTGAATGGCACAGTGAACTACTTAGCCAAGTTCCTGCCACGGCTCTCCGCTGGTATGGAACCAATTCGGCAACTCACAGGCAAAGACGTGCACTGGAATTGGTCGCGCACTCAAGACCAGGCGTTCGCAGAAGTAAAGAGGCTGGTAACAGAAGCGCCACTACTCAGCTTCTATGATCCTGTGTCAGAATTGGTGATACAGTGCGACGCCAGTGAAAAAGGACTTGGCGCAGCTCTTCTACAGCATGGGAAACCTGTCGCGTTCGCAAGTCGCGCGCTTACGGACGTCGAGACTCGCTACGCGCAAATTGAGAAGGAGATGCTGGCAATCGTCTTTTCACTGCAGAAGTTCCACCAATACACCTTTAGCAGACACACAGCTGTCCACAGCGATCACAAGCCTCTGGAGGCCATTGTGAAGAAACCTCTTGCCAAGGCACCCAGACGTCTGCAGGGAATGCTACTGAGAGTTCAACAATATGACATCGAGGTCATCTACTGCAAAGGAAAAGAAATGCACATTGCTGACATGCTCTCCCGTGCGTATCTGCCAAACGACGGCTGTAGCCAAGCAGAATTGGAACAAGTGAACATGGTGTCCTTCCTTCCAATCCGAACCGAACGACTACAGCAGATACGGAACGCCACAGAACAAGATGAAGTATCGCAGCAACTCTCCAAGGTCATACTCCAAGGATGGCCTGATGACAGAAGTCAGCTGCATACAGTTCTGCATCCGTACTTCCACGTGAGAGATGAAATGTCCATGCAAGATGGCATCATCTTCAAAGGAGAACGTACTCTGATACCACGTAGCCTGAGATCCACTCCTCACACGTCGGAATAGATGGCTGTTTGCGAAGGGCAAGAGAATGCGTGTTCTGGCCGGGCATGTCAGCCGACATCAGAGAGTACATCTCCACATGTGAGACTTGTCGCAAATACGAAGTCGACCAGCCAAGAGAATCACTCATGCAACACGACGTCCCTGACCGACCATGGCAAAAAGTCGGGACAGATATCTTCTCGTTCGAAGGCAAGTCTTACCTAGTCACAGTCGACTACTTCTCAAATTTTTGGGAAATTGATCGTCTTGAGGACACGACCACGACAACGGTCATTCGCAAGCTGAAGGGTCACTTCGCCAAATACGGCATACCTTGTCATGTTGTCTCAGATCCAGGTCCTCAGTTCACAGCATCGACGTTTCACGACTTCTCGGTCGATTGGAATTTCGAGCACTTGCTGGTCAGTCCAGCGAACCAGAAGGCTAACGGCAAGGCAGAGTCCGCTGTGAAATCTGCCAAGCGACTGATGAGAAAAAACCAAGACACGAACACTGATCAATTTCTGGCACTGTTAGACGTTCGCAACACGCCCACACAAGGGTTTGGAAGCAGCCCGGTCCAGCGGCTCATGAACCGACGAACGAGGACATTGCTTCCGATGACGAGCGAACTGCTTAAACTGCGCACCGCGACAGCCACTGAAGTCGATAAGAGACGCCTGCAGCTTAACCAAGCCAAACAGAAGACACACTACGACAGATCTGCTCATGATCTTCCCGTTCTGGAGGAGGGAGACACTGTTCGGATGGGACCATTCGTTCAGGGTAGTCGTGTCTGGAGGAAAGCTGTCGTCAACAGGCGTCTGGACGAAAGGCCGTACGAGGTCGAGACATGCGACGGGGTATACAGGCGCAACCGCGTGCAGCTGAGGAAGTCGGCTGAACCTCCGCTGCAAGTCCGCGTACCGCTCGTCGACGACATCAACCCTTAACGAGATGGGGATGCGGAAGACGTTACGCCAATCGAGATGCCGACAGCGGTCGCCGAAGCCGCATCTATGCCGATCCGATGCAATGTTAATCTAGCTTTTTTCTAAAAATGGAAGGATGTTGCATTATGACAATGACTGTTCCCCGCTCATTGTACTAAAATGTATTACGGGATGATCCCTTCGCATCGTGGCCTGCGACTGCAATAAACATGTTAGTTCAACAGTTCATAACGTCACTCAAATGTTTGCTTGCGTTATGTTAACAGTATAAGCGAAAACACAACAACAATTACGTTTTCATTGACAGTTACCCCAACATCGTCGACAATTATGATAATAACATGGTATCATAAAGTTCTGCCATACTCCCAATTGTATGATGAACAACTTTTTTAAATACAACATTCATCAGGTTTAAATAGCTTGACTTCCGCTTGAAAATGGCAGCCATGTTTAAAGATGACGTGGAAAAGAGGTAATTAGCTACGCTTCTAAACTGTCCATCACCCATTGTTTGAGACTTCAGATTTTGGTGTAACTGTAAGTCATAATAGAAATTAGTGCCTCAATTTGAGAATCAACGTGAATGTTTGCAGGCTTTACTTACGGACTAATAATTACGTTCATTTTGACAACGGTTCTTTTACGATGCATATATATCTGTAACAATTATTTATAAGATGCGTGGTTGTATCGCTTCGTTATTTACAGGTAAAATGTATGCATGGAAATAAAATAAAAAACATTCTAGTAGGTCCACAGTGCAGATTTTTCGCTGGAATGCTGTTGAAATTTGCTCAATAACTGACTAAATAATTCGTTAGGTATATGTCTGATATCGACAGCTCAAGCCAACATTTCAAAAATCGTTACTTACTGCTTACCCACAGACCCTCACGTAGAACGTTTCGCCACGACTGCCTGTAGACCCCACACCTCTTAAGCATAACGTATTTTATTGATGGCCCTAATGTAGAAAAAAACTGTTGTTGACTCAGGGGGGCACTAGTCTTCTTTTTTTATTAGAGGTGTAATACGAATTCTTAAAAGCTATTTGGTAGACCTTCCCCAAGAATCTAGACGCCAGACCGTCATCGTTACGTATAATCGAACATTGCATCAACGACGTCCGCTCATCGCCAATCTGCTCAAAGGTAACGATGACAAAACGGTCGCACTCGTCGTGGCCTCAAAACCATCAGAAGAAACAACATAACTTTACTCGAGCAGAAACAAGACTAAGTGTGAATAAGCATGACGTAAATACCAAACAAGGATAAATTTAACTAAACAAAGTACAATCGATGTCTCGCGTAACGGTCGGACTGCTAACTAATATATGTAGTCGCCAAAGTACAACCAAAACGTGTTGATCTTGGTGACTAAAGCGGTAGCGTGTTGGAATGCTATTTTAGAGTCCTCGGTTCGAATCCCACAGAGTACTCGAAACTTTTGTTTGTCTTTATTCAGTTTAAGATTCATTTTATTTTGTGTAATACTATTTTGGGCACTATTTCGTGATTTCATTTCGTTATTGGAAAAATACATAATATATAAACATTCTGGGGGATAGACGTGCTAACTGGCAGTGAACAGTCAAAACGCGATTCTGAGCCAGACTATCTTCCTGGCGAAGTCACGCAGCCAGGCGAGAGTCGGTTAAGTGAGACTAATAATTAATAATACACGGCAAATCCTGACAATATGTCACGTTTAATTCGTAAGTATACCAGTGTTGCCATCTAGCGGATAACATTCAGAAGGGCCATTCAGAGCCAGACTATCTTTCTGGCGAAGTCGCGCAGCCAGGCGAGAGTCGGTTAAGCGAGACTAACCCATGTGGCTGAAATGAAGACCACCGGAATTTGCGGGCAAGCGATATTATTGGCCTAGGTGACACGAATTTTATTATTCGGATTACGGACCCGCCGACGTTGTTTTTGACAAAACGGAAATAAAATAGCAATTTTGAACTTTTATTTCTGATCAAAATTCCGAACCAATGATTTTGTATCGATTCATCGATCATATACGCATCATACTGAACATTGTATGTTAAACACCGTTTCATTGGTTGTCGTGCATCTTTGGTCTTAGTCTCGCTTAACCGACTCTCGCCTGGCTGCGTCACTTCGCCAGAACGATAGTCTGGCTTAGAGTCGCGTTTTGACTGCCCACTTGTTGACAGCCATGAGAGCTGCCACCTAGTGAATATGCATGTGATTAAAAGGCACTAAGCTACGAAAAAAGTTTAATATCGGTTTATTTTGTGTGTGACATGTTTCAATATAAGTTTAATGTTGAATGATTGTTATAGTATAGTATTATCTGATAAAACTGTATCCTTATTTAATTTGGTATTTCATAGTTGGCCTGAGCCAATCATCGTCTCTACCCGAATCTACGGTAACATTGGCAGGAGCTCCAGGCCGTCGTGTTGGGCCAAGCGAATGCTGCCACCTCACGGCGTCTGGATAATCGAGGCTACTTTGGTCTACGATCCGCGAAAGTCCAACTTGTCATTAATTGGTCTTAACCATGGCTGAACCAGACGCTGCAGTGTGGTTTTGTATCAAGAAATTTAAGTTTGGCGCTACTATCCAAAAGGAAGTAACACAATTTAAATTGACCGACACGATCAACACTGTCATTTCCCGTGTTTGTAGCGACGCCGCTCTGATATCGAAAGTATGTGTTGGCGTCGAATGCGCTGATTATTGTTGAAATGACAGCGAGCGTCCTTGCGGATGCTACGTGAGCAATTCAACGTTTAATACATTTATTTTCTTGAACGCTGACAACGTTAGTGCCAACAAAATGAAGCGAAAAAGCAACGCGAAGGATGACATTTTAGACACGATGCAAAATAGCAATAAAGACAATAAACTGCCAACGCGAAAACAGGCGAAACCAATAACGTGCGCAAGTTTAACGCGCTACTCGGCTACACATCCAGTCTACAATTACATGCAAAATCTGAACATCGGATTTTGGCCAATCAAGTTAACATGCTGGGAAAACGGGTTGTAGACACTCTCTTCAATGCCTGCATAGTCAGCATCGCATTGCATTACTTCCGAATAGAATACTGTGGATATATAGGCACAAAAATCAAATCATAATTATGCCAATCAAATTAATATTATCAAAGCAAGATATATCCTACCTCTAATCTACACGTTTATGGCTGTAATGTTGACACACCGTATTGGTATCTGCGAAGTCTTGTTATCAGTACTTGTTATTGTAAATTATAATCGTCTTCAACTTTTATTAAACTTCCATAAAAGTACGTGTCTAGTAAGTTTTGATACAAGGATAAATAATGTTTTAGCAATGTACTGATTGGCTCGTATGATAATTCATGTATTTACACGAAACATCTTTCTTGTGCAATGACTTTTATTGTTATCCCCCCCCTAACAAAAATGTCTCAAAAATCCGTAATCCTAACAATATAATTGGTGTGGTCTTAGCTTATATTCCGAGTTGGCAGGGGGTACTGAAACTTATGTAATCAGCAACGCCACCTGGCGCGCGAGGATGTTATATATGAACACATTATGCTTTTTATTCAGATTATTATATTATTACCATATATTTATAAAGAACACACCTGGTGGTTATTCCATTGTGGCTGAGTATCGCACAGAGTTCAACATTAGTGTATCCTGCCACGAAACACTGTCTTACTAAACTGTGAACTGATATGGAACGTATACAGCTTTTGTGAAATGCACGCTCATGAAAAAAATACGCAACAAATTTTCAGCAGTTAACTTTAGCTTTTATTTGACCTGGCAATGATGTTACAACTGTATTTACAACAGTAAAATTTACAAACATGCAGGCTATAATGATAGGTTTATAATTACACACGCACGCACACAAACACAGTACTTCCATATCAGGGAACAGACGGACACATACAAGATATTCATATTGTGTGACAATCTTTGGTACAAATTCACTGTATGCTATTCTAATGAATGTGGCGGTGTGTCACATATTTCCCAAAAAAAATCGTATCCACATGTGACCACATCAAAGCAGTTGGCTACACACAACTATGCTGTACTGGGCGGCATCGTAAACTGCTGCGATTGACAGGCAGTTACACTGTAGCATATCAACGTTTTGATAAACGGTGTCTCAACAATTCCATTCACTTATTAAAAAAGAAACAATTACACGGTAGACAGAAAGAAAAACACGTGATGCAAGTGACGATTGAATTAAGTTTTTTGGATGATTTAAACAAATGTACATATTTCTTATTAAATCGACTTCGAATATTGTAGCTATTTATAATTTTGAAACTTTATAAATTTAGGCATAAAGGATCGGCATTTGCAAAAAGCTAAAGTGGAAAAAAAGCTTCAAGTTGTCGTCTCTTCCCATGTATACACAATAAGTTTTACATTTTCTACCAAGGATATTCAGGCGGAAACAATTTTACAAGTACAATTTGAGCGGTAGAAGAGGTCTATATATGTCATGTTATGCAATATTTTTGCCCCAGACTTTCGCTATAACAATTAGAAGTACGAACACAACAAATTCTTTGTGCAAAATATTTTTAACCGCATACGTACAGTCATCGCCATCGGCCATCATCACATGCTCTGAACATAGAAAGGAATGAGTTTAATAAAATACAAATAGCTGCCGAAGTCTCGTTTTCGGTGTATGCATGCTCATCACGGCATCTTTACAATTTATACCATCGCATCGTGCATCGCATCTCGCATCGCATCACGCATCGCGCATCGTCCATCGCATCGCCCATCTCATCGCGCATCGCTAATCGCATCGCCATCGCATCGCGCATCGCTTAGCGTTGCGAAAATCCAAACAAAAAAGCGATGGTCCTTCTCGGCCATCATAGAATACGGTAAATATAGTTACCCTTGGTTTACAGCTTCATGGTCATTGGATAAGCTGGTCTATACTAATACCAGGCTCACTTAGCCAACTCTTGCCCTGCCGCGAGAACCCGAGAGTCTAAACCTCGAACACATGGTTTTACCTTTACCGTCAGATGGCACAAGTTGTTTTGCTGATACAGCTTATATTTGCGTGAAGAGTTAATGCTAGCATACACAATTTTTTTGGATAATGCAGATATCGTCGTCACAACGCGAAGATGTCTTCGAAAGTAAGGCTCTCATGTGGGCGACAAACCGAGGCGCCACACCACGGAACCTGGATAGTCGAAGTTGTATTAATATGTGCAAGCTGCACACGTGCAGAAGAACCACCAGTGTGTGTGTGTGTGTGTGTGTGTGTGTGTGTGTGTGTGTGTGTGTGTGTGTGTGTGTGTGTGTGTGTGTGTGTGTGTGTGTGTGTGTGTGTGTGTGTGTGTGTGTGTGTGTGTGTGTGTGTGTGTGTGTGTGTGTGTGTGTGTGTGTGTGTGTGTGTGTGTGTGTGTGTGTGTGTGTGTGTGTGTGTGTGTGTGTGTGTGTGTGTGTGTGTCTTGATTTTAGAGGTGGTGCTGTGTGTATGTGAGTGTGTGTTGTGTGTGTGTGGTGTGTGTGTGTGTGTGTGTGTGTGTGTGTGTGTGTGTGTGTGTGTGTGTGTGTGTGTGTGTGTGTTTGTGTGTGTGTGTGTGTGTGTGTGTGTGTGTGTGTGTGTGTGTGTGTGTGTGTGTGTGTGTGTGTGTGTGTGTGTGTGTGTGTATGTTTGTGTGTGTGTGTGTGTGTGTGTGTGTGTGTGTGTGTGTGTGTGTGTGTGTGTGTGTGTGTGTGTGTGTGTGTGTGTGTGTGTGTGTGTGTGTGTGTGTGTGTGTGTGTGTGTGTGTGTGTGTGTGGTGCGGTGTGGTGTGTATGTGTGGACATATAATTTGCATTCCGTAATTGTGTTGTATACAGTTAATAAGGCTTGGTCCTATTTGTGACTAGGATTATGGCATGACGTGGAAAGTACGAGGTTGGTTCACACAATAGGTGGGACATATGATTATGTTCGGTGTAAGTAAAGTCTCAAAGATAGTGAGACATTGTTGGCTCCAATCCTTTCTTTAGATGGCAGCGTTTCTACTAGACCGCGAACAGAGAGTAAAAATCGGCGACGCGGTGTCAAAGCCAGGCTACCCTAATGAGGGCGTTCCCCAGGGAATTTTGTCAGGACCAAAACACTTTGTCACAATTTAAGTACTGTAAATGTCGACTCCCCACAAGTAAATTCTCCACTTGTATTGTTTGAGCCAGCCACAGTTCATGAAGTGAGGAAAATAATAATGTCCTCCCCAAATAAATCATGCGATCTCGATCCATTACCAACCACACTACTAAAAGCATGTCTTGACTCTTTACTTGGTACAATAACGAATATCATAAATTTATCACTGAGTTCGGGTAAATTCATGTGGTATTCATCAGGGTTCCATTCTTGGGCCTTTGCTTTTTATTCTCTACACTACGCCACTCAACTCTGTAATCCAAAGTCACAACTTGGATCATCACCTTTATGCAGATGACACACGTATCTACATTTCCTTGGCCACGCCCGATACAAGTCACTCTCTAAACCGACTCAACGATTGTCTCCAAGATGTTTTCTCATGGATGACTGATAGCAAATTAAAGTTAAAAGCAGACAAAACTGAATTCCTCATCATTGGTACCCCAATGCAGCGAGGTAAACTTAATGACTTTTTTCCAACATGCATCCTGAGTCCAAATATTACACCAGCAGCATCAGTACGGAATATAGGAGTGACCTTTGATTGCGACTTCAATTTCAGACAACACATATCCCAAACGTGCCGTTGCTGTTTTTATGATATCCGTGATCTTCGCCGCATTCGCCGACACATGTCGCTTTCTGTCGCTAAGACTATCGCAACAGCTCTTGGATTATTGCAATTTCCTCCTTCATAATATTGCTATCAAGGATATTGCAAAACTACAACGCGTCCAAAATTGTTTAGCAAGGGTAATCACACAATCTCCTCGATTCTCCCGCTCAGTGCCACTTCTAAAATCACTGCATTGGCTCCCCGTGTGATATCGCATTATGTTTAAGACCTGCACAATCACCTACCATGCCCTTTCATCCAAACAACCTAGTTATTTACACACAATGCTCACGCCAGAGAGACAAGCCAGACAACTTCGGTCGTCTGTTCCCAGAGTTAAGACAAAGGCTGGAACTCGAGCTTTTTCAATTGCCGCGCCAACTATATGGAATTCGCTTCCCGTTAATGTTAAATCAGCAGAAAATATTGTTACATTTCGTCGTCACCTCAAAACCTATCTTTTCAATATTGCCTATCCTCCCTAGCTTCCTAGCACATCCATCCATTTGTTGACGACTTTCGCCTATCACACGAATACGAGAATGCTCAATCCTTTGGTTTTGGTGCGCCACTGAGCTCGGATTGTCTGAGGATATTGGCGCGTAAGAAGTTATTTATTATTATTATTATTTTTTTATAATGAAAGATAATAATGCAATGTACACGTTTTAATACTGAGTTAGTTGCGTCACGGGGCGATTTTGCGTAATTTACTTAACTGTATCCTTAGTGTTGCGTTATTTTATTGAGTACAACATGTTTTATGAGTATTGTAACATAATTTGGTGTCGTCCTGTAACAGCATGATACTTGTGTGATTTGGGGATTTTATGGTGAATGTATGTACAATCCAACTGAAAAGTTGCAAATAATAATACATTTATTCTTATTCTCTTATTACATTTTACTAAGCATACATTTTATCATAACAGAAACTGGGTTGATTAGAAAACATATTTTTGACGTTTGGTTTTTAAATCAAAATTGTACTTTAGTAAAATCCATGGAATTATAATTGGATTAATGGTAGCAATCAGGCCGAGTCAGATTACACGTGTTACTATATAAGCGCCGATCATAATTACAGGGTAATGGATGTCGCAACGGTGCCATTTGATATCCATTTCACACTCCAAAAGATGGAATTTGGACAAGTAAAACTCAAAGTTTGGGACTATGCTTTTTTACCGCCGCAGCCGATTGTCGTGCGGCTTTAAAACATTTGAATATTCTATACAATGTTTTGGTAAGGGATACTACGGAGCTACAATAACAATATTTATACTCCCGTTTATACAACCGTTAAATGTCGTCGATCCAGTAAGTTCTTAAAACAACACAGGGACAAAAACAATTTATTTACGACCACTTATCAATCCAAACAAGAAATATATAACGCTTTGCTGCTTTATTCAACATGTAGCAGCCAAAATAGCAGAAATAATTCCCTTATATTGTTCTGAAAAAATGGTGGGTGACATCGTCGCAAAAAATAAACATCCAGAATATATTATAAAACACTTAATTGCCTTAAATGTCCTCCCCAAATAAATAATAAACGAAAGAAACCCTGCCATGCCTAAGCTTACCCCATAGCTAGTACATTGGGCTTCTCATTCCTGTTCCAAATCCTTAATATAAGATACTTGAACCTAGTTAACCCAATTTCCTAAATATCTACGATACCTACCGAAAAATTAGGGAACATGTAACGCAATAAAATAAACACTATTATGTCAGGCTTTATGTCGAATACAACTGTTAGAAACACGAACCATGTTCAACACAGGTGAATTTATTATTAACGTCAGTGCCACTGATAACAAGACAATGGTTGTAAATCAACACGTGTTGTGCTTGTTACGTTCACACTAAGGTGTAGGCGCTGGTGAAGACGGGGGCAGACACTCCTCTGGATTGTCGTACAAGTAGTCGACGTCTTCAGGGCTCAGAGGGACCCTCAGGTACGAGATCTGTAGACAACAAAAAGAATGTGTACTACTCCATATATTGTAACTGTATATATTTATTATTTGTGTTGTACTTGCAGCAGCAGCAGCAGCAGCAGCAGCACCCCCACCACCACCAGCAGAAGCAACAACAGCAGCAGTAGTTGTATTTCTGGTTGTTGTTGTTGTTATTTTTGATGTTGCTCGTGGTGGTAGTGGTAATGTGGATCTTTTGCTGCTCGTGTTGTTGTTGTTGCTGCTGCTGCTGCTGCTGTTGCTGTTGCTACTGCTGCTTTTGCTAATACTACCACTATCAGAAGCTTATTACTGACTCTACCACTACCACTAGCAGAACCAGAGCCCTTAGTAATATGACTATCACTAAAAATAACTTCACCTCTACCCTATCACTACTTCCACCCCTATTCCCACACCAACCACAACATCTGCACACAACAACAACAACAACACCTGCTACGACGCCAACAAATTCACCTTCGGACAACCACTACCATACCGACTATCACCTTTACGGTACCATTCCTCATACCTCTAATACTTTTCCTAACGACTACTCCTACGCTTATAATTACCACAATCCCCACAACTTCCACTACTAGAGCTGTGTCCCTACCGTGTCCATGTATCCGTCGAAGAAGCAGCTTCCCCCACAAGCGCAGCCGCCCATGACCATCGGGGCCTTCACGCGGTAGGGTCTCCCTGTAGACAGAACGACGTGCACCAGTCAAAACTCCGCTCACGAAGCAGTATATTGTTACACAATTACCAAGTCAACAAATCCTTAATGTAGACTGGCTCGTCATCTTTAACATTATTAATTTGTTGTATTGCAATTTTTTTTATAATGAACTGTAATGATAGAGAAAATAAATATCGCAGTTTCAAGAGACCACGTGCTGACGGTTTGTCTGTAGGTTTAACGTCAATGTGTAAATATTTATTTTCGCATAAAATACCATTGCTTATTAAAGTTGCATTCTGATATCGTCCATCTATTAAATATAAATTCCCAGTGAATCAACACGCCCCATTATTATATTACTTCCCCCAACTCAATATAAACGTTTTTTCACATACTGCCAAAGACGCAAAAGACGAATATATATAACCGCGTGCCATACATTTATAATTCCGCTGGCGGTAATTTTGCAATTTTGGTCGAATAACAAAACAAATGCCAAAGTTACATATGTGATAGCTAGTATGATAAAATAAATAAATATTATTCATGCTGCATGCTGCACTTTCTTAAAAACAGTACAACATTGCATTTTAACTCAGAATGCAAATTCTATGTGACGTATACATTGCGGTAGGTTGCTATTGCGATTATATGAATATGATACTTACCGGTCACATATTTTGAGCCGATTTCGATTTTGTCGAGGTAGAATTTAACGATCGTTCCGTTGAAGGACATGACGTAATGATGCCATGCGTCGTCAGAAGCCTACAACGGCAGAGAGTATTATGTTCAATTTTCATATCATGTTCAGCTGGAAAAACTCTCCAGGATAATGTGTTTTGCCTCAAGAGAATAATTATATTTACACGACACTTTTTTTACAACAGGATAAGAAACCTGCCAGAAATTAATTATAACAATGATGCCTTTGTGAACTCCGCTATATATAGAATGCGTGGTATCAGCGAAAGAGCTGCTGCTGAATTAACCCGAAAGATTTCCAAGGCTAAAGCTATATTGCACACCGTCAAGAATTTATATTAAAACACGATGAACGGACAACCTTTAAGATAGCGCTGAAGAGACATATTTTTTTAATAACTTACATTATTTAAATCGAGGACATTTATAGAGAAGACACACACGTTTGTGAACAAATTATTATTATTACCGATGAACTGGCTGAGGCGATCATGTCGTTGGCGATTTGAGCATCAAACAACTCGTTGTAGTTGTCGCCGTCTGTTCTGAGGGCGCCGTCCATTGCGCCAGCGGTGGACGTGAGCTGCATAGAGGCGGCGTTATCACAGTCGGAGTTGTCAACGACCGATCGAATTCCGGATACACCAGGAGCTCTCTTGAACCACAAGCTGACGGCGAACTGTGAGAACTTGTCGAGAGCGTTGCTGAAGTAAGGCAACTCAAGTTTCGACTTATTGGCGCTGTTGAAGACTGCGCAATCACCGTCCATGCCACCTGCATCCAGTTCCACACCACTATTGTAGAGCCAAAGTCCCTTGGTCGCTTCGAAGTTACCGTTGAACTTCAAACACGTGATGCTGTCGAACTCCGGAACTCCTGCAAGAACATCAGTGAAACTTTCAGGAAAATACGTTCTGCATGGCCAATGTCAAACACAACCCAATTTAAAAATATATTCTTATACAACGCGGAAGTCTGCTCAAAGCGTTTTCAAGTTCACTCGTGGTAGATTTTCTCATTGCAAAAACGCACTCCATTACGTTATGCTGCAATCACTGCGCTAAAGATACTCTTTCACTTATGTGTACCTCTGCACAGCGTTTGAACTCACTAAGGAAACAAAAACTCAAAATAACTTCCTTTGAGTTTGTTCTTCAAATACATCGCCAATTTGTAGATCAGAGCCCAATGGTCTAAGGAAACGAATAAATATAGAGAGGCGAATGAATCTGAGACTAGATAAAATTGTATTAGTATGTTGATGACCGGTGAGGCCGACAGTGGATAGCAGTCGTCATTGAACACAAATGGATACGCAGATGATACTGTCGGTGCACCGAAAGTGGGAACCTACCTGGGTCATAGTGCACACACGTGCACGCCGAGAGGTTGAACTTGGTTCCCGGGGCGCAATCCATGATCGAGACGTTGCCGAGCAAGAACTGATACTCGTTGCCGTCGACGACGCCAAGCGGACACGGGCCCGGCGCCTCCGTCGAAGGCTGGAATACGCAGTCGGGCTGGCTCAAGTCGAGCACACACGTCAGCACCACTTGGTCCCAGACCTCGCACGGGTTGCACGACCGGAAGTGACCCGTGAACTCGTTCGTCTCTTGGTCTCGCACGCACTGCACGTAGTTGGAGCAGTTGCAGTTGTCTGGGAGGATTCCATCGACGCTATTCGCCCCGTGGACCATCGGACAGTCGACTGTAACGAGTGAATGCAGCAATTGCTAAACATCAGCGGATTTAGCCTTAACTCACAACATTTATGTTACAATGTCAGCTGCTTATCACCCGGACTATGCAGTTGAGAAACTGTCGAAGCTGATGTTATGCAATCTGCCTAGCGCAATTATGATCAGTCCAAAGGCACATCCTTGGTGTTATGAAAGAAACATTTCCAATCGGCCGGAGTTCATATATGACATTATAATGACGAAGATATATTTTACAACTACGCTACATTTTCGCCGAGGGTAGAATTGACTGAAGCATGAGCATATGAATATAAAAATATAACACGACGAATGGGTTTAAAACTACATTAAGCATATGAATCGCTCATTATTAAACAGTGTGTATGCACGATAAGCAACGGTTTCCTTGTCCAGTTGCCTTACGGGAGAGCTTTCTGGTTCACACAGCAATCGTGTTTAACCTTGTTCAACCAATACTTACTCGCCGGATTCGTTGGTACGCAAGTACATGTTTGACTCTCGACGTCGTCTCCCACACAAGGTTCCGCCTGACACTCACGACTCCTGATTCTGACGAGGCTACACAGACATGGGCTCCACTCCGACCACGCGTCCCAGTCGGCCGCTGAAACCAAAGTCACCTAGTTCACATTCACATGTATATTTGCAATATCCAATTAATGAAGAAAGGTTCGAGAAATGGAGATGTGAATGCTCAGAAGGATTGCAGAAATAACCTTGATAGAAAGAAGACACATTGAAATTAAAGACATGTGGGTGTGGTCACAGTGGTGTGTGTGTGTGTGTGTGTGTGTGTGTGTGTGTGTGTGTGTGTGTGTGCGTGTGTGTGTGTGTGTGTGTGAGTGTGTATGTGTGTGTGTGTGTGTGTGTGTGTGTGTGTGTGTGTGTGTGTGTGTGTGTGTGTGTGTGTGTGTGTGTGTGTGTGTGTGTGTGTGTGTGTGTGTGTGTGTGTGTGTGTGTGTGTGTGTGTGTGTGTGTGTGTGTGTGTGTGTGTGTGTGTGTTTGTGTGTGTGGTTTCGACATATGGTACGGGGAAAAGAACATGACGCGACCAGGAAGGTGAGAGGCTGCAGATTGGGGGCATGACTGATGACGTAATTAGGTAGAAGTGGTTGTTGAAGACGACGCAATGTATAAAGCGTCGCGGCGGCAGAAGACCCGAGCGGCTACTTGCAGTATTTAAGTTAGGTAATATATTATCGAAAAATATGAAGATGATGATATGTGTTTAATTTTTCGTGTGATCACCATATGTGATCATTGTATGTGATCACCCCATTAAACCGGCAAACATACATATGCAACTACCATGTACGTTCAAAACCACGAAACAATGTTATGCTGTTCAGCGTTTAACTTACTGTCGCACAAAGACAAGCTCTACGTTGATGCCATCATGTTATTTTTACTGAAGACTAACAGTTTTCATATTCGTACAGTGATCACATATCTATAGATTCAATGAAAATAATATGGAAACTAATTTGTTCGAATACTTACCCGCCACCAGGACGAGAGCAGACAACACAGCAACGATCAATGATCCCTTCATATTTCTGAAAGTAAAGCAGGAGCTAGTCATGATGGTTTGGGTTGTTCGCGTCCATTCATATCCCGATTCTTCGTCTAACAGTGTATTAACGTTGCCTACGAAATTTTATAATTCGTTCGTCGTGCTTTTAAAACTCGTTTCGCAAAACGTCAAACCAATATGGTATCTCTAAGATATGCAAATTCGCTTTTGCACATTGCGTTGTTTAGATTTGATGAAATAGCAGGAAAACTATTCACTTTTCAATTATTGTTCAATCTAATAACTTATCTAATGATTAAAATAGGTTCGCTCGTTGGTTTAATAAAATTACGCACTTTTAATTATGTCGACAGCGCATATTACTTAAACTGGTCGCACACTACATGTTTTTAAACAAACTAATCTGGTTCGCGATCATCAATATAAACAGTGGAGATAACTGTTGTATGGAAAAGGAACATATAATTCCGTAAATAGCGAGTCCAGATTAGCCTTACCTTCGTTGCCTCTTCGCAAAATCCGAATGACAGACACCGCACTGGGCCGGTTATATAAGTTGCTTTTCACCAAAGCTTGACGTCACGACGATGCAGGTGCGAAGATTAAACCATTAAAATGTCGGCAAGATAAATTAGCAGGAGACACCTCTTCATTTTAGTACCCACACCAGAATGTATCTGTTGCGTGGGTTTATGTCACTGGTCGTTAATTAGGTGAACCCAGTGCGCCTGTTTGATGTAGGTTTTCCATATACGTAGATTCTCCAAGAATGGAACCTATAAGGATAACTTATAATTTGTATTGATAACGTAAACTATTTAATAGCTATGCAAAACATTATACGATTCAGAAAATAATCACCAGCAATATCCATGATTAGGATGACACGTGATTTTACTGATCGACAGGCTATACAATGTACCAATGTGCGCATGCATAAAGACACAAAATTCGTGAAATACTAATATAGATGATATATGACATTGTATATGTCAGTATGTAATGCATGGTGTCTAAAAGCTAGTATAGCAAAGCACAATTTTTATTTGGATGTGCCAACGTCTTGCTTGATCGCTACGACATGTCAAGAAACTGGAACGAGGCTGGGCTGATTAAGATTTAGCCAGATTTAACACGGCCCGCTGTCCCAATCTAACAACGCCAGCAGTCAACTGGTCATGAAAACGTATGGCTTATAAAAATCCAAAATAAGTTAATCTAAGTATATAACCCGCAATTTACAAATACGTGTCATTTCCGACCTGCAGAAAGAGGTTGGGATGGAATGCAGCCTTACAAGAAGACTTAATAAGAATCCGAATGAGATGATTAGACCACTTGGCAAGGATGGATGCAAGCAAATGTGCAGAGACCAGAGGCGGAAAAACATCAACGATGCAGGAGAAGGGAAAGTCCACAACTGAGAGAATTGTGTGAGGAAGAACATAAGACGATCGGTTGTTGATAAAAGATGGAGAGAGTGGGCGGCTAATAAGAAGTTATGGAAAGAAAGAAGAGACCGAGTGTTTCAACAATACTATACCTGACTCACCTCCGTTCAGAGAAAAAGTAGAAGAACAGGTGTCAATTTTAATGTAGTGACTGCAATCATGAGATAGTTCGTTCAATTCGTGCATCGTACTCTGAGAGAAAGATTCTCATTTAGTCTTCTTCTTCTTCCACTGAGCCCATCACAGTGTGTTAGTCACATGTGGCTAGAGCATTGTTAATGGAATCTTTGTGGATGTTTTAGTTTTGTAGTTTCAATTGTGACTTTAGTCACAAGAGGCCACTAGGGGATTAATATCACTACTAGTAATGGACGGGTCATTCATGTTACCAAAGGCAGTTTGCCCTTGAACATTGGAAGTGACACATACACCTCCCTTAGTCTCTTTAAACGTTGACTAATGGTCGTAGCAGGTATTACTGAACATTCTTCAGGATAGTTCGTTTTCAAATTCGAAACTTTCATTTTTCATATCCAAGAATAATGTTAATAACCATATCATAGACTGGGAGGGAGTGAAAATTGTTGACAAAGAACCCAACAGAAGAATTCGGCAAATCAAGGAAGCCATCTGGATCAGAAAAACCCAAACACCCATCAACAGAGACGAGGGCAATTACGAACTGCCTCACGTGTACGATGACGTCATTCAGCGTCATAGGTACTGATGAAGTCGACGTGACACGTCAACGAAAGCCTCTACCAGGTAATTTAACATTATTCTTGGATATGAAAAATGAAAGTTTCGAAGTCGTAGCAGGTAGATACGACGGGCGTGCTAGTGATATAATTATGCTGGGGCAAATTTGTAGTGTTATAAAAAATATCTAACTACATTTACATATATGCTGGGTGATTCGGTATTGGTTTACAGACATGTAATTACACAGACATACGCTAGCAGGGGTAATTTAGTATTTATCTTTTATGAAAATGCTTTTACATGTTTTGAATTTGTAATCTGTCAAATAGATCATGAGCAGCATTACGGAAGTGATTAGGCTGCATAGTAATATAGCGCCTGGCTAGGCGCCATCTTTGTTTGCATTTGTCGAAGGCAAATGAGACAGGTCAGTTCGATTACCATCGCAACGATTTAAAGTTCCTCCCTACACCCCAGCTCCATCTGTACAACATTACAGCATATTTCAAGGCTTATATCCTTCTTTCCATAGTCACAATGTAATGTTTGAATATCATGTGTAGATTTGTAATTGGTTATTATGGAAGCACAGTGTTGTTTTAATGTGAAGTTTGAATAGCATGTTTAAATGTGGTGCACTGTCATTATTCATGGTGAAACAAACCATTTAGAATTTGTGACGTTTTTCCCTGCTCAAACTGGTACACGAGGGTTTGCCTTTTCAGGCTTTTCTCCTCATTATTGAATGTACGCAGGGTTTTTAGGGCGGTAATTAATTTCAAGTTGACACACGTGTTCTGATGTATTATCATAATTTCACTATGGTACCTTTTAATGTGGGCCTTTTTAATATGTAAAGGCTAAGCAAAACGGGTATTGTTCAAGACCCCAACTGGCCTACATCTGTTTGTAGGCGGGCGTATTTCTTGCTTCTACCTAGCCGTATTTGTTGCCCCCACGTATCCTCCTAGGGCTAGAAGCGTTACATAATGATGTACTCAAAATCTTGGCGTATTCGTTGCCACCTAGGGCTAGAAGACATACATCATCAATATACATAATGATGTACTAAAAATCTTGTAGTTGGGTCCATCCTATAACTAATAAGTCAATGTAGTTTCCTTAAGAAACAGCCATATTTCAATTCAAACTCGTGTATGTTTGAACTACATCGCATTAAACGATATGCGTTGAAATGACACCAGCTTTAGGCAATATGCGTATTTTATTGAACTATTTTATTCATATCCAAATGTCCCCTTCAAAATGTTGCTTTGGCCTAATCGAGCATACGAAACAGTAGTGTTATGTACAGTGTCGAATTTGCTTAGGGCCACGTAACACCAGAACAACACATGGCTACTAGGTGCATAATGGTCAAGATACAAAGATTCAAGGTAATCAGCGGTCTCCCAAATTACGTTTCCGAAATGTAATAGTCCTAGGAACCTGAAAAAGTTGTTGTTCCATTATATGTCTACTCGTGTTCCGTTATTTCGAGTCTAGCGACACTAGACACGCCATTGCCGTATTTGCTTTAAATATACGATATGATGCAGCCAAAACGTTCAACATAGTCACAAAACTCCAGTATATAGATATACTATACTCTCATGTAACCTAGTTCGTCAATTTGTAAAGCGTTTGTTGTGCTATACGTTGACGTTGAATTACCTTTTAAACAAAGGATTACGATATGTGTGTTGACGAGGGAAAACACGAGTTTGAGCTTTTCAAAGGTTTATGTTCAATACGCTTATTATACTGCATTCTTTTCCACACGACCAGAGAAAGGTAGACTTCATATTACGTGTGTACATGGTACAACGTTAATGTTACGGCAACCACAAACATAAACGCAATAAGAGTTCTGTTTTCAGCTGTTAAACAAACACCATCCCACCGATACAATACAACTCTTACTGCGACTCAATTCTGACAGCCATTGAACAGGTAAACACTACAACTAGTATAGCGACTCTAGTGTGGCAGCCACTGCAAGTTACATGTGTATTTACTGGTTTCATGTAAGCAGTAGAAAATGGACAAAGCCATAGTATTAATAGGGCCTAAGTAGTGAACACTTTATTTCACGACGACGACCCTGTTATGTCTGTAGCGTGATTTTAAATCACATACTCTCCAGCTCTCACATGTATGTAGGCAATAACATGTATATGTACCTATATTGACTGAGTGTACACACAGCTACCGCTGACATATCCTCCGCTACCGCCTTATGCATATCTACAAACGCCTACGAATGAACTAGAGTGGATGACATCCACACTTTAATGTATGACAACCTGTCACAATTAACGGCTTGTACTGCATAAAACACAAATGATCACGTACAGTGCTGATATTAATTGATGATAAAGTACACAGATTTACACCTGATAGAAGATCAGTGCATGTAATTTGGCTAAACAGACCCTTACATCTAATTTAAAAGTAGCTAGTTGACATTTGGTGTTGTAGGCAATCTTCAAAAACAATTAACCTTATTTAGCAAACATAAATACTTCGTGTTACATCTTTTTAAAGCCATAGAAATCGCTTTACATCAGAAAATTGGTGACACTTGCCAAGTGAATAAAATGTTATCCTCATGGCGTCCCACTCACTATCGTGTGACCGCGACTAATCGGTTACGCAAAACTGTCCAATGTTAGGTAACATAACATCTACTCCGTTCTTGTTGTATGTGCGTACGTGCGTGCGTGCGTGCGTGCGTGCGTGAATGTGTGTGTGTGTGTGTGTGTGTCTGTCTGTCTGTCTGTCTGTCTGTCTGTCTGTCTGTCTGTCTGTCTGTCTGTCTGTCTGTCTGTCTGTCTGTCTGTCTGTCTGTCTGTCTGTCTGTCTGTCTGTCTGTCTGTCTGTCTGTCTGTCTGTCTGTATGTATGTATGTATGTCTGTCTGTATGTATGTCTGTCTGCCTGCATGTCTTCCTGCCTGCTGTCTGTCTGTCTGTCTGTCTGTCTGTCTGTATGTATGTATGTCTGTCTGTATGTCTGTCTGCCTGCCTGCCTGCCTGCCTGCCTGCCTGCCTGCCTGCCTGCCTGTCTGTCTGTCTGTATGTATGTATGTATATATGTCTGTCTGTCTGTCTGCTGCTGTCTGTCTCTCTCTTTCCCATATCTCCCCCTCTAACTCTCTAACTCCTTCTCCCTCACCTTCCCCCTCTCTTTACGCACGTGTTTCGTTTTGTGGTAAAACAAAGAAACGAGTTGTTTGAGCGAGAACCGTGCAAGTGCAACGTAGATCTGGCATGCATATGCTGCCCAAGTTAAGTAATGTATATTATATGTTAACGTTTTCATTATAGAGAGACAGTTGACAAATGTCATGCTAATAAGTTTCACATTTGATATATCCGTGACGTAACAATATGTCTATGGGAATGTCACGGAAGTCACTGAAATATAACCTGCGAAACTACCATCTTCTGTTTCCGTATTGTCTAAATTGTTATAATAACGCCGGTATGCGATTAAAAATAAACTGCGATTTTAAGTTATAACTTCTACCCCGATTTGTTGTCGCTTACAGACATGCGCCGGTCGGTCCGATAAGAATAATGAAATACTTGAGAACGTAACGCGAGAAGTTTAGCATGGACGCATTACTGCAAATCATGACCTTAATTGCGAAACCTATTTTGAGTAAAACACCTTTTATCTAGTGATATAACTCGATATGCTTTTAATGCGAATTTTAAGCGTGCCTTGTGGGGGATTGTCTAATCACGTGCGTACAACGTACTTATTCACAAACACTCACATAACCAAACACCTACACACACGGACACACACGCGCACACACAGGGACAGAAGAACAATAAATATTTAGTTGTCCCAAAATACACAATACAACAGAATAATTGTTACAAAAACAAAAACCATACAATATATTGTAATCGAGTCGACGTGTTCACAAAAGTGGAAAGTGTATATAATGTATAGCAAAAAAATAATATTATATCATAATAGGGGGCGGGAGACTCTTAATAAGACTATATTATTAGTAGTCGCTGTCGTAGGATCCACCTTATGAATTAATTTAAACAATTATTAACCTGATATAAAGGAAACTAGCTAGTAAAATTTGTTATTCATTACACCAAGATAATTGTATATATTTACATATATTACACGCACTAAATATACAAACGTCAGTTTGTCTTATTACGTAATTTATAATACAGAGTTAATAAATCATGTATTGCATATAATTTTAATGACACATTGTTCAGTATACGTATTCAAACAATGAACTTGATGTATGTTGTAACACACACTCCCACTCACGCACGCACACTCGCGCACGGCCACACGCACGCACGCACGCACGCACACACACACACACTGTTTTCTTCTTTTTTTACTGCTGCACATCTTATTATTATTATTATAAATATTTGGTGGTACCAACACCGACAAAGAAGCACTTTGTATGAAGTTACCATAAAGTGTAACATTAACGAGTCAGGTATCTTTGCTAAATACAGTAAATGAGTGATCATATATTAAATTAAAATAAAAGTAAATCATAAAAAGATGAGTAGATTCATGTACATGAACATGTACAATTGTACATACATTATAATATCAGAAATGTATGTGTCGCGTGTTAGGTATTGTATGCATCATATAGTGTTTTTGTGTGACAACAAATGTCAACGTATCATGACATATCACCATATACGGCACTGCTTAACGTTTAACAATGTGTTCATTATATTTAGTAAGAATTTCGAAATGTTATTCAATGTTAGTTAATATAAGTTAGTCTTTGTTCAGTTAGTATTAATTGTTTGTGGTATTGTTAGTTTGAGATAAAGCTAGTAGTGTCATCAGTTAAGTATTAGCTGTTGGTATTGGTATGTTTACTTTTTTATTATTCGTAACCTTTCAACGTTTTTCACACCATTTCCTTACTGTAGCTCACACTTACAGTTAAATCATGAACTTAGTATTGTTTATAACACAAGTATTATTTAATGAAATATCTCTATATAATGTGTCATGTTGGATGGTACGTCAGCGTCCGTTTAAATCTTAGTACATGTCTCCATAGATCAATCCACATTTATCATCAATTACCATGTATTGTAAATGTAGTTATGTTATGTTTATGGTTTATCTGAATACATTTTTTTTTCTCTCTTTTCACTCCCTTTCGCTCAGATCAGACGTTAGCAGAGCAAGTTTACATACATACAACGTTTGTTGTTTTGTTTGTTTCACAAATTTTTTACTAATAAAATTTAAGGAAACCTTAAGCCTGGATGTGTTAGCTTCAGACACGTAGCAACGTTAATTCTATGTGATTTTACTCCGTTATGGTTTATATATGCAATCAGTGCGGCATACGTGTTAGCTTTGAATAGATGGTCGTTTTCAATGGTAGTCAGTTCAATAATGCGAAATTGTTTAGCATGTGGATGGTGGTTGACAAGATCAGAACGACCAGCAGTGAGTACCACCTCAGAAGAGACAGTAAGTCCACTCAGATTTATCTGCAAGATCACTAATAATTTGAGAATCAGGCATGAGATCGCTGAGGCAAATTCTGAGATGGTTTACAATACATTTATGTATTCGTGTCTAATATGGTATTATTACCAGATAACTCATGAAGGAGCGGTTGGCTGTTGCAATATAACTTGCAGTTTGCTGAATCTTTTTTGCCTCGGAGTTTCACATTTCGTAAGGTAGGAAGAGTGTCTATGGATGCATTGTTTGCCTGGTTTAGGACTCGGCGTGAAGATTATACATATATAACTACGTCACGTAAGGTCTGTTTCGTCTACGTGGGCAAGACTGAGTATAGTGGGGCGGCGTAGATCAAACCACCGATTTGTATACAATTGTGTATTAGGTGAAAAAACATGAAATATAGATGCGTAGAACAGAATATATGGATGATTCTCAAATATTGGACCATCTGAATTTAGACAAGCGTAAACCGCCATCTTGAAATTCAAAACGGCTGACGTAAAATGTTATTGTCATGAAACACGTTATTTGTAGTATTTATGTGATGTTTATTTTGCAAGGAGTAGTGATGCAAGGTGCTGAGCTGTTTCAGGAAAGATCAAGTTTATTGTCGTTTGAACTAGAAACTGAATGAATATAGTAAGATGCGAGTGAACCACGGCGCCTGTAGGAATTTGTTTTATTAAAAAGCGTTAACATTAAAGTGTAATAACTCGTGATAGTGCTTACTTTGGTGGTATATGTTCGACACGTGATATGGTTCGTTTCAGTGGGCTAGGCATGACACGTAACGTAAATGCTAAATTCAGTGAGATAGATATGACACGTGATACGGCTTACTCCAGTGATATGGCTTACTGTACTGCAGGTGTCGGCAACCAGCGGCCTGAGGGCCAACTGCGGCCCGCGAAACTATTTCATGCGGCCCGCGGATTAAAGCAAGTCTGCATCCAATGCGACCCGCATCGTGACAATTTATACATTAGCATGGTGCTCCTTCCGTGGGAGGAAGAACAAGAGGAGTTGCTTTGCTGATTGCAAAGGTTCGACACGACGCAGGTGTGTCAAGAACCGCCAGGTGAAACGGCCTTGCAAATCAATATCCGGGTTCTGAGATATATCGGAAGGGAAGTAGTTATACACAATTAAAGAATTTTCCAAATTTATTGGCCCATCTTCCAAACAACAAAACACAATACAGCGATTCTTCAAGGAAGACTCGTCAGCCTCCCTAACCTCTTGTCATACAAAGTCTTACATACATACATCTCTATCATAACATTTTATAGGTACACAAGGATTGACCAGTTCTTCAATCCTATACTATTCATTGTCATCAAAAGATTCTATAACATAATCGCCATATAGGCACAAAAGTTCAACACCCTACGGCTGTTTGCGTGACACTCACAATGTAGAGATGCGAGAAAATAATGTTTATAATGAACTATAACACATTTCGTCATCACCGTCAACTTGAGGATAACGTGTCCCTCAGTAGTCGAGCGAAGTAGTTCTCACTCGGTTCATCGGGAATTCCCTCTTCGGGTGTGAATTCTCTTTTGTCGCGTAAGCGGTCTGCTCTTGCACTGTTGTTACACGAGGTGTTACTCGGCGTCTACCGTCCTCGAGTGTACTTTGTCAGACTTCACCCCGACACTACACTAAATGATAACTATAATAATAAAAATATTCTTATTCCTTGGTGTGTAAGCTACACCCTTCATATTATATGTTTTTACATCGACATCACATACAATCATAGTACTTACACACAAACATGTGTAGCTAATGTTCGCTATAGGTATACATATCCGGACCCAATATCCCATTAGTAATAACAACCCCACCACCTTACATATTCTCAACAAACTATACATCAATAAATATTATCTGTGACACCCTAATACAACCTATGTTCGCTACTTGTTACTATCTAACATTCACATAACAAAGCGATGATTCGCCACCCCGTATAAATCTCGAGATACCAGTATCATTACGCTGACCACATTTATTTATTATTGTCCACATCCTTTGGCACAATTATAACAATGTAAAAACCATATGTTTAAGCCAATACCTCTAATCTAACATTCACTCATAATATATATATATATATATTCCTCTATGTATGCATTATATTATACCACTGGGTATAAAGACTTCGTATTTGCCAACCGCACCGTAATGGTTTCTCTCCATAGAAGAGACCAGATTACATGTCTTTGCTCTGTCGGGTTCTGGACTCGTCTGTTCTATCCTACCTTAAAACCTCAGTACCTCCACCCTATACCTAGCATCAGTCGTGTGATCCCTGCTGATGCTGACGCCATTGTAACAATTTCAAAACCATCCTCTAGGTGATACTCTAAATCAACAAGTATAAAATCTTCATTATAACGACATCACTATACGCCGTAATATTATTCCATTTAAACTTATGTCTGTATCACCATAATCTATTCATATGGAACGGCCAATCATGTTATAAATATGTCACGTTGTATTCGACAATCCTCCCTGTCTATTTGCCCGGTTTTTTTAAATCTGACCTTAGGCCATCACTTCAGTTCCTTCACAGTAGTGCATAACCACTAGACAGCCATCAACCCTAACACGAGTCAGCCAACCATAGCTTTACATTGTAACCCTAAATGCAGTCTTTCACAGACGCTACCAAACTATGTTAAGTTGTAAAAACCAAAAATCTTGACAAGGTGCCACTGCGAGTCTCTTGAGGCCCACTGCATCATCTATTTCATAAGAATTCCTATATAGCATGTAGCAATGAAAATGCAAAAGGCATTGAGCGCCGTCGTGAAATCGTGAACCACGGTCGCGCTCGTGGCTTAAACCTCCAACAATTCAAGCGCCTTCTAGTAGAGATGAATGTGCAATATCAAAATCCCCTATACTACAGCGGCTTGCGCTGGCCGAGTCGACGTGTCATGCAGGGTCCCGTGCCCTAGCTGAGACATGGAATTAGCTTGTTCGTGGAACAGACGTTTCTAGACGTAAGGCCTACCTTACATCTTTTTTATACACTGCCAAAATATGTAAGTTCAGCTTCAACGTATATTAGCTATAATGTATATAATTATAGATACTATATACACACCATAACATAATGCTCCAGTTTCCACGAAGATTGGACTAGTGGTAAACAATATTAAGGAATGAATGCGTGACCAGCTGACCTAGCCGTAGTCACTTCTTTGGCCCTCCACTTAAAAAGGTTGCCGGCCCCTGCTGTAGTGGAATAGGCGATAACTTCAGATAGGTATGAATGCGATCGGGTTTTCTTTAGAAGGGTAGATATGACACGTGATACTGCTTACGCCAGAGAGATGGGTACTACAGTTGATAGAACTTACTTCTGTGGGATAAGTATTATATATAATAGTGTAATAGATAGTTGTGGACTACACTATTTTAAAATGATTAGTCAGAAATGCGAAAGGATAATTACTTGATATACATGTACTCTTGTATGAAGCATGGCATGGGCGTAAAGTGTTTTTAGTCTATTTCTAGAACAATTTGGTGGTGTGGTTCTACAATAGGGTCCTGGTTTTTTTCAGTGGACATTGGCCGCATCGACACACCGTTATGCCGCCCCGCTGGACATCTTCCTTGCTCTCACACAACGACGCGCACATTTAACGAACGTGTTAAACGACGCATCTCTAGCGTCGCTCCGATGTATGCCTAATTGGTTTTATTACGACCGTTTCCAAGAGAGAACCACTGAAAGTTGTGCGTGACTACGTGCCGCTAAGTCGGCGGTGTGAAGAGGCAGTGATCGATACAACCAGATTTGAAAGAGAACAGGTGCACAGGAACAATAGACATTGTAGAAGAGTCGAAGCCATAGAATGACTCGAATACTTCTCCGTGAACATTTCTGTGATAAAAGCTGCCACACGGAGGACACGAGGAGGGGAGAGAATGGTGAGAGAGCGAGAGAGAGAGAGTGGAGAGAACGAGAGAGGGGAGAGTGCGAGAGAGTGTGGAAAGAACGAGAGAGGGGAGAGAGCGAGAGAGTGTGGAGAAAACTAGAGAGGGGAGAGAACGGGAGAGTGTGGAGAAAACGAGAGAGGGGAGAGTGCGAGAGAGTGTGGAAAGAACGAGAGAGGGGAGAGAACGGGAGAGTGTGGAGAAAACGAGAGAGGGGAGAGAGTGTGTGGAGAGAACGAGAGAGCGAGAGAGAGAGAGAGTGTGGAGAGAACGAGAGATGGGAGAGAGAGTGTAGAGAGAACGAGAGCGGGGAGAGAGAATGTGGAGAGAACGAGAGAGTGGACAAAAAGAGTGTGGAGAGAACGAGAGAGGGGAGAGAGAGAGAGAGAGAGAGAGAGAGAGAGAGAAAGAGGGAGTGAGAGAGATGGGATTATGAGAGAGAATGAGAGTGAGAGAGATAGATACATATCTACTGTATGTGTGTGTGTGTGTGTGTGTGTGTGTGTGTGTGTGTGTGTGTGTGTGTGTGTGTGTGTGTGTGTGTGTGTGTGTGTGTGTGTGTGTGTGTGTGTGTGTGTGTGTGTGTGTGTGTGTGTGTGTGTGTGTGTGTGTGTGTGTGTGTGTGTGTGTGTGTGTGTGTGTGTGTGTATGTGTGTATACATATATATAGAGAGAGAGAGAGAGAGAGAGAGAGAGAGAGAGAGAGAGAGAGGGGAGGGAGGGAGGGAGGGAGGGAGGGAGGGAGGGAGGGAGGGAGAGAGAGAGAGAGAGAGAGAGAGAGAGAGAGAGAGAGAGAGAGAGAGAGAGAGAGAGAGAGAGAGAGAGAGAGAGAGAGAGAGAGAGAGAGAGAGAGAGAGAGAGAGAGAGAGAGAGAGAGAGAGAGAGAGAGAGAGAGAGAGAGAGAGAGAGAGAGAGAGAGAGAGAGAGAGAGAGAGAGAGAGAGAGAGAGAGAGACAGAGAGAGAGAGAGAGACATACACAGACACCACACACACACACACATATATATATATATATGTGTGTGTGTGTGTGTGTGTGTGTGTGTGTGTGTGTGGTGTGTGTGTGTGTGTGTGTGTGTGTGTGTGTGTGTGTGTGTGTGTGTGTGTGTGTGTGTGTGTGTGTGTGTGTGTGTGTGTGTCTGTGTGTGTGTGTGTGTGTGTGTGTGTGTGTGTGTGTGTGTGTGTGTGTGTGTGTGTGTGTGTGTGTGTGTGTGTGTGTGTGTGTGTGTGTGTGTGTGTGTGTGTGTGTGTGTGTGTGTGTGTGTGTGTGTGTGTGTGTGTGTGTGTGTGTGTGTCTGTGTCTGTGTCTGTGTCTGTGTCTGTGTGTATATGTATATATATATATATATATATATATATATATATAACGTGGTCAAGTATTCTGTTAATTAATTATTAATAAAATACTTTTAACTATATTATACTATGTATCACAAATATACACGATTGCAAAGGTGAGAGGCCGGTCTAAACACCTGGTCTACAATGGTGAATACATATGTCCGTGTTTGGTAATCGCGATCTGACCACTAATATACCACTGTAATAGTCATCAATGATAAACAGACTTGTGCCTGAACTTGATTCTGCCCAATTATATCCGCGTAACTTATTGCAGAGGCGTGTTGAATAGGCCTATCACTCCATTTCCTCCGATGGACATTACTCTGCCCATAGTTTCACCGCTCCCGCATTGACGTCACATCCGGTATCACCTACTCGGCCAGTCATCAGTCTCCTACACAACCTGCCAGAAGTTTCTCTCCGCACGACAAGTCAACCAGGCGAAAACGGATCACCGGACTGTGTCAGTTTCCTCGATTCCTCGATTCCACGCGTCATATCGGGATGCCAATCTCCGTGTGCGCCTGGGCGACGTGAGTTTAAAGAGATGTCACTAACTTCAGTGCCTGTACGTTCCATTTATTAAAGTTCGTTCATTAATGATCAACATTAGAAAAGTATCCACAACATCTAGAATTATATATTATTCTTGTTGTTTTTAGACGTGGGATATTTACTATTGGCACACTTGAGGGTGCCCTTGGACAAAATACCAATGATAGGAGACAAGGTGTTGCACTCACTGGACATCGACCATGACATAAATATGTTCTGCCAACTCGTGATGAAATGTTTTGTATAATCACGAGATGGCGACACTGTCGCCATACTTTGGTTTTACAATACAACTTCAAGTGAGATCCACCAAAGACATTACTGCGAACTGACCAGAAAAAGTAGTAGTGCGCATTTTGCTATAGCCATGTAACGGGTATTAACAATACATATTGTGCTTACGTCTAAAAACGAAATGCTGACACAAAATAGCAATGCAAGTGGGGCTACAAAGTTAACCAATATTATCTAATAGGCCGCATAGTCGCAATAGATGCCTCACAACACAATCACTTCGGGCGGGGCAACGTGACACTGTGAAACAACTAATTGACTTATCCAAATTTCTGAGAATATTTAAACTTGAAATGGTATTAAAGTTAATGCACTTTTATTTCTTTCATACCGGATTGCGGTCTAGTTACTATGGGGACATTTTGTATTGATATTCTCCAGCGACAACGTTTAGCAACATGTTTCCATCCCAGCCAATTTAATTCTTCTACATGGCTCATTCTGTGTTATCTGCTAATATGTTAACCCATTCATGCCCACGGCGCTCTAAAGGGACTACCTGTTCTTGGCCGTCCCACGAGCTAACAATATAATTATAAAATAATCAGTTCCTTGTGTTATTACTAGAGAGAGTATGCCAACATAGCTGCATAACAAAATAGTTTTTTTTCCCACTAAATTGACATTATACCAGTGACGTCATTATCGTTAATGTTTCCTTCTTCCAAAACGTTCTGACTACAAACTGAACGTATGTGATAATTGTCTTCATACTAAGTCCTTGAAAAATTATACTATGCTTTTTTGGGTAAACATGCAAAAAAATTTCAAAAGGATGACGTTAGTTTTTACCGTGGGGAAATTCAATTGTATTTTACTGGTCCATTAGAGCCACCTGGACATGAGAGGGTACATGTAAATATTATATTGAGTGATAGCCTCGTTTTGATATGTTAATTTAGTTTTATTGAAAGTATATGTGTAAATATTAATTTATTTGCACACCTTTGATAACATTTTATAAGGAGGTGTTGTTTGATTTCTAGGGGTGGGGTGCGCTAATTCGATGCGGTGCTTCTTCTAAATAATATATAATTTGTTTTGCACACATATATTGATGAGCTGAAACAGGGCTTTCTTACTAGCAAAAACTGAATAAAATGCTTCAAAATGCTTTGTTGTATCAGGTTTACCAGGTACCAGGTGTAACAGGTATGACGTGTATAACACGTGCAACCGCTGTAACAGGTGTAACACGCGTGACAGGTGTAACATGTGTGACAAGTGAGACTTGTGTGACATGTGTAACATGTGTCATATGTGTGACTGACAGTGATTTTACAGGGTATTTCATAAACACTTGGATACTGGTAAACGTTGTATGTACAATGTAGCGCTCATGTGGCTCAAACAGGCCAGCGAATCTGTCAGTGTTCTCGTATCCTCTCGCGTTCAGGGGGCTCTAAAGGGACCATCTCAGATGTCACATTTAGGAACATGCGATCTTGATCAAATTGAAGATACATGTTATCTTAATCAAATGGCCTAATGTGAATACAATAAAACAAAGTTTTCATGTTTAGTAAGTTTTGGGCATGAACGGTGAGGTTCAGTATAGCTGTACATTGATTGCGTTATGCTACAAACTTTGTATGTGTTTATGTGTAATTGGGGTAATGAAACATACACAGAATATCACGTGAACTACTTAACTGTGTACAGTAGTGGTTCCATCTTTAACAACTGATTAATATGTAGCTGTAACACCTTAATCAATAGTTAATCATCTTACGGGTGGTATTGTCTGTGACGCATCGTATGGGAAGTATTGTCTGTTGTCTGTGACGCATCGTATGGGAAGTATTGTTTGTTGTCTGTGACGCATCGTATGGGAAGTATTGTCTGTGACGCATCGTATGGGAAGTATTGTTTGTGACGCATCGTATGGGAAGTATTGTCTGCGACGCATCGTATGGGAAGTATTGTCTGTTGTCTGCGACGCATCGTATGGGAAGTATTGTCTGTGACGCATCGTATGAGAAGTATTGTCTGTGACGCATCGTATGGGAAGTATTGTCTGTGATGTATCGTATGGGAAGTATTGTCTGTGACGTATCTTATGGGAAGTATTGTCTGTGACGCATCGTATGGGAAGTATTATTCGTGACGCCTCGTATGGGAAGTATTGTCTGTGACGCATCGTATGGGAAGTATTGTCTGTGACGCACCGTATGGGAAGTATTGTCTGCGACGCATCGTATGGGAAGTATTGTCTCTGACGCATCGTATGGGAAGTATTGTCTCTGACGCATCGTATAGGAAGTATTGTCTGTGACGCATCGTATGGAAAGTATTGTCTGTGACGCATCGTATGGGAAATATTGTCTGCGACTCATCGTATGGGAAGTATTGTCTGTGACGCATCGTATGGGAAGTATTGTCTGTGATGTATCGTATGGGAAGTATTGTCTGTGACGCATCGTATAGGAAGTATTGTATGTGACGCATCGTCTGGGAAATATTGTCTGTAACGCATCGTATGGGAAGTATTGTCTGTCACGCATCGTATGGGAAGTATTGTCTGTCACGCATCGTATGGGAAGTATTGTCTGTCACGCATCGTCTGGGAAGTATTGTCTGTCACGCATCGTATGGGAAGTATTGTCTGTCACGCATCGTCTGGGAAGTATTGTATGTGAAGCATCGTCTGGGAAGTATTGTCTGTGACGCATCGTATGGGAAGTATTGTCTCTGACGCATCGTATGGGGAGTATAGTCTGTGATGCATCGTATGAGAAATATTGTCTGTGACGCATCGTATGGAAAGTATAGTCTGTGATGCATCGTATGGGAAATATTGTCTGTGACGTATCGTATGGGAAAGTATTGTTTCTGACGCATCGTATGGGAAGTATTGTCTGTGACGCATCGTATGGGAAGTATTGTCTGTGACGCATCGTATGGGAAATATTGTCTGTTACGCATCGTATAGGAAGTATTGTCTGCCACGCATCGTATGGGAAGTATTGTGTGTGACGCATCGTATGGGAAGTATTTTCTCTGACGCATCGTATGGGAAGTATTGTCTCTGACGCATCGTATGGGAAGTATTGTCTCTGACGCATCGTATGGGATGTATAGTCTGTGATGCATCGTATGAGAAATATTGTCTGTGACGCATCGTATGGGAAGTATAGTCTGTGACGCAACGTTTGGGAATGTTGTCTGTGGCGTAAGGGAATTCCATGATATTTGTGTGTCCTGTACTGACAAATACTTGGCAGCAACACTTACACCAAAATGTCTTAATTGGTTTAATTTACCATTCTAACTTGTATTGATACCTTTTAGGGCGTCCAGTTGTTTAAACTAGTTTTAGTTATTACTGACGTCCTGGCAATTATTGTTATCACGTGTACCTTGTCTTTTTATTATTTATGCAAAACAAAAACCAATTTCAATTCAATATTACAGAGTAAAACCGATTATTACGTTTGACATGCAAATATTATTCACGCAGTTACAGACACATTCAGTGGAACCTCACTACTATCGTCGGCATCGGATTAGGCAAAAGTAACCTCATTAGCGAGGCGACCGTATTATCGGACTAGTTTCCTATACGTTATTGTATATGGCACAGGATTGGAGCTATCCTAGGGTGACCTTATTTGCGAAGTGGTTATATTACCGAAGTGACCATAAAGCGAATTTCGACCTTACTTACCGCACGTCGGTCAGAATAATGCAAACACAGCAACACTCCCTAAACATTTTATTTGGTTCCGAAGCTTCCATATTAAGTTCTACATATATACAATGGAATGTTGTAGCGTCAATGACGACACTTCCTCTGTGTATAATACTTTGCGTAGACGTGGCGGTGAGCTTGTTATCTCGAAGCGACTTGTTATTCCGCGGTGCAAACGGCACGTCATTGACGCATCTTACATATACGCCTCTTGCAGAAGTGACTGAGGCGTAAAACGATTGTCATTTCTACACGAACACGCGCCTCCACGCCAGGCCTACTGCACGTCTCCGGGAATTGTGATAATAATAATAATAATGACAAACTTCTATAGCGCCTAAATCCCCAGGAAACTGAGCTCAGAGGCGCAACATACAAGAATCTTTGGGCAAAATCGTTAACATGGACAAGTAAGAGTCGTCATTAGAGCAAGGCACCGCCGAAGGTTAGGGTGGGAATGCAATTTCAAATAATTAGATCTTAATTTTTTTACGAAGTGCATCTAGTCTCAGATGATTTTAAAGCGACAGGGAGTTGATTCCAGATTGTGGGTGCAGCTACAGAAAGAGCACGTTTGTCAATATTAAGCTTAGTTTTAGGAGAAAAAAAATGTCGTTGTGAAACAGATGATCTGAGCTTCCTGGGGATATCGGAAAAAACGAAGGAGACTAAACAAATAAGATGGGCGTTGCGTAGCGAGGGTACGATATGTGATAGTGGCTAACTTGAATTGTATTCGATATGCAATTGAAAGCCAATGTAACTGTTTAAGTAGGGGCAGAGGGGGTGAGAAACGAGGTGTTTTAGTACCACACGTGCTAAACAATTATGTAAACGTTGGAGTTTAGCTAAGTCTTTTTGGCAATATTGTTTAGGAGTGAGTTGCAGTAGTCAAGGCGACTGCTAATTAGAGATACTGATATTGTTTTAGCAGTAGAGAAAGACGCCGAATTCGACGAAAATCACGTATATGGTAGAAACAGGATTTACATACTTGAGAAATGTTCTGGTGAAAGCGATCACTGTCAAAGATAACACCTAGATTACGAACAGTATCTGATGGTGATGTATCATTACCAAGCAATTTACATGGAAAATAGTTAACAACCTCGTTTCGTTGTTGTTTTGAGCCAATAACAATTATATCAGTTTTATCTGGATTTAGCTATAATTTACTTGCTTCCATCCATGGCAAGAAGTCAGTGAGACAGTCATTTAAAGTTGATAGAGATGTATGTGCATCAGTTGGTGAAAAGGATATATACACCTGTGTGTCGTCAGCATAAACGTGAAGATTCACATTATGATTATTTATGACTTGAGTCAGGGATGTAGTGTATAAGCTAAACAGAACAGGGCCAAGGACTTAACCATTTGGGACACCAAATGGAAGATGTTCTGGACAAGACAGTGAACCAGATATATTAATGCTTTGATACCGGTCTTAAAAATATGAAATACATCACTGACAGAAATCCTAAAATGTCTATGAAGGCGGTGTAAAAGAATGTCGTGATCTATTGTATCATAAGCAGCTGATAGATCTAGTAAGGTGAGAGCAGTCAATTTGCTATTATCCATAGTGCATACAATGTCATTGTGTATTTTAAGAAGAGGGCTCCGTCTCAGTTGAATGAGATCGCTTATATACAGATTGTATATCATTTGATAAGTGTTCATTGAGTCGATTTGTAACAACCTTATCCAATACATATGACAGAAAACTAAGATTAGAGGTAGGACGGTAATGTTTAAGGTCATGTGTTTGTAATAAGAGGATTGACAAGAGTTTTCCTGAATTCGTGTGGAACAAAACCATCCTGCATTGACATATTTATAATGTTTGTAATGGGATAAACCAGTTGGCCAATGCAACTCTTCAATAGATATGTTGGAAAAGAGTGAAGACCACATGATTTGTTAGGACATTTTTGTATGATAGTGCGAACTTCACTTGTAGTTGTAGGTGTAAAACATTGCGGTATATTATCAACAATCGGCTGTTCAGTAAACTTGTAATCAACGTCATTAAAAACAAAGCATGATCGAATGTAAGAAATATTATCCGTGAAGTGTTTTGAAAACATGATGCATCATGTATCCAATGAAGGTATCAGGCAATATTTTTTTATTCTCCCGATGGAGCACACTAGTGATGGATTTCCACATTTGGCGAGGGTTTTCAGAAACTTTTTTATATAAAATTCGTATAATAGTCTGATTTTGCTTTTGACATCATGTGGTTGCACAGATGTAACTGCTTAGTATAGCGGATCCGATCAAGGGGTGAACAGGTACGTCGCCAAATTCTTTCAAGATATCGACGGCGACGTTTTGCTTGTACTATGTCTAGTGACATCCATGGTGACGGTGAACGAATATTTACTTTTTTGTTTGTTTGGAGGCATCGTTATCAAGAAGATTACTATAATGTAACGTAGGACTGGTTTACTAGCTTAAACTTACAGTGTAGTTTTTAGCTTAATCAAGAGATCGGAATTTGGAAGGTCCTCACGAAGAATGTCTATATTAACGTTATATATCGGTCGGAATGTAATAAATTGTTGTGCTGGTCTTGACTCTACTTTGAGACACAGATCAATAATTACAGTTTGATGATCTGATAATCCATCAGTAACAGATACCGCCTTAATGTTATTGCAGTTTGACCTAGTAATAATCAAGTCGAGCTAATGCCCATGGATATGAGTAGGGAATGTGACATGCATGCTCTTGTAAGTCAAATGTTTGAAGTGCATCCATGAATAACCTAGTATTAAGGATAGGTAAATCAACATGGATATTGAGATCATCTACAATATATAATTCTTCATGTAATTGTTATGTAGTTTTAAGAAAATCTTGAAATTCATAAAAAAATGTACTTATATTTCCAGGAGGAAGATATATGCAAATAAAATTAGTAGACATAGATGAACCTTTTATAAGAATACATAATGCCTCTAAACTGTGGTATACAGGCGAATGAAGGATTTCTACCTTGAACAAATCAGAAACGAGAAATTCAACACCACCACCCCTACCTGACTGGCGTGGTGTAGAGAAAAGCCAGGAGGAGTGATGTCAGCAAGACAGGAGCCAGTATCAATTGTTGTCAATCATGTCTCAGTCTAAAATATATATATATTTTGATGCTATTAAATCAGATAGGGCAGCAGATTTGTGACGAACGGATCTAAGATTGGTAGTGGCAGAGCGTATATTATGAGACGTTTTTGGACCACGATTAATTGAGACATCACCTGCCAGAAGGAGAATGATAGATAGTTTAAAAGATGGATTACAACCTGATTTGTTTACTAAATTGTTGTGCGTGCATAGATCGAGAGAGGAAATATGTAAAGCAGGAGTTTTTGGCAAAGCTGAGTTGTGCACTATTTTGAACGAATATTCTAGATTGATTATAGGTTTAATAAATTTCATCTTCACGAGAGTAACGTTTTAAATCTGTACGTCACCTGCCTCACGAGTCGTGATTACGTTCTTGCTTGAACACACTCGTACTCAATGTCATCATCCCTGACCTTTGCTAAGACCGCTATTTTTTCTAGGGCATGATAACCAAAACAGTGACACCAGTCCGGTCGCACTACTTTCTGTCGCGGATGTCTATTGTGTCTGCAGGGTGTTGGGGCGTAGTCTGAGGGCGTGCATCTTGCGGTAGTACGGCATGCTGTCGTCGATGGCCCGCTGTACGTGCCGAGGAAGGTCGGGCACGACGTTAGGACTCACGGGCTTTGTGGGGGACGGCTGGAAGGTCTTGCTTGTGAGCACGCCCTCGAACCAAGGCATCCACTCCTCGAAGATCTCCTTCGGCGTGTCTTCCCAGTGCAACATGCTGTCCTCGAAGGCGATGCCCACCTTGTCGCAGTAGGCGCGCAACAGCGGCTCTGTGGGAAGAGACGCGGGAACATCAATAACATCGCCGCTGTTAAGTAATAATTACAACTAATTGTAAGTAATATATGGGTGTGAATTCTGGAAAATAACCAATCGTTCACACAAAAAACGTGGAAATGTGCATTTTAACAAGAATGCTGCGAGTGTCATAGACTGAAAAGAAATGCAATGGTGTCATCCTTAGGACAGCCAAATCAAACAGAAAGATCATTAACAACATTAGAACACAACAAGCACAATTTGTAGGCCATGTCATGAGAAGGAAAAGTATGAACATATAGCAACAACAGGAAAGATAGAAGGAAAAAGATCCAGAGGACGCCAGAGAATACAAATAATAGATAGTCTGTCAACATGGTGTGGAAGGACCACAACATAACTGCTATACACTACAAACGACCGTGCGGTTTGGAGGGCCATGATTGCCAACGCCTGTGACAGACATAACACATAGAAGAAGAAGATAAGTAATCAGATACCCTGCTGTTCCGACATCTGTGTGTAAAGTCATAAACAGCAGAGGAATTACTCGAACGAATAACGTTCGCGAAGTAATTGTTGCGTGGCTGAATGCTTCGTACGTGGTTTGATGGGTTATAGCGAACATAATGGCAGGTGTATTTAGATTGGCTATACACATATTACAAGAACCGTACATTTGACTCACGTACGCAAACAATCATACAATTGTAACACTCTACCATGCGTCAACAATATGTCGTAAACAAAACCAGAATTCGTGGCGAATTCGTGTTACTCAGACGTCATTCAAATCACGATTTCCCAACGTTTACACAAAGTGAGAAACCGAATGCGACGTCATCCAGGGAAAATGGAATCTCTGTGTAAAGAACGAATGAAAAATATCGTTTTTTGAACCAGGCTTTGGAAGAACCTTTGACAGACCGCTGTCTGTTTATTCTATCAGCATCAACAGTATTCAATTGTTCACCTTACAACTCATTGACGTTCATCAGTGACGCCCTAACAATGCAAAGTGACAGCGAGTGGCAGCACGACCAGTTTGCCTGTGTTCGGATCAAACGTTATTACAAATAGCAATTAATATCATTGCTCAGTGGTAACCAGTGTGAAGATAGCGTGGCCAACGCGGCGTGGTTCATTCGCTTTGATTTGAGTAGGCAATACATCACGCGCATGAGGTGCATCTCTATGCGTGTCAGTGCCCATCGGTGAATATATATAGTCACGCAGGAGTGACTACAGAGTAAGCATCGAAGTCTAATCACTAGCTGACCACTGGGACCTACCGCGGAATGACCAGAGATGGACGAATGACGACACGGTGGCTATTTGCTACGCCGTTAAGAACGGAATACAGTGGCACTTTTTGCTCGACCCAACCCAACCAGACCGGATCAGATGAGACCACACGAAACCAAAAATCAACCCGACTGCAGTGTATACATCGACTGACAAACTGACACCGACTACTCCCGACGTGGTCGAAAGTTTTAATATTTACAACGTCACACAAGCTTCAAGTAAGATTCAGTCGGTGTCAGTTAATGTATGTATACACTGCAGTCGGGTGAGTCTGGTCTGGTCTGGTTTGGTCTGGTCGAGTCGGGCGAAAAGTGTCAATGTATCCCGGCCTTTAGAGACATTTCGTAATCGTTGCAGTATTACTGTTTTCCTCCTTGTTCCTCGAGTCTAATCCGTGGTGAGGTTGGCCTTCATACTGGCCTTCGATTTGTGTTCTTCCTTCGTCACCGATTCCATTTCTTCACTGCCCTGTACACCAATCTAACCCGTATCCTCCGTTCCTCGCTCGGTGGTTATGATGTGAATTACAACAACATCTAATCATCGGGAGAGTCTCAGTTGGTTGTGTGAACCCGACACACCTCGAAACCACGATCGTCTGCATGTGGATGGATGAATAATAAGATGAAGTCTTATTAGTTTATGTCATCGTCTCCTTCTGCAGAGTCAGTGAACCTCCTCCTTGTTGCACGTGTCTCCTTCTGCAGAGTCAGAGAACCTCCTCCTTGTTGCACGTGTCTCCTTCTGCAGAGTCAGAGAACCTCCTCCTCGTTGCACGTGTCATCTGTTATATTTTCATAGGATATAGCAATGTTAGTGTATCATCTGGAAGACAGTCAAAGTTGGATACAAAAAATTGTCCAAACTTCAAACTGGCTGCAGATATACTCGAACCTAAGTCTTTTCGACTGAGTGTCCGTCGTTCGTCTGCAAAGCTACCACGATGCCAGGCATAGGAACCCTAACACGACCGTCATCATCATCATCATCATCATGGAAATCACCATCAATACCAAAACATAAAACACAACAATCAATCACAAACCACACCAAAGCCAACACCATTAATACCTCCAACAGCAACACAAGAGCCGCGAACACACACCCACGCACACACCCACGCACGCACGCACACACACACACACACACACACACACATACACACACACACACAGACACACACACACACACAGACACACACACAGACACACACACACACCACACACACAAACACACACACACACACACACACACACACACGCACAACACACACACACACACACACACACACACACACACACACACACACACACACACACACACACACACACATATATATATATTTATATATATGTACCATCATTTTCTCCACGATATCCTCAAATAGCCACACCACGCTCATTTGCACCAATACCAACAGTAAAAACACGACATTCAACATGATTACACAAACACATCAGACAAGAGATCACTGCATGCGACGTGATAGGACGCTACAGTTTTATCCAGCAATCAGTCACTCGTGCGAACGCCTCCATTCGCTGTTCCTGTAATACATTTATGGTTCCGGTCGATTCGGATTGATTGGGACTGTAACCGTCATTGATGTGGCAGAACGGAAGCTCATTGAGCAGACGGCAGACAAATAAGAGACGTACAATTAAATGCCAACAAATGATCCGTGTTATAGACCGAGCGGTGGTTGATTTGGCCACCTACCGGGTACTTGGTCATCCAGAATGACAATCGCGGTAACGTGTCATAGTAACTCAGATTTGGCAATGTTATCAAACTTATCTGCGATCTAAAAATAAGTGAGTAACCTACAAAAGTCTAATGTTTCTATATTTTTATGAATCGTGTGCTGCTTTTACGAAAAATGCGAGGTTTTTCGGAAACTCGGTTATTTTTCCGATGCGCACGATAATTTTATATGCGCTGTACGGCACAAACATCGACACGCAAATACAAAAGTTAAAACACGGGACATTTATTTTACAAGAACGCAAAATGTATGTAATGCAACGCTACACCTTTAACACGACAAAGCACAACAAAAACAATTGGTTAACTGTTCGTTGAACATTTTGATCACATGGGCCAGGAGGAGGATTTGCTTTCCTCAGAACTATCAGGAGCATGATTTATCTCTATCTTCGTATCTGTCGTTTTGGAGAACGGCTGCATAATATTCATATTATTCACTAGTGACACTACGACCGTTATGGATGAGGATCTAGCTAAATACGGTGTGGCGCGATAGTAGATTTGTTCATACAAATGCGAACGTTTGAGGTTTTCAGTACGACGGACGGACATCGGATTTAGTTTGCGCTATTTAGTCAGGCTGGCCGATTTGTATAATCTCTTATCATACTAAACCAAGCAAAATCATGCTAACTTTCGCAATGTAGGGCGTCATAGATATAGACGTGCATATGTAGAAATTACGATGGAAGCATTTGACTACAATACATACAGAGCCCACTGTTGTTAACCGCTGTGGTGGAACTGATATGTAGAAATTCGGGTACGATGGATATTCTCTGGAAGCTACTGTATATAGACGATCTGACAGTGTTAGCGGACGGGGAAGCGGACCTCCACGAACAACTTCTCTCAGAAATGTGGCCAGTAATGGGAGGAAGGGGGGCAACTTATAGAAATTGCAAGAGGATGGCGATCAACGCACTAGTTGAGCAGATGTGCGAAGAAGAGGGGGTGGGATTCACAGATTTATGGGGATACTTTGTTGGGAGGGAAGATATGTACATGAGATATGGCCTCCATCTTAGTGGAAAGGGAGCAGCAGTTTTCTCAGAGAACCTGCTGCGATCAGTTGATAGTGGGACAGGTTGCATCTATTTAAACTAGATTCGCAGGGGGGACTCACAGAGAAGCCTGAAACTGGAGGCATAGATAAGGACAGCACAAATAAATCAGCAAAGAACAGTCTGGAAAACTATTCTGAAGCTGGATATAAATGTGTTTGTTTAAATGCAAAGAGTATGAATGTGTGTTAGACATAGTGTTGTCCTCACACAATGAATTAGTTGACAATGTCAAGATATGTGAGCCACTGGAGAGTAGTGATCACAACCAGATACATTTTATCATCAAAATAAAATCAGAAAAGAATAATAAAAAAGCAGTATAGGAGAAATTTCCACAAATTAAGGTATAAGAACATGAGGAAATATTTAGTAAAGACAGACTGGAATAACACACTGAAAAAATAAGACAGCAACAGAATGCTGGAATATATTAAAGAGTGAAATTAAGTGCATAGTCGATAAATTTGTACCCTTCAAGAAACAAAGGGAACGGTCAAAAAAGAAACACTTATCGAAAGAAGCCATTAGAAAAATTAAGTATAAACAAATAATGTGGAAGTCATTTAGATGTACTGGAAATGATGAAGACTACAACGTTTATAAAGAAGCACTTAAAGAAGATACAGCTGAAATTAGACATTCAAAGAGAAGCTATGAATAACAATTAGCTAGTAATATAAAACATGACAGCAAGATTTGTTATGCCTATGTTCGAAGCAAAGAGAAAGTTCAGGATAAGGTCGGTCCTCTAGAAGATAGTGCTGGAAATATAATATCAGAGGGATTCTTAATGGCAGAAGACTTGAATGATTATTTTAGTTCAGTGTTTACCAGGGAAGATATTAGTTCACTGCCAGTATCAGAGGCTAAGTTCAACTGGGCAGATTCAGACTACTTAGGACAGTTAATTGTAACCCCGGAAATAGTAGCTAAGAAAATAAGGGCTATGAAGGATAATAAATCACCTGGGGTGGGTGGGATTCCGCCCAAACTACTATTGGAAATTGTAGAACAAATTAGCGTACCGCTTGCAACAGTTTTCAATTTGTCATTAGAAGAGGGAGTGGTTCCTTTAGAATGGAAAGAGGCAAACATTATACCGTTATTTAAAAAAGGTTCGAGAAACAAGTTAGAAAATTATAGACCAGTGAGTTTAACATCAGTGATTTGCAAATTATTAGAAAGACTAATTAAAATTCACATGGTAGATTTTCTTGTTAAACATAACTTGATAAACTCATCTCAACATGGGTTTTAAAAGC
>OZ023208.1:14681379-14701379 GCA_963995525.1 Escarpia spicata | reverse complement strand
GCACGCACGCCCCCACACATACACAAACACACACACATACACACATACGCACGCACACGCACACACATGCAAACTCTCTCTCTCTCTCTCTCTCTCTCTCTCTCTCTCTTCTCTCTCTCTCTCTCTCTCTCTCTCTCTCTCTCTCTCTCTCTCTCCTCTCTCTCTCTCTCTCTCTCTCTCTCTCTCTCTCTCTCTCTCTCTTCTCCTCTCTCTTCTCTCTCTCTCTCTCTCTCTCTCTCTCTCTCTCTCTCTCTCTCTCTCTCTCCTCTCTCTCTCTCTCTCTCTCTCTCATTCACCCAGATATTCACTCACTCAATCACCCACTCACTCGCGGGTATGTTCCATAACGCCCGATCCTTTATCAGTTCTAACGCCAATACTTTTGGACGTTTATTCTGACCAGCCCGAAAGCGTTCTCACATTCAACGATCCCTTAGAGCTTGCTGGTTTGGCGCCTGCCACTCCTGAACAATCCAACCATTTTGGTAGTGATGACATCAATGTTAGCAGCATTCCCGCGCCGTAAGGCAGTGGTTGGTTCTTGTGTTAATAGTTGTACATGACATGCTTTCCCTGAATCGTTCAAGATTGTTGTTGTTCGTCATGTGTATCGTCTATGGTTTTGATCTTGACATGAGCCAATTCATCTGTTGCACAGGTAACAAAAAGGAAACGACATTCAGTTATTAACACACTATCCCACGTGCCTGTGAGATCCTTGTTGAGAGACATCTTGTAGAGCGAGTAGACGGACTTGTGGGGGTCCCTCAGTAGGAAGGTGTGGATGTAGCCGTCAGGGATGAACTCCGGAGACTCGAGGCGATTCACCAGGTAGTAGGCCATGTCCTTCACGAACACCGTGTCACTCCCTGAAACATGGAGTTACAACCTGCAAGACATAGTGTTACATCCTACAAATATAGGCAATCAACCTATAAAACAAGTTGTCACAATCTGAAGAACTCAAGGAGTCACAACTTGCAAAACACAAAGCTACATCTTGAAACACACAATCTGCAAAACACCGAGTCACAACCTGCAACACGCACATGCGCAGGTACACCGTGTCGCAAATTAAACACGCAGAGTCACAAACTGCAACACAGAGAGACATCGCGTACAGAACACATAGTCAGCATCTGCAAATTACATAGCCGCAATCTAGAAAACACAGAATCAGCAGCACCTGAAAACCACTGCATTACAACCTGAAAAACATATACTATTGACCTACACAGGGTAACAATTTACAAATCACATGATCGCAACGTGCAAAGAGTCATAACTTAGCCAACACAGAGTCAGAATCCGCAAAACACACCAAACGAACACCGTATCACAATACAATATACATCATCTGACAACCAGAGAAACACGTACGTGTGGACGTGTGGTGTAACACGTGCATGGCGACATATAGTTCCCTCCCTCTTTGAACTACGCTTTCCATACTGCATGGAAGGTAATACACGTGGTTCATCTTCGTCAATCCGTAATTCGTGCAATTGCGGTCAAATGAAAAACTCGCGATTTTTATTATTAATCTCTCACGAGGTTATCCTAGACTTGGCACAATCACTCCGGTCACAGCTGGTCACCGCCTGTCCACCACTGATTAGTTTATTGAACAGTGTGATTTGTGACTCAAGTGGTGCCGGTGTACAAGACGTCGAAGGCCAGTGTGAGCGGGTGCGGTTTGCCACCATTGTTGATAACGCTTATACACGTGAAATACATTACCAGTGTTGCTTCTTATCAATCAAACATTCCCGCAAAGCCTACAGTTGTCACTTTGGAAATGTTGCCTTATATGTTTTGTCATAAAGAAACACTGTTGTGAATTGTGGTCACAATTTCAACAAAATATACGACGGAATGCACGAGCGCCACTCGTGTTCGGTACCCATAGTCCGGCAGCCAAAGGGCATTGTTTTACCTAACCCCTTTTTGCCTGATATAGTTTTTTATTTGTTGATTATTCATCTCTGGCATGCATATAATGATATCCACGTGGGTGTGGAGTTCTCACCTTGGACATTTTGATGGCCGCCAAAATAAACTTATTATCATATCTGTGCAACCAGACAAGATAAACACATGATTACAATTTTATGTTATATGTTTCCAGACATGAGGAATTCGATTCCACCATAATTTATATGAAAAAACGTAAATAAAACAAAACGCCAGCCATAAGTATGCTACAAATGGTTGCCGACGATGCAAAAAAGACTACTATATTTCATGTTCCGCGAACAAACAACATGAGAACATGACAAAATAAATTGTCCATGTGTTATCATATGAGGAGAATTACATAAGATCATCATTTCATGAAATTCGTACCGCTCTAAGCATCAGTCCTCTTCATCTCCATCATGTAGAACTGATATGCAGCTCTCATTTTGGCAGGCCTGTCCACCCTGGCATGTGCATAATGGTGTGCATGCCATGTCAGAGCTGCTGCAGCTGCACTTGTTCGTGCTACGTGGCATTTCACGTCGACACGAGCACTTGGTCCGCTTTAGCAACCCAGTTGGGGCTAACGAGGTATCTGGGGGGAGGGACAGTAGTTGGATTGAGCGCAGTAGTCCACTCCTCCTGCGACCAACCGAAAGATGTAGGGTCTAGTACAGGTGGGTTTGGCTCAAAAGCATGAAGCCAAATTGCTACTTGCAGATGGGCTCTGGCTATATTTTGTTCGAACGCTTCACTTGTCGGGGGTATTGAACACAGCTTTGGTGCCGAAACCTTGCTTCTGCTTACTTTAGAAAACCACATTTGTTGGCGTGCTTCCGTCATCGAATGACATCTTTGCTAACCATAGCAGGCCAACATGAAGTGTGTGGCTTGGTCCACTACTTCCGAAAAAGGTGGTATGCCTGTGTTTCCCAGTAAGTTGAGAGAACGTTGGCCTTGTTTCAGAACTTTCAGAGCTGCAACCTTGCCAACGCCACGTATGACGCCACAACCTGTCAGACCGTGAGCAGCTGGTAGATCTGGGACGATTGAGCTGTGCTCTTCTGCAGCTGCGTTGATATCTAGGACACTTCGTCCTTCCGTGAGCAGCCAGTAGTTCTGGGAAGATGGAGCTGTGCTCTTCTGCAGCTGCGTTGATATCTAGGACACTTCGTCCTTGAATTGGCGAATCCATTATAACTTTGCAGGAAATACTGCCCTGGTGAGAGAAATACAACAAAATTGTCGGTGTCATCTGCAACGACCACGACGGTACCATCTTCTACACGTGAAACTGTTTGCACAATCAGAGTGTCTCCCTCCTCCTGCGTTGTAGCTATGTCTTGACGTGTGTTTACATAACCATTTGCCATTTCTACATGAACCGGGTCTCTGCCAGTGATGACTGGTTTAAGCTTTTGAAAGCAGCATTGTGCGAAACCAAATCCTCGACGATGAAAGCAATCAATTGATCTTTCTTCGTGGTGACGGTTAGGACGACATTTTGTGGTGGCAGACGAGCTGTGCAACGTAATGTGTAGATCCCGCTTGCCCCTTTGTTCCTGCCGCGTCGGATTGCCTCCTTAGTACTGCCCTCAATGTATCTGTCGAACACCAGACAGACGTCACCTTTCGCTAAGTGACTGTGTGAGTGACTGCGGAACTAGACAAGGTCTTGTCGTGTACAGTGCCAGATGTTAACCAAGGCACTACCCAGAGGACAACGCACCCGTTGAGGAACGTGGCCTGCACATCTTGTTTAGCCTGCCGTCTTGACACATCCACCTTGAGCGCATTATTGAGATTGGATTTCGTTTTGCCATCCCTCATATTTCCATTTTCATCGAACATAGGGATAGGTGCCAGTTCATGGCCCATTAGCCTGGTTGTGTAAAGATCGCATGCGCTAGACTGCAAGCCCATGGCTCTTGCATAGATGGTTTCCGTGTCAAACACTTTAGCATCTCCGACTTTAATGTGTTCCCCAAATAAAGCCCAGGTGGTCACAAGTGTTGGTATTGAATCATGAAATCCACCAGGCCAACTGCGTTCAAAAGACTCCCTCTGTATTTTTCCCAGCAATTCCGCCTTGACGACATTGTCCGAGGAGTGATTCACAACTTGCCCAGTGACAATGTTCATCAGCCCATCTGGATGTTGCTCTGAATCAAGTGGATCTATGCAAAGCTCCAATTTATCGCGTAGAGCTTTCCTGTCTTGATCGTCTCTCTTGATTCATGCGGCCGTTTCTTCTTTGTGCAAAGTTTGGGCAGATGGTCGTTCGTTATCTCTCATGTCGTTCAAGTCGTCGATGATACTATGACAGGTATGCAAGCTGTAAGCCCAGGTTTTGAGAGTTTCCGGTTTCAGTGTTATTCCAATGATCCCACTCTGTCCATGACCATACCTCATGAAGGTAGTTTCAATGGCCATGCCACTCCAAATGCCATTGAACAGACCAGCGTTGTGGTGCATTGTGTGCTGTCCGTTAATGAATTGCGCACGTATGCCATCGGGTAAGCCTTCCATAGATCGTAGATAGTAAGTGTGAACTCGAAATATACAATTTGTTGCAATTTCGCAACCTTTTTCATTGTGTTCTTTACATTTAACAAATGAAATGATGGTACTGTGGAATTTTTTATGTCTGGAAAAGATGTAAAAAGGCATTGTAATCGTGTGTGTTACCTGGTTGAAAACCTGTAACAATGTACATAGTAGGCAACCATTTTAGGCCGCCATTTTGTTTTCTTTAAATTTTTTCATATAAATTATGGTGGAATCGAATTCCTCATGTCTGGAAACATATAAAACAACATTTTAATCATGTGTGTATCTTGTCTGCTTGCAAAGATATGAAAATAGGTTGATTTTGAAAGCCATTTTGGATTTTATCATTTTCTCCAAATGCCCAAGGGTGAGATCTCAACACCCCCTGGATATAATTATATACATGCTAGAGATGTATAATCAACAAAGAAAAAAACCTTTATCAGACAATATGGGGTTACTCCCCTCGGCTGCTGGACTACCATATTTTGATGGCTTGATGGAGCTATTGCTAGGTAACAGACCATGTAACGGATACGTCAATTCACAAATGTAACCATTGTTATAAACATTGTTGGCAAAAGCAAAACTTAATGGAGGTCACACGCATAATTATGATTGTGATGTAGGCAAATCGTGACCTAGCAGATCCGTCAATTGAAACTGCAATGATCATGTAGACAATACTTCGCCATAAAAAACATGCATCATTTTAATGAGTTAAACTCGTCCTGACGTAAGGAAATAGCACAGTCGTGCGTGATGTTAAAACTACACATCCCTATTGGATAGATCGTATTCCACATGTGTGTAGTAAGTGAATTTAGATTCCAACCCGTACCTGGGTATTCCTTTTCACACTGTTGTTTGATATCTTTGTAGGTACTCGTGTCTTGTATTGGCTCCTTCTCGTAGCGCGTACTCACTCGCTCACTGCCAAAGTAGTACGCCTTCGAGTACGGCTCCAGTAAAACCTACGCAACGACATACGTAAAGTATTATGCAAACGTAATGGTAGTTTCTTATGTTATGTGGTGTCTAATCCTTAGGATCGTTCAAAAGTGTTTTTTCACACTATATCAGCGAGATACCTGTTCGTTCCAATAACAAAGCGACGTTTCTTAAGCCATGTTGCAATTGATGCGCGAAAGTTATCGTTTAACATAAAAAGCATTACCAGTAATCATATGTAGAGATACGGGGAGTGGGGCAACTTGAAGTTAGCGATACCGTTGAGACATCGAGGACGAGGACATTATCTTACCTCGCGCCACGACTAATTGGACAAGTGTTAAAAGTGGTACACTTCTTCTTGCCCATTTCAACATCGATACGTGGTTATAATTTTACTATTGGTCAAAAAACTGGATGTCTTTGCACTGCCATGACATATTTCCCCTTAACAGAATGAACGCGCAAGCTTACATTTTATATTGTCAATATAATACAAAACATGAGCTATTAAAATTATTGGTTTGTTTTATATTTAAAAAATACCTTTGAATTTAAAAACAGGAAGAGCAGTGAGCAGAGAGTTAGACGGGAGAACGAAGGACAAATGCGTGAGACAGACGCAGACCAACATGAAGAGAGGCAGGAAGTGGTGGGATGAAGGAAGGGGACGGTGGGTAAGGGGGGGTAAAGGAGAGAGGGGCGTAGGAAGGAACGGATGGAGCAGCTAAATTAGCGTATTACATCTTCTTGCACCATTCACATTGCACTAATAATTGTTTTGGGAAGCACGTTCCTCCCCAAAAATACAAAGCACTTCCCCAGTAAAAGAAAAGTGTTATTTCGTTAAGCTACCATGTTGTGAAATAACTACGGGTATATATTTATCACAGGAAAGAGTGAAAACACTGTTCACCAAGAACCTTCCAAGTGATACAATAATGCAAGCATTAGTTCGCATACCTTGATGTTGCTTTTGTTCATCATCGCCCTAAAGAATGCCGTTGATATACTCCGCGGGACGGCCCACAGGAACAGACGAATCGGCGTCTTCTCTATCAAGTCCGACATGGCTACTGTCTGTGATGTCGAAGGAATACTGACAAATAAAACACAACCGCATATACAAAAGTATTCAAATAACATCTGTCGCGTTTTATTTCATGTACGCTGCAAATTAATGTTTCTTACAACTCACTAATCATGATTAGTCGTAAACACACATAAAACGAAGGCCTAGTATTATTCGCAGTTCGTACAATTAGAATGTTGGTGACGATTAAGCACACCTCATCATCCATGTAATCAGGATCAAGACCATCCTCAACATCTTCATGACATTCACCCTCCTCATCTATATCCTCATCCTCTACACTCTCAACCTCAAAATCCTCTTCCTCAGAATCCTCCATCTCGATACCCTCCTCGTCTCCAGCCAGAGCCTCTTCTGTCTTAGTGTACGGATTACAGCAGCCCTCTTCGCCAGAGTCGTTGCAGTATGACGTGCACGAAATATTTTCTTTGTGGCAGCCAAAAACCTTCGTGCTGCACTTCTTGCCCTGTGCCCTACTCTCACAATGAATCACATCACACAGGTGTGGTGGACCTGATGAAAGGTTCAGCGTTTGAAGTGTTCGTGGCCGCAGCATATCGGGGGCTGACAGGGATCTTCAATGGGTAGTCCTGGGTGAAAGCCAAGCGGTCCTTTCGGGGTGTATCAGCAGCGCTCTTGAAGCGGTTTCTATCAACAGGGCCGAAAACATTTGAGCAGATAGAGCAGTGTATGGACACTGCGTTTGAGCGTGCAGAGAGAGAGGGTGACATTTAGTTCAAGCAGCTGACCATGGATCGCATGCTGAAGTACTTCTTCATCGCTGGACACGTGCAGTACGCCCGCTATCTCACTCAGTACGTGATGGAGATGCGTGTGCTCCCTGCTGTGGCCAAGGCGGACCTTGTGTCCGGCGCTTTGGGATACTGGAACGCTGTCTCTGGTGATCAGTTTTGGCGAGCAGACTGCCATCAAGATCGGAAAGGGAGCTCTCAAGGGCATGACTCTATCTGCTGAGCTAGTTTGTGAGTGGATTGATGCCTTCCCCATCACCGGGCACGTGTCAGACCGCGTGGATTACATCTACTCTGCTGATCCACCAGGCCATTCTGCGCAGAAACAGCACAAGGAGGAGTTGAAGCACCGGCGTGTCTCGGATGCAGATGATCGGGGTATCATTGACGCAGAGGTGGAGAAGTACCATCACCTCACCCGCATATGTACAATCCCGTCACCGGCCAAGTTGCTCCTGCTGAAGTGAATGTGGCTGATTCGACTGTGCTTGGAGAAAAGATGCAGAGCAAGTACATCGCCAGTTTTCCCGATGGGTTCTACGACACAATCAGTAGTCCCATCAAGACGATGGACGTTCTAAAGAAGCAGGACAAGGGAAACAAGGGCAGGCCATTCATCGATCTTGAGAACCGGCATATGGAGCTTGAGCCTCTGTTCAACTACGAGCTGTGTGCAGTGCCTCCATCGCTCATCGACGAGCATGGTTGTCTCCGCAAAGCCAACAAGTCGAGGCTGGTCAAGCTCCTGGATGTGCCCGAGATCTCGCCAACAGCTGCTGAAATTGTCATCGTGGATGTTCAGCAGCTGTTCTACCGTAATGTGTGGCCACACGGCGGCAGTCCCTCAGATCTGATCGCATCCATTCTGGGTCGTCTGAGTCACTATCCAGATAGTACTGAGAAAGTCATTGTCTTCGACAAGTACCAATATGTATCTGCCAAGGATTACGCGAGAATACGGCGGGCTGGTGAAGTTACCCTCATCTACGAGCTCTCCATCACCAGTGCTCTGCCCAAAAGAGATGCAATCCTGAAGAGCAAGAACAACAAATGGAGCCTGGCGAGCGTGTTGTCTACCTTCAGTGCAGGAGAGAATTTGACGATGGAGACTCGTGACGATGGTGCGTTTGGTCATGATGAGGCGGACGTCACCATGATCTTCTATGTCATTGAAGCTGCCAACCCTAGAAAAGCGTGATCCGTGTACTTAGCGACGACACAGACGTATTTGTCCTACAAGTGTATAGGGTGTATCGAGATATGGTGTGCAAGGTGCAGATGGAGCGGTGGGATGGGACAGTGCTGGATATCAACGCCACCTGCGCTGACATAGGGCCACAGTGTCTGCAGCTGCTTGGCATGCACGCACTCAGCGGGTGCGACACCACCTCATATCAGTATGCCAAAGGCAAGATCAATGCACTAAACACCTTGCTGACTGGGGACTTCCCAGGTTTGGATGATGTGCTGGGGGAGGTGGGCGCCACGCAGGCGGATCTGATGGAGACGGCGAAAACCTTCTTCATCGCTCTGTATGGTCAGCCACTGGGGACATCCATGGAGTCTGCACGCTTCACACTCTTCACCAAGAAGAAGAAAAGTCCCAAAGTCAAGGCCCTGCCTCCAACATCCACCAACCTGTTCCTGCACGTGCTGCGGGCCCATCTGCAGGTCGGCAAACCAGCAAGCCCCACCCGATGAGTCAGCCGATATCACTCACTTCGGGTGGGAGATCCGCGATGGCGTCCCCTCTCCTGTTATTGCTCAGGGTGACCTAGGTCCACCACACCTGTTTGATGTGATTCATTGTGAGTGTAGGGCACAGAGCAATAAGTGCAGCACGGAGGTTTGTGGTTGCAACAAAGAACATCTTTTGTGCACGTCATACTGCAACTACTCTGTCGAAGAGGGCTGCTGTAATCCGTACACTGTGGCAGAAGAGGATCAGGCTGGAGACGAGGAGGGTATCGAGATGGAAGATACTGGGAGTAGGATTTTGAGGATGAGAGTGTAGGTAGAGGATGAGGATGTAAATGAAGATGTTGAGGGTGGTCTTGCTGATCCTGATTACCTGGATGATGAGTGGGGGTAGGTAAATGGTAAAGATTATTAGGCGATATCTGCAGTTACTAAGATAGCGTAAACCTTACGCTTATAGCACAGCTTTGTGTAAGACTATCTTTTATCCATAGTTGTGGATATCAATCCTTGTATCATCCTTACAATTACTTTCGTGCATGATTACTTAATGCAAGAATTTCCCTCACAAAGAAATATGAATGCCAATGTTCATAATGATATTTGCACTAAACACTACGTGTAGGAGATGTGACTAAATGTTTCAAATATGACTGATTACTGTTTTTTCTCACGGAAAAATGTGTCGAATATTGTAAGATTATCCATTTATGTGCATGAATAAACTCAAATATAAATTAGTAGAAGTTTCCATTCATTGTCCACGAGAAATCAAACATTTGACCTTCACCTGACCTTCAGCGTCTTATCTTGACCTTGAATTGAAAACATAACATCAGAAATGGATTCTAAGCACCCAACACCCCTTAAAAGAGGTATTATATATCATTCTAGGACAAGAAGTTCAAAAGTAAATTTTCAAGATATTGCCCAGTGGCCATCTTGGATTAATGCAAATTACCAGAGTTGCCCAAAGTTGCCGTTTGGGCAACCAAGCTGAATTTGTTCTAGAACCCCATATGAGTACAAATCAAAAAAAAAACTTCATAAGATAGAACATTTCTAGGTTCATGAAATGACAAATGGACTATATGATATGCAGGAAATAGGCAATAGACAATATCTATTCATTTCCAAAAGGAATATTTTCCTATATCCAATCAACCCTGCGTATTGGATGTTACAACGTTTCTGAAATGATGACCAAACATTACTTGGTTCTAATCAATGTGTTTAAGAGCAACATATTGTAAGTTAGGTGTGTCTGTAAGGTTTTTGTATTACAAAACAACTACACCGATTCGGGGATGACCAGTACAGAAGTATTACACTTCCGTTCATTTCCTTTTGAATACTGCATTATTGCTAATATTTATTTTTACTTTATTTTATATGTCATACCCGTTGTTGTTGTTGTATTTTGTACTAATTGAAATTCATTTTGATTGGTTTTGAGAATATCGATTGATTATTTGATTGATTGGTTGATTGATTATGTGTTTGATTGATTGGTTGATTGATTATGTGTTTGATTGATTGATTGGTTGATTCATTATGTGTTTGATTGATTGATTGATTGGTTGATTCATTATGTGTTTGATTGATCGATCGATCGATCGATCGATTGATCGATCGAGCGTAACGCTATTCTTAAACTATAATTCTTCAAAATTCACGTAGCAGAAATAATTGTCGTTTTAGTCCTTTCTCACTCATCCATTGCTTAACGGGAATCCTTGAAAATTTTAACCTCTTTGTAATGCACGCAATTATTATGTAATCCTGTTAATATGATTATTTCACGTAATTATATGCCTTTATTTCCTTACAATTATGTTTTATTAATCATTAATGACCCTGACAATATATCGAAAATTAACTCCGCGTACGCGCAGTTTCTACTTTGGGCCCATCTTCACGATCCGTATAAAGCATGCTCATGAATATTCGGGACTGTCCGTCAGACTTCGATTAGCTACGCCGAGTTAATAGATGCAATAAATAAGTCTTCAACATGTGTGTATAACTGTATATGAATTAGCCACCACCACCATGCGAATTAGTCCTGACCGATAACATTATTAACATGAAACGTGGACCAGCTGCTGTTTATGTCACAGATTCAGCAAAAAAAGAAGGAAAATATATGGAATAAACGGAGAATGAACATAGCGACAGTTTATGACAGACGGATTGATTTAAAAGAAAAAACACCACCTCTCCATGCATGAAGTCGAAGCCGCCGATGCCGATGGCGGCGCCGATGTCACATTGAATGGTTGGCATCGTTTTTGTTGGAATATAAAAACTATGATACTAACATGTTCCTTTTTCAATAGGTACATCTGGCTATACATTTTGAATTGAAGTTTTAATGAAACGTTTAGATAACAGAAACTTACTGAAGCCAAGAAACATTTAATAACGAAACCATTTTATTTGCACCATAAATCCAGCTGCTATTTCCGTAAGCAATATAAATATATTATACATCACTAAAGTATTTTATGGTATTAAAATAGAATAGGTGGTTAGTTATGTACTTTCGTATCTACATTAGGTTTAATTTTTTTTTTAATGTAGATCTATAAAGAACATAATATTATTGTCGACAAAATATTAAAATATATTGCATTAGTGTAAAAACATGTTTTATTTTGTACTGGGAGTGCAATAATTATTTGTTCTACCCACCATTTAGAGTAAAAGATACTGAATGTGTTTCTGTCGAACTCTTGTTTCGATAACAAATAAAATGGTCATTGTATGATGGAAATAAAGTTATAAAATTACAAAACTTTAAAAGTAATGCATATTTTAAAACACTGTTTTCAGTCATCATTGCTGTGTATTTAGTTCAAGAAGTTTCCTAAAACATTTTGAATGTTGTGGAACATTTATATTTTATGAATTTTCAAAATTACTCTAAAAGCAACTTCGCCGACACCTTTTTATACACTATTCCCAGTATAGTTCACTTAACACAAACTTGTTTCAACAACTTTTGAAGAATATGCTGTAGAACACAATCCAAACATGATGAGCATAAGAAAGCATAAATTATTATTAAGTACTCCTACTTTTCAACATAATGACAGGATGATGTGCATTTGGATGCACAAATCGATCGGTTGCACAAATCCATTTGAAACGTAGTGATGTACATATTCCCAGCAGAAGCCACACGGAACTAATATGGCAGAACAAAGACAGACATCTTCTTCACTATGGTGTCAGTTAAAATATCGTCCTATTAATGGCACTGCTATGCATTTTGATACACAAAGCTATCAGATGCACACTTCCATTTGAAACTTGAAGTTAGGTACAACTTCCCAGTAGATGTCGCATAGAACAGAATGGGGCAGAACAAAGTCAGAAATCATCTTATGTCAGGTGACCCATTGTCCAATTAATGGCACTGTAAAGTAGAGTTCTTCAATTTCCTCTTTCCATCAGCTCAGCTATTTTCAAAGTTCCTGCAAATAAACAAAGTTGAATTTAGGAAACTGAGCCTAAATATGAGTTAAATAACTCAACACTGCATATTAATTCCGTTTAGATATTGGATTATGGGACTTATCACCAAGTGTACAGCTGGCTAACTGGAAAAGAAATACAATAAAACCTTGTTATGTTGATTCAGTCAGACTAAAATCCCAATCCATTACTTTGGCCAACTTTTAATTTGCTTGTATATAATTACCTGTATGCATTGGTCATATACAGTGCACTCCAGATAATTTGAACTCACATAAGTTGATATTCGCTATGTTAAGTGCATATTTTCCTCGGTCCAGGGCAAAGGTCCCAATAAAGGGACCTTCTGATAACTTTCTAGTTATCAGAAATTCCACTTATCAGTATTGTCATGGGTCCCTGGAAGTTCGACCTTATCCAGAGTGCACTGTATATTTTCCTTTATTCTTGCTCTAATAATAATGTTGTATGAAATATGAAAAGTGTACAGTAACGGTAAAGTAACATGTAAAAAATAAATGTATAATTTGTTTTTAGCGAGTACTATTATTATCAAATGTGCTATTCACATGAAGCAGTGCAACTTGATCTGATCTATTATTAGATTTTGTTTAATATATTTATGGATAACACTTATGTATACTAGAGTGCAGATCTGCTGGTGTCCAACATTCGTACATCGCACAATTCCGTGGCAACATGGTATTGTGTACTTTTTAACAAAACTAAAACGTTTACATTGAATGATGACATGCCTAACAATCGTAACTGTACCATTAAAAACAGTCTGTGAAAGTACGGATCTCACACATTTATGTTTCGGTTCAAATAAGTGGAGAAACGGGGACTTTTCAAAAACGGCTGACTGGAATTTGGAAAGGCATGACCTGTATACACACATACCCAAATCAGAGATTTAGGCAAACAAATTACATCCACGACCAGGTTAATCCTCTTGCTATAGTTGCATATACTGATATGTTAGTGTGCATTTTCGTTCACTGCATATCAAATACCGGACAATGCAGTTTTAATAACTAGAAAGGCGAGACCCTTGCCTAAGGCTAAGGCTAGATTATTTACTGTAGTAGAAGCTCGACAGACTCGGTGACAGTCCCAGCGGCAGCTGACACCGACTGCAGCCAGTCGTCCAATGCATACACTTCCTACACTATAAAAATAGCTGTCAATATACATATGTCTTCAAATTGCATATTTACAATGCCATTGCTTGACTCAACTCACCTCGGGATCAGACATGGTGTTGTAGGTGTGTGTGACGTCAACGGTCTTTATGTGGGTCACTGCGCGTGCATGAATATTCATTATACTCGGGCTGCAGAATTAATCATCCACGTGGCAACAAGCTCAAAATGATTCGCGTAAACACAACAGTTTATCGGCTTTTTGCGCAGATAACGCCCAAATTATGCATAAACATGCAAGACATAAGTAGCAAAGAAAGTACTGGGTATTTAATGGGAAATTAATACGTTTTGATACGGTACACCTCGAATGTATATTAGCTTACAAAGAATCCCTTTAATATCCGCAAATCTAGAACACACTGGGTAGTCGCAATGCCTCACTTCCGAAAGTTCATTCCGATGAAGACGGAAGGTTTGTGTTGATGATTTTCGTAGTGGACATTGGCCGAGCCCACACACCGCCATGCCGCCTCGCTGGACATTTTCCTTACCCTCACGCAACGACGCGCACATTTGACGAACGTGTGAAAGGACGCATTTCGAGCGTCGCTCCGATGTATGCCTAATTGGTTTTATTATAAGCGTTTCCAAGAGAGAATCATCTGAAAGTTATGCGTGACTACGTGCCGCTAAGTCGGCGCCGTGAAGGCGCAGTGATCGATACAACCCGACTTGAAAGTCAGAAGGTGTCCAGCACAATACTCATTGTCAGAGAGAGGGAACTTAGCGGAGAGATACGTTCTGCTCATTAGCATAGCTCGACTGCGTGGAGGGAGATGTTGCTTGAACTCTCGATATCTCCGGCGGAAGTGGACAAATAAATGCGCAGTTTGGAAAGTGCGTGGGTTTGCCATTTGGAACGCTTGACCTCAGGACTTCTCCAGGCCTTATTATAGTCTGGTAGGAATTATAAATAAACATGGCATGTTGGACATATCTCGGATAATATTAATGTAAGGTAAAATATGTTGAATGTGGTGTTCGTTATTATATTCCCCACAAAATTCACAAAATAATAAGTTGTGTAATTTCTTTTTGATTTGGGTATTTCTAATATAAAAACAGTGAATTCTTTAACAGTGTATTTTATTTAAAATAAAACATATAACTTACTAATACTAAAATTGTACGGTTACAGTCACATAGCATCATGTCGATGAGATATGACATTGAAGTAATTGTGGTCTTACTCGCTTTAATAACGACAGCAAGGTGTGTTGTATTTTCTCAATGTGGCAGCCATTTTGTTTTTACCGTGGTATCTGCGGCGAGGTCTGAGTGAAAAGGTTCTGTATTATGATTTACTTCACGTGACTTACTCTTTCTTACTGAATAAATAAGTCTTATTTAAAAAAAATGTAAATATATCCTATGCAAGTGGAGTGTCTCGTATTGTCATATAAATAGCCCTAGGAGCTTCGGACTTCCTATCTCCCCCTGTTGACCTGCTCCTGCCGTCCAGTCGCAGTTCCTGCATTGACGTCACATCCATTATCATCAAGCGGTCTTCAACCTTCCACGCTTCATCTCGGTACGTTTCTCCCGCTCGCCGGCTCAACCACTCACTGTCACCGGCAGCGGTCGGGCGGTGTCTGTCTGCTCTTCGCCTCCTGTCGTCTCGGGATGCCAACCTCCGTGCTACGTCTGACGATGTGGGTTAACGAGGCATCCCCGGCCCCGGCATGTCCCACGTACGCGCACACGTCCGATATAAATCCCTCGCTGATTACCTCAACCGGCCGAGGATTTCCGCCGGTTGTTACAAAGCTCTTGCAAAATAACGCCGGACAACAAAGATGTGTCCGTCTGTAGCGTCCACTTAGTGCGGAGTCCGGTCGCGTTTCGCCACAGTTGTGACGGACAATTCGTCGCGTGACATTTGCATACAGATCAAATTCGTCAAGCGACTTCCAAATCCCGCACATTTGATAAACGTGGAGAGGAAAGGCTCATTATTCTCAAGCGTAATGCGGCTTATGGTGGCATCCATCACACAGTTCTTCTTGTCGAGATGAGGAGCCTGCTTAGAATAGATGGTATTGTACTATCTGGGCGACGTAACTTTATTGGACCTAACAGTGGTTTAGCCAATGTGTTATCCTGCTGGGAACAACTCCTCAAATAATCAATGTTAATTAGTATCGACGTAAGTTCCCACACCAATGTAAGACCTGTGCTTGTATTTAATACAATACCGTACGATTGTGGTTGAATTGAGTTGCGCTGTGTTGATAGTCTTATGTTCATGGTTGTCTTTTATAAACACATTTCCAAATGTGATCCAAGGAATACCATCACTGTGGCTTCAATTAGATAGTTCGCTTGCTTTACAAATAGTTCCCTGGGCTAAGTGTTTTGTTACTTTTACAATGTTGAACGTTCACGTTCCCCGTTTCAAAAGGTAAAATGTTACATCTTGTAAAGCAGTACTGGTGATAAACTACAGTTCCGCCCTCGAAGTGTCCCCATGACCCGAGCAAACAAGACCATCTTGTATTCTAACTCGCTCTATATGGTTTGTATGCAATCCGCATATATTCAAGTCGTCGAATATTCATACACAACATTTGTAATTTGTATTTTCTGAATATGTAATTATTTTCATATGGAGATAAATGTGGAGGTAAATGCAAGTTTGCTGGGTTGGACACCATTTACGCATAACTTACAACGGCGCGCAGTTTATAGCAATGCCGCCTGGTACGAAAACAAAGACATTAACAGCAATCATGCTTCAACCGGAAAATCCAGCGGCGACAAATTTTTTTGCGCTGACGTCAAGAAGCCTAGGCTACGATCAAGGCACTATACAGTACATTAACACGCGCAGTAATACATAATATGTGACGCGCAACACCGGATCGGATAATAAGTCGCACATGCCTGTTCTGCGCATGCGCCAAACATTACTAGTCAAGTCCCATAAATGTTGTTATTTTGGCAGAAATGGACCTAATAATCTCATCGTCTTTCAATATCCTGTTTACGTTTCTCGAAAGGTTAACAGAAACTAACGAAATACAAGCATTTACGAACCCACATAATTAGCACCTGAAAATATACGAAACTTGCATTAAGGTATGGATAATATACGATCACAACAAACATTCAGGTAAATTGTGTGTAGTATACCTCAGAGAGACTTGGGGTAAAACTGAAAGGGTTAGTTAGCAAATGTCCGCATTTGCAAGGCAAAAACGTCCTGATGTGCAGCTTGCTGCACTGCGTGCGAACACCTCGCTGATGCAAATACACCGCTGGCGTGTCGCCGTCGATCAATACTCATCATTAACGATGCGTCATCAGTGGCTCATCGCGAAGTTTTACTGGTCGCGCGATGACAAGTTTAAGCGCGCGTTATACTTCTTATGACATGGCATCGTAATATTAGTTGAAAGATACGTATATGATTGCGGCGCTCGACCACTAACAAGCACCCACGCTCGTCTGTAGGATAAAGCCGACATTAAGACGAGAGCCTTCGCCGGCTTGTTATGACACGTAAGCGTGTGTGTCTCTCCAAAGGTTCTTTGTCTCCACCAGAGAGTCTACCTCAGGACAGTTATACCACATAAAACGTTGCCTCAGAATACCTCCGAAGTTGCTATTTACCAGAGCGCCTACTATACGGGTAATTGCGGTATTAATTATTCCAATCGAATTCATTACCTTAATGGCTAGTCCACATTGTCTTTCATTACGAAACGACAAGTCAAAGTTGGGTAAATAAAAATTCCATTGGGCGGGATTGACCCAAGCTGGCGGCGCAAACATCCACTGCGATAGCGAAAAGGTATCTATTCAATTTCATGACAACATCACAATGGAAATCGATAACGTCTCGTTGATTGACCATCCAATTCACCATCTCTATATTAATATACTAACTTCCCAGTATAGTAAGTGCATCGCCTCACAGGCATCGACGTCCACGCGCCTATGTCCATTAGTTTCCTTGGACCCTTGGCCTCTGATCTACTAATTGGCGATGTATTTCAGAAAACTAAACTTTAATTGGAATTATTTATTTACGCGTGTTTTATATGAATTGCTTTTTAGGAGGTCTCCCTCCTACCGGAGAAAATAGATTGATGGTCGATTCCCTTGTTGACGCCACAGTAAATCAATGGTTTGTTGCTTCACAGATGAGTTTAACCGCTAGTTTAGATAACGTGTATCGAAAGTCACCCGCTATCAAAATGTTTTCTTGTTCTTCTTCTTCCATGCTTCCGCCTACCCTCAACTTACTCAGGATACAGGCGATGGAGGGGGGGGGGGTCGAAACAGGAACAGTGGTTTTATGTACAGAGTGCATTTTTTTTATTTAACACAAATAACATGCAAATAACAGAAATACGTGCAGAAGAGCTTGGTGTCTAAAATGTTGGGTATGTCAATGTCTGGATATTCTTTTTGAATGCATCCAGGCTGTTTAGACTAGCAACGTGTTGAGGGAAGGAACTCCAAAGACAAATGGTACCGGGGAAAAAGAATATAAATGGTAGTTGCATCTGGAGTGAGGGATTTGGTATGATAATGAATGTTGTTGTTTAGTAACAACATTTATGGGATTACGGTGTTGATTTGTTGGTATTCTAACTAGGCCATTAACTGTATTGTACACCATACAAAGGTTGGTATCCGTTCGTCGGTCTATTAGTGGTCTCCATCCTAATGTGTGTAGCATGCCTGTCACGCTGCAGGTGTTATGGTGGCGATGTAGGATATATCGGGCTGCACGATGTTGAATCAGTTCTATTTTGTTTATTTGTGTGTATACAAATCTCAGACCGTACAGCAGTTTTCCAGGATGGGTCTAACAAAGGTGAAGTACGCCTGGGTTTTTATTTGGATAGACGGAACTTTGAGGTTACTGCGGAGGAAGCCAAGTGATCTATTTGTTTTTGAAGAAATGTTACTTATATGGGCGCTCCACCGAAGATTTGAGATTATGGTGACACCAAGATGTTTGACCTGTGAGACAGTTTCTAATGCTTGACCATGGAGCATGTATTGGTTGTTTACGATGGTTGTGTGTCTAGCTACTGGTATGACGTGGCATTTTTGCAGATTGAACTCAATTTCCCAAGTCACTGTCCATTTCCCAAGTTTATCAAGACCTTCCTGGAGCACAGCAGCATTTGACTTGGGCTTAAGGGCTATATATATATATATATATATATATATATATATATATATATATATATATATATATTGGTATCATCTGCAAATAGTCTAACCGTAGATTTAACATTTATTTTTTCTGGGATGTCGTTTTACCTCTGTATTGCTTATCCAATCAACTCTTCTGTTAACGCTCCTTTGTGTCCTTTAACTCTTCTAGGTTTGACAATATTGTTATCCATATTTGTGTAGCCTCAATATTAAAACAAAACTTTTTTTATTTCTTCCTATAGCCTCCTCGTATTCAAAGTTGCTAAGTCGCGCGTTGCAATGGGTTACGTTGATGTTGCTACGTGCACCTTGGACGATACTGCAAGTCAAACCCTACACGTGCAGTGTAGCTAACGCAATATCTTAATTAAACAGGAAATGTGTAGCCGAACAGACTCTTGACCTTTAACATTGCGAGAGTCGTGTCCTCTGTAAAGAATACACGGCTTTGGACAACAATACAAGTGGCCAATTTGCAACTGGCTAAACCATACCAAAGATGCGTTACGTGAACAGGATGATTAGATTATGAAGAAACTAATCATAAACAGCAAAACAACAATGTCGACGGCGAAGGCGACAACGACGACGTCGACGACAACAACAATTCTAGATGTCAAAACGACTACACCACTATTGTCCATTAGACTCACCTACACACTTTCTCACGAGGGCGCAGCGATCGGACAAGAAGATGATGAATGGAACAGTTCTAGTGTCATTAAATTATTAACTAGTGTCGTCGTATTCTGCTGATTAAGATCTTTCGTAATTATTAGCTTTGGATCGTAACGTCTCTGGCCATTAATTATGGAAACTCGTACTCAACCTCAAGTCTTACGTTTCACGAGTTCTCGGTCAGTTTTCTACCAATCATCCACGATATAATAACATTTTACCGTATATCATATCGCCTTTCGACATGGTCAGTTTATCAGGGTCATCACCATAATTATACATGTATCTGGTTATAATGAGCTACGTTTCATTACGTGACGTATTCTCGCTAAGCTGAATAATTACTACATGGATGTGTTAATAGAACGCAATCCCTGCCTTTTACCCGTTCTAATCACATCAATAGCCGATGAGGTTTCTCACTTTCGCACTCACGCACTCTCTTTATCAATAACT
>OZ023208.1:14652824-14681179 GCA_963995525.1 Escarpia spicata | reverse complement strand
GATGCTACTTGTTTACGTGCTGTCAATCACTGTCGATGGCAATGACGTTGTGGATCTTAGAGAACGTCGTCCCTGTCGACTTTGGTCACACTTTAACATAGTATTTATTCGTGTGCTCACCGTGATATAATTTGTGTAATGTAGATAATACTATATTTAGTCAGTGTATATTATACCGACTGCCTTTATGTATGACTCAATGCTTTTGTTTTAATACTTTATGTTTTAAACCTATCTTTTTGTTTCTCTGAATTAGACCTGAAATATATGCAAGTAATGTGCAGAGTTGAATCCGTAGTTTATTTTAGACAAAACAATATAATAGTGATGACAATGATTATACATTAGGATGTGCTGAACCTGTATAATGTTGACAACGACACTGGTCGTAGATTTGCCGTTTCTGCAAGTACAACAACGCCACGACAGGAACAGTGTGATTGATTGATTGGTTGGTTGGTTGGTTGATTGATTGATTGATTGATTGATTGATTGATTGATTGATTGATTGATTGGTTGGTTGGTTAGTTGGTTGATTGGTTGATTGATTGATTGATTGATTGATAGATTGTTTGATTGATTGATTGCTTGATTGATTGATTGATTGATTGATTGATTGCTTGATTGATTGATTGATTTATTTATTTATTGATTGATTGATTGATTGATTGATTGATTGATTGATTGATTGATTGATTGATTGATTGATTGATTGATTGATTGATTGATTGATTGATTGATTGATTGATTGATTGATTGATTGATTGATTGATTGATTGACAGTTTTATTTCCATTCGGTGACATACGTAGTTTTCACTATTTTCGATGGCCGAGCCATTCATACACCATTTACATCAATCATACAACACGTGTTGATATATGTACAAAGGATACAAGTTAAAAGAGATTACAATAAATACATAATAATATTAATAAATAGAATGCATGAAATAAAATAAAAAAGATAAAGTAGTCATAACATACAAAAACAGATAAAAACAAAGTAGATTTAAAATGTGTGTCCCGAATTCACATGCATTGATACTTACAATGAATATGTATACTAATCGTTATGATTAGTACATATATTCATCGTGCGATGCATTATCTAACCGCCCTGTGTCCAGATAAACGAAGTGTGTTTTTTAACAAGAGCTTCTGTGCTGGAACACGTGATTGTGCCACGGCATAATGCTGTGTTGTCTTATCACTAGCCGCGCAGACGTACTAGTTTCATTGATGGTCGGTGGCTTGTCGTATTTACAACACGCTGGGTACAAAGGGAGTTCGCCGCCGACGTTTCTGTGGTTTGTATTAATTAAACGAATATCACATCACATCACATCACACAACGAGTAGTTGGTCCGTGGTCTACAACGCCAATTCATGATGGCGTGTTTCGTCACCAATGAACAGAATCACGACACTCTATCATAGAGACGTTCCTCAACATGATGGGGATAAGGCTGGTGCATTAAATGTATACCTGAAATCCTGGCTGGTAATAAAGGCAGCGTTCGTGCATAGCCACTAGTCGACCATGCTAGAACTATTTTGAACCTCATAATAATGATCGAACTGGATAACGGACTGTTTGGGCGATAATTGGTGAAACTATGACACCAACCCAACAGCAAAGGCGATGTAGCACTGCTTTTGATGTCCCTCAGTCATTCCCGACAAGTGGCCATATTTAATAAAACGGACCATGCTGTGTGTTGTGGCCTCACTGCATTGGTGTAGTCAGTGCTTAGCCTTGCGCCTTGCGGACCAGTAGGGGTGGGTGTTGCCACAGAACGTTCAAAATGGCGGCCATTTCTAGGATGGTTCGGAAAGGTCTAACCTAACCTAACCTAACCATTGCCTTTTATACTGTACAAAAATAATTATTCTAAACTTGGAATTTTGTTGTGATACGTGTTTGTTTTGAACTGTGATGCATAATAGTGACAGTAAATGCCAATGTGATAAATTATAGATGTGTGATATAAATTGTGGTTGCATGGGCGATGTGATCTCAATGTAACAGCATCACAGATTCAGTGGTATTTAACTAGTGAGTTAATTAATGAGTTAGATGTCAGATTAAGCGGAACACCATTCAGAATGAATGAGTTAATTAATACAAGAAATTACATCTGGTAATTACATTCATTTCAAGCGAAAACATAAGCCATCTGATATACTAACTGGCGTATGGTATGTACGCTGTAGTTTTGATGTTAGTGTCAATACTAGGTGCGGTTGTTGATAATGCGTCTTCTTCTTCTGCTGCAGTTGTTGCTGCATAGCATACAACAAACATGTCAGCAGTTGCAACAACGTCAAAGGTAGAGCTGAGAGCAACAGCAACAACAACAACAACAACTACTACTATAATGCCATAAATAGAAGCAGCACTAATAGTAATAACTGCATCATCATCCAAGTGGGAGCCGTTGTAACAATGGGATGACCACAACAGCATAAACAAAAAGAGCAACAACAACAACGTCATCATTATCACGAACGTCATCACCAATAATAACAACAACACCTATTTTCGCAACATATGCATTGCAACAACATCGTTCCAAAATGCAATTTCTTTGATGATAAACAAAATCACTTTTCTTCTTGCCAAAGTTATGAAACTAACTTACCTTCTCTTATCGCAACTGCGCGACGGGTTCTTGAGTTTTATCGAATTGGGCCTTGACGCCGTATGACCGCTCCTTGCCACTCTGTCAGTCGGGAACCGACAATTTCGACCCTCTTGCGAAGACGACGTTCGTGTCGCGAATCGGTCGTTGAGCCGGCTTCGGTATAAATTAGCAACTATTGCCTATGATAAATTCAGTGGGAATGCCAGCCTTAGGACGTCGTCGTCGTCAGTCGACTCCACGAAGGTCTCACGAAGGCGGCTGATCCATAATGTATGCGTCGACCAATTACAATGTCGCTCCAATGATTGGCTTTCGTCAGCGTCACCGGCTTGGACCGCGGCAGCTTGTGGCCATACTGACAGACAGGGAGAGTTCTCGAGTTGCTATTGCCGAGAGACAGAAACTGGCAAGAGGCAGGTAGACGGATCTCACCGCGAAGAGGACGGGAAAACCAGTGAAGTCGACGAGAACATTGTCGTGAGCATATCCGGTTCTTTCTTTATGTTGTCATCGTCGTGTTCGTAGTGCAAACGGGCCCAGAAGGGTACATCTGATGCGTTTACCAAGGTATTGTTTCATTTTGTGTTTGAACAAGCGTTGACCGTCTTCTGTTTAGTTTATTTCTGGTATATGCGACACTAGTTCGGTGCCGGCGGTCGTTTCTTTGATGTACTGATATTGGACCCTGGTGCTTTGCTAGAGTGCGTCCGCTGCCCATGTTACATGGCACGACGCATTACATACAAACCAGAATAATAATAAGAAATGGTCGAATAGCGGTGATATTTAGGAAGCTTGCATGAAAGGAAAAAATGACTATACAGCCTCGTCTACACAGAACACCACAGAGACAAATCCAACGAGCACACATAAAGGTATTGTGTTAAAAACAGCATAGTAATATACGTATATGGCATCTAATGCAAGGCCTTATGTACCTTCACCAAACGCCCCTCTATGCTTTACTCCGTGTGCTTGTTGTCCTATAATGAACACATCAATAGGTCAGCAAATGGCAGGGTAAATTTTTTTTTATTCGGATCCGATTAGGCTTTTCAAAATAATAGTTTAGTTTCCGGTTACATGCCCCCAAATACTAACATATGTAGGTAGTAGAGACGTTCTTTCTTCTATTATATACCTAACTGTATATACTCTAACGAATGCAGGTATTTGAATATATAACATGTTGCTAAGATGTCGCCCACAATATAAGAAAACATATTCCGGTATTTTGATAGCGAGACATTGGGTCAGAACGCAAAGAAGTATGTTTTTCCTTGTGGTTGGATGTGTACAAGGTCAAAAATAAACAGTGTATGTTCGTTGTAATCTCGTAAGGACGTATAGGCTAACCGAAGCGGAGCGGATAACCGAAAGCGCCAATTTTATTATGAAAGACTGTTGTCACGTTTGTGTGTGTGTATGTGTGTGTGTGTGTGTGTGTGTGTGTGTGTGTGTGTGTGTGTGTGTGTGTGTGTGTGTTTGTGTGTGTGTGTGTGTGTGTGTGTGTGTATGTGTGTGTGTGTGCGCGTTTGTGTATGCGTGTGTGTGTGTGTGTGTGTGTGTGTGTGTGTGTGTGTGTGTGTGTGTGTGTGTGTGTGTGTGTGTGTGTGTGTGTGTGTGTGTGTGTGTGTGTGTGTGTGTGTGTGTGTGTGTGTGTGTGTGTGTGTGTGTGTGTGTGTGTGTGTGTGTGTGTGTGTGTGTGTGTGTGTGTGTGTGTGTGTGTGTGTGTGTGTGTGTGTGTGTGTGTGTGCGTATGTGTGTGTACTTATGTGCTTGTGAATGTATGTTTGTCTAGCTGCATGTATGTATGTATGTATGTATGTATGTATTTATGTATGAATGTATGTGTGTGTGTGTATGCGTCTGCGTGTGTACGCATGTACGTATGTACTTATGTATGAATGTGTCCTAGGTTTGTCTTTATTGACACTTCTGACATGAAAGTGTACACATGTAGTTGCCGCAAAGAGGACTGTTGACATCTAATGTGGATGCGATCGTTCTATTTGTAAAGGGGAGAGGGTAAATAAAATTGCATGCTAAGGCGGGACGACTGATCCTCCAGAGGGCTAAGGATTGGAGGAGGAACGAGACGGATCATTAATCGGCTGTCAACATACAATCCAGGAACACGCACATTTAAGTGAACAGAAAGTGTTCTTTGTTGTTCATCCGTTCCCATGTGTGTATGTATGTATATATGTATATATGTATATATATATATATATATATATATATGTATGTATGTATATGTATATATATATTATATATAATTATACATATAAAACCATTATTGTTTACATAACACGGGCTGGCATGCATCGACGCGTTTTAACGCGTCGTAAATATTAATAGATAAGTCTGCTGCCTTTATTACCAGCCAGAATATCATATATACGTAATAATTCTTTATTAATATGCCTACCTAAATTATATGGTTGTGGAGGTGAAAATCACTCACTCAATCCATCACTCCTTCCCTCCGTCACTCCGTCACTCACTCACTCACTCATTCACTCATTCACTCATTCACTCATTCACTCACTCATTTACTCCCTTACTCACTTATCCCTTAACCGGGCCGATCGTAGGAGTGCGCACTTAGAGGCTTATACGGTGATCTGTTTCCATCTGGGACGGTCGTGGGCTATATAACTCCCTTGGATGTAAACCCGTCTACTCTCCGATGTTGTCCATGTGTTATGGTCTTCGTCGTTTTCTGCCACCTTTGACCGTGTCTTGTAGTATTGTTTGGCAAGTGTGTTGTGCCTGTATGTATGGCCGAGCCATTTGAGTTCAGGAACCCTCGTACGTTTTCTATTTTCGACCATTTCCATCGCCCATAAAGACACACGTTTTGTTAAGCTGGATCTACCCATACTTATTAATGGACACTAAAGCATTGTAATAGATAACCATTGTAGGTGAGACGGGATTTTCCACTTATTCGCCCTCTATTACTGCAATTAAGATATATTTCCCAACCCCTAGGAAAAACCATCAAGCCCTGATGTGTACTCTATTTGTGGCAGAATAATAATATGTGCCTTACACAGCAGAACCACATTTCATATTTAATAATAGACAGTTCCAGACCATTGTACAGTTTTCTAAAACAGTTCTTCTGGGTCAACATAGGGTGATGGCCCGTTAGGGGGCAAGTAACATACACACAGTTCCTGAAACTAGTAATTGAATTCTTGTTTCTGTAAGTTACCGACTCTTTCCTTCCACTGATGTGTCTATAAAATTCATATTGAAATCAAACAACAACAAAATCTCTCACAAAGATGCCAACGCCGCCTGACCTGATTTGTCCCGACAGTTTAGGTCGGTGTGATTATACCCCCACCATATTTACCCACTTAGTTCCAGCGTGCTGTCACGTGTGAGATGAGCTTCAACAAAGGCAACTGCATTCGGGTTAAGGTGTTTCAGTTCCGCCGTCACCTCGTAATTGCCAGTGTCTTTTATCAGCTTCCTCCCGTTTACGTTCCAACCCCCGACCGACACGACCACGACCGCGCACATCAGATCTGCTGGCGCGAGTAGTACGTGTCCCTCGGTTCCGGGCATCTCGACCACGAATGTTACCTTGGTTATTGTAGCTGGTAGTTGATGGAGAGTTAGTTATGGGATTGGTGGTTGGCCACACGTCGTCCGGCGTCAGGCCTGTTGCTTCTGGAGCCGGGTTTTACGAAGATTTGGAAATTGGCTTCAGTAATTCGTTGTGTATGTGTGTGCGTGCGTGCGTGCGTGTGTGCGTGCGTGTGTGTGTGCGTGTGTGTGTGTATGTGTGTATGTGTGTATGTGTGTGTATGCGTGCGTGCGTGCGTGCGTGTGTGTGTCCATGACAATATTCAGTACGATTTCCATCCAAGGAATAAACTCCAGCTGCTTGTGAATTAGAAAGTTACTGACTTATCTGGAGTGGAACCATTACAATGTTGCTTTATATATGTATACTTATGTCCTAGAACTACATATAAATGCAAACATAGAAGGCAATGTGTCGAACTATATAGCATAAAAGGGTAGCTGCCTTGAAAATTAGCCGGTGGACCTCTATGCTACGAAGGAAAACAAAATGATGTGTGTACCCGTTGATGAAATGGTAGGATAAGGCATTATTAATTTTAGCACTGAAACGCATTAAACACCTCCAATTTATCGATGGTGCTAACTGATACAGATGGACGAGTGGTGTGCAAGAGCGTATACATTGTCAATGTCCACTGCGCGCATTATCTCCGAGAGATTCATAATGGTCAGCGTGCACAAACGACACACCTGGGACGGTGTGGCGAATAATTAATAGGAAGCCAATTAGTTTTATTCCTATCATTCTCTGTTCGCTGAGATTGTTGTCTTGCGCGTAGTTGTCTGAAAGTGCACGGCTCCTGTCGTAGTAAAAGGATGGAACGACAGTCCTTCTCTAGGACCGAACATATCCCATGTGGTGACTATGTAAATACGTACTGCGCATGCGTGCGCAAACGCAATTGGGAACGTGACCGGCCGTGACCCAATTAATTGTGTTACTGTGCTAGAAACAGCCGCATTTGCTGTGTTCTTTTCCTTTTTTATAATTGTGTCCTGCAATTAATTAAGCAGGTTATCCTAATTATGTTTATAACGTATTCAAGCAATAACGAATGTTACGCTTAAACGTATTATTAGCGCAAACCACCTTAAAGAGAGCCAGTCTGTTCCTCTTCCCGGAATTAGTGGGCATAGTAATTCGTATTAGGAAGTTTGCTCTGTTGAACGTGGGAAAATGGGACATCGGTGAACAAAATTCTAAAGAGTACTTCAGTTAACTCAGCCCGACTCAGTCGTATGGCCAATTAAGCTAGTTTTGAAACTCGATGTTTCGTTTACTATTTGTCCATTTGTTCTTACCTTCTAAATTGCGAAAGTTGTTACAGGGTTACTAAACACAATTTGGCGGGCAGTATACCTTCAACATAGTTAGTATAGTTTTAAGAATATTATATTAATTAATGAAAAACTAGGAACAAACAACTTCCTTTTAAAAACAGAACCTACTTTTGCGACCGCTCTTGGCGTGGGATACATTCCGTTCGTGACAGAGGCTTTAGTAATGTCGTTACGTCCTCCCCTTTGTAATACACAAAACAAATTAGTTCCAAATAAATGTTATTTAGAGGAATACTTCTGACCCAGGGAATTCATCGGCCTACGCGGAGAGCTCTATTTTTGACGTGTTCGTCTTCTCGTCGACTCTAAATGGGAAAAAAACTCAACACGAGAATGCAGTGGCCGGATTACTGGCTTTAGGTAGCTTCACACAAATCACTCAGTATTTAGACTAGAAGCACTAATTATGATTCACAAATCACTAAGGCTGCCCAACAAAGTCAATCCCAGTCACCGGGTTATGAAAACCGCCTCGCGTAGTCGCTGAAAGCACAAGAACTGCGCTAATGTCCAAATTGTCGTCAATGATGCACCTCGCGTAAGATGGATGCGTTGTTAGACATGTTGCACACCAGCCACATCTTATTCTATTCGTTTTTGTGTAATTGTGCGTAAAAGCATAAAATACATGTGTTGTACATAGTTAACGTTTTATATGCAGAACACAAACAAGTACTAGCCATGATTATGAACTGTTAGTCCAATATCCTCGGTTAAATATTCCAGTAGGTCATTAAGTCTAGTAAGGGCATGTAAATGCGTTTCACGTTCAAAGATTTATTGGTTGATCCGTTAATACAGCAAACGGTCTTATAAAACTAACACATTTTATTCATCACCATTTCATGTATAATATTTATTTAAAAAAAGTAGTAATGTTATATTGTTGAAGATCATGATACTAACCAATTTTACTTCGTAGTGTTTTAACCCATGTACCGACATTTTATTAATACTAATACACTTTAGTTGAAACGTTGTCGCAATGTTCAGAAAATAATCTTACTGTTAATACTGCTTGTATATTGCTTCTAAGCAGCGACGCTCACTTGGTTATTACGCCGTGTTTTCTTATACCCTGCTACAGTTACAACAATCTCTCAAGCGTCAGCGACCGCAGAAATAATATTGAAAACTCGTATAGTAGTCGCTTCTGTTCCCGAGATGGTAGCGTAAATGGTCAATGAAAGCTGTTATGACAACTCTAAAGCCTCCTCATCGATCACACATACGAGTGATGTGTCGTTTTTTGCCGACGGTATTACATTTCGAGCTTTGTATTGTGTGTTATAGATGCACCATGCCGCCAAGGAGCCGTAGTCGGAGAACGCCCGCAGGATAGTATCTACATATCGGAGATTCGCATCGGAAGATTCTTAATCAACAAGAATATACGCGGAAAACAAAGAGCACACTGTCCGGTGTGTTGGACACATTAATCGAGGACATACAACGCGCTCGACTGTCCGTCGCGGTGTCAGCGATGTGAAACACGGTCAGATCGGAGTGAGACACCGAAGGCAATTCTAGAACCCGACGCCACCACGCAATCAAGCAACGGAGCAAAACGTATTCGCGAACATATCGACTGCGCTATCGTCAGCCGGCGCTGTAGCGCTGTTTACCAGCTCGCTCGTAAGGAGAGCGTACGACCTCCGCGGCAGTCATGTCTATCGGAGCGACGTTGTCGAGGACCTTGGAGAGGATGCGGGCGACGCGAGCCCGGGCGAAGATCGCCTTCGAGGCCGACCGCAAGGGCTGGATCATCTGTATCGCAGTTCTCATCGTGACGATCGTACGCAGCGGCGTCACGTACAGCTTCGGCATGTTCGTTGTGCAGCTGGAGAAAGCGTACCATCGCCCGCTCGCCGAGCAGAGTAAGTACTATTAGTTATAGATGACGCACTATCGCCCGCTCGCCAAGCAGAGTAAGTACTATTAACTGGAGAAGGCGTACCATCGCCCACTCTACGAACAGAATAAGTACTATTAGTTATAGACGGCGTACCATCGCCGGCTCGCCGAGCAGGGTAAATACTACTAGTTATCGATGGTGTACCATCGTACACTCACCGAGCAGAGTAAGTACTATTAGTTATAGATGACGTACCATCGCCCGCTCACCGAGCAGGGTAAATATTATTAGATAGAAAAGGCGTACCATCGCCCACTCTCCGAGCAGAGTAAGTACTGTTAACTGCAGAACGCGTACTGTCGTCCACTTACCAAGCAGAGTAAGTACAAATTAGCTAGAGAAACAGAGTAAAATATTGTAGCTAGAGAAAACCGTTCGTAACGGTATGCAAACAATGTGTTATATCGTCGAAGTTATTGCATTTTTTTGCACAAGTACCAAAGCTTGGCTGTGATGTAGTTTTTATGAAGATAATGTCATGGCACAACATTGAAAAAATATTGCTACTGTCGAACGCACAACAATAAACGTTCAACTCTCTTTAAAACCCTCGTAGTATAATTTACTAGCTTGTTACAAAATGAAAGGTCTTCTGGCATTTAACGAGGAAAGCGCCAGGTTAAAAATATGCACAACGACGGCATCTACGTCAGGACCAGCCGTATCACATATTTTTTAATGTATTTATTCAATATAAAATGTAGGCTTGTGCATATATATATATATATATATATATATATATATATATATATATACTATGTATTCTGCATTGCAATATATATATATATATATTATACTGTGCTATAATATATATATATTAATAACAAATAAGTGTTTCCATTGTGACAGACAGGCACGAACAAAACAGGACACATATATTAATACTAGATGATGACAAATTAACAAACATACCATGGTGAGGACTTTCATGTATACCACAACGACAATGAACGGAGCAAGATAAGACCAAATACAGTGTAACATGACGTCATCGTAACACGACGACAATGGTCCGATCAAGATAAGGTTATATATTGTGTAACATGACGTCATCGTAACAGTCCTGTGTCGTTTGTAATGTTGCTATAATTGGACGTGACTACGAGGATGGCTGTGTCTTCCCTCTATCTTATCGAATACGGAAGACAGCTCAGCAGCCAACATTATGCCAAAAATGTTGGCGTTCTTAGCTAATAAGAACGCCAAAAACAGTGTGAGTTATCATTCCTATTGATACAAGAAGATTAAAGCAATTCTTTGTGAGCTAAACATATTCGAGTTGTACTGTATCAAAAAGCGATCATTTCCCATGTCTGCCACTAATGTCTTGCATTTTATGTATGCTGTTGGTGTTATATGAACAAGAAAACATAAATGGTTATTTTTACACGATTCATTTTGAGCTTGCTGCCATGCGGGTGAGTACTTATGCAGCGCGAGTGTAAGGGGTCAGGACACTGTTGGACTTCCTGCTTGGTTACGAAAAAGTGCAATTTATTTTGAGAAATGATTTTTTTTACAAAATCCACCTGCTCTGACATAAGTGCATTTGAGTAGTCAGATTTCCCGGTGTGATTATAAAACGGTGCATTGGTAGCTGATTTTACTAAGCGGAAGTGTATTTGGCAGCAATTTGGCTAGTTGACCCTTTAGCCGGATTACTGCCTGCAACCATACGTAAATATTGACGGGTGTCACACATACAGGCATTTTACGAGAGCTAGAAATATTATATTTTGACTAAAGTCGACCAGCATGTCAACGAGATGATAATAACAGCAGGTGAGAAGTTTAAGAAACTTTGCAGGTCACGTTTTCTTATAATCACACAAAACGTTAACATGGTCGCCAATGGGAAAACGAACAGTGTGCTGAGCCCATAACTTTGCACGCATGCTCAATGACTACGTGGCACATATTTAAATCATTCCATGAACTGCTACTCTATTCGCTCTCCGTTTGTTCCATAGATTGCTCCTTTCCCTTGTCTTTCTTATGTTTGCTGAATCCATGACATAAACAGCAGGTGGGTGTTCTTCTTGCCCCATAAAACTCAGACAAGCATACCGAAGTCTGACGGAGGTACTGAGTATTCATGAGCATACCTTTTATGGATCATGGATGCTAGCACAAGCTGAAAGCTCCGCGTAGGCAGTTATGATATCGATATAATGTCATGGTAATTAGTGATTAGTAAAACATAATTCTAATAAAAGACATGCATAGAAGGATTAATTAATAATTATGTACACTATAAAGATTTTAAAATTAAAAAGGAATTGTTTTAATGCGCTATCTCGGAGACGCGAATAAAAAGAAGTGTTCACATGTTGAATGACTATGAAAAGATTGGTGCAAGCATGTTGCTCTCAATAAAGAAACATAGATGGACTAGAGGACACGAAACAACACTAATGAAGGAACAGAGTAGATTAGAAACCAGACAGTATTAATTATAACAAACGACAGTGCAGTAATGAATGGCACGCATTGTTTGCTTAATGTGTAATTGCTAGTAGGCCCTAGCATTAATGTTTCAAAAATTGACCGACTGTCTGAGAAGACAGAGGACATAGGCGTCGTATCGACGCGGACACGACGTTTATGCCGGGCGGCCCGCATGGTCTACCCGGTCTACCCGGCATCGGGCGGGCCGTGATGGCACGGGTCCACAGTCGCGACTGGAGGCCGTGTAGAGGCCTCGACTCGTATTCCAAGACCTATAATGCGCCCACACCCCATCTACCGTGTCCAACATATATCAGGCCTGCCTGGTACGAGCGTACGGGATATGATCCCGTACTTGAATGAGCAGCGATCCAGTGACTGGGATGGACTTCTACGAGACTGCAATGCGCGATGCAGGTCGGATGAACCAGAAGAAGACTGACGTTGACCCCAAAGCAGATTAAACTGCGGCTCTTCGTATGCAGACATTCTGACATTGAGGCGTAACTACGGTGGGCCACATTGAGTCTACTCTCCTCAAGATCATCAAGACATAATCTCTTTGAGATTTCCACCAACATATCGACTAGGACATCTGCCACAACAAGGCGACCGTGTCACAGTGATTCCTTTGTGTTTGTGAGGAAGCACACGGACCCGCGCTCTCCGCCGTCATCAACGTGCTGTTAACTTTGGGAAGTTGGCCCTACGTGCAACTTATTCACGTGAGAGAGATTTGTCAGTGGCTGCCTACAACGGTCTGCTCTGCTAAGACTAGTTCACAACTTGCACGGATCAAATCAGTACCGCGAACGATCACGAATCAGGTACACGGGAACAGTTATGCCATCTGCTATTTCAACAAGCATGTCACCGATTTTAGAGACAGCTGCATCCCAATGTCAGTTATAACGCGTTACAACATGGACAATATTGTTTCTGAATTCAGCAACAACATTTAGTGGAAAAGAAATAAAGCTACAATGGTCAGTTGTAAATATCATTGAAATGCCAAACCTTCCGTATATAAGTATGTGATTGAATCACACAGGCATCTGAGCTCCATCGTAGCGATGGCTTTCAACAAGACGATATTGAACAGAATTCGTCCTTAAATTGATCATCACCTAAGAGTCATTCAAAATGGATGGCTGTATCCTAGTACTGAGAATGTTAACAGCGTGAATTCAAACGAAATATTTTCCTGCAATAACAACATCAATAGACGTTTAAAATGTATATGCTTCCAACTGTCGTGGCAAGACGATGAATGCGCATGAGGCACGTGGTGTTCCAACGAGTTGGTGACAATGTGTTTGGTTCCAACTGTCGTGGCAAGACGCTGAATGCGCATGAGGCAAGTAGTGTTCCAACGAGTTGGTGACATGTATTGCCAATACGTATAACAACAATTACGCAAGAAAAGGTACAGTAAATTAATGTAGAAATATTTGATTTGCTGGCGGGAGTTTTGCAGTGACAGGCTGCACAATATCGCTTCCTGGTAGTCCACTACAACATGTAATAGACGTGAAGAAAATCGGTATTTAAACCCAAAAGACGTTGGGATAGACGTGCTAAGACCAAGGTCGTCGCCAACAAAACTTCATAGACAGTGTCACTGTTACGTGAGAAGAGGTCGTACAGGTACAGTTTTTCGTACAATGGAAATAGAAAATGTGCGGGGATCGGTTTGAAGACTGCTTCTACACAGATAAAGACGAACAAGTACAATCACCCGGAAAACAGTAATATAATTACGCGTGATGGATCTGTTTTTGAGACTGCCAAAGATACTACTTCGTCTCCTGTGCCAGTAGCACATAAAAAAGCATTGATTTAGTTCATATTCATGTTATCCAAGTTATCCAAGCTCCACTGTAAAACCAAACAAATATAATCAAATAGCTATTTGGGTATTACACCAAAATATTGCGAACCGCTTTCATTACTCACCGGCACCAATGTATGGCAAACGTAGAATGCTGTAGCGGGCAGAGTAGTGACATTTGCAGAGAACAAAAAAGTTTTAAGAATGGCTAAATTTGATGGAACGCATCACAACGTAATCGTAATTGTTAGGTTGATTAGTGGAGATATCGAGCAATAGGGAAAAGCCACTTGTACCTATCTGTATAAAGTCGGGTGTAATTTTGAATACGGCCAACAAGTTTAAATACTATACTTTAAGCATGAAAGAAAATAAAGAACAGTGTCTCAGGTATAAAATGTTTAAAGAAAAGCGGTTTAGCAAACGTAGAGACGACAAACTTAAGACAAAAAATGTAATAATACGGTGATCGATTTTGTGACAACATCAGACATTAACTTTTGTGTTGCTCTGGGGTAACGAAACCTGGCAGAGACAGTAAATGTGAAGTTATAATAAATAACCTGGCATGATATAAGCTGCTGGATTTGATGTTTCATGTGGCGGTTATTTGTTTTCAAAATTGCAAAACGTTTGTCAGTTTCAGAACTGACAATTGATGTGGTTATCAACCTCGAACCGCAGACTCGCTACTGTTAAATTCAGAATTCCACGAATGATTCTGGCAATAAATACTTGACAACACCTCTATGAGTGCACACCGATGCCTTTGTGTGGACCTTTACCACATCAAGACGGACCACCATAGGCCTGGGACCTGCGAAAGGCCACCGGGACTGACTTTGATGATTGATAACCCAGGAGAGGCTGATCTACCGTAAGCCGGGGTTGGTGCGCTCCTGTCATGTGAGGGACGCGTTTATTGGCCTGCCGGATGAAGACGTCCCGAGCGGAGTGCGGCTCGTGGTTGTCGCGTGGTGGTTTCATTAATGTGCAATCAGGACACGACGCAAAAAAGCCAGTCAGACCGGCCGACCAGGATTGCCGGATACCGCTCACATTGTAGACCCGTCATATCGCCTAATCTCTGCTGTGCCCAAAACCCACAAGCGTTGCCTAGTCGCTTCCCGTTAACGGCGGACATTTTTAGAAAAAAAATGGCAACATCTCGAGGTGCCCTCTGATTTGATGTGTCTGGCTAGGCAGCTTTACCGCGAGCTCGGTTGGTTATGCATGCAAGTACGAAGGGGAAAATATCCTCCGGAAAACTGACCTTTCTTTGCTAGCGTCAATACGCGTCAATGAACTCAAACGTAAGACTGTCGAGCCGGTTGGACGTGTAAAATCGCTACCGCGCCCTCCGACGCCTGTCAATTAGCGTGATTAAACGTGTCCACGCGGTGGCGCCACTATCGCGCCGACGGATGTCATACGTCAACCGACCTCAGCGAAGACTTGCTAACGAAGAGACGCTTCCTTGCCACGGACGCCGCTCCGTCTCTGTCACGGGAGGGACACTCTAATTGGGCTCACCGATCGTGGCCCCGTCAGATGCCCTGCATCCGACGTCTAAGCTGACGTAAATCTAGCGGCGCTCATTAACGAAGATTGTCTTCAGCAGCGGCAAATGGCTTCTCGGTTAGTTTGTTTTATTTTCCAGGTAGTAGTTTGTCATCGCGTCTCTGCAGGTCGCCAATAGTTCCGCGTAAGAAAATTGAAGTGACCTAAATGACACTTGGTTAGCGCAGTAGATTGGGTTGCGACGTACAATTTGTGCGGTTGTATTGCTTTTCGCTGCGACGGGATTCTGGAGCGAGACAAGTGATGGTGCAATTTGTTTCTTTCGTTTGACATAATTCAGCAAATGTGACGGGCGCTCCAATTGTCATGACACTAAAGGGAAGTGGGCTTTGGGGAGCGAAGTAGAGTCCAGAGTCCAGATGTCGAGACTGCGAATAGTGCACTTTTTGACGACTCGATTAGATTCGCCGCTGAAAATCTTGTTGTCATTTTATTTATTAGTTGATCATTTCGTAGGTACTCGCATTACTGCAAAATGGCATGTTAGAAAAGCACTGAAGGGAAGAGCCACAGTTACATAATGATAGGACATTTATGATAAGTTGGGAAAGCAAGCGGTGCAATATCGTGCAATTTTGTTAGCACAAGATCACAGCTTTAGAAATAATACAGTAGACACTTTTCTGACGAACAATATACAACAGCAACTGAAAATTTGAAAAAGAACGAAACGACGGGATTACAAGAAACTGCTCAACAGCGCCAAGAATACGGAGGAGATGAAAAGCAATGTGTTTAGACGACTGGAAATTCAGAACACAAGAATGAGGCTTTATAAATAGAGAATAGGTCGGTGGTCGGAAGAACGGGTACCCTGGCATAGACATAGTGAGAACATTGATATGACGACAAGAACAGGTTACATAATAATGAAATTAACTGAAGCAGAGGAGTGGTTGCGGAGAATGAAGACATAGATAATGTGGAAAAATTAAATGAAACAATTGATTGGGAATTGTTGATCATTCAGAGAAAACACTGAGAAAGGAGAGCAAAACTATAAGTTTAAAATAGTCGTTTGATTATGATCCCTGAAAAGTACATTGTTAAAAAATGAGAGAAGTGGGCAGCAAAAAGACTATTGAAAGGGAAACGATGTAGTCCGAAGTGCCAGGAACTGCCTAGAATACAACTTGATATTAAGCTTGTTAATATTAACAGTTTCCAGTGGGCGAAATATATAGGTGTAGAAAGCTCACGCTTCAAACGAATGTACGTTTGATGGGCACACAGCATTGTGAACAGCGCTCAAAATGGATGTGTGTGTGTTCGACACATACAAAACAGGACAAAGATGGCGTCGCTATTAAAGGCACCTGCTTGGGATAGTTCACGTGATCGATATCATACTGGAGTAAATTGTGGGTATCATCGAACATGACGGGGATAACGGTAGCTAGATCTGGAATTTTCACATGTCAAGTTTGCGACATTCATCAGCTCACTAATGACATGTTCAAGGTTCACGAGCGACAAGGCGGAGATGTTAAGATTGGTTCGGAGACAAGAAAGTCAAACGTTGGTAAAGACGATGGAGATAAATGGAACTGGAGTTTCGTTTTTCTTAAAACATAACATGGAAACAAGGGAAATGAACGGAAGATGCAAAAAACGGACATTAATCTTTAGAGCATCTACTTTTGTCATATTGACGAGAACATTTATATGGAACAGTGGCATTGTGTCATCGCGTAGTATTAAAAGTTGCAATGATGCAACATATTGTCTTGGCGATGAGCGATCAAGAAACAAAGTTGGATTTGTGTGATTAAAAAGGCTACGTCGGATATTTGTAATGAAATGAAAGAACGGGGATGTGTGTCGCCAAAATAATGACGAGAAGAATTGTCATGATGAAATTGGGCTGCCTGAAAACGAACATGCCTGAAAAACGGAATGTCAAGAGAAAATCCCACAAAACGACAACGTAATGATGTCATGGATAGAATAGTGACCCAAAAGGTCTGACCCAACTGACATCTAGTTGGAATAATGACGTCACATAATAACGTCATGAAAGAGTGGCCTAGATGGTCTCACTCGACTGACATGTAGTTGTAATCCACGAAAATTCGTTCTAAGGGATGAGGCGGATGTGAACTGATTATCAAGTGATTGTATTGTGGGAAATAATGTGCGTAACCTAATTTCACTAATGTCGCAGCACCAAGTAGTTCCATTCTACTCAATCATTGTCGTTCACGCTCCATAACAACGTGTAAACAAAGTAAATACAGACCTGCAAACACAACTCATTTACGTATGTGTCACGTACCCGTCGAAATCAAACATCATCTAAACGGAGAATGTTCCGAGAAAATTAAGCAAAGTCGAAACATCATTGCTTTAGCAAGCAGCATGCATCACCGAGATGAATTATTTTCAATCTCGTTAACATTTGACATTCCGAAAATCATTACGACACCCACTCCGTCATTAAAATCTTACATGTCCGATGGAGACGCTTTATTTGCTGAATGCCAAATATTGCGTAAACCTTTGCTACGATGTTGTCATAGGTCGGTTGGTGTGTACGCACGCCCTGTCCGAAAATATCACCTCCGAATGGGCGTGCATTTCGTAATGTTAAAGTTCGCTATCTCATTAGCGAGTGGACGCCAGCGATGGCGGCAGAATGTCGTCGTCTGAGACCATCACTACGAGGTTCGCATGATGGGTGACCTATGTAGACGTGGCATACTTGGGCGACATGTCGCATTTGGCGCTCAATCAAACGTCGAACACGCGCGCGCGGCTCACACGACTACGGACGTGGAGGAGTAGGCCCCCTACATGTCGCTCGACTTGAACAACATAAACCTTGTCATGTGTCATTCTTCCGCCCACTCTCCCGTTGACGATTCCAAATCCCGCATGTCGTCGCGACCCACGCAACGTCACGAGAATCGGTCGTCCACTAGAAACGCCTCCACGCTGACGTTAATTCAAAATACATACCCTTCTTGGACAGTGTCGTCCTAAATTTAGACGAGTCTGTATTGTTTTGTTTTCGAAGCTATTTTTACAGAAAAGAAGCATAAGTTAAAACGGCATGTAGATTTGAAGTCTTTAAGTTCAATATTTAACAGCATTCTCTTGATTATTAAAACACGAAATGTGTACGTATATATAGTTTGTTTTCTTTAAAGCGCAATCCTTTACTGGACTATATAAGAACGTATCATTTTATTTTTTATTTTTGCGTGCTTTTTAGAAGTGATTTTATCCAGATTTGTAAAGGCAACCGATTCAATCCCTTGAAGTGTAATTAATATTAGGCCACTATTGTCATGCGATAAAGACAACGACAATCCAGTAGATGCTTATATAGTAAGTGTTGCACCTACTATTCCATGGTTGGCTTCGTAACTTCTTTAATGTGTCTTATCAATTACCGCTGCGTTTTCCCTTTGCTATAACTTCAGGTCATCCTCTCTAAGAAGGTTTGTGGCATAACTTTTACTATGATAGTTACATGATTTAGGTTTTTTGGGGAAACGTTGCCGCCAACATATAGCTTTAAAACGTTCAAAACGGAGCCGTGATATAAGCCTATTGTGTACCATAAGACATTTGGCATACGGCAGAAAGAGTGAGTCCGCTCCGCCATATCTTCTTCCCGTCTGTACCGCCAGTATCCGCATTCAGAGTAGCACTCAACGAGCCAGCCATAATCGAGACACGGCAAGTGCGTCGTCATAAACTTCGCCTCAAGAAGCTCGGCGGAGCCCCGTAAAAAGCATCTGATGACGACACATGCCCGCACTGATGATATTTATGCCAACGTCCGAATCAAACACCTCATTCTGTCTGCCGTGGGACGTATGTCGCCCGGCAGACTCGTGTCATCGGGACGTCGCTAATCGGTTGATCCTAGGCACACGTAGCTAGCGAGGCGGCTGGGCGTGGAGATAGCGTCGGAGGTCGGCGTTACTGACAATCAGAGCGGCGTTGTAGCGTCACTACTCGGCGGCGAGGCGCATGCATCACCCGTCCCGGTTGACGACGCGGAAAATCTTCAATTAAAACGCGACCTGGCTGCAAAGGAGGCTGGTGGAGCGTCGATCCCCTGGGAGAGATATTTTAGCCGTGTGCAGATTGTTATTCAATCTGCCCAGCCGTGTAAGCGATGCGATAAAACGACGATCGTGCCGCAATGACTCGTCTTTCCGCAGCTGCGCTAGCCACGGCGCGCGAGATGCTGCTATTTCTGCTGCCGCCGCCGCCGCCACGCATAGTGGCGTATCAACAATGAATTTATTTAATAATAATTATTATTATAAGTATTATTATACTTTAATAACATAAAACAATATGGAAGCAAACTTCCCTTGTTAAAATGTTAATGTTAATTAATACTAATTACTGTTCCATGTTTTTCCAAATTCAACACGTGCCTTTGAAAAAAACATATGATATACATCATATAATATACACCCAGATAGTTACTTAAATGAGTAGTTTTAACAAGTAACTTGCAAACGTTTTAACTACATTATATACCAGCTATGTGAAAACGAACCTTAAACTTGTATACTATTTAATTAATGGTTATGAAGACATCTACATTTTAACAAATTATGAAAGTCGAAGCATTAGAAGTCATAATGTCGAATTAACAAAAAGAAAAGAGCATAGTTGGTAGATTGTGCTACTGCTAACAAAATGAATAGAATATTAAAAGGTTACAGGAATTGTACTATGGTGGAGTTGCATGAAGACGAAAACGTAACAATCTCAATGCAATAATGACATCCTTGCGTAAATACCATCAAGACTTTGCTGCATTAGAAAGTAATCTTCATCAATCTTTCATATTTCATTGAGTGCGATGTCTACACATTAACACCAACGAACAACTGGGAAGATGTATATGTTAAAAAAATTACATCACAGAAGAACTGCAAACAAGCTCGTATATCGTAGCTCTTCTATCTATCTCTTCTATTTTCGCCGGATTTTTGTGAAGATTAACAAACCAATAATTTTTGGAAACGTCATGGCATGACGAACCCGAAAACCAATGTTTCCTCTTGCCCATAAGCACGCAAGGCGGCCATTTTTGATTTTTTTCAAAAATGGTCGCCAAAACCAATGTCCTTATATCTTAATAACTGCGTCACCATGAGCAATAATGTCTGTCTAGATATATGTTCTAGGGATCAAAGATTATTATTATTATATGGTGAAAGTAACTTTGTTTTGTGTGTTTCGCAGACTGGATCGGCACGCTGTCGTTCTGCATCTCGTTGTCTTGCGCTCCCTTTTCCGTCGCCTTCATCCGGTGTTTGCGCTACCGAGGCTACCGTCTCGGCGGCATCATCGGCACGCTGATCCTCACTGTCAGCTGTCTGGCCTCGTCCTTCGTCCAGAACCCCGAGTGGCTCTTCGTCACCCACAGTCTGCTGTACGGCGTTGGCTCGAGTCTCGTCTACATGGCGTCGTCCCTCGTCATCGGAGAGTACTTCAACAAGGAACACGAGTATCACGTGATGGCCACCAGCATCTTGCTGTGCGGATACCCCATCGGTAGGTGGCCTTGACACGGCTCTCTCGTATATATACTCTCTCTCTTCTCCCTCCCTCCCTCCCTCCCTCCCTCCCTCCCTCCCTCCCTACCTCCCTCCCTACCTCCCTCCCTACCTCCTCCCTCCCTCCCTCCCTCCCCCCTCCCTTCCTCCCTCCCTCCCTCCCTCCCTCCCTCCCTCCCTCTCTCTCTATCTCTCTCTCTCTCTCTCTCTCTCTCTCTCTCTCTCTGTTAGTGTTCTGGTACAGAACGTGAAGTGTTCATGTGCAATGTTATTAATCTAAAAAACAAATATTATATGATATCTTTTAAAGTAAGACCTGTTCCCTTCCCTTAATTATTATTATTATAATTATTATTAATTATAATAATAATTATTAGTATTATGTGAGTCAGCCTTTGCTGATCAAATAGTGTCTTTCTATTTATTTCAGCATCGGCTTGTTTTCGATTAAATTAGACGAACCGATTTTGTGTAAACGGTGGGTGATGTATCATCAATCCATCCTGTAAGCTGCTTATAGTTTATGCTGTTCCAATGACGAAATCAAGAATGGAGTTCTTTTTATGTGAAGGTGTTTCATTAAAACATACTGAGTAGCGTGATAGTGTATCTGCGGAATCGACATTGCTATTTAGGATTGCCGCTTGCGGGGATTCAGAAGTCATATGTTTAGCATGTTATTCGTTGTGCAAAAAGAGAATGGTGATTCATTGCTGACGCTGTCTTATCTGTCTGGAACGAACGCATACTATTTAAACTCGGCTGTAGATGAGACTAGTCATTAGATTTCGCTCGCACCGATTTTCCACATCGCTGTGTTGTCTTTGATACCGATAGCCTCATGACCGGTCTGAAATCCAGAGACAAGTTTGACGTGTCGACCGAACTGCAAACCGAATTCTGCTAAGAGACCCACTAATGGCGGAGCGAATGAACCGGCGAACGAATTTAGTTTGAAATGAGGAACCGCATAACTATTGCCGACAGTTGGCAGCACCAATTCGAATCTAAAACGAGGCTGGTATCCAAACGAATAGACACTTTTTATTAATACAAATGCGTCACGACTAACATCACCATCCGAATCTAAACGGTAAAGTGTCATTGAGAATTAATTGATTCGTGGTTTAAGGGTGTAGGTACTGTACGTTATCGCATGCGCCATTTCGTATGCGATATCCGCATCGTGACGTAACTAAGAAGTTCCCTCGTAATCGAACCAAACTGCAGGATACAACATTATGTGTCGGGAATGTTTACACATTTTAACAAGCTCTTAATTCCTTTTGCTATATATGCTACACACAGAAAATGGTAGGCGGCCTCGTTTTTGGAGTAGTTAACGTGTGTTTTAAGTGGTTACATCTGTCAGCGATCTCGACTGCACAGTTGATTGTTGCTTCTGTTATCTGGATTCCTTATACGATCGATGATACTACGAAAACTTCTCAGGGGATAACCTCACGATATTTGCCGTCGGTGCCGTCATGCCGCTAAACGTGACTTGTAGCCAAGAGGGTCGCTTGAAGGCTTCCTCGACCTCCGTGCGGCTGTTGTTATTGCTCCTTGATGGCTCGCTAATTGTAACGATTCGCATAGTGTTCGGTGTTCGTTAGCCGGTATCAAAGAGCCTGAGTATCCGTCAAGAGTAGCTTGATAGCATGGCATTGTCGGCGGCAAGACAAGCCGTGTCAAGTGTACTGGGTGAACTGTTGTCATCTCTGTTGTTATTGCGTCACACAACACTTGTCGTTCTTTGGTGAACCTCGCCCGCGGCCGCCATGACAGTTCCGACACATGGCGTTCACTCTGCAGCGTCGTAGCCGTGATGACGATTGAGATACTGCATGGTATCGACTAACTGACATTAAAATAGCACCACAAATGCGATCATTATTCGTCCACATTTCAGTGTTTTTTTTGCGGTTCCTCTCCAAGACACGTATTTTAGACTTTACAAATCAAATTGTTCTACTATAACATATTATACTTCCTATTCACTCACGCGATCAATCATGTGGTTGTTTCTTTATACGTTTGGCTTCCGTGTCTTATCCATCCATCAATTCTTCCATGCATCCGCCCATCCACACACCCATCCGTCCACTCACCCACCTCATCCATCCAACCATCTATCCATCCTTCCATCCATCCATCTATCCATCCATGCAGCATGTCTGTCTGATTACGTAATGATCTTATACTGCGACTTCATTATGCTTTCAATACTTCCATGTTCGTTTTACAGTTACCACCAAGTTTACCTCACCCATGATGACCTGTTTTCTATGAAGAGAATACCGCCAATGCTTCTTTGCAATTCACCTGAATAACGTTATCTTGGGAAATGTAGACCTTACCTACACGCCTGTCATTGGTAGCAACGTACATACTAGAGTTAACCAGAAACTTATCGGTTGTCACCGCGTCAGTGTCGTGGACGATCTCTTATGGTCCACATTCTCTCAGGATGTACCCGGAGTCAATATAGTCGTCTCAGCGGCTAATGATGCCCTGTAAGTCGCCATTTCGGTCACTGTGTAATTTCGCTGCCTATCTTGCTGCGCGCACTTCCTCTCATAAAACAAAAATTAACCGTCATTTTGAAGTAAATGTGGAAATAATGCTTCGCTACGCCATGCAGCCAGGCCATCGCGTGTTGCTCCAAGAAACGTCTCGCACCTGAGTCGTTGAACCTTGGTTGGCCACGACAACGATGATATTCAGTTTTATATATTATCGTTAACTCTCTTAACAACATCACTGTCCGTGTGTAAGTATACTACAATTTATTGAATAGTTCCAACAGCCAAAGGTCGACGTATGTAAAACGGTATCGATAACCTCTTGAGCAACCTGCTTGTTGCTCTCATAGCTTATTGTCCAACACGACTAATTCGTGTTTATGTTTGTAAACATCGTCCCAACCAGCACATCGCCGAATGTATGTGTAGCCTCGTGGAGACTTTACACGTTCAGTTGGTTGTGTAGACAGCCAGCTGTTCAACCCATTCAACGGCTGGTTCTGTAGTTAGTCTGATATCCAACCCACTCAACGTCTGGTTCTGTAGGTAGTCTGATATCCAACCCACTCAACGTCTGGTTCTGTACGTAGTCTGCTGTTCAACCCACTCAACGTCTGGTTCTTTGGGTAGTCTGCTGTTCAAACCACTCAACATATGGATCTGCAGGTAGCCTGCTGTTCAACCCACTGAACGTCTGGTTCTGTAGGTAGTTTGCTGTTCAACCCACACAACGTCTGGTCCTTTAGGTAGTCTGCTGTTCAACCCACTCAACATATGGTTGTGTAGGTATTCTGATATTCAACCCACTCAACGTCTGGTTCTGTAGGTAGCCTGCTGTTCAAAGTCTGGTTCTGTAGGTAGCCTGCTGTTCAACCCACTCAACGTCTGGTTCTGTACGTAGTCTGCTGTTCAACCCACTCAACGTCTGGTTCTTTGGGTAGTCTGCTGTTCAAACCACTCAACATATGGATATGCAGGTAGTCTGCTGTTCAACCCACTGAACGTCTGGTTCTGTAGGTAGTTTGCTGTTCAACCCACACAACGTCTGGTCCTTTAGGTAGTCTGCTGTTCAACCCACTCAACATATGGTTCTGTAGGTATTCTGATATTCAACCCACTCAACGTCTGGTTCTGTAGGTAGCCTGCTGTTCAAAGTCTGGTTCTGTAGGTAGCCTGCTGTTCAACCCACTCAACGTCTGGTTCTGTAGGTAGTTTGCTGTTCAACCCACACAACGTCTGGTCCTTTAGGTAGTCTGCTGTTCAACCCACTCAACATATGGTTCTGTAGGTATTCTGATATTCAACCCACTCAACGTCTGGTTCTGTAGGTAGCCTGCTGTTCAAAGTTTGGTTCTGTAGGTAGCCTGCTGTTCAACCCACTCAACGTCTGGTTCTGTAGGTAGTCTGTTGTTCAACCCGTGCAACGTGTGGTTCTGTATGTGGCCAATATATGTATTAAATATAATAACCGCTCCTCAAATATAATAGATAGCATGCCGTTAACCCGTGCAATATCTGCTTCTGTAGGTAGTCTGCTTTTCAACCCACTTAACGCCTGGTTGATGACGAGTTACGGGTGGCGTACTGCCTTCCGTTGTTCCGGCATCATGATCTTCATTGTCGGCCTGCCGTGCTGCTGGATATTCTCATCCAAGGACACGGTAAGTATGCAGCGACTGGACGAGGAGATCGAATGCGAGGAAGAGAAGAAACCAATCGAAGAAACCAAACCGACCCGTTGTTGCACCCTCAGCGAGGTCCGCGCCAGGCCGGAGATCGTCCTTTGGTACCTCGGCAACTGTCTGAGCTACTTAGGGTTCTACATGCCGTTCGTGAATCTCGTGAGTATTTGAATGAACGAACGAACGAAACAACGAACGAACGAACGAATGAACGAATGGATGAATGAAATATTTTTGAACATGTGTTGTTTTGTTCGTGTGACTCCGTAAACCTTCTGAATCCAGTGAAGCTGCTCGAGTTCTTCAACCTTGTGAATAATGTTCAAGAAAGAGTTCGAAAAACCGCAAATACTGTTACGAGATGTAGAATGAGCTCCTGGTCATTTTGAGTGTGTATATAGATGTGCGCGGCGTGCGTGCGTGCGTGCGTGCATGCGTGCGTGTGATTCTTTGTACGTTATGACGTACTATAGAGCACTTTTCGGTTGATCACTAGGCTATAGTGTTACTTATATGGTATTGCTCCATGTGGTATTGTTTCTGACTTGCACCTATCTATTCGCGATTTTGTCAAAAGCTATGAAGAATATAACTGTACGCGTTATATGCTCTCTCGACTATCGACATGTGCTAGGTTATTGTCATCCCAAAATGAGTCGTGATCTGTTCAGGCCTACTACATGAAGCTAAAAGGCATCCACACGACACGCAGTTCGTGGGCTCTTACACTGCTCAGCTTCGCCGAGTGCACAACCTACATCATTGCATCGTTTCTCGGCGACTACCTCAAGGGCCGCCTTGTCATCGTCAACACCGTCTCAGCCGCCGCTCTCTCCGTCATCTGCATCGTCTGGCCCTTCGTTGATGTCTCCTATCCCTGCATCCTCGTCATATCCGTCGGTGAGTGCCGCACCGGAATTTTGCCTGCTCATTTCCTGTTCATAACTATTGAATATCAAAAGCATTTCTGTTACACCTCGTCAACAAGTTATTCATTTTTATTGTCTGCTTGACGTGTGACAATGCATTTATATAATGACATCTCCCAGGTGTGAGCATGCAATAAATTAGTGTGCAATAAAGTATCTTCTGACATTCGGTGTTCCATTTGGGTGCGGAGGAAGCCTCTCGATAAGCAATTTGCCATACTAATTATAATTTCCTTACACCACAGCATGCATATAGATAGGACACAGTACGTTGCGTTTCGGTCTTGCTTCGTGTCTAGCTGCTGATATAAAATATTGGTTTTCACATAACATATCTATTCCGAAGGTTAACTTTCCGATCGCACAGAAATGGCCTTTGGTTTTTATTTTCACCAGTCAACTATAAGAAGATTAAGAGTCGTTAAAAGTAATACCTTATCCTGCATGTGCGGCTGCTTTATTCTATGTTGATCCGGGGTGCAACTTCGCCGGTTATTGGCTCTAAATGTCCGCGCCACATCATGACGTGGTTTCCGGTTTTAAACTGAACCCACTGACACTGACCTGTTTGAAGAGCGCAAAATTACACTACTGCGCATGTGCGCACGTGGCATTGTGGGGAAACTTGCGTTCAAAATGTAAATGTAAACATAAGAATGTATAACAAAAATTGCTTGTTTGTATTGTGATTGGACTGCCGATTTATTTAAAGTATTTATATGTTGTCTGTACTATACCAATGTCACTGTTGCTCTAAATATATCACAGTTGTTCTTATCGCTGTTTAGTGAAACTGAAATTCGCGCTATGCAGATGAACGCACTTTTACCCAGGATATTTTGAGTAGAGCCGAAATGAACCGATCTCCGAAAAGGCCAATGGTCTAACAACGTACTCCACAAAACAAAAACTCAGTGATAACAATACAGCGCCTAGTGACCCGTTTCTAATGTAGTTCAGTAAACATGACAGCATCATTTGTAAATCAATTTATTCCTCATACATTCGCCACCCATTTGCATCTGCATCGCCTTCCTCGTAATATAGTTGGCTAATAATGGCGCGCATTAATGTCAAAGACAAAAGTTACGACTCAATTTGCATATAGCCGGTCGTATGTCAAAATAACATATATCAAGCACCGATTAACGCTAAAAGCCCAATACAATCTGCCTGGTGTTTTCATACGATTGTTTATTCTGTTTTCTTATCTTTCTCTACTCTCCGCTATTTCCCCATATGAACGCATTCTCCATTCTTCAATCGGCACACTGTTTTTTCCTTTGGTAAAAACATTAACAAAGATATGCACCTCATAAACCGTGTGCCCCTTCTCTGTCTTCTCTTCTTGCATCAAAAAATCCATCTCGGCTTCTTATAACGGTTATAGCAATACATACGCTTGGTTGTACCGGCGTATTTCTCTGTCACGTGAACTGTCTGTACGATTATTCTGCATAACAGAGTCATCGACCGTTCTTTTGGTGGCACGTCTGCCGGAAAAACTATATCATCACTGGGCCGTTAACAAGACGGTGAACTATCTCACCCTTTTGAAAAACGATGATTTTGTCACAGCCGAGCTAATGGCCGCTCTAACCATGCCAGTTATCTCGCTGTAAAATCGCCGTATCTACGCAGCTTTGTAAGAGTCGTTGCTTTCAGCGATGGGCGGTTTCCTGGGGCTGACGATCGTGTACACGTACGCGGCGGCCGGCGAGGTGACGCAGCAGCCGATCGACATCGCGTGGTCCTTCACTAACCTGTGGTCGGGCATCGGCATTTCTCCTTGGTCCTTTCTTCTCCGGTACGTCATGACACCACGACAGGAAATGCACCAGAGTATAATTTATTGTCTTAATTAGCAAAAATGCCCATCGGATGGCGCAACATACAAACAGACATAGAATACCGTTGTTTTACACACACACACACACACACACACACACACACACACACACACACACACACACACCACACACACACACACACACACACACACACACACACACACACACACACACACACACACACACACACACACACACACACACACACACACACACACACACACACACACACACACACACATACACACACACACACACACACAAACACACACGCGCGATCCCACGCGTATGCACGGACGCACGCGTATGCACGCACATACACGCACACGCGCACACACGGATGCACTCACACACACACACACACACACACACACACACACACAACACCACACACACACACACACACACACACACACACACACACACACACACACACACACATAGAGAGAGAGAGAGAGAGAGAGAGAGAA
>OZ023208.1:14553187-14652624 GCA_963995525.1 Escarpia spicata | reverse complement strand
GATGTCGCCTGAAGGCAGGGCGACACCGTAGCGCGTCTTCAGGGCATACGCGACACCTGCGAAGACCAAGCCCGTCGCGACAGCGGACAGCGTCTCATCCCGATTCAATTATTGGCGACACGTAAAACGCTGGAGAGGCGTAATAATTATTGGCGACACGTATAATGTTACACGATAGCGTAACGCCACCGAGTGAAAAATGCCGACGGTCCCGGACCCAGCTGCCGCGACGACGACGGCCGAATCCTCGCCGACGAGTCAGCCCGTGTTGCAGTAACGCGGCGGCGTCAGCATAACGTCGGAATAACAACGTAATAACGTCGGGATAACGTGTCGTAACGCCGTAGGAAATTTAACTGTTCTAGCGTCACTTTCATAAAATGCTGGAAAGTTCGATCAATCCATCGTAGAATTGCCTCGTTGGGCAGAAACGTTCACGTTATCCTCGGGTGATGTTGCGATTGTGACATTGCTTTGAGCCAAACTCGAGAATGCAAAACACAGTAGAGTAACGTGTAATAGTGTGTATAATATTTTATAACAAGAATTATATACAATCAAATAAATTCTGATGTATGGTAGTTGCTTGCTATTATATAACTTGGACATTAATTAAACCATACACAATACAATTAATAATTATACCGAGGGACACCTTTAAACAGTTGTCTGTAGAGTTTTATTTATTTATACTTACTTATTATAACTGCTTATTATAACTGCATAAATCAACATAAACAAATTAACATTTATTGTACATAAGTGTATGCATGTATTATAGTATTTCATCCAGTTAATGTTATTCATGATTTTTTCTATGCAAACCTATAATAACTAATACGTAAATATTTATCTTTTCACATGATACACGCTTTTATGCGAATATGCGAATTACACTATATATATATATATGCTACACACACACACACACACACACACACACACACACACACACACACACACACACACACACACACACACACACACACACACACACACACACACACACACACACACACACACACACACACACACACACACACACACACACACACACACACACACACACACACACAGATATATATATATATATATATATGCACATATATATATAATATATGTATATATATATATATATATATGTATATAACTATATATATATATGTGTATATATATATATATATATGTATATATATATATATATATATGTATATATATATATATATATATATATGTGTGTGTGTGTGTGTGTGTGTGTGTGTGTGTGTGTGTGTGTGTGTGTGTGTGTGTGTGTGTGTGTGTGTGTGTGTGTGTGTGTGTGTGTGTGTGTGTGTGTGTGTGTGTGTGTGTGTGTGTGTGTGTGTGTGTGTGTGTGTGTGTGTGTGTGTGTGTGTGTGTGTGTGTGTGTGTGTGTGTGTGTGTAATTGGCATACATAAAATAAAGTTAGACATTAATATCATGTATTGTGTGAATAGATAACAACATTATTTACTATTTATTATACGTCTTGATATAGGCAAAATCATGAAAAACATGAACTGAACAAAATACTTCATGAACTGGTTAATGCCCCAGGTGAACTAAGTCTTCTTCGTCGTTCACTTACATGAACTAAGTGAAATAGTATATGAACTAAACGATCGTTTTCCATCAAATTACGGGGCGCTCACGTCAGCAGAGATTGGTTATGTAGATTGCCACGCGTAATGTCCCGTATATTTCCAAGCTTTGTTGGTTTTTTTCAAATAGGCGTACTGGCAGCTGTTCACTGGGTCGATTGATTTTGATAGTTCACTTTGCAGGCTCGTATCGTATCAAAATTGAAATCAAATACGATAATGAAAACACCTCCTTCAGTTGGTTTTACCTATCCCTATTGTGCAAATCCATTGCGCGTGAATCGTTTAATTAAGATGTGCGTAGTTGATCTACAAAAACGAGTGTGCTTTTTGTTAACATCGACGTAACTTATTTATATATTTATATCGGGTAATTTCCGACTGTGTGAGCTCTATGTTATAGTATGTAAAATCAAACCACTATATCCATTTGTCGCCGGATTTTGGCAGGATCTGGTCGAAACAATTATTTCATTAACAATTATTATTATTATTACGATTATTTCACCGAAACAAAATAACGAAGTTGTTCAAACGAATTAACATATCCTAGGTAGTACCAGACAAGTTAGATTTTTCGCGAAATAAGGCCGAAACGGGAAGAGCGAATAAGTCCAATTGAAAAGACATTGGAAGCGGAGGGCAATAATAGCGTAAAGTAACACAATATAGTAGACTGGCTATAAACGACTATATTCGTTCCAACTCAGGAAAATAAAATATAGTAGACTGGCTATAAAAGTCTCTATTCGTTCCAACTCAGGAACATAAACATAATAGACTGGCTATGAAAGACTATATTCGTTCCAACTCAGGTAAATAAATGACTGGAATAACATATCTTTACTGATAGTGTACAACACCGAGTTAGAAGTGTCAACACGTCTAAACATAGACTTGACACGAGCGGCCAACACACATCTAGTTGACAAGGGCGGTGCACGCACAGATGACACTTTGTAGGGCTCTCCAGTTACTTTCTTGCCCACTTGACCTTTTGTTTGGATGACAATAATTTAGAGGCTAGGCACCATTATTCTCCCCCTCACGTGAACATAAATTAATTAAATTAACCAATGAATTAGCGGCAATACACAATTTCTTATAATAGGCAGCAACTGAGATGTTTTACCCCATTAGCCTATATATATATATATGTATGTGTGTGTGTGTGTGTGTGTGTGTGTGTGTGTGTGTGTGTGTGTGTGTGTGTGTGTGTGTGTGTGTGTGTGTGTGTGTGTGTGTGTGTGTGTGTGTGTGTGTGTGTGTGTGTGTGTGTATGTGTGTGTGTGTATGTGTATATATATACATATATATATATACACACACACATACACACACACACACACACACACACACACACACACACACACACACACACACACACACACACACACACACACACACACACACACACACACACACACACACACACACACACACACACACACACACACACACACACACACACACATATATATATATATATATACGTGTATATATACACGCATAGCATTAAGATTAGACGTAACGCAAACTAGCAAGAAGGCTGTTCCTAACTTCTACTACGTATATAGGGCATTTAACATGGCCGGCAAACCATAAAGGGTGTGTCACGGTGTCACTGAGTGGCAGGGTTCGACGTTAGTAGATGTACGTGACTGTCTTCACGACTGGATCAAATAATGAGCGGAGACTGGCACACCCGACACAATCCTGACATATACAGGAATTTCAAGTTAGAGAATCACATTTATTTTGACTGTATGCTAGCACGAAAACAAGATAGCATTGACTGTGGAAAACCTGAAAAGATAAACAACTTGGATAAATTAGTTTCCCTCGGTTTAGCAAATTATAGAAGATGTCCTATGTTTGTTTGATAGTAAATAGCATTGCAAAGGGCTATTAATAATACATAATCTAAGTGGACAGTCACACTATAATAATCTGAACAGGTTTCATTTTCTCCGTTATTTTACGCTACTGTCAACGTCTCTGAACATATAAATATAGTGTCGCGCTTGTAGCGTGTATACACATATTTGTTTCTGATAAGTATGGGTTTGAAATGTTTACGCGGCTTTTTCAAAGAAACGGGATCTAGGTTACCAATGTTTGCCTTTGATGTAGCAACGCAGATGCACTGAAACGACTTAGATAAAAACAACGCATCAGGCGTATCGTCCTCATCATGTGTCGAACCTAGTTTCGCTAATTATAACTTCATTACATAACTTGGCTCGTTGGCTCAAAGGGGATAACTGGAGTTAGAGTGCGTGATTCCCTGCGAGCGTGTAACTGTTTTTGCGTGGGTATGCGATTGTGCATATTTTGGAAACCGAATACACATTAAGTGACAGCTATATATATATATGTACAGGACCTGTATATATATATATATATATATATATATATATATATATATATGTATATATATATATATATACTCACACACACACACACACACACACACACACACACACACACACACACACACACACACACACACACACACACACACACACACACACACACACACACACACACACACACACACACACACACACACACACACACACACACACACACACACACACACACACACACACACACACACACACACACACACACACACACACACACACACACACACACACACACACACACACACACACACACACACACACACACACACACACACACACACACACACACACACACACACACACACACACACACACACACACACACACACACACACACACACACACACACACACACACACACACACACACACACTTTGATTGAAGAAGCATTGCAATACTATAATATGTTCGAATTAATGATATAGACATAATGCAATTCTGTCTCAATCGTTACTTATGACCGTTAACCTACATACTGAATGCATCGTTTCATATCACTCACGCAGCTATTATAAACGTATAATTTATTAATTATCAAAGTACGTTGTTTAATATAGACATTAACACGGCGTGTGCATGCATACTCTTGTGTATGTTAGTTTTTACATCGCACTGTATAATTTTTTATTAGCAATATTTTGTATGTATTGGCCTACCATTCCAATTACGAAACGTTTTGTTTAAGTAACTTGAATTTGAATGCGTGAAAATGTATGGAATTTGTGACTTTTTCAATTACTTTTCAATCATTTATTTAATGATATCAAATAACTGTTTAACGTTAGACACCTTTATATTTATTTTGTCTTTAAATTATCCTTTGGGTGGAAGATTATATTTGAAATTACCTATGTTTAATGTTATCTTCTGGCATTGAGTATATCTATGATTGCTCTGTTCATACACTGTTATTTTAAAATGGATTTGATAACTGGGATTTACCATTTGGACTAGATATGTTATGTGGTGTAACTGATTTGGAAGTGATGTGATGTAACTGATTCCAAATTCGTGAATCATAAAGATAATTGTCATTTTCCACAACTATGTAAAGTTTTACTTTCTACATAATATCAACATATAAAACACACGCACATGCAAAGATACATAAGTATTGTTATAGTTGGTAGTTCTTAGATGTAGTTTTGAACACCTGCATGCAGTATTTTGTAGTAATAGGTCCTTTTTTATTGGGCGCAGATAAACAAAATACACGCAAAGTTTGGAAATGTTTTGATGGAGTCAATCGATTCTCTGAGTTATCCATGGCCACGCCAGAACTCGACATAGAATTTGCAGTTGTTGGGGGAGACAGTCCGCCCAGCCCCCACTCAACAACAACATCAAACCTGCGGGTGTCCCAGCATTCTCTGCGTCTTTGTGCCGGCGGACGCATCTGCCGAAGCCCGCCGGGGGCTGTAATTATCTCTGTGCCCGTCCCGCTCCCGTCGTCCCGCGCCGCGTTTTGTCCTTTTTATTGCCGCCGTTAATTTGGCTGTTGCACAACGGCTATTTTATCTTCTGTTTTACCGGTTTCCGCACTTTCTCAGTCACACCTTGACGTGGCGAAGGCAGATGCATGTAACAACGGGGTTTAGACGTGGCTGTGGAGAGTGTAGCTGTATTCAGCTACATCATGGGATAATTGAGTATCGCGGCTTTCGCGACACGATCGCTAACCCCGCAGTAGCGCCATCAAGCAGGTATTATCGACATACACTTCCATCGCAGTGCCCGATTGTTCCACGCGTACAATGCAAGGACGATTAAAACAAGACAAAACCCATCGTTTTGAGACAATGCGACGATTATATTCTCAAACGCCCTATGCTGCATTGCCTTGTGAATAAATTCGATGGTAACGCCAACGGAAACAGTAATAATAAGCACACGCACAGAGATCTTTTTTCGGTTAAGAAGGACTAGAGGACATGAAGTAACATTAGTGAAGGAACTGTGTATATATATTATATATCAGAAAGTATTCATCCTCACAGAGGACTGTGCATGAATGAAGCAGATTATCTGCTGATAGTGTAGCCGCTAGTTGCGTAAATATTAAAAAAAAATCGACATAAGCCCCAGATGGACTCTTGATAAGCCAAAGGCATCGTTGTCCACCTGCCACGTGGAATAATTCTCTGGGGATCAATCTTGTAAAAAAATATTGCTTTATAATCAAACAGTTCAGGGGGTTATTTGACAATATTTAACACTATTTTATTGCCACCAAGAGCAAAAGATTCAGATGAACAAGGACTGTTTTTGGCTTATCGAAAGTCATATAATTTTTATATATGTCCCGTCCTTCGGAAATATTTGTCAATGTGATTTTTGAACATTTTCACGATGTTGGCATTTATAGTGTGCATATATTAAGTTCCACTCATTAACAGTCCTCTGTAAGAAATATTTCTAAAAGGGAAAGGCGAGGAACTTGATCGCCGAAAACGTACTTATTCGAAGCTATAATTTTGTTACACGTGTCATAAATAAAACATTCTTATAAGTATATCTCTAAAGGTACTTGACAGTAACCATGTACAACAAATTAATACAAAATGATGACATTAAGTTTGTTTGTGCTAAAAACAACGTTCGTACAACAGTGCCTCCATCGAATTGTTTTCAAACAATATTTGTTATATAGCATAACGACGAATTTACAATAAATTATTCGAAGCGCATTTCTACTTCATGGTGGCATTATGCAAACCAGCCGATGGTGTGTCGCTGAATTCACGTTTTGAACGACTTAGCGGAATACTTCAGCTGCACATGTAATGTTACTTATTCTCTTATATTCGATCTTCTCTAGATTTGTTTTATCAACATTTACCCCGTTAGATATGTATAGATAGCCACGCAGTGTAACCTTTCTGTATTGTGTATTTATTGTTTTCTATCAATATTGTTTGCATTATACTTGTATAATTAGATAGTCACCACAATGCTGCTACGCAGTCGATCAGAAATCTTCAACTCACAATAGAGGCTACTCCAGTGAGGAATTCGAGTTTTTAGGACATCTTTCAGTACGGCAAGAAATACACTTTCTCCTTTTTATGTACGGTTTTTGTATCATTCCGTTCTTAAAAGGTATTTAAGGCTGGTGTTCTTTTCCTCCAAGTGGCTGCGGATAGTGTTGATCTAACTGTGCCTTCATTGTCATCCCATTCCAGTCGTCTTCATGCTGTGTAAAATACGAAACACTAACAGTTACAAAACCACATCAAAAGCATGATGCACATATATTTGGTTTAGACACATACGGTTTGTTTATACACTGGAAATAAGTTTCCTTCAGACTGCATTCATGTTCAAGTGGCAACGGTTGTTGCGTGTGATTAATATGTTTGCTTGCTCAATTGCAGGCCTATCTCATGATGATTACTTTGAGGAATTCCAACCACAACATGTCAAATCGTGCCAAAGCGCCGATACAACACCGTTAGAAAAGGACCTTTAGGTTTTACGTCGGATACGTTGCAGCGAGGGCAATTTTAATTGAATGGGGCTATATACGGACAGGGTTAAAGCAGGTGTTCATGTCGGTTTAAGTGTTAGTGTCACGAGTTAAAGCCTCTGCCCCTAGTCAGGTGTAGTGTTAGAAAATGAGCTGCAACATATGTTGTTGTCTGAGTCTTTGAAATGCAGGTCACTGGTACGCTGGTCCACACAGTGTGCGGAGAACGTTTTAGTCTAACAAAAACTTTAAAACATTGGTCGTTGATTTTGATCATTTACTTTTGACTTGTAGCTATTTCGTGGACACGACTTACTTATCGATTAAACAGCCGGACAGCTTTTGCTATGTCTTGTCGAGATTCAACGAAGGTTGTGTCGAAAGTGATTTAGTAGTTCGTCCCATAATTTTATAAAACAAGTAAATAACAAAGTGTTGCACGACAAGCTAGCATGCCACAGCGAATTGTTCGCGAAACGGTTCCAAAACGAGTCGTGCACAATTAATTGTGGAAGCAGGGTTAACGTGGAGTTATAAAACGTTTACAACGGAGGCATATCATATGCGTCAGAACCGGGGGTCGTGGGGGGGGGGTGCAAATCGAGGTTTTTGGAGAGCCTCCCAATATTCATCACGTTCTGACGCCTGTGCATATCTTAGACACAGGGTTCGTTTTACTAAAATTATTACAACCTGCCGTTTTCACGATTTAAAAAATCCTGTCTCGATGTTAAACTATGCAAAGCAAGTTTATCGTACAAAACAACCATCGTTGCTGCCGCTTAGAGTTTCGTCTCACAAAGACGCCATCTTGCATCTCAATGCCAACACGTCGAGGCGGTTTCCCAAGCTTCTTCATAGAGCGGTTACAAAAAGAAAGCTTTGTGTAAAGGCCCCAACCCTTGCTCCCAAAGAACCACACAACACGCCTTTATCTAAAAAGATAGCGGGTTATCATGTATACATCCAGATTACATCTCGATATCAAAACGCTGCCTGTGTTCTGAGTGTCGCTATCTAAACGGTGCTACACTTCTACGCGTAGTGGGCCTACTCATTTCAACACTACTAGTGAATCAGCCTGAGGTCTCGTTAAACGAATAGCTGCTCACGCCTTGTAAAACATCGATAATGACTATTTTGCCGTGCTTGGTGACACTACAAGCCACGAGTGCATGGGTGATTCACGGCGTGGAAGGCGCAGTAAATGTTTCGGTAAATCTTCAAACGCTCGAATCAACAAACGCAGCAATAGATTGCTGTGTGCAACTTGAATAGTTGCACGCAAATCAACCACTGCTATTAGCGGCTCTCGGAAAAGGCTACATAAAGGACTCCATTCATTCGACTGCAAGTTGGCGGTTATCGCAAACCTGATCAGATCGTTTGCAAAATTATTTGTAGCAATGACTTGAAACAACATATAAATATCTGTCGATGACATGTCGAGATAACGCACCTTAATTGTGGTTACGCAGAATGTGCCTGTACGTGTTTGTATGCGTACATGACTTCCGGTTGTTTATGATCTCTGTATTGTCTTCGCTAGGTCAACACATAAGTGACTAACTGACGACTGAACAGAATACATAAAGGGGAACAAGACGAAACAGAAGCCCTTCAGCAGAAAGAAAAGGTACGTCGATATGTGTTGCCATTAAAACATACACGCTAGTTTGGGTAAATTTGTCTGAACGTATCTATTTGGCAAAGATATTGTAAAGAGGTCAAATAACCCGCTTGTCAAGAGAATACGACCTGACCTATAACAAGGGTTCTAGATAAATGCTGGCGTATAATGTTATTATAGCCAAAATGCCAGGTAAACAATTGTGTCATAGCAATGGCGGTTGTCGTGGAGGCGCACCTCGTGGTCCGTTTCACCGGACAGGAGCCCAACGCCAGGAAGCATTTTTGAGAAAATGTCTATTAACTACAGACAAACTAAACTATATATAATTATACTTGAGAATACGTATATTCACGAGTTATGTTTTGAACGTTGTGTAATCACTGAACGAGTCGTCTGTCGAGTGGCTCTGTATGGGGTCAGTCTACAGTCAGTTTCCCACTGGTTGTCATGTTAACATTGTGTATGATTATAAGAAAACGTGACCTACAAAATTACCGAAACTTCTCACCTGCTGTTATCATCATCTCTTTGACATGCTGGTCGGGTTTAGTCAAAATTATATATTTCTCGTAAAATGCCTGTATGTATGACGCCCGTCAATGTTTACGAATGGGTGCATGCAGTACTCCGACTAAAGGGTCAAATAGCCAAATTGCTGCCAAATAGCGTTTAACGAAACAGTAAGTCTAACTGGGGCATGACCCCGTATGTAGCCACACTAAGACCACGTTATTTCATTCCTGCAGATATTCGCCAGACGGCAGCACAATGCAATCCGCACACCTGCCGAGCAAGTTACTAGAAAAGCCAGGCGGTGGCGCCATGAGCATGGAAGAGCTAGCATGCACCAACCGCAGCTTCTATTCGTGGCACAAGCCGTACCTTGCCGCAAACTCACTAGGACAGATCTACGCGAGTGAGACGGACACGACAATGCTGTCGACATCGGCAGCACGCAAGAATGAGTCTCTCTGTCCGTCGTCGGCCACGTCGACGCTCTCAGACCTGAGCAGGAGCTTCGGCGACCCGGCTTTCAACGCGTCTCTGCCCACCATGACGAGTCTGTATTCGCGCGGTTTCGGGGCGCACGCTTACAACTGTTGGCCGCTGAGCGGGCCCATGGCGTCGAGTAGCGCGGAGACCGGACTGAATCTGAAGACAGAGGTGCAAGTGCCGTGTTCAGCAGCGTCGTCACTGTGGGAGTTCAACGCGGCGGCGGCAGCGGCGGCAGCGCCAAACGGCTGGCTGAAGGAGATGCCGGGCGTGCCCGCCAGTTACCACTCGCAGATCCCCGCCGCCGACTATGCACTGGCAGCGTTCGCCGGAGCTGCGGCCGGCTCGACGTCACATCTTGCCGGCACGGACGTCTACAAGTCGCTGGTCCCCGGCGGCTCGCAGGCAGACTTCGGCTGCCCGGCGGCGGTCATGGCGCCGCTCTTCCCCAGTGTTCCCGCCGCCCTCAATGGACGCTCTTCCGCCAGCAAGCGCTACCCGAGTCGCTCGAACTGCGCGTGTCCGAACTGCGCCGAGGCAGATCGGCTGGGGCCGGCGGGGGAACATCTTCGCAAGCGTAACATCCACAGTTGCCATATCCCCGGCTGTGGCAAGGTTTACAACAAATCGTCGCACCTGAAGGCCCACCTGCGCTGGCACACGGGCGAACGGCCCTTCATCTGTAACTGGCTCTTCTGCGGCAAGCGATTCACTCGCTCCGACGAACTACAGCGCCACCTACGGACTCACACGGGCGAGAAGCGCTTCGCGTGTCCAGTGTGCGACAAACGGTTCATGCGCAGTGACCATTTGAATAAGCATGTCAAGACAAACCACAATGACGAGAAGTCGCTAACATCCACTGGCGAAGTCGTCAAACCCATCAAGACGGAGAAATAGAGAATACTCCGTCGTGCTGAAGGACTGGACTATTGTCTTCGTAAACTGGTCTACGCTGCTATCTGGCTGACTTCAGTAGTTGGTATGGTGACTAAGACGAATGCAAGTATTCTGGCGAAATCTTTACCCGTCGAATGTTCAATTCGGTCATGTGCAACCGAGGAGGAAATGTTGCGAAACGTTCGGCCGGAGGGCGCAACTTAAGCTGCGACGGGAGACGTAACATTGTTTGTCAGTCGGCGCCATATTAGCGAACCCGAGTGTTTTTTTGCGAGTGCCTCTAGTCGGCACTGTATAACACAAGTTGGAATCAGTTTGTGGTTACTTTGACACTTACCACTCGTTTGTTGCAAGGAACAATTAATGGCATGATCTTACTAAAGCCAGATGTGTGCAAGAATGCACGGATACGCACCAACATTCGCAGACGGATCGTGTTCATCAAGTCGTTGTTGTACGCTTATTTAAAACAAAAACTGAAGATTTTTTTATCAGCAAAGTCTTGTTGATACTTGGCAAAGCTAGGCGACAATAGTGCTTGTGTCGGCCTTAATCGTTTCGCACCCACTCATGCGTGACGATCCGTACATGCAAAAACGCTCGGCTAATCTGACTCATGCAATGCTGCACCCGGCCGTAAAAATGGATGTAGACCTACGCAGTTTATGGATGCGAGTGGTTATGTGTAACTAAACTGTAACATTAAACCAAACTAATAAAACGTCGGTCTTACGACATGGATGTGTTCTAGTAATAATGTAGGTACACGTGTGTACAGCGTCGTGAAGTTCGTGTACAATGTATGACGTTGAAACTCCTTTTTTAAATAAAACTACCTTGACGAGGGCATCTCTTAGCATTGTATGTGTGAATAAAATATTACTTTATGGTATCGATGTCTATGTGATTGGTGTGCTCTGGCGTAATCATGCTCACTGCATTTTTTCCAGGCTCTTTACACAATAACACGACAATGCACCTTGACAAAACAACAGTCTCAACTAACAACATACAGTAATAATCAAATTAATTTAATACTGCAATACGTGTTTAGACAAAGCCCACACGACAGGCACGGTTTTACACAAGGAAAACACTGTCCACCGACGACACATAATTCACATGTTACGTGTTGAACGATGAGAACTCTCAACAGTTGACCAAACCAAAACCGCCCCGTCGTAAACGACATCGAGTGTAGATGTTCATCCTTCTCCTATATCAGCCAACGTGTGCAGTGCAACAGGATCTGCATGGCGATCATTGGCACGTGATCTGTGGTCAGCGATCTTCTCCATCAGGTAATTGACCAATGCCGTCCACCCTGTCTGGTGGCTGAAACCAACATACCATTCAGATGTCTAAACACAAGATCAACTTATCTGATAAGAACGGGATACATAACATGTACATTATTTAAAAAAATTGAATCTTGACAAACTTTGTGTCCAAATGCCATCTGGGGCTTGGTCGTTTTGCCTGTTGTTTGCTGAATCAAACCTCAACACGTTGGTCAATACACACGCACTTCCTATGTGTATGCATATAGTAACCCATAATATACAGATCGTACCAGGTTGTAAAACAAATTTATTGCTGATATAAAAGGCATGACACATTGTTTGCAAGTATTTAGGTAATCTTACATTTGCTGTAACGCATTGCACACGGGACTGATTCCGTCATTGTTAACAATGAAAGCAAGTGCTCAGTTTCAATACAATTTATTGAAAGTCCTATTTTAACCATTGATAACAAACAAGTCAGTCACAGAAAAGATCAGGCACCTACGGCATGCCATAGAAACAAGAAAAAACAGAAAGCATTACGGACTACGCAGAAACCTTGACTGAACCGCAAGCAAAATGAGCTCCATACCTAGCCCCGCAGCCTCTGCCCGTGTCACCATCAAAGTACTCGTAGAACAGAATCAAGTGTTTCCAAGTCGGGTTGTCACTGTACCGCTGGTCTCCGCCTACATTTCACACATCAAGTAGTTGTCACAAGTAAGACCAACTGTCTCCCCATCTGTGTAATATAACTGGCGATACAATGTATTTTGTGAGTGTCCATGCTGGTGATTTAGTCAGCCAAGTCTATGATGTAAGATGATTGTTGAAAATGTCGAAATATTTACAAGTGACATCGACATGTAACGTCAAAGAGTTGGGAAGAAACGTTTCAAATGTACTTGCGAGGTAACAAACTTGGTAAGACTGTGTCATACGTTGTCGCAAGCTTCTAACAGTGAATTTAAAGTTTTAGTCCGGCACAACAAACAACATGTTGTATGCCACCTTATGCAATCTGTAGAATCATTCAACTTGTTTGTGTCTGCACTGTTCAGATTGGATACATTCTAGATGCAAATAAAACCCACCATGTCCAATTCGTCCGAACCAACACTCGCCATTGGCAGTACAGCGGTATAATTCAGGAGATGCAAGATAATTAGCAACACAAAATAACTCACATATATTGTTATCATTCACAATCAGCCCCAAGCCCCCACTCTGATGCCTATATGAGTGTAATTTATTACTATGATCGTTTATCTCCCTTTTTATTTTAGAAGATATTAACATAATTTTTCGGACCCATTCATTATATAAATGTTATATTATTTGAAACAAAACAAATTGTGGATTGGTTTAGAAGGATACAACAAACTGAGCTTCATACCATGACAAGGTCTCCGGCCATTCTCATCAGGCAGGAACAAGTTGGCGAGTCGGGTGCACAGTTGGACGGCGATCTCCCCGAGTTGCGTCGGCCGACCGCCGATAGTGGGGAAGTCCACGCGCAGGTCGTCGTTGAAGTACCTGCCATAAGACTCGAGCGCCTCGATCACCATCAGATTCACTGCATGTTAATAAATAATTATTACAGAATATGACATTCCACATAAATGTATATATTTTATATATATATATATATATATATATATATATATGTATATACATATAAAGAAAAAAGTAATTGTGTGTCCTATACACACACACATAAAATACATAATTATAAATATTGTGCTTTTAGAATAAAAGAAACACATTGTTGTGTATCATTATCATTTTAAACCAATATCCTGATATTGTGTATGTAAATTTTGCATCATAGTTTACTATATCTCTGATAATTACATTATCAGAACTGTCAATTCTTATGGTGAAATTATACACATATTTATGAAATAATGTGCCTGTCTTATTACATTGGTGTAAGAAACAGTTCCAGTGTAGGTCCACGGTGTAGGGAGATTTCACCTGGACATTTCATCCCCAGTCCTTTCCCCCACCAAAATGAAAAGGAAGACATTTCCCCCATTTTATAATAGGATACATATATATATATATATATACATATATGTACTTATACATTTAGGCGTTGAAACGCCTATGAATATATCATTGTTTTACTCCCCTCTATATTAGGAAATACTATTATTATATTTTTCAGACCCATTTATTACATAAATGTTGCACCATTATTTGAAAAGGGACAAAACTCAGTGGAAGGAACATATGCGGGAATAACCTGGGGGGAAGTGCATCATACGTTCAAGTCCCATACACATCCAGATGAGCTCACAACACACAATGGTACATCACTAACCAATACACACAATACAATACAATACACTACATATACAATAAACTATACACATGCATGTATGTATGTATGCATGCACGCACGCACGCACGCACGCATGTATGCACACAATATGGAGGATGATAAAAGAAAGCACACAAAAGTACACATATTTCCAATGTGGCCCTAAAAAATTATAGTAAATATAATACATATATGGTATATATAATAAATTAAAAAAATTAAATAGGAAGATATGACAGAATAAAATGGTGAATAATTACACACATAGACAATATATACAAAGTTATTATCCTGAATGCGTGTTATACAGTGTACATATATTATATCCACGTGTTCAGACTGTGAGAACTCACTGCACAGCCAGACAGGTCCTCTCCAGTTGCTGTTGCCTCCAAACATATCCGTGTTCGACTCGCCTGCACAGAATGCAATCGAGTACTTCTTCCGTGACAGCACAATGGAGAACGGATGAGTCTCGTGGAACTAAAACCAAGCCGCAAATTACCACTGTTAGCCAATATACTTGTGGTATAGTTAGTGAGATAAGACGACATGTTTGTACGAGATATTTTCAAAACGTGACAAATAAATGTGTGTGCTGCACGTGAGCCTGATTGCATAGAAACACTTACATTATGTAAGATTGATCAATTATGCATGGAAGATACAGAAGATATAATTATAAATAAATTACAAAACTCACAGAGAAATGAACTTTTTACAGGTATCATGTACACGTAGACGAATAGCGTTGTTAAGAACGATCTGTCAGGCCTGGATAATGGTGTATGTAAACTAGAACAACTAGCACACTCCGTACTGGAATTACACTGTACAAAGGTTGGCATGAGATCAAGTATTTCATATACCACATGTGGACAGACAGTTCTGTGTTTGCCAAAAGTATCTCATACCTACAATATTTATATAGCACCATAATCACAACGCTCTGTGTCACATTACAATAGAACAATAATATGACTAAACGTGTAGACTCAGTCAGATGTTTATTCTCGCATACCTTTGACAGTGACCGGATCCCAAACGGTGCGAGAAATTCGTTTTCGTCAAGCATGTATGACAATAATGTCTTAAGCCGGGCTTCAGACGGTACTGTAAGCAAGTAGGAGCCACTGGTCTCATTGAATACAACCTGAATGGAAGGTTTGAATCAATCTTCATACGGTTAGTTCAACAAAATAATTTATTATTGAAAACAAATAAAAGGAGAAGAAAAAAAGGTCAGCAACGATACGTGTAATCCTTCAGACAACACAGTTTATACATATGGAGGGCGCTATACATCAGCATTCGTCATCATTGGTCGGCCGAGACTGGAGCATAGATGAGCCATTTCCATATGGGTCGTTCGTTCATCAGGGATGGAAGATCTGTCTCTCAACATCAAGGTTTTCACAGATCAGTTTGATGTACGTTTTCTTCTCTTTCCCTCTGTTTTTCTTGCCATGTGTGGGTGTCCACAAGATGAATGTTGACACTGGTTCTTCGGTATTATGATAGCAATGACCAGCTAGTTGTAGGCACCTCATGCGAATACACTTTGGCATTATTAAGCCACTGTAGTACTTTCCTTCATCATGTATCTATTACATACTATAATACGTTTGTTTGGAATAAAACATGTTACTATGAAACAATTTTCTTGTCAAACATTCATTAAAACCAACAAAGAGAATATCATCACTACAGATTTTCTTCTATCAGTACAATAACAAAGAAGTTATATTTGATGAAAGGCGGCTGCCCATATATGGACCTCACCGAGCCTGTTTGGTCGTGCAGATGGTAGGACCGAAGTTGAGCAGTGAAGCGCGGCAGGTTTGAGACTCTATTGGTGTGGATGTTGAAGGCAGAGAAGAGAGACGTGAGACCAACAAGGGAACGGATCCGCAGCATTGACGTCACACCATCCTCCTCCAGCTGGTCATAGTAGAACCCGTCTCTCTCATCCCACACGGAGTCTGGAGGAAGATATATATATACATATTATATACATATATATAAAAGGTTAGTTCTTATATAGCACGGTATCAAGTCCTCAGGACTGCTCAAAGCAATTTACATTTTACTCCCTGGCAGACCTGCTCAATCTAACATAGTCTCATTTAATCGACTCTCGCCTGGCTGCGTGACTTCGCCAGGAAGATCTGGCCCAGAATCGCGTTTTGACTGCCCATTTGTTGACAGCCATGAGAGCTGCCACCTAGTGAATATGCATGTGATTAAAAGGCACTGAACTATGAAAAAAAGTTTAATGTCGGTTTATTTTTGTGTGACATGTTCAAATATAAGTTTAATGTTGAATAGTTGTTATAGTATAGTATTATCTAATAAACGTGTATCCTTATTTAATTTGTTATTTCATAGTTGGCCTGAGAGCCAATCATCGTCTCTACCCGAATCTGTGGTAAAGCCCCCTACCGGTAACATTGGCAGGGCCTTAATAATCCAGGCCGTAGTGAGGGGCCAATGCTGCCACCTTATGGCGCTTGGGTAATCGAAGCTAAATCTAACACCATCTTGACTTCTCTGGGAAGCATTCAGCCATGATGCAATTAATGTGCAAAGACTATTCGTACACAAATATCCATTGCTGTCTATAGTCATGCACTCATTCATACAGCTGAGTGAACTGCTGCTACCCAAAGTGAACGAACTTGCCCAAGATTCGAGACGGCAGCACAGGATTTGTACCTGGGTTCTCTCGACTGAGTCTGATGCTCTAGCCACTGGAGAGAGGGAGAGAGAGGGGAGAGGAGGGAGTGACATTAACTAACCAATTAATACTTATATTATAACTAATAATAGTTAATTCCATGTTAAAAAAATGTGCGCTATTTCTGTTACACAGTAAGGAAAGGTGTGACAATAATCACTGATTGAAAGTGAAATACAAGAAATGAACCAGTTGACGAATGATACTCGACAAAATGAAAGAAGTGCAGTGGGACCTCACTAATACGTTCACCCTCGGCACTGGGCAAAAGTGATGTGAATGGCAAAGTAACCGTATTAGCGAGATTATTTTTACTGTTTGCAAAAAACTTTGGACTATCCTAGGGTGACTTTAATTGCAAAGTGGTTGCATTACTGAGGTGACCATGAATTGAAGTTTCACTGTCCATAAATAGCTGCAACACTGTACTCATTTAGACATGATTGTGCACTGATAATAACTAAACACTTTTAATTAATGAATATTTAAACTATGTCTCTCAAAGGAGAATATTTTTGTTACACAAACATGTCCGTCAGATTTACCTGATGTATCTGAATCGCCTCCCTTGGTATGGTTGATAATACCACAGAGAATGACGAAAGTCTTGAGCATCTGTAAGGCCATGTCTTCATACACAGCGTCATGCACTGTCAGCTCCAGTGCTATGTCAAGCATGGAGATGCTGTAGAATGCCATCCAGCAAACACCATCAGCCTGTCAACAGCACACAACAAGGTTAATTATTACTATTCTACATTTATAAATTATCTTATATATATTTTTAATAATGTTTCATTAATAGTTTCATTTTAAAAATTAATTTAGTATTTTTTTAAATTTATTCGACTGTTCTTATAATTATCATATCATGATTTACTCTATTTACATTCTATTTGCATTGTGCTTATATCTAGATTACATTAAAAACATTAATTAGATTCTGTACAGTGCTTTGAGCATTTTAGTGGCGGTTTTTTTCAAAATTAATATTAGTAGCATTCGTAATCTTGATCAGCATCAAAGTGAACAATTATCGTATTCCTCGTGGTACCATTTTTATACATTAAATCAAATAAATTTTTACATACAGTTACCAGGTATCTACAACAGCCACTCATTTGGTTAGGTTAGGTTAGTTATTTGTGTCTTTCAAATATCTTAAGCAGCTCAGATAATCCACATCACAACAGCTTTTTGTTCTTTAAAAGGGAAGCTTAACAAGACGACTATCTTTAAGCTATGCTCAAAATCTAGAATGGACAGCAACAGCTACTTCCTGCAAATAGTTAATTTTTTTGAAGTTGCATTTCTACAACAAATCCTCTGTGGCTCTCGCTTTGATGATGAATTGTGCAGTCCGTGTTCATAATATTGTGTAAAACAATTGTCTAGTTACACCTCTGAGGTCGGATTTATGAAGATAGGTAGTGGAACCTCACTGTTAAGGTCAGCTTTAGGATTGAACAAAAGTGACCTGAATAGCGAGGTGACTGTATTAGTGGGACTATTATCCTATATTTTACTGTATGTGGAAATAATTTAGGACTGTTCTAGGGTGATCTTAATTGCAAGGTGGCTGTATTACAGATGTGACTGTAGTTTATTATTATTGCAAGCATAATGATTAAATCTAGAAAAGTTAACACAAGATCATCTGCCATCGCCGAGCTCATTTAACTCACAATACAGTTGTTACCAGTACATCAGAACATTTACTGGCAACTTGCAATACCTGTGCAATAGAGACACCTTCTGGAAGTTTGGATCTGTCAACACATGAAATGTTGTCCATGCCGAGAAAACCAGATAAGAAGCCATATTGCTTCATCTTGTTACTGTTGCTCATGCACCTGGGTGGATAATCACAAACAGAATAACACTACATCAGAAGAAAGAGAAGATTAAGAACTACTCCATATGCAGCTTTATTTCATTAAAACAAATTGAATATTCAATAAAACTACATACAAACAGTTTCCACCAATCCGCCTGTTTTGGAAATGTCTCTACTGCTGAAAGTTTACCATGTGAAGTTGTAGAGAAGTTTATGGAAACTCCTTCGCAGGAATACAATGTCCGGTGTGTCAGCAATGCGATAGATCTTGAGAACGGCCCATGCGATGACAGGTGGATTGATGTTGCTGAAGTCAAACTCACAGCCAGGAATCTACAAACAATGAATGACTTGGTACAATTCTTCAAGTGTTAAGAATGTTGATGTTGTGATGTCGTGTCACTAGTCCATTCTATCACACACAAATATCAGAACTGCAAAATCCCAGTACTTTTCACGACTCTGTGTGTTATAAAAGGATAGTGAGTCTACTTTCAGAAATACAGCAGTAGTACACACGTTTTGGTATAGTTTTACATAACAATTGCTGTAATTTCCAGAGACAAATCATGGTCTGCATTTGCTCCTTGGTGTAAGTAGAATAACCTGTTTCTATGTAGCACATCAATCCAAAATACAACCAGTTCTGCAAAACATTGGTGATTTACATGAAATGTTATCCATGGAATTAACTGAGGGAAATCAGACACAAACTGCACGATTGCATTGGGAGAAAGTGATTAATAAGTATTGTATTTAATCTCCCCCCATTTCCATATGTTTTATGTTATAGCATATGGCTTTGTAGTTTTCTTTGTCTGTATTCGTCAACTGGAAGTAAATAATTGAATTGAACTTGAATGTAGGAAGGTCACCACTATGATTACACCTCGTGAAAATATTAATAAAGTTGGAAGAATAACTAAATAACGATTTTTCTTAACACACAACTAGGAATTTGTCGGTGATAACTGACTACGCGAACAGATACAACTATGTCACATACTGGGAGGGTGCCAGACTGGTGGACAGACAGACAGACAGGTGGGAGTGATGGAATAAGGAGGCGATCTGGATCAGAAAGACAACAACAACGTTGAACAGAGATAAGGGGGGATACCGACCGAGTCACGTGTGGGGCAGCCTGCTCACCATACCACCTGGCGAGCAGAGGAAGAACAGTTCCCGATGAAGGCTGCTGAGGGCAGACAAAACTTTGATGTGAGTTTTGAATTCCTAGTTATGCATTACAAAATTTCTATTTAATTAATCCAACTTCACAGCTCTACACACCTGTCCATTGTAGTGCATGTACCTCTCCGAGAGCAACAACATCATCTGTTGCTTTGCAAAATTCGGGTCAATTCGAGAATATGGCACCATCTGAAATGCGAGATCCCACGAAGCGAACTGGAACATACAAGTTATTCTCACAGTTGATAAAGCAAATTACTCACATGAAAATCTTCACTTCTACAGGTTTATTCTGATAAAAAACAAGAGTAATGCCATAAACAGGTAATAATTAAAACAAACTGATACTATGTTACTATACAACACTACTAGCCAAGCAAAGTACGTTATGCAGAGAAGATGGCAGCAATCTAGGTTTTATCGACACTAGCCAAAACCAGATGTTTATCAACTAGTAAAACCTGATGTTTGCACAACCTCACCCATGGAAACTCCCATTTATCTGGCATGGAGATGACATCACAGTTAAACATGTGGGTCCACTCTGGGTTACCTGCAATAAAGACTCTCATTCAGAAACATGCATTAATTAAAGAAACTATCCGTGACGTGCCACACAGCAAAGTGGGTGCAACTGTACTAAGTTGCAAAGTTGTTAAATGGTGTCTTGTACTTTTTTGGATTCCACAGATCATAAACTTTAAAATGACACGTCACTTCTTGAAATCTCTTCAGTAGTTTTCAATTTGTTGCTACAATTGAAGTAAACCTTAAAATAGCTGTTTTGAGAAACTAGGTAATTTTGAGTCATACACTGTATTCTATTGTTTTTAATTTGTGTGTTTGTGAATGCGTGTATTTTAGTAGTTTTGGATTATTAGTCGGGAAAATTACTGGATATTGAAAGGTGAGATTATTCTCAAAATTGCTGGTAAATGACCCAGACAGCTATTTTTAGCCCGTGTGCAAAATACACATGTGCGACTTACTACCCGGCTCGCTGTGGAGGGCCACACATAGGTATAAGAGACCAACGTTTAAACATACAACCAGGGTACAGCAATAATGATTCACATTGTGATTCTGAACATACATTTAGTGATGTTACTACTTAATACTAGCTATCAATATTGGTGGCGAACACAACATAAAATCAACATAATTTCTGTATTAATGACAATGAATAAGCATGGTTTTAAATATATTGCAAACTGCGGGTCAGGGAATGGTTATTAGTAATAATTATATAGTGCTCCAGTCTAAACAACTGTTCTTTTTTGTGCAATGGTGTATGCCTTAAATTGCTGTCCCAAAATGTTCAATAACTAAACCTAAGACGTTAGAAATATTTTTTATTCATGAGAACAGATCTAATTTTAATGAACACATCATCAAGATTACATTGAAAAAGAACAATAATTGTATACAAGTGAAGAGGTCAATTAGACTGGATGGTTTAAATCGATATTATGTTTGACTTATTTCAGTCATTTTACCTTTTTCCTGTGACGTTTTGATTGCTATCAGTGAACTTCACCAGACAACAGCTAGATGGCTACGCGGTTGTCCTTCTGCAGCCATCCCTCACCACTGTTGTGGTGGTTCCCCAGCTGTGGCCTGATATGATGATCTCCAGAAGAACTAGCCAGGCCACGATTGGGAGGAGGGGCACATCACTGCACAGAATGGCTAGTGTTGCCATCTAGTGGTTGCCTGATAACTTTGTTGACAGCGTCCGAAACATCAGAGGAAAAAGGTAATTTGATGGAGAAATTATATATAAAAAAATACCGAACAGTAATTGTACATTAACCCTTAAAATCTCAGCCGTGTAAAATGTGTAAATTTTGTAACAGCAAAATCAAGATGGGTCCGGTTTCTACACGAGTGCCGACGAGAGAGGCAAGGTGAGAGTTGGTGACCCGTACAGTGTAGACAGCTGTGGTGTTCTCCATTGTAGCAGTAGAACTGTTTTCCCCAGCAGAGTCCTGCATACGCCTGTCTGGCCACCTCCATCTCAGGCCCTCGCAACGACGACGGCAGCAGCTGGAAACTAGGACATGTCAAGGGCAGGGACACACAAACCATTTCGCTAACATTCTTATGAGTTCGTGAGTCTGATTCTGCTCTATAAAATTGACATCGTTCCTTAAAAATGACACCTAGACAGATTTTTGAGACATAATGCTTGAATGTTTAAAATTTGAACTTTGCTTTACGGTCACCTCAATAATACAGCCACATTACAATTAAGGCCACCTTAAGATAGTCCAAAATGATTTCTGTAACAGTTAAGTATAGGAAAATTAGTCTCAATAATATGGTCACCTGGCTATTCAGGTCACATTTGTTCAGTCCCAAGGGTGACCTTAATAGGGAGGTTCCACTGCATCACCTACCTGGGAGTAGAACTTGTCTGTGTCCGAGATACGTTTACTGAAGTCAGCGTCAAACCTTTTGCCAAAGAGAGGCGGTATCGGAGATGATGGGCCTATAGCGGAGAGACGACATCGCACAACTACCGTGTCGCCAGCTTCCACCACCAGGTGGTACAACGCTGCCGCCTTTGTGCCACGCAGGTCAGGGTTCACGCTGTGTTGTTCACCTGACACCAAGACGTTATCCGGTGATGTGCATGCATGTGTGCACACCATGAAACACTACACAACAAGATTTTTGTTGAGTTATCAATTTAAACTAAAAGGGAAACAAAAGGCAATTGTTTGGGTCAATGCATCTAACAGCTAACAAAAATACACCATCTGTAACTCAATCAAGAATATTATGCCAATAGTTTACTAGAATAACCTTGTTGAAGACACATTATAAGTTGTAAGGATGGTGCCATTTTGATAGAAATCCTGGGGTCCTGCACTTTCTAGTTTTCTATTCACCGAACTGGGAATATTAGTCTAGCTCATGATGCCTACCTGGTAGTAATCCATAAAATATTATATTTCGACTAACCATTTGTTAGCCTTTGTAATATTTTCTCACCTGATTATGACATTTTCAGATTCTGAATCAAAGGGAATACGAGAAACCAATAAATGAGTCAGTGTATTCGTACACACAGGGAGCAACACTTGGAACAAGGTGTGTCATAGCTTGGCATTTATTGGTCAAACCTCTGTGTCATGAACAAGATATCAGACTCCAGGATATCTGACATTTCATTGGAATCTTCTACTTTGAGACCATTTTCCATGTAAACAACTGATGTGAAAATGTTGATTGTAGTTGAAATTGTTAGTTTGTATAAAACTGTTTTAGGTGCATAACACAAAAAAGTATCTTTTTAAGAAATATGAAGAACAGTAACGTTTGCTTTTGTATTTATCTTAAGAGAGTTTCATGAGGACATACACAACTACACACCTTGATGTCAGTTTCAAAACAATACAAAACTGAGCAATATAGTTTTAAATATATATTTTCACATGCATATGATAAGGCCACAAAACACTTGAAGTGAACAAATCATGAAAGTAATGCCATATCTATTCGAGACAGCTAGAGTTGATATGTAGCAGAATTAAACATAAAAGTCAACTGCACATCAAAGGAAGTCATGTTTTTACAAACTTGAAGTTTAGACATACCAGTATTTCATATGATAATTGATATAATTGATATATACATATATATACTAATAGCCTCCGCCACATCAATAGCAGACCTCTTGTTATTCATTAAATCTAATTTTTTTTACCAGTTTTAGGGTTTGTACCAGAAGTTAGACAGATTTAAATCTATTGTTCATAATGGTGTGCGTATTTTCTGGGATTATTCCGAGAGCCGATGACCAGCTGGGGATCTTTTACTCAATTTTACATTACAACAACACGTCAGTTTCGGGAAACCATCTTCTGTGTCTGCTTTTATCTAGAGCCATCCACATACTGGGTATTTTTGCTAGTTTAATTAATCAGAATAGACATGATAGAACTAACAAGACATACCGTGTACCACATACTGGTTGATTCCATCCTTGGTGTAGATTCCTTTACGCGGCTCTGTCTGAGAATGACTCTCATTGTTTGTGAAAAGAAGCATGGGTTTCTGATGCTCTGCTAGCGAATCCGCCACAAACATGTACTCCTCTGCAGAATGTAACAATATGCATGTACATCTGATCACATCACACTCTGGGTTTTCTTCTTCTCGTCCTACCAGCTACTCTGTTGGCATCCGCCTTCTTCGTTAGTCTTCATTACTTGTTCGGCTTCATCAACAGTTCTATTTGTCAGGCATTTTATTCTAAATGGTCTAATACGTATCATGTTATGCCCATCACGGAGCAAAAATAAGTCTTACTGCAAAGTGTACAACTGTGATTATGTACAATTTTTGAAACTGATCTCCAGAAGAGAGAGAGGAAACACCAACCCTGGATCAGTATAGACCTTAAATAAAGATATGATGAGATGAACAAATTAATTAAAAAAACTCTGCAAAAGGGACAAACAAAAGTATATAAAAGCATAATATAGAAAATAGAGAACTGTATGGCAGAAAATGAACAGAAAAAGAACATGACAGGTAAATTTCATCTCAGACTCGGTGTCATCCAAAATTAAAATGGGAAGACTCTGACTGATGCAGAAGACGGCCAAAAGACGGAAAGAATATTGTGAAAAAATGTACGCACAAGATAGAGATAACAATGACCCCCCTGATATGGGACATAGCCCCCCAAAAAATTTTCGGCAACAAACTACAAAAGCTATACATCTGGTTTTCAATTAATAAATTATCCTTAAACGTTGCAAAGACAAACTACATGTTGTTTACCAGCTATATTAAGACAACAAATATTGATATAAAAATCGATAATACAACTATTGATAGAGGATATGTAACTAAGTTTTGATGTGTCTTAATAGACGATAAGCTTAGCTGGAAAGATCATATAAATATGATAAAGTCCAAACTAACAAAAACTATTGCCATTTATATACAGGGCTAAATATTTATTAGATAAAAAGTCGCTTTTTATACTACATTGTTCATTATTTCTCCCGTATTTATCCTACTGCTGCAAAGTTTGGGGAAATGCATATAAAACATATATTAATGGTGTTTATATATTACAAAAGAAAGTTGTATGAATAATATGTAATAAGAATACATTAAGTCATACTAAAACATTATTTTATGATCTAGGCATTCTTAAACTTTATGACTTAATAAAATTTAAAATTTCTATCGTAACATTTAAAGCTAACAATAATTTGTTTATGCACGAACCACGTTAAAGGTTAAGTGTATATCTGTGTATGGTGTTAAATTGTGGAATTGTTTAGACGAGCACATAAAAAGATCACTTACTATAAGAAATCTCAAAAACCGATATAAGAATTACTTAATTGAAGAATATAAGTTATGTAATCAATTTGGTTATTGTTAAGGTTCAGAAAGTATTTGGAAGCACGAAGGTAGTAGTGGTCTCACTTTAACAATAGCATATTCTTTATGTTACAAACACTGTGTTTAAGATTATGACCATGTTATAATGATGTCGGGAAAGTGCAAAATAAGCAATGAGCTTCTACTTTCCTCCTTTCCAGTTTGAACTGTATCAACTGTAATATGTATATATGTTGTATGGTGTATTCTCAATTGGAAATAAAGAAGAATTGAATATGGGAAACGACGACCAAGTTGAGACGATCTTGAACAATTAAGAGATGAGGTGAAATGGGCCATTAATAGTCTAAAAGATGGGAAAAACCCTGGGTGCGACAACATACAGGCAGAAATGATAAAAGCAGCGGAAGAAGAAGGAATAAACATATACCATGCACTGTGTAAGAAAATATGGAAGAGTGGAAAATGGCCAGACAACTGGAAGAAATCAATATACATCCCATTACCAAAGAAAGGATACCTACAGCTATGCTCCAACTACAGAACCATATCGCTCATTAGCCATGCAAGCAAAATATTGCTGAAAATCATAATGAAAAGAATGCAAGATAAAATGGAAATGGAAGGTACACAGGCAGGCTTCAGAAAAAACAGAGGCACAAAACAATTAGGGGATCACATATTCAATCTGAGAATGTTGATTCAGAAATTCAGAGAGATAAATAATGATCTAAGAATCTGCTGCATCGATTATTCCAAGTCTTTCGACTGTGTGAATCATCACATGATGTAGAAAACGCTCAATGACATGAACTTCCACCCAAAGATAATCGCCCTCTTGAAATCACTTTACAGCAACCAACAAGCAGTGGTCGGGCTGAAAAACACAACTACAGAAACTTTTTCAGTGGGAAAAGGAGTAAGACAAGGATATATTTTATCACCATACCTATTCAACCTATACACACAAGACATAATGAGAGATGTAGAAATAGATGACAGAAGTACAACATACGATGAAGTGAATATCCAAGGACATAAAATAAGAGATCTACGATACGCAGACGATACCGTGCTCCTGTCCGCTACAACAATCGGCCTAACAAACCTAATCATGTCTGTAAAAGAACACAGTGAGAAAAAGGGCTTGTTACTTAATGTGAAGAAAACAAAGATCATGGACACAAATGCATTGAAAAAACAGAAATTGCAATCAACCGGGAGCAAGTTGAAAATGTGAACCACTACAAATACCTTGGAGCAAGACTACAAGGAGACGGCAAGACATCATCAGAGATCAGAAGAAGAATAGCCATAGCAATGCAGAAACTAAATAATCTGAAAAATGTATGGAAAGGCCAAAACATACCAACAAAGATAAGAATTTTAAAAACTTGCGTTTTCCTAACAGCTCTATACGGGAGCGAAACGTGGATACTGAACAAAGAAGACATGAGAAGAATACAACCGTTTGAGATGAAATGTTACAGAAAAGTCCTAAGAGTGCCATGGATAACAAGAACAAGCAACGCAGAGATCCTTAAAAAATTTGACATAAAGAAATGCCAACTAGTGAATAGAATAAAAGGACTAAAACTTAGGTATTTTGGCCACATTAAAAGACACGATTCCTTAGAGAAAACAATCCTAGGAGGCAAAGTGGCGGGAAAGAGAGAGGAAGGGGAAGACCAAGGAGAAGATGGGAGCAGGACATCAGCGACTGGTTGAAAGACGACATTGTGAGAGCAGGAAGATGAACGACAGACAGAGCAGCGTATTGTGGGATCATCTGGGAGGCTACGTCTCACAGAGATATGCTCAACTGAAGAAGATCTCATTTAACTCACTCTCGTAAATGCAAAACGTTGTATAATCAGTAGTGTCATTGCCACCAACATTTGTAATGAAAGTAGTAACCAATATCAACTATTTAAAGACCAGTTTAATACTATTGTTATTATTTTTATTCTGATTTTGGAATACCTTATATATTTTACAAAAAATTCCAAATAACAATTTTTTTAAGCAAAATATTTTCATACGTACGATACAGAAAAGATCTATATAACAACGCTAATTTTGGGCATTGTAAGTGAATTTCATCCCAGACACTGACTTCCAATCGCAACGTGTTTAAAAAAGACAAAGATTGTTATTTTCAGTTATGTACTTATAAAGTTATGAATTAGTCTTGCCATCTACTGGAGAAATATGGAAACTATGTGAATGAGTTTAAATTTGAAATACAGTGGAACCTCATTATTACGGTCACCCTTGGGACTGGACAAACGTGACCTGAATAGCAAGGTGACCTTATTAGCAGGACTAATACCCTATACTTTGCTGGTGTGGAAATAATTGGGGACTGTTCTGGGGTGACCTTAATTGTGAAGTGGCTGTATTATTGAGGTGACCATAAAGCGTGGTGCCACTGTACTGTAATGGTGATAACTGATGCCTTGGTTTGTGGCTGCATGAGTGGGTGTAAGTAGTAGAAGTTTAATAACAATAAACTCACTGAGAAGTGGATGTGAACATCGGATTGCATTGGAGCCCGCGGCTGTCAACTCTGGTCGCTGGGTTGTCCTGTCATGCCAAGACCAGGTGTTCCTGCAATCACAGCACGTCCCATTGTCACAGCGTCGTGACACGGTTGACCAGTCAACTTTAAAATGAGTGCACTCTAGTTTTGTTGTCAATACTAACAATATTGAACAAGGTGGCAACCCAAATTCCGGTTGCGGGTCTTTAACTTACAAACATTTATTAAACTTCCCTGTGGAGCATCAAAGGATCAATAAATAAATGCTGTTTATATAGCATTACTGACGCAAAGAGAAGACTCTACTTGCAAATCACAAGCACAGATGGCAGGTGGAGACGGGCAGATTTTGACAATGTTTGAAGGATATTACGTTAATTTATTTTATACTGGTGATAAGAAAACACTCCTATAGGGAACATAAAGTGCCCAATTAAAGAAATATTTGTTTATATCAGCATTCTTTACAGGCTTCGAATAGAATTAATAAAAAACCGCACTGATTTTCACATCGCTTTTTCGGTGGCACAAAGCAGAATATGATTTGCCCATACCAGATGCTTACAAAATGAACAATTTACGTCAAATTTCACGTGACTCTGAAATGCCTTGTGATACTACATCACAGTGTTTTTTATTTTAAGCAATATTTGGTATAAATTACTCATTTCGCATGCATCTCGTATGAACAAGGAGGGTAATGAGGAATAGTCTGAACAGTCACTATAGACTCTTACTGACCTATTCAAAATTATCTGGCGGCCGAATTTTGGGCCACGACCCAGGGGAAAGCATAATGATTTGATGACATTACCTGTACCATATGGTGGGTAGGACATGGAGTCTGGCTGTATGTGGCCCTTGGTTCGTTATTGTGTAACGAATTAGTATATCCTGAGGTGACCGCTTTGCATACTCAACATACACATCCCAATATCTGTTGTCGTTGAAGACTCCTGTTTAAAAAAGGTAAAAGATAAAGGTGCATTCTCACATAGCGCAGTATCCAGTCCTTAGGACTGCTCAAAGCACTTTACACTTTACTCCCTGGCAGACCTGTTCAATTGGACATCATCTTGATTTCTCTGGGAAGGAATTGGCCATGCTGCAATTAATGTGTGAAGACTATTTGTACACAAACATCCACCACTGTCTATAGCCAGGTACTCATTCATACAGCTGAGTGAACTAGAGCAATGTAGACTGAACGAACTTGCCCAAGGTTCGACACGGCAGCACATGATTCGAACCCAGGTTTTCTCGAATGAGAGTACTATGCTTTAGTCAATGCGCCAGTGTGCTCCACAACAAACAAAAAAGGTCTCTGTAGGTGACGCGTAACGTCAAGGTAGACAGCGAACACAACTTCAACAAGACAGACAGTTTAGAAGATTCCGGGAAGAGAAATATCATCAGTGTCATCAATAACCAGAAAAAGCCTAACACGGGTTTACAATAGGTATATGGTAGATAGGAAGCAAACTGTGAAACATGCATAAAGGAATGTGGTTTAACAACATTACAGACCTAAAGGCTTCCTTGTCCACTTGCCATCTGGAGTAAATTCTCTGGGTGACAATCTTGTAAAATCTTGTTAAAACTTTCTGTAATGAACACTGACTGACATTCTCACTTAGAAGCAAGGCAAAACAAAGCATTCAGTTCATACAGCACCATTCGAATATTCATTGCTCAGAGTATGTTTTTGTGGAAATGGATGCTAGACACTGGATCTTAATTAATTATCCTCCTACGATTCACAATAATATTACACTATCCGGGTTTGTATATATTTTTAACGGAAAAACAGGTTGTCATTTTCAAACATTATTTCCATCATTAATTGTGTTTTTCAATTCTAGCGCTGACCTACCACGTCACGCTGAAGTGCATCATAACTCACCTGTGTCAAGCAGTTCATATTCGCCGTCATCCCGATCACGTTTCTCATTCTCTGTCTCAATGAGTTCATAGGGGAATGCTGTCTGTGGATACTTGTAGAGGGCACGCATGTACCAGTGGGTGGGGGTGCCGTCCAGGTAGTAATACAACTCCTTCACATCCTCTCCATGGTTGCCCTGTGATAGAATATATCAATGTCTTGAACAGTTTCATATTAAATAAATATACTTATATAGCGCTAAATATAGTTATAAATATTCAAGGTGCTTTACATATAAAATAATAAATAATAAAAATAATAAAACTAAATGGTATCTTTAAATTATCATTGTGTCATAAAAACAAACACATCTAAAAAAAAGGATTAATACCAGTCTAAAAGTCATTATATAAGTTAAAATGTTGATTAAAATAACCTATTTTTTCTTCAAAGTCCTCCTAAACAGCTGCCTACACAGTTCACTGTGGCGGGCCACATCTTGTAAACAGGAAATCGAAGTAATGCTGAATGTCTGAACTGCCACATACCTGGGAGCCAGTGAGACCAAAGAGACGCTCCTTCAGGTAGGGATCTTCCCCATTCCACAGCGTGAGGGAGAGACAGAGCCGGGCCTGTGAGTCGGTGAATCCCAGTAGCCCATCCTCCCCCCACCGATAGGCAGTGTGTCTCGCATCCGCGTGACTGAACGACTCAAAACTACAGCTGGGGAGGTAACAAAAGTGAAGCTAACGCATTCGTTCTAATAAGTGTACATGCCCTAATTAGTATACACCCCCATTTTTAGCAGGATGTGACACTGCGATCTCAAATGCCAACCTGGACTATTGAATCCATCAATGTAATTTCATTTCTACCAATGTCGCAATAGATTCAAAGTTGAATGATGAAAAATATCAAAAGGTCCATATAAATGATCTGACTTTACTGTGCTCTGTTTTCTGTTGTTTACCACTCACATCTGCTGAGATGGCTGTACTCAGGAACCACAGAAACCAAAGAAAATTGGTGTACACCCCTGTACACTTATTGGAACGCAACATTTGACATACTTCCGCGTCTCAAATATCTGTACGCTTAATAGAACAAATACTGGAAGTTCGTATATAACGCAGTATCCAATCATTAGCTTTACACTTTACTCCCTGGCAGACCTGTTCAGTCAATCCTCATCTCGACTTCTCTGGGAAGTATTCAGCCATGCAGTATATATTATGCGGAAAAACTATTTGTACACACATCCACCACTGTCTACAGCCAGGTACTCATTCACACAGCTGAGTGAACTGGAATTTGCCCATGGTTCGAAATGGCAGCACAGGATTCGAACCCGGGTTCTCTCGATTGAGAGTCCGATGCTCTGGCCAATGCGCTCCATTGTAACTTCCTGTACACCCTGGTATTCAATCCTTGGGTCTGTTCAAAGTGCTTTTCACTTCACCTTCCTTCTAACAGCAATTCAACTTCTCTGGGAAGCAGTCAGCCCCAATTACAACATGACTCGGTCACAAATATCCATAGATAGAACTACATTGACAAAGCAAGAGGATTTGAACCTCGATCCTCTTGTTTTAGTGTCCTAACTACTACACTATTGTGCCCCAGTTTCCAGCGAAATAGACACCTTGCTGGTGTACGTTTTGTGGAGTAGGTGGTGTAGTGGTTAGAGATTTGGACTTTCAATTGAGATATTCCAGGTTTGAGTCATCTTGATGTCGTTTCAAACCTTGGGCAAGTTTATTCACTCTATGGTGCTCCAGTTCACTCAGCTGTATAATTGAGTACCTAGCCATAGACAATGGTAGATATTTGTGTACACACAGTAATTGCAGCATGGCTGAAGAATGAATGAGAATGCGTGAAGAGTGACTGACAAACACGAGGGAGTTAGCTCAGAGGTGGACAACCAAAATTATGATGGGAAGACAGCAAGATCTTGAAATGGCAGGTATGAACAACTGAGAGTGGAGGTCCATTGCAGAACACCAGGAAAGTTGGAGAAATATAGAAAGAAGGCAGACAGGACTACAGTGACATGGAAGGAAGTTAGGGGAAGAAGGGGTGGAAAATGAGACTAACTTTGCACTGCTGCAGTTGCTTTCCCGCACCGTGGCCCACTGCCGCTCTGCCATGTAGGGTCCCCACTGCCTCCAGTTGTCATCAGGGGCATCCTGTCTCGACTCCCTGCATCGTCAAAGATCAATTACAATTGTAAAGTTCTGCAACTGCATAATTCGTAAAATATTATCTACAGGGTGAGTACACAATTTTAATATTGGCAGGTGGCAGTAGGCCTGGTTTAATACCGTAGCTCTGCTTGCACTTGATAACAAACAGTGGCAAGAGGTAGGGTAGGAGCTAATGATTTCAGAGCGTACAGCATATTATATAGAAGTCAGTGGAAATGACTTTATTAATAATACTTTATAATACTTTAATGTATTACCTTTTATTATAATTTATAAAATATGACATTTAAGTAACTATTATTAAACATTTTAAAATTATTATGAATGATACCATAATTATTTAGTTATCTAGTTGTTAATTAACATTTAAAAGGAAATGGAATGGCATATGTGAACCATATGTGAACCATATGTGAACCACATTTGACTCACATCACATCTGCAATTAATAATAAAAGTGTAGGCCTAAAGTGCTGATACCACGAGCATGACACCAGGTGTAAAACTCTTGACACACAATCGTGCGAACAGCCAACATACTTGGAGGTGATTAGTGACTTGGTCTGGAGCAGGTATGAAGAGAGAAGCGGATCAAGACTGGAGCCAGACACATGAGCAGCACTCAGTTTCTGCTTCTTGACGGGTCTCTTGTGAACCTCCGAGTCTTCTGCATGATGGGTGTCTCCTGTGATCTTCTCCATTTGACACCCTCACCAAAACCACTGCAATGTCAAAGCAGCTGGTTAGGGTTGTTACCCAAGCAGATTTAAATGGACATCCCTGTGTGGTCCATCCCTTTGTGTGGCCCATCCATGTGTGTAGCCCATCCTTTCACTTGGTCCTATGTGTAGCAAAGGATGTGTGTGTGTGTGTGTGTGTGTGTGTGTGTGTGTGTGTGTGTGTGTGTGTGTGTGTGTGTGTGTGTGTGTGTGTGTGTGTGTGTGCGCACATGTGCATGTGCGTGCGCGGGTGTGTGTTGTCGTGCAAATATTGGAATTACTGTAAGGAAATTACTGAATGTTGTGAGTACATCCTACGGAAATGATACTGGGTAGGTATTTTATGTTCTTAAAAATTCAAGTAATTACTGCAGTACGAAATGTAGGCCTATCGATCGTTTACAAGTGCCGGTATTTTCTGTGACAGGTTTTAAAGAGGGGCAGTCTGTTCCTCTACCCGGAATCATCCTTGCGCGCCAGGGGTCGCTGGTGCTGATTATGTCAGTGCCAGCCAGCAGTACCCCGTGGCTGATCGCTTTGCGAAACTCTGAATTTAAGCTCAGCCTATGAAATCGCTCACTAGATCAGTGGTTGGCGGCAGGTCAGGTGGTCATAATAAAACTAATTTCAACCAACCGTGGCTCGTGTTACATGTTAAATTCGAATACACAATACCACTGCTTGTACTAATGGGCGAACAGGTTATTATATATGGAGATTCCCAGAAGTCGTTTATCCATCTTCAAATTGGAGCGATCTGCCAGGGCTAGTTTTGCATGGCAAACAGCCCTGGCTTGAAAGGATGCCCGGAATTAGCCAGCGTACTAATTTGTAACAGGAAGGCTATTGTGTTGAACGTGGGAAAATGGGGAATCCTTGAACATCAAAGGGTATTGCAGTTAACTCAGCCCAATATTGCCAATAAAACTAATTGTTTTGAAACTGGGTGTTTTGTTTACCATTTGAAAATGCTGCAGGGTGGAAACTTTAAAATTGCTACCATTGTTACTGGCTTACTAAAATAACTAAACACAATTTAGAGGGAAGCATATCTTCAACGTATTTATTATAGTCTTAAGAACATTATATTAATTAATAAATGAAAAACTTGCAACCGACTGTCTCCACGGCATGCTGAAAATGTCATGTATTTCATTCACTAGATGGCGCCGGCATCGCAAATACACAACAGCGCCATCGTTCTTCCGAATGTCACACAAAACAGCAGAATGTTCACGACAGGGTTGTTTTATGGTAGCTAGTCACATATATCTATACAGTTTATAAACAATCAGTTCCGGGAGAACATGACAGGTTGCATAACTACTGTGCCCCGCCTGCGTACACCACACCAAAGTCTAAACTGGTCCAAACTAATCTAAACTAAAGGTAACGAACCACAAATCAGTGCCGGTGGACAGAGACTGACGCTAGCCCTGGCCTAGGAAGCTAGGTCGGGTGTGGGCCTCCTGGTCCCGAGATTAGCACCACCAGCAACTGTATAATAACTTAACAAACAGTACAACAAAGTGTTGTCGCGATGCTGCAATGCGAACATCTACGTACCGATTGCACAGCCAACGGAGTCAACCCTTTCCATTCATTTGTATGTTTTTATCTATCAACATTTACACTAGGTGGCAGCATAGTGCAAAACATGTTTTTAAGGAGCTCCGTTTTTAAAGTTGCCTTCTGGGCTAAACCAAAAAGAATAGACGGCCGTCTACTCTTTTTTGTTAAACTGCCATTTTAACTCTGTTTTGATGAAAGTGTACTCTTTTATGTGCGTACCACCAAAACGTTTCCTTTTGGGTCCCTTTATAGTCCATTCCATGACTACGAGAAAACATAAATAAATAGTCACACACACAGTTTGTAAATACAGTATCACACGTGTGTATATATAATATTATATAACAAATCTGCTCAAAGACGCTGAAAATCGTAGAGTAAAAATACATTAAATAACCTAAAACATATTAAATAGAAATATTAAATAGAAAGGTAAAGAAAATTATTTAAAAGCAGCTTATAAAAAGTATATAAAATGTCAGTTGGATAAACCTGAATAAAAATAAATATATATGTATATTTACAAGTGTATATATATATATAAATTAAATTAAATAGCCGTTTAAATACCTACAATAAATAATGTGCTTAAACTATATAACATAAATACATATAATATGCTGATTAAAAAATAAAAATAAATATATAAAAAATAACTGCATCCTAAGTACATAACCGAATGTCAACATTGCACAAATATCACTGATGCAGACTGCAAAGTTATTTGAAGGCCTGTCGAAATAAGTTTGTATTTAAGAGTGATTTGAAAGTGGCAACGCAGTTTGCATGCCTGACTGCACGAGGCAAGGCATTCCACAGGATCGGGCCAGCCACCTAGAAGGAACGACGGCCCTAATGTTCAAGCCGTATCCTTCAAGTTCTTGGCGAGTTCACGAAAGCGAACGAGAGTTGAATAAGCGAGACCAATCAACGATCGTTTCACTAAGTCTAAAAAGAGGCTCCCCTTGAGGCTCGCCAAAATATTTATATGAAGATCTTCAAAAACCTCCAGTTGCACCCCCCACTTCCAACGCTCGCAACAAAAGTGAGCACATTCCAAACTGGACCATTAGATTATATAAATTAAAGTAGTTTTCAATTCACAAGATCACTGTTAAAGAGCGGAATCGATTTTTAATAGCAATGTCCAGCTTATGAGCTCATACGAACGTTGGTGACACGATGCCCGGATGCTGATCCCAAAATAATATGCAAAAACACCCAAACGGGCGATATTTAAATACAATGTTAACAAATGTCCCTCACTGACTCATTCAGGGTCAGACCCAATATAGACCGGGGCGCTGAGTTAATAAAAACTACTATAACCATTACCAACTACAATCAAGAATATAACCTGTGGGACATTACCCGGAAGTCGGAGCTACCACGTTATCCAGAAAAAGAAGATATGCCAGTAGTTTTTAGAATATATTTGTTGAAGACACATAATATCAATTGCACGGACAGCGCCACTGTCACACATATATATATAAATATATATATATATATATAACCTGACGTCACAAATGCCTACACTGCGCAATTCGCTAGTTGCCAAACTGTTTGCGTCGCCGAATTTGGTTTGGCGCTACAGCTATAAAAAATGTTTCGTCCGCATGATGTATGGCATTATAAGTTTTTTACAAATGTAACTCTAAATCGAAGGAAATACGAGAAGCCAACATATGAGCTGGCATATTCGTATACATGTCGAGGAAACAAGGACATTCGACACGTCATCACAGCATTAACTTTTTTGACTGTCACTGCTGCTTCTGTTGAACGTGCGCAGGGCTAGGCGTCCATCTCCTACTGGTTCGACGGCAGTCTCTTGTCCCTCTCCTCTACAATGGAAAGTTTGGTTCCATTGCCTCTTGGTAGTGTCAAACATGGCTTGTTTCCGTGCCGATGATAAATTAATACGTTGTTTATTCTTGTGGTAAATGTATGGCCATGGTTGTCCTTGATATGAATGATTTGAAACAACCCCGGGTGGCGCTCTCTGTGTGTCACAATGCCGATACGCCCCATAAGGTATGACATCCGGTCATCATGCAAACATTTCCGACATCAAACTTGACAAACTACATGATCTTGCCCGAGGCGATGTACACCTGGATGGTGTCGTTGACCTTGACGAGGGGATCGTTGTACCGAATGGTACGGGCGTCGTGTGTGGTAACGAAGGGTACACCCATGGGTCGCACCTGCAGATTCTTAATTTTACACAACTCGTACTTCGTTTCCTCGGGTGTGATCTCATGCACAACGCGTCCCTTAACGTCGAAGATCAAGCGGAAGTTCTTTCCAGTCCGTTTTGTCGAGATGACGTGCATGAAGCCTTGCAGCAAGGTAGCACTTGCCGTCGAGTTTGATGAGACGCTGGTTCACATCTTCTTCACTAAGTCTTCATCGTACTTGAGAGCGCACTTGAATCGGTTGCGCAGGAAGACGACGAGCGGAAGGCATTCCCTCATCTTGTGAGGGCCAATTCTCGGGCGGGAAGCAAAAACAAAACAGGTCTTATATACCGCAGTATCCAGTCCTTCAATCTAACACCATCTCGACTTCTCGGGGAAGCATACTGCCACGCTGCAATTAATGCGCGAAGACTATTCGTACACAAATATCCAACACTGTCTATAACAATTAAGGTACTCATTCACACAGCTGAGTGAACTGGAGCATCGTATATGAACGAACTAGCCCAAGGTTCAACACCGCCGCACAGGATTCGAACTGCACTACGGCGCTACACAATGCAAAGCATCCAATGCTTGAGAGCATTGAATCGCTTATGATGTAAACTTCCGACGACCATGTACCATGTTGTTGAATGGTTTTCAGAAAAGGACTGGTCAAAGAAACTCTAGGCGCATACTTGTCAAGCATCGTGGGCGTGTCTCAATATATCAGCCGCCTGGAACTGTTAAATTTCACTAGAATCTCCCAGTTTGAAAATAAATTATTTAAACCGTGATATTGTTTATTGTACAATAGTTGCAAATGGTTACATTTGCAAATGGATAGATTGTATTAACTCTTTTAGGTGCAGGTACAGACCCACACAATTGCCTTTTGCTTTCCTTTAAACAACACTGCATTTGTACCAAAGATCGTCACACAGAATGTCTGAATGTGTCAGTTTTAATTCTCTCTGAAATGGATCATTCAAGTATTGGCGACCGAGCAGAAAATCTTGGTGCCTAACTGCATGATTATTCATAATTATTGTGTATATTTTTTGTCAGGCATAAATAACATGATATGTTGCATTCTGAACAAATATTATGTTATTAATTAATAAATACTAAAAAATATAAACTTAAAAATATTAGATTAATATTCAAGTAAACATTATATCTTGCACCATATTGCATTTTTATATTTTCGACCAAGGATATTCAAACGGAAATTATTTATATAATATGGAGCGGTTGAACAGAGACACAGTACTTCATGCAAGTCTTCATGTTATAAAATAACTAATTTATTATCAGAATGTAGAGGCCTACGCGACAGCTTCATTGATATTAACATAACAAGTCCACAGATGGCGCTAGTTGGCATAGTTCATGACAACTCGCATAGAGGGCGCAATTGCACAATATGGCGGCTTTTGTTTACGTGTGAAGTTTCGACGTGTCTATCAAAATTGTCATTAATTTCAAACTTTACAGAGTGTTGATACACAATGTTGTCGAACTTGATCATATGTGGGTATGTTATTATCTCAAGTTGTTTTTAAATCTAAACAACTGAGGTGTGTTTAGTTAAAAGTACGTTTGCTTTTAGCTAAGACTAACTAACGTCTTAACTTAAGTTAAGTTAAGACTAACTGTCTTAAGTCCTTAACTAACTAATGACATGTAAATCGAGTCTTGACTAAACTAAAGTAAGTAGTAAGTCAGGCTAAGCCTAAGGTAGGCTAGCCTAAGCCTAAGGGCAATGCTAAGGCTAAGGCCTAAGCTAGGCTAAGCATGCATCCGCATCGTAAGTGTCACTGTCGGTCAGTGTGACTGTGTGTGACTAGTCTAGTGTGTTACTATGACTATGTCTAACTATGCGAGTTGGGGAGTTGTGATTCATGAATGGGGCCCCGTCGTGAATTCGGCCAGGTGCTTTTGGTGACAATTGATAGTCGGAAGGGTTTCGGATTCAGTAATTAGCGGCAGTAGTTTGATCTTCAGTCTTTCAGATGTCTGAACTGTGTAGTCTGTACTGTGTAGTCTGTACTGTACTAGCCATCCTCAAGAAGTCACTAAAATCTATATAGTCCATACTCAGATACTGTCCATAGGATATAGGCATAGCTTCTGCCCCTATCTCATTTTGAGAGCTTACTTTTTATTCCCATCACAAGTTCTCTATAATTTTCTTCAAAGCTCTGCATCCCCAAAGTGCAGCATAATCTCCAAGCAGACACTGCTTAATAGAGAGTGGCTGCCTAACATGAAGAAGTATCTAGAGGAAACTATCAAGAGGATACTATTTATACACCTTGAGTTGTTATGAAAATATTGGTATTACCAAAAACTGAAAAAGTAAAAAAGTTAACATTGACGATTAATCAAAAAGTAAACATTGACATTGACGATTAATCAAAGTATATAATATTTGTTCTCAATTAAGAAAGATAGGACTATAAATCTAGAGCTGAGAACATTAATTAACATTAGTCTTCAGTGTAGGAACATACTTAGATTAGTTAAATCAGAAAGTATTAATTATCACAGAGGACTAATTGAATGGAACAAATTATCTACTGATTGTGTAGATGCTACTAGCATAGTGAATATTTGTAAAAACAAAATTGATATATGCCTCAGAATGGTGCGATCTTAGACATAAATAGAACTTGCTAATAGGACCATGGGGGTGCAATTAATAAACATAGTCATAGATAACGAAAGTTGGATCCTTGATAGTAAAGACTTCCAAATGAACAAAATCAGGACCGGAAGGCAGAAATACAATATTTAACTTCTAAGAGACATTTGTGTGTTGGTATTATAAATGTTTAATATGCTTCCAATGTTGTAGACAGGGATACCAGTTAGCTCACTTAGCAGATAGTGGGTTTTTGTATTGTATTTTAAACTAAAAATTAGTTCTTAATTTAATTGAAATTAAATTACATTAATTCAAGTAAATTTATTACAGTTCATTGTTAATTTTAATTGAGAAAAAAGGTTAATGTAATTGAGAAATTTAGAAGTTAATTTTAATAATTAACTTTTCATGTGAACTGCCCCTGTCTGGTGCTGTTACTGTTCCAACTAATGCTACTGAGGAACAGCAAATTGGATATAAACATCGGTGGATAGGTTTTGACTCCAGAGCTTGCCTGTGCATAGTATTTTTGATTGTTTTTCAGTAATTTTTACAATTTTGGGTACCATTTTGAGAGCTTTCACCTGACTGTAGTCACTAATAATAAATTTATTAACTGCATGTGCTGTCACTGTAGAGACCGCCTGGCCTTGGACTGGGTGACTGCTTTGGAGACAAAACTAGACATGGGAGAGATGGCACTGGTCCATGGCTCTGTTCATTTTCAACATCTTAGTGTTTTGTGTTAGATTGTAATTAGTGTGTACATGTTTCTTTGTATAATTGTTTGTAAACATCGTTCACATTCTCTGTTTTAGGACCCTGTTGATTAATGCTGGAGCAGTACTGAACTTCAAATTGTAAGTAAAAGTCTTCACTCATAGCATGTGTTACATATGTCATACACATAAGGTCTTTGATAGTTGGTATGTGGAATTTAAACATGGAGTTTAGTTACCGTTAGATTTATTGGGCTGTAGTATTACTATCAGCAAAAATAGATAAGCGGGCGAAAAATGAACAACTTAAAACATGCTTTTTTGAACGACTGCTTGTACCATTACAGTTCGTCCGATCCAAACAATCTTGATATCGTTTGAAAGTTTACGATTTCTGCTATTCAAATGTATATACACTATAAATGGATTCCTGATAGTCATTTCTAAAATAAACTATAAACGGACATACAACGGTGCTGGTTCCGGTGTCTTAGACACTACGAACGATGTTGTTTCGTCGACACAGTTCACCAATCTACCGATTGAGGCACCACTATCTGATTTCATGGTATAAGCTCCACCCAATTTCAAGCGGCTGCTAAAATGCCATACGCGAAGTAGGCGTGACATCACAATCATGTATATCAACCAACCAATGCAACACATTTTGACCTGTTGGTTGGCGTACGTTATATATAGTGACGTCACGCTGACGTAGATATATCGGCTTTGCTGCGATCAAAGCACATAAGTTTTGTTGTGGTTTAAAAGTGGGTGGAGCTTATAACATGAAATCAAGAAATGGTGAAGTGCGCATGTCTGAACCTATGCAAATGAGGAAAACAGCGCCGCAATCAGAAGATTATTGTACTGAGTACCCGTCGCCAACATTGTTCAGAACCGTACAGAACACCGAAAACGGCATGATTGTAGGTCCGTTTATAGGTAGGTATTCTATGAACGGTTACCGAAAAATATAAATGACGCTAGAATAACAAAATGTGTATCCTTTCAAATGATACCAAAATCGTCGGGACAGGATGTGCCGTGAGGGTGCTAGTGACCGTAGAATTTCATGTTTTGGATGTGTTCTGAGTTGTTCATTTTTCGCTCACTTATCTATTTTTGCTATCAGTCATATCATATGATATGATAATAGTGCATAAATTTACCTTTACAACCTGAGAATAATGTACGTGTATATAATGTCTATGGAACATGTGTATTATGTCAGGAATTTTTTTTTTTATTTATTCCTATTTTTATTGAATAGAAATTGGATAGACAGTAGTGGTCTGTCTATCCCTGCATAACTGCCTCATTAAATACAATATATTATAATAGTTGATCTATGCTAACTTTTTAATGTAACACGGCAAATAGCATTGTGTAGACATAGTTGATGTTGAAACATATTAATATTTTTGGCAGAAAACGAAGAAATGATGACAAATTTGGAGCCGTTGAACCAACTGCAGGTAAACAATTACACTACTACAAGCAAGCACCCAAAACATTTGTAATGATTGCCATGTTGTATATAACTAATTAATTTAAAACAAAAGCTGCTAGAAATTGCTAACAAAGGAGAAGCATGCCTTTATAAGTAACGTTACTTCTATGCTTCTCCTTTCAAACTTGTCACCCAAAGGTTTTGTATGCCTCATTCACTTGAACTGCTTGATTTCTTTGAATAAACGCTTTAGACTTATTACTATACACAATATTCACAACACATGTGCACCAGGACACCAGCACACAACCATAGTTCAACTGTTAGACACTAGATGCCATACATTATGTGAATATTGTGTAATATTTAATGTTGTGCCAAGTACTAAGATAGCCTTTAGAAAGATTCTCCAAAACCAAATAGTTCATGGCATTAACATACCAAAATGGATGCATAGACATCCCATCCTGGCGGAGTCAAAGGAGTTCCGCTTGATGGAAAATAGTTTTGTTCAATTTAAGAAATATCTAATTGGAAGTCCCAAATGAAAACGCACCACCCCAAATCAACCACGCTATGGGCCTGAACTATAGATCAATGTTTACTCACCACACAGATGCTGTACTTGTTGTGATTGTCTACAGCTTAAAAAACCTTCCTCATTCCAATGTTTTCACTTGTGTCTATCTATTTAAGTATTTTGATGATTTTAACAAAGGTATGTTCTCTTATTATACTAAGCTTATTTAAATGACAAAGAACATGATACACGATATATAAATTAAAGAGAATAATTTCATAGTGGCATTTAAACAAACTATACAAATCCATAGTTTGATTATGAAAATTATAAATCATACTGCAGAACTTTTGTAATAATGTGTTGCTTTTTCACCAGGAGACAAGATCCGGGAGTTTCTACAGAGTCTGCAGTACTTCCGGATATTCATTGGGCTTTGGAACGTCTTTGTATTATTCCTGATGCTCGTGTGAGTATTAGAGGGATAGCATAGTGATAATCCTGCACAGTAATGGGGTATAAAATTATATATTACTTAAATTATATGGTAAGTCATACATGACTAGTACTTTATCGATGCAATACTTATTTGGCTCCAATTCCATGGGAGCCACGACAAACAGTAATTTGTGGAGGCTCTCATTAGAATTATTTTGTGGGGGGGGGGCAGTAAAACCGGCAATGATGTAGTCTGTTTTCAAACATGTTTTACCTAAGTCTTTATTATGGCACAGAAAAAGTATTAAGATCACAAAATTACATCCACTAGCTGTGTGTATCTTGTTGGATGTTATGGTGTAGATATTGTGAATAAACTTGTTAAAGCTTTGTTTTACTTTCTTATGCAGGTTCTTCAGTAACTAGCCCCGTGTCTGTCAACTGCATCGTGATGAGTGTAGTCACGCGTGTCGGGTGCATCCAGGCGTGACGCATTCCCTAAACAATGAAGACAAGATAATGTGTGGCCAAATGGGAAGACATTTAGGTTTTATTTGGGATACACATATTTCGTCAATGATATTTACTAATCTGTATCATATGTAAAGTGCGAAGGTAGTTAGTTTGTAAAAAAAGTTGTTCAGTGGATATGACTAAGTGTTCATATTGTTCTAAATAATATTATGCTTATCCAGTAATAGTAATATTTACTAGTTCATATGTAGTATGTGAATACATACTTGTGAATACACCACATGTAATTTGTTTTTATCCTTTCTGTATGACAGTGAGTTACATTACTATAACTCCATACTTCACTGGTAAGAACTTAGATGCTGGTGAACCATATTGTAGTTATTTGCATTGGCTGGTTTAAACTATGGTATTTATTTTGATAGTAATACTTAAATACGATTGTACCAAAAAGTGACTAATTAAGTAATTAATTCTAAATAAATTAATAACTGTTTATTCCGTTTACTCATCTCATTGTTTACTCATTAATTTAATCGTTTCATAGGGTCATCACAATGAAGTAATACACATTCATTAGTCATGCAGCAATTGACGGTCATCAGACTTACTGATGTCAGTAACTTCGCGTTGATGGTTTACGTATTATCGATTTCCTGGGTCCATTTGGTTGAATCATTGATCGTCGGATCGTCGCTCTTCGTATCGTCTCTCGTCTTGCAGTCGCTCGCCGTACCGACGCTTCTCGCATCGTCTCCCGTCGTTTTGTCACCACTCGCTTCTTCTTTTTCTTGTTGCGCCGTTTCTTCCTTTCCTTCTTAGCCCTTTCAATGTCTGCGTCGCTCAACGGCGAGTCATCACCCCTGCCCATTGTTACGGCAGCGATGGCGACACCAAACCCTATGAGGGTCGACACCATGGCCGTGTAGACGAGCGGCTTGTTGTAGCAGGAACTGTCGTCGCGACACGCCTGCTTGGCCATCGCAGAGCCGACGCACGCGCTCGGGGCGTGGCCGCGGCACGAGCGTCGCCGCACCCGCTCGCCTTCGCCACACGTGTTGCTGCAGACCGACCACGTTGACCAGGCACGCCACCGCGAGGCGACTACCAGGTTCGGCGGCGCCTGCGTGGCTTCAAATAGCTGGTTGGCGCCGTAACCGTGTATTAACTCGCACACGAGGCGCGCTTCGTTCCAGCGAAAGTCCTCGCCGCAGAAGATGCAACGCAGTCGAATCGGATGCCAGTGGTAGTGCATCGGGCACTGACACCTGGGATTGGAACGCAACATAGGTAGTTGAAATGACCGTAGTACATCTAGTAGATGCGTCATTTTTAATTTAAAATTTACTTAGCGGTAAACCTTTTCAACTTAAACCCCGGGTGGTTCTCAGAAGGGGTAGAGTATGGGCAAGATGGGGGGTGGGGGTGGGGGGTGGCGTACAAAAACGTCTTCCACACTGGCGGCCGAACCAAATGGTGTAGAAAATTTGTCGCGCCGCCGGAACTTCAGCTTCTCCCGTGTCTGCTCGATTGGTGATATCGGAAGATTGGGGGAGGGGGGGCTGTTGAACAATTTTCGCGTCGGTCTAACTTCAGCTTATTGTAACCTGAACGGGGGTACATTAGCACATTTGCAAGGGTCTAGGGGGCACGGTCATGTGGGCCCGTTCAAAAAGGCCTACGGGTATGCAAAATTCTAAAGTTCTAGGAGGACACGTGTCACCCAGCCCCCCTTTCGGATCTGCGTATGAGCGCGCGTACGACGCGTCCGCACCTGTAGTTATTGCTGAACAGCCCGGTTCCCGTTCTGTTGCATCCGGTGTCTGCACACGGCTCGCCCTTACACGGCGACGGGCAGAATTCGATGCGGCCCCTCAGTGCACGGCACACGTAGAAAATGTAGGCGGCGGAGACGAGCTGTGGGTCATACACCAGGTATCCGTCCGCGTACGCTTCTGACACTTTGGCCCAGAAGTCGTCGACATCCCCGTCGGCGCGCACATACAATTCGTGGAAGTAGTCGTCGATTCCCGGTTGCTTGGGAAGAAGTGTCAACAATGTCGTGTTGGGCGGGAAGCCGTAGCCCCACAGCTTGTAGGCAGGGTTGGTGAGGTCTTCCCACGACATGAATGGTATCAGGTCAGCCGTCTGCGTTACGTGCATCGCCACTACCGCGATCACAACCACGTGGCAAGAGAAGCGAAACCCCAATGTCATTGTGGTGCGCTTCATCTAAGACCGACGTTTGCGTTGGCAAGGCCTTGAGCTATGTAAATTAAGTTTGACTATACTATAATGTTCTCCCACGTTTGTGTGTACATTCATAAGCGTCATCCAAACTTACGCGCTTCGTTGGTGTAATGACGTGAACGTTTTCTGTGTGCTCTGTGACGTGCGTTTACGTAAACGCACGTCCGCACGTTGTGATGTAATTTATGTATCCAGATGTCGCGGTGTGCGTACGTCACAATCAAAATGTTGCCCTCAAGCTTTGCCAACGATGTTGATAACGGTTAAATATACGAATTACATTGCTATTGTGGAATGGCATCCCATATATCAAACATATCCGTACACAGTTATCACCTTAAAACTGTGCCTTGCGTTTTTGTCATACAAGAAATACTTCTGGGGGCCGTAATTTCAATACGGCTAAATGCACGAATGCACCACATATTCGTAGTTTGATAGCTTGACGGAGGTTTTGCTAGGCAACAGGTCACCTGATGAGTAGGTCAATTGACCTATCCAGTACGTCGCGGTTCGCGTACGTCACAATCAAAATTATGCGCGGCCTTGATTGTAAGCGAACAAGTTGCACTTACCTTCTAAGATCATGCAGTCTGGCCGCGGGCGCTCAGAACGTCTAAACAAATTGCCTCACCAGAAATGACCAAATGAACAAACAGCTGGCATATTGTCCGTCATTACTAGCAGCCACAGCAGCAGCAGCAGTTGTTGTAGTGCAGCAAACACCCCAGTTGTGGCGACGCACGAACGCGCGCGCGCGCGCACACACACACACACACACACACACACACACACACACACACACACACACACACACACACACAAGACGCAGACAAGACAAGCACAGCGGTTAGTGGTAGAGGCTAAATGCCATGTCCTGTCCATGCAGGCAACTACCTGTGCACTACAAGTCTCACGATATTTTCAAATGTAATCGCACCAAGGACCCAAACAAATACAACATTCAGGCAACTACCTACGCCCCCAACCTACGTTCACTTACTGCCCCTTGCCGGATCAGATTATGTTTACACATTTTTTTAATTCAAAATTCGCATCAGTTGGCCTTCTCGTAAATTATAGCTAGGTTATAGTGCAGACGACGATCATTTGTGTCGGCGATGTATTCTGGAAGATCACCGGGTTCACATCACCAGCAATGACACAAAGACTGTGTAAAATGATACCACCCATTACTATTTCATTAATTTCTTGCACACTTGTAATGTCAATGCTCAGCTTCAACCTCCTGAACCGAGCTTTCAGCATTCCAAAAGCCCCCTCAACAACGTGTCTCCTCCGGGATTGGGCAGTGTTGAATGCTAGTTGGGCTGCGTTTAAATTGCCAACATTGCGGTAGGGATTGAGCAGTCAGCGTGTGAGAGGGCAGGCAGCATCACACGTGACGTGAGCGTGCCACACCGCAGAACTCGTTGCTGCCGTAAAGGTGATTGTCTTGTGACATAAGCGTCATGACGCCTACGTGACTGCCCTATGTTTACATTTATCAACATAGCATTATGTCCAACAACGCGTCCAAACAGAGAAAGAAACTCTTTATGATTGTTGTAAATGTTGGCGTCCACGAGGGAAGTAGTGATGGGGATTTGACACCGATCACCAGCCCCCACCGTCCCTGGACAGTGTCTGGTGCGTCATTATTGAACATAATATTCACATAATGTCAGCACTTAAATCAGTTGGCCAGGTCACAGTTTGTTTCATCAACTGGCTGATGATATCAATTGAAACCTCACGCCAAGTTGTAATTACTGCAAATTCCAGAACACAATTTTTTTTGCTGAAATATTGACATGGTGCATATTGACATTTCTTCGCTGGCTCTATGGCGGATCTTCCAGTTTATGTCATAAGTTTTGTCATTGACGTAATTAAAAATAGCCATGGAAACCGGAAAATCTCTTCTAAACTGTCGTGGCACGTATACAGGAACTGTCTCTTTCCAGCAGCTTCACAACCTTTGCGTGATCATCGCGTAATCTGTAAGAACTTCAAGGTCAAAATAGAAATATTAAAATACTATGCAATAATTCCTTTTAAAGATAAATAATAACAATATGTTATACATCCATATGTAGTATTTAATATAGCAAACCACTATAAATGACAATCCTAAATAATAATGCTAATGATAATAATGGGTTTAAAAAAACCTGCTAATAGGTACTAACAAGATACAGTTAAGAACATTTTATACAATTAGTCAAGTTAAAAATGAAATGTGTATAAAAGACAATTAAATATGTTGAATTAATAAGTTAAATTAATTAATTAACTTAAAGCCAAATAATTGAAATGTCAATTCTGCTATATAACAACATCGAACAAAATCACTATATTAAAATGTGATTATTATGTTAGTGCTGGTTTATTGTATATTACATAGGTATATTGATACGATTATTGTTTGCACGTGCACACAGTTCTACACTAGCTAACACGTGTATTAGAGTACAGTGAGTACACACACACACGCACGCACGCACGCACGCATGCACACACACACACACAATTATATATAGTCACTGCTGTGTCAAGTTTTATATGAATAGAAGTTTAAATAAGATCTCAAAAAGTAGTCCGAGTATGCAGTTGACATACATTTCAGTAGACATTATGTTGTAGCCTGGGTTGGATTAATTATCAGATACCGTCCAAAGTCATCACAGCACACCTTATTAAACTAGCATTCTGAAGAACTCATCCGCGGCGTAGTCCATGAAAAGAGTGGGAGTTCCTATTTCACTGTCACTGACTTCAACTTGTCAGTAGAAACTCGCTCATTAAGACTGTTCTATAGCCAATATCCGAAGTTTCCACTCATCGTGTGCCCATCTTGTTCCTTGTTCTTCACATTGCACGATAAATGCGAAATAGAGCATTATTCTTCATTTGACACGGCTCACAAGTTAATTTCTATGTGGACGTGCTATTGTTTACGTGTACCCACGTCTAACCGTCTAAATATTGGGTGCACTAGCTACGGCGAAAAGACGCGCGCGGTGAGACATGTAGCGTAGAAGCAGGGGAGCGGTTAATCCAGGGTATTCTACATATCTATGATAATATATACTATTTCATGAAAATACACACCAAATGATAATACAAAATAATATTACAAAAGTCATAACATAACAATATGTCAATATATAACATGTATTGCAACGTAATGTATAAAAACGTAACATGAAAACGTGTTATTTATAAGAATATTATTTAAGCAACACATCAAACCAAAACGGTTATGGTATTTAGGGAACAGTCATTACATATTATATAATGTGTGGTGTGAACGGGATTTCGGTGGACCCACCCGGATTTCTGCCCTACATTCACATCGTGCAATAACAACTAAGCTCATCCACAATGCATTACGCCTGTTCCCTTGGGATTGGCTTGGTATGTTTGCAAAGTCCAAAAGCACTCGTAAGTAGCACTATACCTTTTTGTGGACGTTGTGAACTTGTGCAACCACCCGATAAAAAGACATCGATACCAGGTTAGTTATATGAACTGAAAGTATATAATGTCAATGCTTATACGAAATGTAAAAGGCAGTTTCACAGTATCATAGGCCACTAGTGTCTCATGCGGGCACATTTTCAAAATCACTTGATTACTCCGATTTTAGTATAATTTGAAACCATGTTCCTTATATTTATGTAGGCACAACACTAGAAGGCTACAAGCAGTGCGTGTATCACACAATAACAGAAACAATTGCAGTCCACGGTAACTGTGTGTTATTTGGATATTGGAAATATCAAGGCAACACACTTTATGTGTAATGCAATTTGTTTGTGTTTCAGCACAGAACAAAACAGCAATATTGCCAGTAACATCATTTTATGGGAAAACTCAACACGTTGTCTTACATATCATCCTGATGGTACATAATAGCACTTTTGTGCAACTGATCACCACCATTTACAAAAATGTAACCCTTAATATCTTGCTAGCTAAACATATTTCAACAGAGATTGAAATATGATTTATAACACTAATCATCAAGCATGTTTAAACACTTCCACAATAGCATTTATAGCTATGGCATCAGCTTATGTTATTATCCCATCTCTTACAGTCTGGGTCGGAGTGGACATTTATTTTTGGACATCAAAGAAATTCTACTATGCTGTTCAAAAATAAACTGAATTCAATTTTTTTTTCTCTCGTTCTTCATATCATTCTTCCCCTCGTACTTTCTCTCGTTCTTCCTCTTATTTTTCCTCTCGTTCGTCCTCTCGTACTTCCTCTTATTCTTCATCGCGTACTTCATTTCATTCTTCCTCTCCTTCTTCCTCTAATAATAATAATAATACACTTCTAGATCGCCTATATCCCCACGAATTTAAGCTCAGAGGCGCAACATACAAGAGTCGATGGGAAAAGTCGTTAACATGGACAAGCAAGAGTCGTCATTAGAGCAAGGGACCGCTGAAGGTTAGGGTGGGAATGCAATTTCAAATAAATAAGTCTTAATTTTTTACGAAGGGTAGCTATAGTCTCAGATGATTTTAAAGTGATGGGGTGTTGATTCCAGATTTTTGGTGCAGCTACAGAAAAAGCACGTTAGCGAATATTAAGGTTGGTTTTCCGAACAAAAATTATTATGAAACAGATGATCTGAGATTCCTGGGGATATCGGAAAACCGAAGTAGACTAAACAAATAGGATGGGTGTGGTGTAGAAAGGGTATGGTATGTGATACTGGCTAACTTGAATTGTATTCGTTGTGCAATTGGAAGCCAGTGTAACTGTTTAAGTAGGGGCAGAGATGGTGAGAAACGAGATGCTTTTAGTACCTCACGTGCTAAACAATTATGTACACGTTGGAGTTTAGCTAAGTCCTTTTTAGCAATATCATTTAGGAGTGAGTTGCAGTAGTCAAGGCGACTGCTAATTAGAGATACTGATATTGTTTTAGCAGTAGATAAAGACAAATGACGCCGAATTCGACGGAAATCACGTATATGGTAGAAACAGGATTTACATACTTGAGAAATGTTCTGATGAAAGCTGTGACAGAAATCCCAAAATGTATATGGAGGCGATGTAAAAGAATGTCGTGATCTACTGTGTATCTATTATATTAAAACCTTAATTGGCGGGAACATGGGCGGATGTAGATCACGGTTGAATTGTTGGTGCAGAAAAAGCGAAAAAAAACAAGTGGAAATATTGATCAATAAGTATTATTCTTACCGTACTATTATTCATAAAGTAACACTAGACATATATTGTGTAACAGTTGTGCTTAAAGTATTTAGAACACTTTAGTCTAGTGAGTGATGATAGGGTAACTTAGCCTTCGATAAGTTGTATGCAAGATTTAACAAACCTAATTATGTGGTAGAATATATAGGAGATAAAGTAACAACAACCACCAACGTACTTACATAAGATAATATCTGTGTAAGTCAGTACTTGCTAGATACTTTGATTAGGTAGCAATGTTGTTAAAATTAAGTAAGGGCGATAGTCGGGCGAACTCTAGATTGTTTATATAGCTAGTGTCCCAGGTATTCGCTAGGGCGCGGCATAACCTAAATAAATATAGCAGCCTAACGTAACGAAATTGATTGTATTTAATTTAGGTCACTACCGGTAATGTTAGAGTTCGTGATAGGATAGATAGTCAGCTGTGTAATTAAAATCTGTAACATAAGGTGTGCTGTAGTACACAGGAAACGGTAATTATAAAGACTAAGCTATTTAAAACTTGCAAGCGGCAAGTCAAGGCAAAGCGACACTTGGTGTGCGATCACTGCCACAGCTGGGTGGATTTTGCGTTGTCCGGCTGTGGGAAGTCATGGGCAGAAACCAAGGAGGAGGAATTCTCCTTTCAGTCCATGGGGTGTTAGGAGGTGGAGTGTCTGCAGAAGGAGATAGTTAGGTTGACATATATTGTGAAGGGGATGGAGATGAGAATTAGCAAGGAGACATCTGGAATGGAGAGAGACGACAGGGAGAAAGGTGGGAATACTGCAAGACTGAAGGAGAATAGCAATGGCAAGAGGACTAAGGAAAGGAGATTGAGGGGAGGGAAGGTGATTGAGGAGAAGAAATGGGAAAATCGACGACAGAAAACGTGACGAGCGTGAAGGTGACAGGGAGGAAGTGACCGTAGAGAAGGAGGGAGGGAAGATGGGACGGGAGAGGAGAGAAGAAAATGAGATGGGAGGAAAGATGAAGGGACGAAAGGAAGTGAGAGCAAATGTGATAGAAGAGAAGTCGATAAAAGGGACGACGAAGGAGGAAAGGTGACAAGAGAAAAAGCGACAGGAAAGAATGAATCGGAAGAGAATGTGACAGGAGAGAAGACGGCAGGGGGGAAAGACAACAACCAGACAGATGCAAAACCCCAGAAGGAGCTACTCTGAGGCAGTGATTGATGGGGCAATGAGGAAAGAGAGGGTGTTTATGGGCGACTCCATTATGAGTAAGACGGACAAGACACTAAGCGAGGGGAAGGACGTCGTTGTTTGTCTACCGGGGGCTAGGATAGAACATATGACTGAAAGGGTAGAGAAGGTATTGGGGCACGGCAAGGGAGGGTCTATACTAGTATACGTAGGAACAGATAATGCAGACAAGGAGGGAACATCTGGGGTAGTACAGAAGTATAGACAGTTAGTGAGGAAGCTAAAGAAGACAAGAGTTGAACAGATTACTCTCTCAGGAATTTTGCCGGTAATTGGAGGAAGAGGGGCAACGTATAGAAACTGCAAGAGGATAGCGATTAACGCACTAGTTGAGCAGATGTGTGAAGAAGAGGGGGTGCGATTCACATAGTTATGGGGAAACTTTGTTGGGAGGGAAGATATGTACATGAGAGATGGCCTCCATCTTGGTGGAAAGGGGGCAGCAGTATTCTCAAAGAACTTGCTGCGATTTGTTGACACTGGGACAAGTTGCATCTATTTAAACTAGATTCGCAGGGGGGACTCACAGAGAAGCCTGAAACTGGATGCATAGATAAAGACAGCACAAATAAATCAGCAAAGAACAGTCTAGAAATCTCTTCTTAAACTGGATATAAATGTGTTTGTTTAAATGCAAGGAGTATAGTAAACAAAAGAAATGAACTAAACATTATGGTAGAAAATATTGACCCTCACATAATAGGTATTACCGAATCATGGACCACCACCGATTTTTCAGATGCCGAATTGGGATTGACAGGACATGTAATGTTTAGGAAAGATAGAATAGGAAGAAAGGGAGGTGGAGTTATTTTATATATTAAAGAATCTATCCAGACTTATGAAATAAAATTAGAAAGAGAAGCAGATTGCGAAGAAGCTGTTTGGTGTAACATAGTTACAGGAAACTCAACGTTAACAGTTGGGTTAGTTTATCGAATTCCAAACATAAGCATAGAAGAGAATGAAAAAATACCAAATGCTACAAAGGAAGTAGGCAGATGGAAATCTCTACAGAATACGGCGAGTGAGGACGACAAGTTTTTAGTTTTAGTACAAGATACTTCCCTTTCTCAACATGTACTAGAACCAACCAGAGGTGAGAATGTGTTAGACATTGTTTTGTCCTCACAGAATTAATTAGTTGACAATGTCAAGATCAGTGAGCCACTGGGGAGTAGTGATCACACACCAGATACATTTTACCATCAAAGCAAAACCCGAAGGGAATAGTAAAAAGCAGTATAGGAGAAATTTCCACAAAGGAAGGTACAAGGACATGAGGAAATATTTAGCAGAGATAGACTGGAATAACACACTGAAGAAACAGATAGCAACATAATTCTGGAATATCTCAAAGAGTTAAATTAAGTGCATAGTCAATAAATTTGTTCCCTTCAAAAACAAGGGAAGCGGTCCAAAAAGAAACACTTATCGAAAGAAGCCATTAGAAAAATTAAGTATAAACAAATGATGTGGAAGTCATATAGATGTACTGGAAATTATGAAGACTACAACATTTATAAAGAAGCACTTAACCAAGCTACAGCTGAAATTATACATTCAAAGAGAAGCTATGAACAAAAATTAGCTAGTGATATAAAACATGGCAGCAAAAGTTTGTATGGGTATGTTCGAAGCAAACAGAAAGTTCAGGATAAGGTCGGTCCTCTAGAAGATAGTGCTGGAAATCTAATATCAGAGGGATTCTTAATGGCAGAAGACCTGAATGATTATTTTAGTTCAGTGTTTACCAGGGAAGATATTAGTTCACTGCCAGTACCAGAGGCTAAGTTCAAGGGGGCAGATTAAGAATATTTAGGATAGTTAATTGTAACCCCGGAAATGGTAGCTAAGAAAATAAGGGCCATGAAGGATAACAAATCACCTGGAGTGGATGGGATTCCGCCCAAACTACTATTGGAAATTGTAGAACAAACTAGCGTGCCACTTGCAATAGTTTTCAATTTGTCATTAGAAGAGGGAGTGGTTCCTTTAGAATGGAAAGAGGCAAACATTATACCGTTATTTAAAAAAGGTTCGAGAAACAAGTCAGAGAACTATAGACCAGTGAGTTTAACATCAGTGATTTGCTAATTATTAGAAAAACTAATTTAAGATCACATGGTGGATTGTCTTGTTAAACGTAACTTGATAAACCCATCTCAACATGGGTTTTTAAAAGCGAGGTCATGCATAACAAATATGTTATGTTTTTTGGAAGACATCACTAAGTGGGTAGATGAGGGATCACCAGTAGATATCATCTACTTATATTTTCAAAAAGCTTTCGACAACGTACCACATCAAAGATTACTGCTTAAACTAAAGGTACATGGCATAGGAAATGGTATAATAAACTGGATAGAAAAACGAGTTGATGGGGATGGTTCAAACTGGAAATCGGTATTGAGTGGGGTACCACAGGGATCAGTACTAGGACCTATATTATTCTTAATATATATCAACGATTTGGATGATGATATAACACGCAATTTGCGGATGATACAACAGTGTTTAGAAGGATTAAAAGTGATGGAGATAGACAGCATTTACAAGATGATCTTGACAGGTTGATCAAATGGTCTGAAAAGTGGCTAATGCTGTTCAATTTTGGGAAATGTAAATGCCTCCACACAGGACATGGGAACGAAGATGTAGAATATACAATGGGGGGTAATGTTCTAAGTACTACTGTAAAAGAAAAGGACCCAGGGTTAACCATTAGGGCTGATATGAAGATTTCAGAATAGTGCGGAATTGCAGCTTCAAAGGGAAATCAAATCCTTGGATTAATTAGGCGAAGTATAGCGTATAAGGAAAAGGAACAAATAATACCGCTGTACAAAACAATAGTAAGGCCTCATTTAGAATAGTATATACAAGCGTGGAGGCCATATCGCAAGAAGGTCATAGATATGTTAGAAAGAGTACAGAAGAGAGCAACTAAAATGATACCAAAATTGAGGGATTTTAGTTACGAAATTCGCCTAAAAGAATGTGGTTTAACAACACTAGAGACCAGGAGATTGAGAGGAGATCAGATAGAAATGTTTATAATAATGATTGGTTATGAAAATATTAATATAAATATTTTTTTCACTTAAGAAAGATAGAAGGACTAGAGGACATGAAGTTACATTAGTAAAGGAGCAGTGTAGATTAGATCATTTTCACAAAGGACTGTAAATGAATGGAACAGACTATCTGCTGATTGTGTGGGTGCTAGTAGCGTATGTTTAAAAATAAAATCGGCACATGCCTCAGAAGGGCAGGATACACATAGATAAAATGGTTGGACTCTCGATAAGCCAAAGGGCTTCCTTGTCCACCTGCCACCTAGAGTTAATTATTTGGGTGACAATCTTGTTAAATCAAAAGCAGCTGATTTATCTAGTAAGGTTTGGACAGTCGATTTGCTATTATCCATATTGCGTACAATGCCATGGTGCTGCGTATGAATATGTTCATGGAGTCGATTTGCAACAATCTTTTCCAATACATTCGATAGATTGGGACGGTGATTCTTAAGAGCATTTTTGTACAGACTGTTTTTTAATAGGAGGATTGTCAAGAGCTTGCTTGAACTCATGTGGAACAACACCATGACCATGCTGCATTGACATGTTTATAGTATTTGTAATAGTTGAACCAGTTGATCAATGCAACTTTTCAGTAGAAATGTTGCCCTCCAATTGCACACACCTTTCACAGTCGACAAAAATACACATCAATCGTCTCATAAAATTTAGATTTCCACCCGCCATTGGCGCTCGCCACAAAAACAAACATTCACGTTCACGTTTAATGGGGGGGCAGAACCATATATCTGCCTCCCCCCCGGAAAAATTCCAGGTGGGCAGCTGCCCCCCATGCCCCACTGTTCCCGTGCCTATGAATGCGGTTCCACTGCTTCCAGTTCACTAGCAGCAACAACAAGTAAATTATTACACTTATTTGGATTACGTTTGTATAATTTGTTTTTCGGTAGTATCATGTCACACAGAATAAATTACATCACATAATTCCTTTCTGAAGATGAGTATGTTATAATGGTTTTTAATGTACAACATGTTGTCACAATTAAAATAAACGAATCACAATTCTTTGACTTAGTCAATAATTCTTACAATGCCGCTGCAACAGAGGCGTAATCTACATGTGGGTTGTCATCTTCTATGAATTTCTCAATCAATGTCTGCGCTACTCCAGGTACAACTACTCCGTCCATGTAAACCATTTCCTGTAGAATATTAGTACTGACGAATAAAATAATACAATACGCAGCTTAAAAACAATATGCAATTCACAGTTATTTCAAAGTGGGCCAAAATCACCTGTATCGCCCGCTACCATGCGCACAAAATCACCTGTATCGCCCGCTATCATGCGTACAAAATCACCTGTATCGCCCGCTATCATGCGTACAAAATCACCTGTATCGCCCGCTATCATGCGTACAAAATTCCAACAACATGTACATGCACAACATAGTAATGAGAGAGATGTGCTCGACTTACAGACACACCAGGGCAGATGTACACAGTCTCCCGCTTTAGGGTACATCTCCCGCCTTATCTTCGATTTTGCTTCAGTTCAGTAACGAAATTTACTTCCAAACCGGTATTTGAAGGTAGAAAAAAATGTGCACTGATTTGTAGACTTTAAACCGCCGATCCCCAATTATACGTTTTATAACAAAGGTTAGCGTTTACCGGCTACAAGTACGTCCACTATTTCACTAATATTTATACAGGTCAGGGGCTACACAGTTATAAATAAATAAATAAACGTACTCGTACAGCGCCCGATCAATAAAAATTGCTCTCGAGCGTTTTACATCCATGCACACACATATAATAGTAATTAACATAAAAAACATGCTAACTAAGAAATAAACATATAAGAAATATAACATTACCTTACATATAGTTATTAAACAATTTAAAAAGAGATCATTAAAAAACTGTTCAATAAATACATATATATTAAGACATTCTTAAAAACTACATTAAATACAGTCATTTATACAAGATATAAATGACTGTATATATAAATATGGTAATAAATTAATAAAACAAAATATATTTATCTAAACAAAGCACATAAAATGTCCTCGTCGGTGAATTACCAAAAAAAACGCTTGTTTAAAAAGGTGACTCTTCAAAAGTGTTTTAGACACTTGTAATGGTGTTGCTGTCCTGAACGTAGGAGACAAATTGTTCCATAGAATTTATTATTATTATAAAGCATTTAATGAGCGCCGTGTGTCCGGGTAACAAATATGCTCAAAGGCGCTGACAATCGTAGAGTGTAAGTAAAATACATTAAATGACCTAAAACATATTAAATATAAATATTAAATAGAAAGGTAAACGAATATGATTTAAAAGTAGCATACAAAAATTACATAAAATGTCAGTTAGATAAACCTGAATAAAAATAAATATATATATTTACAAGTTTATATATTATACATAAATTAAATGAATTAGCCGTTTAAATACCTAAAATAAATAATGTGCTTAAATAAAATAAAATAAATACATATAATATGCTAATTAAAAAATAAATCAATAACTGCAATCTAAGTACATAACAGAATATCAACATTGCAAAAATGTCACTGATGCGGACTGAAAAATTCTTTGAAGGCCTGTCGAAATAAGTGTGTCTTTAAGAGTGATTTGAAAGTGGCAACGCAGTTTGCATACCTGACTGCATAAGGCAGGGCATTCCACAGGATCGGGCCAGCCACCGAGAAGGAATATGCTAGAACCGCCGAGCAAACCGCGAAACGGTGACCACCATGAGTGACAGTTTGTGAGGCCGGTACGAACAAAAGGCGTGGCTGCGAGGCAGATCGTAGAGTTCTGTTGATGGGTTCTGATAGATTCTGTACTAATTAAATCACTTACGTAGTCCGGCGCTAGACCATTCAAGGCACAATACGTAAACAGCAGCACTTTGTAGGTCGGTCTCAAATAAACGGGTAGCCAGTGTAAACGCTGCAACACGGGCGTGATGTGTTCGTATTTAGGCAAGCGGCACAGTTCTGCGCCAGTATGTGTATGACCATCGCCAGCATTGCGGGTAAGATCCGCATCGCCAACCTCACAAATACTATACGCATCCTCAGACGAAACGAACATTTCTGCCAAATTCGTGAAGTATTCGTGCCAGACGTCGACACAGACACACTTCCCATCAAACCTGTAGTCTTCTTCAACGTACGTTCTCACAGCATCGATACCAAATCGACCAAGCACTCCGCCACGATCCAAATCGACCCAGATGAGAGATCTGCATTTTGCACCATCGTGGAAGAATACGACGATGTGTTCGACCCGAACTACTGCGGCTACAACGGAAATGTTGGGCCATTCGAAGCCGTCGTGAACATGGGGCCAACGCAACCACCGCAACGCAAAGGACGCATACCGCAGTATGCGCGGGAACAACTCGTTGAACTCCAACACAAGTTTGAGGAACTAGAATTTATAGGCGTGTTCGTCCGTCCTGAAGACGTCCCCATCACAGTCGAATATCTCAACCCATCGTTCCTAATCAAGAAACGTAACGGAGGCTACAGACTGGTAACGGCATTCACAGATGTTGGTCGCTACACCAAGCCACAGTGCCAGACGTAGACAGCACCCTACGTAAAATCGCGCAGTGGAAATACATAGCGACCACTGACCTATCCAACGCATTCTACCGCGTCCCTTCCGAAAAACACACGAGTTGCAGGTGATTGACAGACATGATTCGTGTCAAGACGACGTGCCGGACCCGATGCCGCCGCCACCCGTACCGTTAAAGTTGTCCGAACCCGCGATACAGCCACACGTCAATGAACCCCCCGATCTGGACGAATCCCCCGATTTGGACGAACCCCCGGCGACACCTGACGTACAAGAGAACAGTGTTGTTAAACCCCGACGGTCTACTAGAGATCGCCGGCCTCCTAAATATTTAAGCGACTACTCCACGTAGAAAAGGAACAAACGGACATGGAGAAAATAAACCACGCCAGTATGTGTATGACCATAGATAGATGCGCCGCCTGACGGACTGTGTGTCAAGCCCTGGCGCCTCGTGTTGAATCATCGGCCATGCTTGATTTGCTGTTTGTTGTGTGCGCGTAGGCCTCGATAAGTATCCTTAATAAATCGTTCTACTCTTTGCATTGGTGGTGTCTAATTGCTCGGAGCTTCAGTGTAAACCTATTGACTATAGTGGCGCTGCACCCTTTGTAGACGTTGCATCACCGTGTGTGGGAGACCATAAAGAAGTGCATTCCCACAATCTAAACGGGATGTCACTAGTGCGTGAACAAGTGTCTTGCATGATTCTCCCGTCAGATGTGGCCGAATTCACCCAATGTTTCTAATATGATAGTATCAACTTTTCAGTGTTGGCAATTTGCTGTTCCATTTTTAGGTTGCTATCAAATAGCACACCCAAACTGCACACACACGATGACGGTTGAATTCGAAGGCAGGCTACTGTAATGTATACATTGGCAGGCAGACTGTCGCTTTTCTTCACTGGAGAACAAAAAGATCGCCTTGGATTTCTCTGTGTAAAGTTTTAACTCTTTTCATACGACTTATCCGGAACGGATGCAACTAATCGTTCAACGTTCAATTCAGTGACTGCCTCAAAGCAGATTAGTGGGACACCACTGAATGCCGCGTCGTTGCTCATAGCAGCCAACGTAATGTCCGAACGATCATCACCGCAGTCGACAATGTATTTTCTGATGTTAGAAACTTTCTCAATAAAGTGATCACCAAAGCGTTGCGCCATGTCCACCGGACACACATACGATAGCATTGTCGTTATGCCACTATTGCCCATGAGGTTTCTTGTGTTGCAAAATATTGTTTTGGTCATTTTTGCAGTTGGCTATCTTAGCCGTGTAGTAGTTTTTGCTTTGTGTTAACCAGTATATTGTTGAAGACCAAGCATTGAGCGCGATACGCCTGCCGCTGTACCCCAAGTCGGGATTGCAGCCACTTGCGTCCAGCACGCCGTCGACGCTGTTTCTCGTCACGAAGCTCATCAGTGTACCACGGACAGTCCGTTCGCAATGTTATGGTCGTTTTCCGGAGTGGGGCATGTTTGTCAACAAGCCGTAAACCATTCTTGTATGTGGCATGTAACTAACGGATGCGTCACTGTTTATGTCATGTAGCAAAGAGGTAATGTCACGTTTTAAATCGAAAAGACGTATATGACGCAAACGCCGAAAAACTCTCTTTACGCATTCGAGCAGGCTTTGTGGCATTTACACAGAATTTGATGGCCATATGATCACCGGATGGATTACCATGTGTGTCCCATAAGCGCGGGTCGTACACACGCAGTCGAACGATAACAACATCCAGGAGGTGACCTTTATTGTGCGTGGCATCTGTAATTACTTTATTCATGCCCCGGTCTGTGAGCGTCTCAGAAAAATGCCGTGCGTCAGGATCTGATATAACGTCATGATGGAAGTTCAGATAGCCGGTAATAACGATGTCACGAGGGTCCAGCATCACGGTGTCCAAGTATGCCGATCCCTGCTCGAAGAAAACAGACGTTGTGAAGCCGTTTCGTTTAGACGATGGAGGGCGGTATATAACACCCAGTGTGAACTTGGCGCCACGTGTCGTAATGTAATAGTCGGCATGTTCAAAATGGGTGATTTTCGGCCTATTACGACTTGATGACATATTCTCAACTTTCATGCCGGATTTGTACATTAAGCCCATTCCATCGCCGCGCTTCTGGGCAGGTTTTGACGCAGCATCGAACTTGTAGCGAAAGGTACGTTGAAATGTGTAGCCAGATGGCACAAGTTCTTTTATCACCTGATTGTCAGTGTCTGTTTCAAGCCAGGTTTCTGTCAACGCTAATATGTCAATGTCCCTGAAATTACCAGGTCTGCCAGCGACAGTCTGTGGCACGCCACATGCATAATGTTTAAATTTACCAGGTGGACTGCATTATTTGCTCTGGCAACATTTGCAGCTCGTGTAGCATAGACCAAATGGTCAGTAATCTGCGTTGGGATCGCGCGCTGTTTGCGCGTGCCCCCTCGTTTGCCATGCAAGGTTGGACGTGTCGCAGACAATCCCAGACGACTTATTAATGAATATATCGCATCGGGTAACCGGGGAGTGACACCCCTGGAGCACTTCTAGAATGAAAGTAGCTAAAGTCATACCTATATTTAAAAATGGTTCAAAAACAGAATTTAACAACTATAGACCAATATCCTTGTTGTGTCAATTTTCCAAAATACTTGAAAAACTCTATAATAAAAGACTCGAAGAATTTATTGATAAAAATGATATCTTATCCAACAGTCAATACGGCTTCCGATCCTCAATGTCCACCTCACATGCATTGATTGACCTGGTCGAAGAAATTAGTACATCATTAGATAAACAAAAATTCATACTTGGCGTTTTTGTTGATTTAAAGAAAGCATTTGACACCGTAAATCATTCAATACTAATAAAAAACTAAATTTCTATGGTGTTCGTGGTGTGGCTGAGAAATGGGTAGAAAGTTATCTAAGCAATAGAAGTCAATTTGTCAAAATAGATGAATGTTCATCTAATCTCCTAAATGTGTCATGTGGAGTACCACAGGGGTCTGTGCTAGGCCCAAGACTGTTCATTTTTTATATTAATGACATATGTAATGTATCAGAACTTGTTAAATTTGTGTTGTTTGCAGATGATACCAACATATTATATTCTGACACGGATGTACATAGACTAAAACATGTTGTTAATTGTGAACTAGATAAACTATATATACATGGTTCACCGTTAACAAATTGTCTCTGAATATATCAAAAACCAACTACATTATCTTTGGTAACCGTAAGATAAATATTGACTTAGATATAACATTTTGCAATCACAGAATTAATAGAGTTAACATGACAAAATTCCTTGGAGTAAACATTGATGAAAAACTTGCATGGAAATATCATATAAACAGTGTGAAGACTAAGCTATCTAGAATAGTTGGAGTAATGTATAGAGCAAGTCATATCCTAGGAAACAAAAGTTTACTTACTTTATATTATTCACTCTTCTTACCAATAATGAGTTACTGTTGTGAAGTTTGGGGAACTACATATATCACCAATGTACATTGTATTACAATCTTACAAAAGAGGGTGATTAGACTGATATATGGTGTTGATAGGCTTCACCATATCAATACGTTATTTAATAGATGTAGAGTACTAAGATTCCAAGACTTAATAGATTTTAAGATCTTGTCAATTATGTATAAAGTGTATAACAATTTACTAGTACCTGTCAATGTGCAGTGTTTGTTTACTAAACAAACTTCCTCACACTCCTCCCGAGTTCAATATCAATATGTCCGACAATGTGTTCGAACTAACGTTAAACTAAAGTGTTTAGCAATCTATGGTGTAAAACGCTGGAATTCATTACCTTCCAGTACTACAATGGTGTCAACATTTCATGCATTTGTTTGTAAATTAAAAAGGAACATGATCGAGAAATATAACTAAAAATAGGTCATTGGTCAAAAACTGTATATTCAATTCTAACTTACACTACACTGTTATCAATAAGTGAGCATATCGCAAAAAAATATATAAATTATTAATTGTCAAATAAGTACTACTATCAATGTGTTATTTTTTGTATTTATATTATAATAGCCAATAATAACTAACATTGTACTATTATGTAATATCTGCCATATTCCACGTGTTGTATGTAAATAATTCTTAGGGGTATACAAATACAAGAGTTTCTTCAGTATACCCCTTTTTTCTGACATACTCATTCTGATATACCAAATACACTGTATGTATCTTTTGTTGGAAAAATAAACATTTACTTACTTACTTACTTACATCGTCGTACAATTAAGTCTGTCAAATTATGTAACTCACGGGAGTTATCAGATCTGCTGGGACCTGAAGTCGACCACCAACTTCGTCAACGTCACGGATAGCTGACGGCATTAATTTATAACATTTAAAAATCATAGACAACGTACACTGTCTTGACGTATAAAAAGTGTAGTTTCACAAACAAATAATGATATTTGTGATCCACAGTTCAGCGTAAATCCATTGAAAAACATAATCATTTCCTGAGAACAATTTGGCCCGCTGCCTGTTAGGCGCTACCATACCAGACCAGCGTTTACACGTGGGACACTCCTAAATAACTTTTTCCATATAATTATGTTGTTATGTTGGGCGATTCTGATTGGTAATTTTTTCAATAGTTCGAAGGTATTTCTAATTTCATGGTCACGTGGTCTTACGCTTTGTTGCCAAAATCTATTGCCAGACCGATAATCGAATAATTTATTTTACCGATTTTAAATTTTCATAAACCGGCTGAACGTCAAGGTTTTTAAAATGATTACTCATTCTAAACCCAACTACACTGCCTAACCCAAATGTCACGTTGAAATGCACCATAATAAGTAAATACACCTTAAAATGGGACATCATCTGGCCATGGTGCGATTGGCATTTCCGCACGACACCCCCACCCAGCGGTACAGCGCGAGGCTCGTGGCGCCAGATCCTCATCTAACGCCACCGCACAATGAAAAACGGTAGATCTACTGATTTTGTGCACTACAACAACTTAGCCTTGGGCTTGGCACCTCTGAGAGTTGGATAATCCATATTCGGGGCCCGGATCACGTGGGTCGAGAGTCCCGATCACGTGTTGGGCACGCCCGACTGTAGTCAATCAAGACAGCTCTCTTTTGTAGATGTCGGACCACGCTATAATAATTATTTGTTAATTAATTTGTGCCATGGTACCTACACGAGGAATTCTAGTTCAGGACATTCTTGAGAACATAAACCTGCAAAAATGCAATTCATATTAGATTTCTAGGCTCAGCATAATAAGACCTGTTGACTGCCCGACTAATTGGATACGTCCACGTTCTGCGTCAGTAACACCTCTTCTATCAACATATTGTTATAGCATCTTTGGTTCGGAGCGTATGTGACTTATGAGTAACAAAACATCTGGTGTCTTTTTTGTCTGATATACACACAATGGCGTTTTTTGGTTGGTTCTCCGTCTTCCTGTTCGTTGCTGCGACGTTTGTTGACCAGAATTCCGCTCACGTCCGTTTGACATATCCGCCACCGCGACAGTATGCCTTCGACTTCCTCGACAACGTCCGAACTAGTCCACCATGTGGGATGGAATTGAAAGCAGGTAAGTTTACTTGACTAGCCTTAGCCTTAGGCTTAGCCTTAGCCTCAGGCTTAGGCTTAGGCCTTAGGCTTAGCCTTGGCGAATATGCCGTTTTTAACCAAATTCAGAAAAAATGTGTGCGCAAGATATCAATATTCTAGCAATTATTTCAGCAACAAAGCAAAGCCTAACTCTAAGACTAAGCCTAAATGTAGACGTCGCTACTAGGATGTTTCCATTCTTCAACAACTGGCAGAGCTGTGATATCAGCAGAAATGGGTAGTGCGGCTAAAGTTATGCTTACCTTACATCCGTTGCTCAACTGGAAGGTATGTGCAGTGAAAATATGCTCACATAATGAAAGCTGCTATTCAACTGAGAATTGTAGACATTGCTCCTTGCATGGGTCGACTCATCAGCAACTGGCAGAGTTCTCTGATCATGGTAGAAGATGCTGGTGTCGTAGCAAACCCAGTGCAAACTTTCGTGGACTTTCACACACAAATTACGAACTTCAGTGCATATTGCATGGACTTATGCATATTACTTATCGTGAATTATGAACTATAATTCAGTGCATATTGCACGGACTTACGCATGTTACCTATCGTGAAGGTATGAACTTCAGTGCATGTTGCACGGACTTATGCACGTTACCTATCGTGAAATTATGAACATTTATATAATAACCTGGTGTTTGGGACATTAACCTTTGTAAAATATTATGAATGGTGCTGCACTGTTTACGTTATAATAAATTGCGTTGATGGTTTTTTCAATGATATCATGTTTTGTAAAAAATATTCACACTCAGTTATAGGAGCCAAGTTAACTTTAACCTCCCCCACCATTACTTGATTGACCTATAAAATGTGTTCTTTTTATTTCCAAGGTGAACTCATTTTGAATTCAGTCAAAATTTAGGGGAGTGATACATGTCCAATATAAATCTGCTAGGCACTGTTCAGTAAAACTAAAAGGTCCTCTAGTACACAAAATGGTCCGGTAAATATTATTCTACTAATCCCTGTTCATAGGTCAACTGTGTCTGTGAGCACTAGTTAAATAAGTAGGCCATGTTAATAGAGGCATGTACAAGGTTACATAGCATTAAATTATATATTAACAACTTCCATCCCTCAAACATTGATTGCGCCACTTTCGAATTAATTTGTACTGTTAGTAGGTTGTATTAAAAATTGGTACCTACAAGGTCACAGTTCATTGAAGTTTATATGTATTATTGTCTTTGACATTTGTAATCCCTCAAACGTCCAGTGTGCACATTTATTAGTTCTAATAGCCATTTACAAGTTTACATAGCATTAAAGTAATTATATTAGCAATTTTGCACCCAAATGATAATTGCCGATTTCTTAATTCATTTTCACCTAAATTATGTCATTTATATGGAATTAATCCCAGTATGTAGGTCAAAATGGAATGTAGGTCAGGTGTGAAGGTCAAGGCAAGGTCACCAAAATTGACATTTCCTAAAGGGTTGTATCATGATTCATCCAGTGGGTGCATTTATGAATTAATTATGCCATAAATTCAGGTATATAGGTCAAATGTGAAATATAGGTCAAATAAATAGGTCAAGTTCTAATAGCCGTTTAAAGGTTGCATAGTATTAAATTCATTACATTGGCAATATTCATACTTAAAACGTTAACAGTGCTCATTACCTAATTAATTGTCAGCTAAATGATGCCATTAATAAGAATTAATAACATGCTGTGGACCAAATCTAGGTCAAAAGTGGAAAGTAGGTCAACTGTGAAGGTCAAGTCAAGGTCACCAAAAATTGACATTTCCTTAAGTGTTGCACCATTTTTGATTTCACATACGTAAATTAAAAGGTTCCAATGTTATTACTATTTTCCAATCAAATAAATGCAGTCCTCATGCAGACTGTGCACAAGAAATGGACTGAAAACCAATAGACAAAAAATGCCACCATTTTAAGATTTAAAAGTTGAATAGCACCGCAAATATTGAAGATATCAAAACAATTCAAAAAGGGTAGTAAACTACATATCATTATCCATCATGTAGCACCATTTAAATGATGATATAACATAGTATATTTTGTTGTTGACATACCTACCTAAGGGCAAACACTTCGTCTTTGTTCAACGAAAAACCACGCGTGGCAGAATTTTGTGAATTGGTAAAACACTACACCACAATTTAACAAACCAATCCTGAAATTCACTAGATATTGATTAATCATTTAATGTAAGGTAGCGGGCATTCAATTTCTCCAATATACCACCAGACATATAGCTGAATAGGTCATACGAACTGTATGTATTGCTGTGTTAACTTAAGAACACGTAGTTTTATTGCTTGCAGCATCCAGCGAGGTGACGGTCTTACAAGAAGAGTCATCTTTCGACGTTTTGTGGCACATGGCATACGCGCACAAAGTAAGCAGTGTTAAGTGTGTCCATCTTTCTAAACAACGATGCCAAGATATGTGTCCCCTTGGTACAACACGTGCACTGCTCTATACATCATATACAGCAACAGCAGTAATAAATGTTCATTTAAAAAATAAAAAACTACTTGCCGTGTTTGTGGCATTTATAAAAAATCATGTCAGAAAAAATACGACAATAAACACAACACTGGATACAATTGCTTTCATATATTCATTATCATACCCGTGTGTATTGGTCTACGGCATCTAGGTAAATGTTGGTTAAGTTTGGCCACCGTGAATTCATCTAGTAAACCACACACACACACACACACACACACACACACACACACACACACACACACACACACACACACACACACACACACACACACACACACACACACACACACACACACACACACACACACACACACACACACACACACACACACACACACACACACACACACACACACACACACACACACACACACACACACACACACACAGAAGGCACATAAATAGCCGACCATCCCGTCGTGTAGTAGCTCATTTCATGACTACACCCACAATACGTTGCAGGGCGGCTATAGAATCGAACTGTTAGAAGGCAGCACTGTCAAGTACACGTTGACCCCAGGAGACGGGTTTGTGGGTTCGAATGTTACGTAAGTATCACCTATGGTACAATTCCTTGTAGGGCAAATTAGTTGCTCTAGAATTTGGTGCTTCTCAACCGGTGTGCCGCGACACACCCGTGTGCAGCGACTATGTCCCGAGCGTGCCGCGGAATTAGGAGGGTTGCATCGCATTTGTAGTTATAATTTATTAGATAAAGTGATGGTTCCGCACAAACGAAAACGACGCCGTTCTGCAATACATCCATTTTGCATCGGCATGAACATCAGTTAATTCAAGTCGTGGCGCAAGGAGTTAGCCTCAGCGTTGATAAATTAATAGTGAAACCATGAAAATGTACACACCATCGCTGAAACAGTTATTCTACCAGTCTAATCCCCAGGAAATGAAAAATGAAAGTTTTTAAGAATGTGTTTAAGAATTCATCCACGTGGACAAAGGAGACGTTTATTTTTCTTTCAAATGATCCCTATAAGTTGGTTACAAACTAAAGTGCATGTTGAAATGGTAACATTTGGCTCAGTGTGCCGCAAGGTTAGAGCAAACTGGAAAGTGTGCCGTGACCTCAAAAGGTCGAGAAGCACTGCTATAGAAGACCAGTGCGAACAATAATGAACACATTACCGCAACGCAATTAGCATTAATAATTCATGCGTTAGTTGTTGTTCAGCAGTTACTCCAGAGGTGAACGTGGTATACAATGTGCGGGCGGCTACTTACAATTCAGGACCGATGTCGTGCCACGCCTGTAGTGATTTTATTTCCGCGTCGTAGAGGTTTCCGTTTATTGTTATTGCTATGCTGCTGTAATAAATGTTTGCTACGTATTGTGCAGCATAGAGAGACATCGCGTCACTCTCCCTGCTGGCTACACGTGTAACACGTGCACGTTGCGGATCACACGACAGGCACGCGAATGGGGAGCGAACTACAGGTTCTGGAGCTGTGCCGACGTCAACATTACGTCAAGTTAGTTTTAATCATCATTGTATGCGATTACTTGTAAGTGCATAATTACGGTCGTTTTGAAAAAGTCCCTCATGGTGCAAACATATATTAATACTAGTTATATTCCACGTATGGCTGTATTGATTCGTTGCTTACACATAAAATATAAGTGTAATAGTAATAAAAAAATAGTTGGTTAGCATATTGCAGGTTTGTCGTTGGAATGCTCATGAAATCTACCCATAACGACCCTTAATATGTATGGTTTTAGGGTGTTTTATGCAGTTGCTAATTCAGCTCCCCTCGTGTTTTCAGACAGATGTCAGTGGGTTCATGGCCCACGTCTCCATTTCCTTGTGTGAGATATTTTACTTCACATAAACCGGCGTTTACCTTCTCTTGCGAAAGACGTAGACAATGTGAGGGGATTCGAACCCGAATATTTTGGTTGGCAGTCCGGTGTTGTACCGCCGATTTATTGTGTTCACGCTTCAGCTATTTACATTTTACATACATTTGTAATGTATAAATACAACTCTAGAAGTTTTGCTTGCCATTTTACGTTATCATGCAAGAAACTCAACCTCGAAAAATATTGTTTACGTTGAACATTGTAGAGTCGACCTACTCCCGAAATTGTTCGGGGCACGGAACTGTGGTCTACACATTGTGCAGATGTGATCGTTTGTATTCGGGAAAACATTGCCAAAACAAAGGTTGGTTACTGTAGACAAATTCTCCCTTGTATAAGATGCATTAATCCGGACAATAGTATATCTGAGTAAACCGAAACATATATACACGAATGATCGAGCAAATGCTAAAGCGAAGTACATGCGGTGTACTACATGTGCGGCAACAATCCAACTAACTCACTGTCTACAAAGTGTCGACAACGTTTGCTTTCATAAAAAAAACTGGCGATTGAAGTAAAGACAATCCTGTCGACGCTACACTTTGTCACGGATGCGCGATGTCACAGTACTGGAATCGCACACTATGTTCCCTTGTAGCCACATTCTCAGCACCCGTTTGCCTTGATGCTCTTTGGATCTTGTTGGAAGCTGGTCAGGAGAACGGCCCATGCGATGGTGTAGATGTAGCCATAAAGAAGACAGGTAACCTCGTGAAGTCCGGCAGGATAATAACCAACAATGTTGAGTTATGCCAGACAGTACTTTCTAGCAAAACAACCATGACCAACCTGCAGATCATCTCCCAAATCATCCTAGACTGCAAATGAGTGATATGATTCATGGAATACGCCAACTTTGCTAAGGGTGATAGAATATGGCGAAGATGGATCTGTTCGACTCCTCTCGCTCCGTCTGCAAAAGTCTCACGGCCCTGTCATCTCATCACCGTATTTGCGCCAATCCTGTACTCCACATCAAAAGCAAAAGATAAGTTTTACAGAAACCTGGAATCAATCTTCAACCAGATGCTGCCAAATGAACATCTGCTGTTGTTGGGTGACTTCAACGCAAGGATGGGAGCCGACCATGTCCATGGATTCGGCAATATAAATAAGAACGAACAACGACTCCTTGAGTTGTGCTCTTACATCGACCTCTGTATCACCAACTACTTCTGTCTGACGAAACCCCGACACAAGTCATTCTGGACACACCCCCGATTGCAGGTTGCAGCCGAAGAAGGTTCATTGCTCAAAACGGGAAGGAAAACCTAGCATCGCCTTAGGCAAGGCATTACATCCCAAAAGGTAGCACTGTTTAGAGAGCAACTAAAGAAAGACACAGCCGCAGGAAATACAGCCAGGCTGACAGCAGAACACCTTCAAGTGCAGCATGTGCGCGATCTCTCATGATCGCTCATGGTATAACGTGTGCGCGTGCGTGCGCGCGCGCGTGCGTGCGTGTTGTAGCCATGTACATTCGTAGATTGTGTTGTCGTTGGGTACACTCGTAGACTGTGTTGACGTTGAGTACACTCGTAGATCGTGTTATCGTTGTGTACACTCGTAGATTGTGTTGTCCTTTTTTGTACACTCGTAGACTGTGTTGTTATTTTGTACACTCGTAGAAAAAAATTGACCATAAAATGGTCCATGAGTTAGATCTGATAGAAGAAGAACAATATATTGTGGTTATTATTGACTCAAAGCTAGAATTTGACAAGCATATCAACCAAAATATTAATAAAGCAAACAGTATAATGACAATTATTAGAAGGTCGTTTACAACCTTAAATGAAAATTGTTTTATATCACTATATAAAGCTTTAGTATGGATGCAATAGAAAATGTGCAGAGACGTGCAAATAAGCAACTCCCAGAAATGAAGGATATTCCTTACCAGAAAAGACTTAAGAGGTTGAAACTCCCTACATTAGGATATAGAAGAACACGCGGATATATGATAGAAGTATATAAACTGTTAAAAGGCAAGTATGATATGAATGTATCTTCTAACATTGTCAGGTTATGCAAAGACTGTGAAATAACGGAAGGAAGAAGGGGTCATAGTTTGAAATTATTCCAAAAACGTTCACAAATACAAGAAAGGAGAGGACGTAGATCTGGCCACCGATGCAACCACAACTACAGTCAGGAACAACCCAAGCAAACCTACGTAAGTAAGTAGACTGTATAAAAAGGGATAACCACCACCATCCAAAACAAATCAGGAAAATGCCTCACAGAAGAACAACAGATTCCCAACCGATGGGCAGAATACTGGTCAGAACTGTACAGCTACAAGACCAACGGAGAAACAGCGGTATAAATTGTCCACAGATCACCGATGAGGACGATTACCCCATTTTTCGTGAGGAGGTGGAGGCAGCAGTGAAATCTCTGAAAAAGGAAAGTTAGTATTGAATTGACAACATACCAGCAGTACTTGTTCATACTGAGGGAGAAGCCTTGATCACCAACCTAACAAGAATCTGCTACAAGATCTGGCAGACAGGAGAATGGCCCACCCCATGGACCCAGTCACTGAACATCACGCATCCCAAGAAAGGCAACCTACATTTGTGCCAAAATTAAAAAACAATCAGCCTCATCAATCACCCGAACAAAGTCATGCTGGAGATCCACTCGACAGACTCAAACCCCAGGCGGTAAACATCATCTCAGAAGAACAGGCGGGTTTTCGAACAGGATGGAGCACCAGTGAACAGATCTTCAACCTAGAATCATTTGCGAGAAACACATTCAACACCAGCAAAGCCTGTACCATGTCTTCATAGACTTTAAGAAGGCCTTTGATATGGTATGGCATGCGGCCTTATGGGCAATCACGAGGAAATACAACATTGGCTCCAATCTTGTCCGAACCATTGAACACCTATACGACAAGGCCACCAGTGCAGTCATCTTCAATGGCAGCATAGGAGACTGGTTTCGAACAACAGTGGGAGTTCAACAAGGATGCCTACTATCACCCACCCTCTTCAACATCTTTCTGGAAAGGATCATGAATGATGCCTTGGAAAACCATCAAGGCACTATCAGCAATGGAGGCAGGGCAATCGCCAACCTTCGCTTCGCTGATGACATCGACGACTTAGCAGGAGAAGAACAAGAACTAGTCAATTTGGTGGAGTGCCTCAACAAAAAACTCTACAGCATATGGCAGGAAGATCAGTGCCGAAAAGACCAAACTGATGACAAACAATTCACAAGGCATCAACACAGAGGTCAAAGTTAATGGACAGAGACTTGAAACAGTAACAAGCTTCAAGTACTTGGGATCAATCATCATAGACGAGGGTTCCAAACCTGATATACTTGCCAGAATTGCACAGACAACAGCAGCACTTACAAGGTTGAAACCAATATGGAACGACAGATACATCAATGTCAATTCGAAGATATGGTTGATGCGCTCCCTTGCCATGTCCATCTTTCTAAATGCTTGTGAAACATGGACCCTCTCAGCAGATCTACAGAAGAGGATGCAAGACATGGAAATGAGGTGCTTTCGAAAGATCTTGCGCATATCATACAAATACCATGTTACTAACGAAGACGTTCGCAACAAGATCAAACAAACCATCGGGCCATGCGAAGACCTTACAACGGCCAAGAAGCGCAAACTGAAGTGGTACGGCCACGTCTCAAGACCATCTGCCCTTGCCAAGACATTATTACAAGGTACCATGAGAGGAGAAGATGTAAAATAAATAAAAAGAGGTGGGAAGACAACATCAAAGAGTGGACAGGACTGTGGAGAAAAGGGAAACGTGGAGAGAGCTGGTTAAAAAGTCGTCAGTGGTGCCCCAACGATCCTTACGGGTTATAGGAAAGTGAAGTGAAGTAACGAAGACAGTGCTGACATTGTGTATACTCGTAGATTGTATTGTCATTTTGTACACTCGTAGATTGTGTTGTCGTTGTGTACACTCGTAGATTGTGTTGTCGTTTTATACACTCGTAGACTGTGTTGTCGTTGTGTACACTCGTAGATTGTGTTGAATTTGTGTACACTCGTAGACTGTGTTGTCGTTGTGAACACTCGTAGACTGTGTAGTCGTTGTGAACACTCGTAGATTGTGTTGTCGTTGTGTACACTCGTAGATTGTGTTGTCGGTGTGTACACTCGTAGACTGTGTTGTCGTTGTGTACACTCGTAGACTGCATTGTCGTTGTGTACACACATAGATCATGATTTCGTTGTGTACACTCGTAGACTGTGTTGTCGTTGTGTACATTCGTAGATTTTCTTGTTGTTGTTGTTGTGTACACTCGTAGACTGTGTTGTCGTTGTGTACATTCGTAGATTTTCTTGTTGTTGTTGTTGTGTACACTCGTAGACTGTGTTGTCGTTGTGTACATTCGTAGATTTTGTTGTCGTTGTGTACACTCGTAGAGTGTGTAGTCGTTGTGCGTTGAAGACGAATGCGTGGACGCCTCAGACTGCTCCAATAACGGCATCTGCATAGACACACTCAGTACGTTCTACCCACGTCACCAATGCTACTGTCGGTGGGGCTGGTTCGGTGCCGACTGCAAGACAGGTAAGTACGGCACACATGTATGCTACTTGCCCGTGTTCAGTGCAGCGAGGCTCATCAATGACAGTAATGTATATTAAATAATACTTGCCATTGGCTCTTTCTCTCTCTAAAAAAAAAATATATATATATTATATATATACATACATATAATAATACATATATGTATATATATATATATATATATACATATATGTGTATATATATATATATATATACACATATATAACAAACACCATACAACACAGATACATTAAATTTAATATTCAATTTATATTATTGTTGCCGGATCTCGAGCAGTATAGGTTCGTTGATTTTGGTGTGATTAGGTTCTGGCAGGTGCGGTAAACCAGCCGCGGCGAAGCGAATGCAGTATCTTTATTTTACGACGTATAGTAACAGCGGCAATAAATTGACGCACGGACGGATGCTGCCACAACGTGCAGCAACCCCGTAATACTTGCCCTGTAGAATTCGCTACATAAATGATCGATGGATTACCTAGAATTAATCTGCACGATTTTCCGCCAGCGCATTCATAACAAAACAACAAAAACGTCCTCCCTCCACCCCACGAATCCACGTACCCTGTCGAACCCGGTACACGAACAATAATACACGATTTCTGTTACTCTATATATTATATATATATATATATGTATATATATATATGTATATATATATATAAAACAAACACCATACAACACAGATACATTAAATCTAATTCAGTTTATATTATGTTTGTTTTGTATTGTAACTGAACACGTCGATGCAGTTCGTGAAGATATTTTTATTACGAAAGCTCGTGTACATTAGCCGACTCATGTATGTGACAAGCATTATAGTGTGCATATTGCTGTGTTTAGAATCTACGGTTAAGACGCTTTCGTTTGACCTGACTCAATACGACAAACACGCGATGTCGAAAGACTTTCACATTTACTCTAAAATTGTGAATGAGGTAAATATTAAAAAGCAACCGATGTTATTTAAGTGTGTAAGTAGTATGGAAATTAACGCGCCAGTAATGTAACTTTGTCAAACAGGAATCAGGATTCACTCGTGATGGTGACTGGTGGCAGTCTCCAGAAAACGAGCGCAAAATGTCTTATTATTGTTTCGACATCTGGACATTTTGATCACTCCTCGTTGTTCCTATTTGCACGGTTGTGTGAAAATGAACTAGTTGTTGAATTACGTTAAAAATAGTTTTCATGCAGTATTTGAATTTCCTATGAAGTTGAATTTCTTAGGACAAATGTACGGTTTCTCGCCAGTATTCAATTAAAATTAATTCCAGAAATTGTAATTATATTACATGCCCATTTGAATTAGACACCTGCTGTGTCGATTATACAAAAGTTCAATACTATATTATTCGAATATAATTATTTATTCCAATTATCAAGTACACATGTTTAATCCTGACCCACCAATGTTTCTGCCAAAATGTCTACATGTTTAAAACTCTTCCAGTCTACGCTCTCATGATGTTGGTGTGTCTACCCGCAGGACGAGCTCGAATTCATCATGCGAGTGAACGGGACAAGCTATGTGTCTGTCGGCTGGCGTCCGATCGGTAACCCTTCTCTTTGCACTTCTTGCGATACCAACACACGGGTATCTCATCACAACGCACACACGAACACATAGTTACACCTACCCTCCCAGTCAGGACAACGACGTTACCGGTAATCACTGTGTGTGTTTGTGTATGTGCGTGTGCGTGTGCGTGTGCGTCTGCGTGTGTGTGTGTGTGTATTTGTGCTTGTGTGTGCTTATGTGTGTGTGTGTGCGCGCGCGCGCGCGCGCGTGCGTGCGTGCGTGTTTGTGCTTCACCGCCAACGAACCGCATTCTTTCTTTCATCACGTATTGGTCATTGTTGGTCCTTGTCGTCGATGAGAAAACAACGTGCATAGCGTCGACTGTTAGATTACGCCAGATTATGACTCATTATCATCAACCCAATTATCGTCGTTGTTATTACTTTCAGACACCACCATCAGCTGTACCAGTTTTCCGACAGGAAAAAAATTGAGAGGTGGGAGGAAATAACATGCAAAACCGATTATAACATATTAAAATAAGTCTTGTTCACATCGACATCAATATTGTGTTTATCATCTACATCGAATCTTGTACCTGGACTAAAAGACTAAGTGAAATGAACATTCTGAATTAAATATACACTAAACAGTACTGTCCTGCTATTCAAAAAATGTTAGCCCTCACCATCACACTGTTCAAGGCTAATTCTGGTGGCGATCCATCGAAACTGAGGCCACGCCTCCGAAAGCGGCGCGCTGCCGTGTAAACAAACTGAATCTGCCAGTATAATTAAAATGTCTACAACAAGAAATTCTTCATTAAAACAGCTTTGGCTAGTCAGTATCTTATATGTTTTAATACAATAGATATAGTTTATACTGTACGATACAAATTATAAGATCGCCTCCATTTAATTTACAAATGTAAAAGTGTAACAGTTTGATAGTGAAACTTAAACAAAAATGTTGTTGCAGCGACCCTCAACGCAATGGATTGTACGGATATAATCGTTGGTACCGCTAGTGGGCAACTGAGTCGTGTAGGAGACTATTACACACGCGACAGAGCATCGCCTCGTATTGATTCCTTTTTTGGCGGTGGCAAGAACAGTCTCACAGCAGCTATTGGAAGTGAAGAAAAAGGCGTCACCACCATCCTATTTAGACGAAAATTACTAGGTATTTTGATTATTAGTGTAATTCCATGTTTTAGATTAACATAAAAATTCTTAACTTTTGCTTATCTTAAAAACATTTCAGAAACATTAATTTTATGTAGTTTGTAATCACTTCAGAATGAAAACTGCAAGGCAGCTTAACTATTAATGTAATTTCGTGATTTAGTGTAGCATTTTGTCACAAATACAAGATTCAGTTTCGGTGGTATTTGTTAAGCCGTGAATTTATCAAATTTTCAACATAATTTCACAATGAAGGTTCTCATTACCACATGACTTACCGCCAACATGTTTAATGAGTGGACTTATATCGCACACTGGCTGCTGAGACGAGGAGTGTTCACGTGATGTTTTCAATTGTACTGTCATGCACTCCTTGACCATTTTATTTATAATGATATTACGTTTATTTGCACCGACAGCAACTGAGAAACAAGACTTTGACATCGCCAGCAAGATGCACGTGATATGGGCAAGGGGGTGGGAAAAGAACAGTCAACTACCCCATTTCTACCGGAAGGACGAGTTCAAATTTCACGGAAAAAAGTCGTATCGTGGCTGGAAGGTGATCAAGTTTCACGGTCAGTACCAGATTATAGTTTACACTGATTTACAATAAATCAAAATGGTCAATCAAACTAATTTTCAGAAAAAAGGCTAAACTGAGAAATCTTGTATATCCCTAATAAATATCTACTTACAACTCTTGGGATATAGCAGAAAATAGCAGAATTTACATGATTAACCAGTGACTGTAGTATAATGTTCTCCAGGTCAATATAAATTACTAATTAACAGATTAAGTGCTATGATTACTGTGCATTTTTTTAAAAATATCCAATTAAAACCATCATTGTACATCATTGGTTATATTTGGATATAACAAAAAATGCACAGTACTAATAGTATTTACCCGTATATGTTAATTAATATTGACCTGCAGAATATTACAATACAGGTTAATTTTGACATGTAGTGGTCGCTGTCGCCACCTTAAACTTAACATAGATAAATGCTACGTAATGTCTTTTACTAACAAAACGAAACGTATATATCCTATGACTACCTTATTTTAAGCCAGTTTCTAACCAAGGTCACCGATATCAAAGATCTCGTGCGTAATATATATGCGTCATATATATGCGTAATTTCTCTAAAGCTTTTAAGATGTGTGCAGTTGCACAACATTTGCCGGTGTACAGGCCTTCCGATCCTTGTATATATATCTAGTCAGAAGTGACTTGGATCATTGCAGTGCTATCTGGAATCCCTGGCAACGTTTGAAAAAATCGAACGAGTTCCAAATAAATGTATTAAATATCATTGCTACCAATCCAAAATACAGTCTCCTTTGACAGTTATCCTGGACTCCTCAGACTATCATCCATGCAACATTGTAGGCAAGTTGCAGATCTTATCTTTTACACAAGTGTGTACACTCTCAAGTAGACTCGTCCTACCTGGTAGGAACTATCCAATTTCGGTATCCGTCTCCATGGAGCTACTCTCCTTTAGAGTTTCCAATAGCAGAGTCAACATTGGGAAATCCTCTGGTTTTAATAGATGTATGACTACTATCAACACATTGTATTTAACTGAAATAAAAACAAGGTATTAGTTAAAATCCGTTTTCCACGTGTACACAAAGTTTAACATTGTATGTAACATCTGAGAACATAAAAAAATACAGAAAAATACATTTGTAGCATAAATTCGATTTTAAACCCGTCTGTGTAGCGATTCCCACGGAAAATAGAAATTTAATGAGCTAGGCGATCACATGGTATATGACATACTCGCATCAGGCCGACCATTTCAATGCATTCAGAGCATGTTTACGAGGATAGCTTTTAGGTCGAAACGAGCGTCAGAATGAGTTATAGTGCGATATTCCGATATAATATAAACGCTAGTCATCGTAGAGGAACAAGCAGTTATCTTACAGTGACGTCACTTTTGCACATGCGCAGTACGCTGGCTGACTAAACACACCAGCCAACCGAGCTTCTGCGAACAAAGGCCGGTTGCAACGCTTGAGTAGAGATGAATAGCCAGTGGTCTGTGGACGCGAAAACGTTAGATGTTAGTGCGACAGATCAATATCAAAAGAAATTAGAATACGTTGACGGCTCTGGCAAGTTGCCCGATCCGTATTTTATCCTGAACGGCTGGGAAAACGATCCGAGTCTGTGGCCTGATCTGAAGGTCGGCGACATTTACCAGTACGTGATAAGTACGCCAGGGATTTTAAGTCGGGAGTCCGTGAAGGCGTACAAGTCACTCGACGCATATAGGTAAGAATCTGTTATTCATAATTGCATAGGCATATGATCAAACAGCAATACAAGTTCCGTTAATTTGATAGAACAAACAATTACGCAACCGATCCACACCGCCGGCCTGGAGGGCTTGCACTGGCGTGATACCGTTACTTGCCTAGGTTAGGGCCAGGCTACGTCCACGGGCCTACCAACTACGTTAAAATTACCTTTACTTTCCGGTGTCATATTTCTTGTAGTTCTAATTGTACTTACGGATCTAGTGTCAACTAAATCATTATAATATTCATGTATAATACGATTAGTTTCTTCATTTAGAAACAATTAATTATTGATTTTGGCATGTTTTGTTTGCTGTCAGTGGTCATGTGCAGGAAGTTAAGTTTCTAGACATAGTCCACATTCCCTTCTGCCTTCTTAAGTCGAAGGTGATACCTTCGATGAGAGACAAACCCCATGAGTCATGGGTCTACCTAGCCAAGGAGACGGTTGAGGTCTTCTGTGTCAACTGTACATGCGTGGCAGGGTATGTTCTGCTCATTAATTGAAATAAAAAATAATCTTACAATATATTATAAATATTTTAATAAATATGTTGTCAGCTGATATTCCTAGCTTGATGTTACTATTTGAAGTGTGATGGGCGAGATGTGTTTACAGCAAGGCGCTACTTGCGATATTATAAGAATGACTGCTTGATATTACTTCCATGTCCGGGTTAATTCTTAAACAGCACAGGTGAGTGGTGGTGTACGCAAATAATGTTTAATGTTAACAACATTTTAATTACATTTATTCTCTGCGTCAGTGAGAGAGTTAAGTGTCCAACAATGATTGACATTAAATAACACCTTAGGGATCATCTCAGAACGTTGACGTCCATTGTTACTTTCGTTTGGTGGAGTGTGGTCAAAGACAGTTTTGTCTGGCGTCGGACATCGATATTTTAAGTTTCGGACAAGTACTGTTTATATATTGATACCATCATATTACTGTTTATAAACTTTGGGGGGGGTGGCTGAGGTCAGATGATGCATGTTTGACAAATTGCAAATATTGTGTCTTTCATGCTAAGAGAAGTTTGCAGCCACGTTGCTGCTCTGCTGCTTAAAGTAGAAATCGCCGTTAAGATGGGCCTGGCGAAGACATCCTCCACCAGTGACGCGTGACAGTGGAATGCCAGCTTCCACAAGCAAGTGGAGCCATTGACACTGCAGGAGATGACGGAGAGAGGCCTCCTGCGAGGGAATCGCAAGAAGCTGGTCACCTCGGTCAATCCTTCAGGACGACCCACCTTGCCATCTGTCTTGCAATCTTTTAATTATATTTGCCCTAATGCTGATTATTTTTACATCAATTCCAGTGTTTAAAGTTGAGGAGATTGATAATGACAGCGACCATGATAATGATTTATACCCACAGCTCCTGACCACCTTCTGTGGTGAGGAAAATGAAAGTTGGTCTGATAATCAGATAAGTGCAAAGGGAAATTGTATTATGTCCAATTACCAGTGTTTTGCAGATCAATGCAGTAATTTAGAGTTGTCAACAAGAAACCAGATTGTCAGTCAACTTTGGTTTAATCACCGGAAAGGGAGAATAACAGGCACTAAAGCTCATGATGTCCTAGTAAGAAGAGAAACAACACCTCCTGACAATTTGGTTAAACGAATTGTCAGTTATAGATCTTTCGACCTTTTTTCCAAAACTGATGTGAAATATGGCACTGATCATGAGTCTGGTTTCTTGATCGATAACCAAAACCCATTTCCGGGAGCCTCAGCATTGTTAACTGTGGCTGCTGTGGCAATGGCATACTAGAAATTAAATGTCCATTTAGCCACAAAACACACACTGCACACGAAGCTGCAAATATTGACCCAGACTTCTGTCTCAAAACTGATTTAACACCAAAGACTGGCCACAAATACTACAAACAAATACAAATGCCTATTAAAAAAAGGTGAGGTACTGGGACTTTTTGTGGCGAATAAATATAATTACTAGAAATTTAAAAATATTTACAAATTGTGCATCATAATATAAAACATTATTTGGTTTATATTACTTCGTGAAAACAAAACAAAAAAGTGTCATGAAAATCAACGGATCGGTGTTAGGCTTGAATCGGCGTCGCCCGATTGATTATAAAACAAATGACACGAAATCAACGCGTCTATTGATTACACAACAAATTACACGAAACCAACGCGTCTACCGCTTGAACTACCGAGGTCAACGGAATTTCGTTGACTGATTTAAGTTGTTATGATAAATTGTACAACTCCTTCATATATCGATATTCTAGTGATATCATGAGATTATACACGTTACTTTCTGTAGCTGGATATAATATCTGTTTGCTACGTATGTTATTGTACTGGTGTAGATTATCACCAGTGGGTTGCAAACGATATAATTATTCTGAAAACGAACGAAGGTCAGCGAAACCTCGCCGGCATGTAGGCACATTCGCATTCATTTTTTATATATAAATTAGATCCACGTGTAACCGTAAGATAACTGCTTGTTCCTCTATGATGACTAGTGTTTGTATTATATCCGACTATCGTACAATAACTCATTATGACGCTCGTTTCGACCCAAAAGTTATCCTTGTATGCTGTTCAATACTTTGAATGCAATGAAAGGGTTGGCCTGATGCGAGTATATATTATGTGTGACATCACATGTGGGTATACCGAAAAGTTCGCCAAACATATGCGTATCTGAAGAAGGCCAGTTGCACAGTGTATAATGTGGAATTATTAATTTATTTAATTCTTAATAATTTTTTCTTGGTGGAAAGAAAAATATACAGCAGGATGTAACATGATATGAATTCAAGCGATAGGGGATTTATTCCCTTTGAAGGGACGCAGTCTGTTCGTCTACCCGGAATTCGCAAGAGTAGTAATTTCTAACTATATGTGTGCTATGTTGACATAGGGAAAGTGAGCATCGTTGAGCATCAAACGGTATAGCAGTTAACTCAGCCCGACTCGACCGTATTGCCAATAAAGATTGTTTTGAAACTTGATGTCTTGTTTACTATTTGAACATGCACCCGGGGTCGTGCCTTTAAATTGCGACCGTTGTTACTGGATTACTAAACACAATTTGGCGGGCAGGATACCTACAACATAGTTAGTATTTAAGAACGTTATACTAATTAATATAGGACAAACTAGGAATAGACTACGTCCTTGTAAATGATCCTACTTGTGATATATTTTTAGAAGCTGAATCCTTTATACCTTCAATTCAAAAACAGTTTATGCATAATGGATCTTTGTCTGTTATATTGGCGTTGGTATTGTGTGGTTTTATGTCCTCTTTGTTCTTATTGGTTTTATAGTTTATACATATTGTTTCAGTAAGCAATCCTGTTATTAGGTCCATCGGACCTGTTTGAATCCGAATAAATGCAATATAATACTTGTGTACTTATGCTAAGTGACTTTGCTTATGTTGTTTTCGTAGATTTGTTGTTGTTGTTGTTGTTGTTGTTGTTGATGTTAGTTATGGTAGTTATTGTTGGCCGTATGAGGAGGGGATGGTGACTAACGAATAGTGTGGTACTTTTCTCCAGAAACATAATTCTTTCAGAAAAAGCGTGAGAAACCGGAAAACAGGTATTTGATGCGTTTCTTTCTTGACATTCTGGAAAGTGTCTGGGTTCATTTACCGTAAACACTGTGTTGTTTTATTTGTCTATTTATCTACGTTTGTTTTGCTAAATGTTAAAGACATGGTCAGACTGTGGCAAAAGACAAATCCACAACATCCCTAGCGTTTAGTTCACCACTATCAAGTATTTGAATGCATTTTTTCAGCGAATGTCAATCCTGCAGACTGCGAATAGCAGTGCCACCAGCATGAGTACTATTTGTTCGCCGTACTCTCGCTACAAACGGCATTGCTAACCTTTCAGTAACAATTGAACGTGTGATTCACCGTCAGTTTCGACAGGAGACATACGAAAAGTCAGTAGGAAAAGACAGTTTACTCACATATTATTCCAAATGTTGCAGTATGGAAATGTTTTGTTCCGTTAATTAGTTATATCTTGTAATGATTGTAGACAAAAAGCTTAACTCCGGAAAGGACTCAAAACAGGATACAAATGATTCAACACTAGCAATTTCCGGTACGTACATAGTTCGTCGCAGTAATACGCACGAGTACGCTCGCACGCACGCACGCACGCACGCACGCACGCACGCACGCACACAGACATGCACACACACGCACACACAGTCAGATAATAAATAAAACTGTACATTGATTGTGACGACTACAAATGAGTAAACGTTATTATTATATTTTAAAATTAACGGAACGTAACATTATTTAGCTAGTAATTGTACATGTCTTATGTATAATCCTGCAATGCAATGCAGTTGTGTTATTTGCCAGATTTAATCTTGCCGCTCTAAATTCTCATGACAGAGAAGCATTTGACAGCTACAAATGAGGATCGCATTGACCTGTTCGGAGATCGTGACTGCACATGTGCGAACAGGGAATTGTGGGGAGAATTTATCTCAAAAAGTAAATGTAAAGAGAGAAATGTATAATAAAAATTGTTTGTTTGGGTTATGATTTGACTGCCGATTTATTCAAAGTTGCTGTGTGTTGCCTGTGCTATGTCAACTCACTTTGACCGCAGTCGTCACCGTTCTTGTTACTGTTTGGTTAAATGCATTCAGGTTTCAACGCAGTGGTCACAATGGCAGTGGGCGTCACATTGGGCCTAATGAGTTCAGTCCTGTGAACTCCAGAAGGTGTGTATGATGGCAGTGTCTCCCTGGTCTCATGCTTACTATGCATCTCCCGTCAATCGTTCAAAATCTATATAGACGTAAGCTTTGCTTTCGTAGTGTTTATAGCAAGTTTGATAACGGCCATTAGTGTTGATAGCAAGTTTGATAACGGCCATTAGTGTTGAGTCGCCAGAACCCCAAGTTGACATAACACCCAAGCATTTCGTCAAATGTTTCGTTTCTCTTTAGGATGAGACGTAGAAGATTCGTTGTCTGTTCCATTATCCGGAATCAGTGAGAGTGGTAGTTATTAACAGAAACTTCGCGGAATTAAAGCTTCGCTATTAAACCAACTGGCATCCGTTGTATTATATAAGATAATTCTTTATAATTTGAATGTTCTGTTTATTTTTAAGGCTACAAATTCAAATGACGAACAATGTTATGGGCTTATTAAAAGCAATTCTGCAGACAGTATACCTTCAACATATTTTGTTCCAGTGTTAAGAAAATCGTAGTAATTAATATGACAAAAACGAGAAAAAGACAAGCTCCCTTAAATATGTTCCTTATTCCTGTCCAAATGAAATTAAATGACTAGGTATTTTAAAAGATTGGTACGTTCGATATGATGATCACAAGCTGTCTGTCTCTGGTCGTGTATTGAAAGCTCTAATACCATTGTACATGTTGTCCTTGTCCGATGCAAAGGGGCTCTTAGAAACTCATTAGTTTTTTTAAGTTGGTACGTGCAACGTAATGATCACGAGCAGTTTAACTCTTGCTGCCATTAGAAAGCTCTATTACCATTGTCCATAAACATTACTTTACAGTTACAGTCCGATACTAAGGGGTTCAAAAAAGTCAACTGTTTGTATTTTGACTGTAGATGCTGACAACTGTCTCGCAACGTCCCGCAGACGAAATAACAACATCAACCAGAATCACAGTCTTCACCAAGTAAAATGCACAACGGCGACGCTTCAAGCAAGATAGCTCAAGCAAGCACCACCCAGTTCTTGAACGTATATTAATAAACTTAGATGTTCTGAAGAGAGGCGACAGAGGACAAATTTTCAGTCGACATCAGTTGATATTGTGCATTCTACAGGGCATACACAATGAGATATTAGAATAAGTGTAGTTACTCGTTTATCGTTAATGTTTGTCGTTAAAAGTGGAATGGTGGTATAATGATGCAATGTTCGGCGAATCAGTTATGTTGTATCGCCCATTCTAAGTGCAGATGCACTCATGCGATATTTTCATTGGCTAGATCTTTTTTATTTCGAACGCATAAACAACTTACTTTTTGACCCGTACAAGGAATCAATGTATTACAAGGCTCCATATATTTGTTTTCGCCCAGAAATGTATATTATTTTATTAAATAAATCGAAATTTTTTTTACATTTCCAGGCGCGACTCAAACCATACACTCGCTTGGAACTTGCATCAAAAAAGGATGGCGTTACGTAGTGCTCTGTTTGCTGATTTAAGCGTCAAACAAAATAAGTTTTCAGTTTGTCTCATAAATGAGTATGTTTCTGTCATGATTAATGCATGCATTAAAACGGCTGTGTTTTAGTTCCCCATTAACGCAAAAACGTTTCGGTTTTATAGATTTTGATCGTTTTAAAGGAAATAAAATTAAGGCATTAGCTAAACTCCTTTTTCCATGTGTACACAAAGTTTAACATTGTATTTAACATTTGACAACATTAAACAAATACAGAAAAATACATTTGTAGTATAAATTCGATTTTAAGCCCGTCTGTGAAGCGATTCCCGCGGAAAATAAAATTTTAATGAACTAGGCGATCACGTGGTATCGTGACGTCACTTATGACTCAAACTTGCATCAGGCCGACCCTTTCCATGCATTCAGAGCATGTTTACAAGTATAGCTTTTGGGTCGAAACGAGCGTCTGAACGAGTTATTGTGCAATATTCCGACGTAATACAAACACTAGTCATCATAGAGGAACAAGCAGTTATCTTACGGTTCCACATGAATCGAATTTTATTCAAAACAATGAATGCGAATGGGCCTACAAATGGACTAGGTTTCGCCGAGCTTGGGCTCGTTTTCAGAATAATTATATCGAATGCAACCAACGGGAGATAATCTACACTAATAAACATACATAGCAAACATATATTGTATCCAGCTACATAAAGTAACGTGTATTATCTCATATTATCACTAGAATATCGATATATGAAGGAGTTGTACAATTTTTCATAACAACTTAAATCAGTCAGAAAATTTCCGCTGGTTCCGCTAGCTCAGTGGGTAGGCGCGTTGGTTACTTGTCGTTTATTTTACAATCGGGCGACGCCGGTTCAATCCCGACAGCATGCAAACCTTTGATTTTCTTTTTTGTTTATGTTTTCACGAAGTAATATAAACAAAATCATGTTATACTATAATGCACTGTTTGTAAATAATTTTTATTTTTGTAGTAATTATTTATTCGCCACAAAAATGAAAATATGGTCATTATATAATGATGTTTCTAAGTTTTATTTATCCATCCACATCTCGGCATCCCAAAAAGCGCGCCAAAATATGCATATTCGAAAATGTCCGGATGCACAGCATAAAATGTGGAATTTCTAATTCATTGAATTTGTTTGGCTTGGTGGACGTGGAAATAGATAGCAGGATGTAATATAACATGAATTCAAATAATATATGTTTTTATTCCCTTTAAGAATATCAGTGTATTTTTTAACGTGGTGTGTGCATGTAAGTTTTATCCGGGAGAGGTTTGGCAGCTCTACGTATTTATAGTTAGGTCGGAAAGGAAGAGGTCACTCCAGCTTCAGTCGCTGTTTCAGTGCTTGCGTAGCAACGTTTCTGGTATATTCACAGAAAAACGGAAAATACAGGCGTTTATTCTTCACGGGAGCATTGCTACTACTGCACGCGGAACCGAATGACATACTGCAAATCCACATTTTATTGCAAACCGACCTTGTAAAATTCTACCGAATTGTATTCCATGACGTGTTCACAACTAACCCAGGTCTTCGAAAGACGATGACGCCCCAGAAACTTCGCTTGCTGATTGTTTATTGATCAAGCCACTGCGCCACGAGGAAAACGTCAGCCTCTATGCAGTATATTGGAGATTAGAATCTTCCACTTTTAGACGAAATTCTGAGTAAACAAGTAGCGGTTGTCGTTGCAAATTATAACTTGTATTAACTGTTTTAGGTGCGTTACATCAAAACTTGTTTCTTTGTTTCCCTTTAACCCATTAGATCCTGCAACGGCCGCGGCCGGCCGCTCTGTGGAGTCCTGGAACGGCCGCTGCCGGCCGCATTCAGGACCTTCTATTCAAAAAAATCCTGGCGATTAACTACTGCACTAAACGCTACCAAATTTTGCCACACTCTAGCGGATACATTTTGCAACAACACCAGCTTGTCACGTGCATGGGTTGCCATTTTGGAAATCTTGATTTTCATCGGTTTTCTTCGCGTGTGTTCATACAACTTTGCTTTCTAGCGTCATGTTTTCGGCAACTGATGTTGCCCAGATGATGTGGGATAGTGACAGCGATGATGGGGAAATGGAAGGTGGATCTGATGTGGAAGTCGATGATCATGTAAGTAGTTTTTCTGTAAGAATTGTTGCTTTCATCGTGTCACTAAAAGTAGGCTGTCTTCGCTTTGGCCTGAGCTTGATTATGCTCGTTTGATGTACATCGATTCCGCCACTTGTGTTATGTTTACACTCATGTTATATAATTATGTTGATATAATATGGATATATGACCTGTTTCATCTATACAGTGACATGTATAACTCACTTATAATAATACATTTGTCTGCTGTGTACAACTTCTAGCAGCTGTCGAGTACATGTGTACCTGGCAGCTTGCATCAGTGCGTGTCGCTGTTCTGTTGATGTGATGATGGTTTGTAACCTTAGCAACCAGCTATTGTGTTTATTATCTTGTTATACTATTGTTCACAATTCATAATTATAATTTATTTGAACTTTGTGTCTTTTATTACAGGAGCCGGTTGTCATGTCTAGCTCGGATGAGTCTTCTAACACCCCAGAACCATCCGATTCCAGCACATCCAGCGAAGAAGAGAGTGGTCACTCCTCAGCTTCAGGATGGCAGTGATGCATCAGATGTGCTATAACTTCTCTTCCCGCAAGCGAGCGGCCGTGCAATCTGTTCACGAAGTATCCCAAATTGTCGAGAAGAATGTGATTCAAGGACACGACCTTGTCCTGTTTGAAGGGCGGAAGAAGGCATGCCAGGCATGCATTTCCGCCAAAAGGCGCACTCCTTCGTTGTGTTGAAACCTCGTACGGGTGCTCACTGTGTAGGGTATCCCTGTGCAAGTCTGGACCGTGTTTCCGGGAGCACCATGGCTTTTAGCAGAGATATTTCAATTTATGCCTGTGTAACATGTTTTCTCGAACATTTTTATTTCTATATTTTTCATGACACTATATTGTGTAACTTGAACAATAACCATCAGAATTTTATAATTTTTTCAATGTTGCAAGGCTAACACATGTAGCTACATTTTCTTCATTTGGTTGCATAGGGTAGTAGCATGAGTTCATTGTCAAATGTCAGTCGCAAAGTAGAATAACTTTCAAATTTTTTAACAATTTGCTATTTGTCTTTGCAAATTGTGATCAAGTGTCAACATTTTATGGCTAAATTATATTTCTATTTGTACATGCATGTGGAGAAATTAGGACTCTTCAAAATAAACACAACTTGTAATTGTCAATATTGAGTAGTTTTTTTTCTACAGATTTTTTAACACAAGGAGGTAAAATCGCTCAAAATTTGTCAGGAATCCTGGGAACAGGAAGGCATGTTTTAATAAAATCCTGGGGCCTAATGGGTTAATTTAATGCATTGATCGCTTAGATTAGCCCCAGCCCGCCGTGTGGCGCCACTCATAGCTTCATGAATGGTAATTTGGGAACGAGGTGAATATGTGTTTTGCTGTGATGTTTTACCTGGCTAACTTTAAATGTAACCTATAAATACTAATGTGTATATGTTCTTCCTTCTGTCTGTCTACTTATATATATATTTACGATCCGCGTGAAATTTCATACTGTTACCCAGGATACATAACTTTGGACATGGGCTGGTTGAATGTGGAGTCACTTTATTTCTCTATAGGGCAGACCTGGGCTAGTTGTTACTCGCAGTGGATTTCCATTGTCCTTGATGTTGAAAAGGTTATTCAGCTCTGTTCCCTTGCGCAGAATAACTGAAGTTGTTACAATAGCGACTCGGTCCGGATTAGTTTGTGACACTTGTACATTTCAGCGCCTCGGCATATATTCTAAAAGAAATTTGTGGTGGTCGAGTATGGAGCCACATCAAAATTTATCAAATTGATAACACTATCTGTGGCCTAATGTTAACGCAGGTAAGGCCGATGTGGCATCCCTTACTCTAATTTGAATTCAATAGGCCCTATTTTGTTTTCGAGCCTGAAGTAAACATATAATTGCTTAACATTTATTTTTAAATCACTTAATATTCTTAATGTAAACAAACAAATATGACTGAAACATTTAAATAATATTAATAGGATAAATTTGTCCAGCAAATGTTTTATGACTAGGCTTATATTCAATACTTTGCACGCATCTAACGTCTTATAGCGCCACAGCTCAAATCATGTTATTCTTCAAAGCGCCTCCCGAAATCACACGCTTAAGTACTCTATTTATAACACATATAGACTGGCAGAAGCACTGCTGAGTCAGTGAAGTAAATAACTCGCCGCTAATGACAGACATATCGTGAACTAGTCCCGGTCAACTTGACCTGGTACTGCGTTGTTTAGCCTCGTCACGGTGACACCGTGACATGGCAGGTTGTGAATGCTGTGACGGCCGGTTTCTAATTACTTGCATATTGAATTGGAACGTAGTGTGACATCCATGGTTTGTAGACGCACATAGTGAGAGTCGACGCTACTAAGGGTCATTCATAAAGTACCTCATACTTTGGGGTGGGGGGTTTATTGACAAGCTTGACGAAGCGTTAAATGGGGTGGACATCTCTGGAGTGTTGGCTCGTCCGTGCTTTCGACAAAAGATTGCATTAATTGTTCTGTAATTTTTGGGGTAGATTTCAACAGCATTCCACCGAAAAACCATCAAAGGTAGTATTGTTTTTATTAATTTTATTTACTTTAGTTTTACAGCCATGCAATGAGTATTATATGTTACGTGTAAATAACGAATCACTACAGACATGCAACAAATATAATTATTATAGATGTACGCGTCATACTGAGTTCTTTGTTAACACTAACGTAGCGCTAGGAGGGATGTACAACAGGCGTTACGAAGCGTGATATAGGGATCAGGGATATCTCAAAAATGCTCAAACGTGGCGTGACATACTTTACAGATGGCCCCCTAAGACTATAATATAGTTAACCCATCGTTTGAAAATGGCTATAAAAAAGCATTTTGGACGTGGTATCGCTGAAATGTCCTGCAGATATTGTTTCCTTGGAACTCAGATGTATTCAATGTATGATACGTAATAATTAAATATATATTATCGTCGATTCAAAAAATTCAGTTTCAAAACGCTTAGCCGATCGCATCTATAATGTCTTGACGTAATCTACGCATGTGTGGAGTTTTATTTGAAAATAGCCTTTGAATTAGACAACTAGTTTTTCTAAGAGATAATAAAAGTTTGGGTAACTTTTCAAATGTAATTACATGTTCATCGATATTCTTTATAATAATACATTTATTCGTACTAAAATTTTACAATTCAACTAAATCAATGTATATAAGTTACTGTGTACATAAAACAGTAAGCAATGAGCGCAGCTCGTCAATGGCTAAAAAAGAAGAGCTACCCACATTATTTATATTATGTAATACATCTTTTGCAAATGAGACTCTACATACTAGTTCATCATCCAGCCCCTCCTGGTAGTGGTCTTGAATCATACCATAAAACTGATTAGACTTCATTCGAAAGAATGTCATGGCATCAAGTTTGAATTTGGACATGATATAGTTAAAACTTTTAGACATATATGACCCACTACCTTGAAAGGCTAGATGAGAGAGCATTTTCAAACTGGAGTTACTGCATTTCAAGCAACTCTACATAAATCGTACCATTCGATTCATAATTCGAATTTGAATCGGTAAACAGTCTGCTAAAAGTGGCACCATATTACAATGCGTGCAAACTGGTAGATTAAACAGTTTTCTGATACCTTTGCGCCACGTAGTATAGAACATATAAAGATGTTTGTTTTGCAAGTTCCACAGACATACACCATAGAAAGATGTACAGTACGACATATATAATTGACGTTTTATGTTTATATTACAAAACCCAAAATTAGCAGATAATGCATTTACACGCCATATAAAATCATGTCACATATCTTTTACCATAGCCTGGTGAGCGTCAGGACCAATAACGTGGCCTAAATGCAACCCTTTTTTACTATGTTTCACTTTTAAACCATCAAAGTAAAATGGGCAGTCGGTACCACTGCCATATTTAATAAGTTGACATTTTGCCGGGTTGAATTGTAAATCATATTCATATGCAAATTTTAGACATATATCACACATTTTGTTCAATGCAATGGAGCTACCAAAGATATATCATCAGCATAGCCAACAGCACCATAGTACTTATGACCGATCATACAGCCAAAACCAGACATGCAGAGTCTTGTTAACATTTCATCAATGTAGATAGAAAATAAAATTGGGGACAACACCCCACCCTGCTTCACACCATTGGCAGTGGAGAAATGCAATGACATGGAATTGTTCCATGATACATTTAAATGTTGATTAGTGTACATATAAAGTAAACATCTGATTAAAAGGGGATTCATTCCTCTATCCATCAGTAAGTTAAAAAGTTTAACATAATTTACTTTATCGAATGCTTTAGTCGCATCTAGTAATAACACGTAAACATCCGATTTATTCTGCTGGAAATAGTTCACAGTCTCCATTAACGCAAATGTACATTTAGCTGTAGAGCTTTGAGCTTTGAAACCAAACTGTAGATCACTTGTTTTAAGAGCATCATAACTTTTTATCATTATAACCCAATCAAATATTTTCGACAGAGGGCTACTAAGAGCAATGGCTCGATAGTTGTCAGAATTATTTGCTGATTTCCTCATGTTTTTTACCAGAGGTTGAATTGTTGATATATTAAAATCATCCGGGGTATAACCGTGATATACCATTGCTGTGAATAGCAAAGAAAGAAAAACATGTAATTTGGTAGGTGCATGAATAAAGTGGTCGGTATATATAACGCCGTATCCATCACATTTGTTAATCTTAACATGATTAATGCCATTCAAAACATCATGCACCGTAATAGTATTTTCACCTTCGTTACAATGTGCATCTACTTTACTATGTATGTTTTGTAGCAATGACGTCATGTCTGCATCATTCTAGGCTACTGAATTATATAAGTCCTCATACTTAGTAGCAAAGTGTTTAGAAATATTGTCGTCTCCTGTCACTTCATCAACCATGTTGGGTAGCATATTATTGTTCTTTGTAACTTTACCTACTTCTTTCCAGAAGTCCCTACTTTTATTTCCAAGTAACGCTATTGCCATACTTTCTTTTTTAACATTATTTTGATTACGTTTAACAAAACGAACTGCTCTGTGATATTGAGAGCGTGATCTACGCATGACGTCAGCAATACCAGCATTGCGAGGAGAGCCACAATCTTTCCATAGATTATGCCAAAACAGTGACGCTTCTCTGTATGGTTTAACGTGTTCATTCCAACCCGATATTACCTTCGAATTTCCCTCTTTTGAAGTATGTGGAATGGAGTTTTGACAAGCTCTTATACAACAATCCATTATTGAATCATGAAATATCTTAATATCATGACAATGCGTTAACCTGCTAGGACAATGTTTATCGCGGCATTCTAGAGAATGCCATGGTATAGATATTTCGTCAATCATTCTTTCTAAAACCTTGCTGTATTGACTTAAGTTATAGTCTGACGCTTCTTGCCATTTAGGTCTAGATATGTACCTTCTAGAAGAAGGTGAACAATAATTAACATCTAAACTCAAGGTAAGAACCAGTGGCGAATGGAATGACAAATTTGCACCATCGTGCATAGTATAATATTCTAACATATGGTCAAAGAGTCCATTGTTTAACAAAAAATGATCAATGACATGAGTACCATTGTCCACAGGACTAGTAAATGTATAACAAACATTATGTCCTTCAAAATCAATACATGGCTTGATTGTTTCACGTTCACATATGTAATTTAAATGTTTCGTAAAGTTAGAAGACACACGATTGAAAGACGTGTTCATATCACCTCCAATAATGAAATTGGAACAGTTCATTATATTACATGTACTCATAATTTCAGTCAAAATATTGCAGTACAGATCATCATTACATCTGGTATCACATGGCATGTACACATTAAAAAGTAATAATGACAAGCTTTGCCTAGTTATATTAACTGCACATATTCTATTAGAGTTCATGATGACTGGGGAGACAATACAATTCAAGGAATTTTTCCACAGAATGGAACATCCACCTACCCTCTGCCATTTAAAAACATAGTATTATCTATTCCAGAAACATCATGAGATAAAATGCTAACATTGTTATCACATGGTATGTTTTTAATCCTGTGAAACTGAGATTCCATTAACCAATGTTCCTGGAGTAAAACAAAATCATGTGCTTTGATGAGCTCTGAGACATATTCAGGCTTACCTGGACCAAAGCCAGTACAATTATAACTTGAAATAGTAAGGTTACTAGCCATATTAAAAATCGTAGATTATGTCGGAAGATAATGAAATCAGAACGTGTTACGCGCGTTCTTAAAGCGGAATATACGAATGCTGATGCCTTCTGGCCACACACCGCTGTCAAACATATCTGACCACGTACCTTTAACATTATTGCTGTCATTAACTTATCGCACTGTCTCTACAAAAAATAACATTAATTTTAAAAACCCTGATTTTGCTATTCCCACCTTTACATAACATAAATGCCTTTACTTCCAAATGAAATTATTTCAGATGGCCTTCTTCCTTCTAAAGTGGCCGTTAAAACAACATATTAATTGCTATCAAGGCAGCATTTAGATTTATTTTCGATACGTTAAATGTGTTAGTATTGTTTTATGAACGATGTGTTTATAATATATACTATCTTATACTAGAGTTACTCAGTTTGGTAATGACCACGAGATTAACGGCTGACTAGTTGAATGAGATCTCATAAGACCATTACATTGTAACCACGACAATACAGACTAGTCAGTTAATAGGACGTTGCCGAGCGCTGGAAACAACTAGAACTAGTTAAATAGTATAAACGAAAATGCACATGTACGTTATTTCTCTGTTGAGAGTCCGATGTTCTAGTTACTGCGCCACTACTCACCACAACTAGGCTAAACACTGTTAGTTCACAATTACTTATAACTGGACTAAACACGTTTAGTTCACAATAACTTATGAATAGAAATAATACTATACCTGTAAAAAGGTGTAAATATAGCTTGATGCCTCTACGTGCCAGACTCCTAGATGTGTCTACAGACTTGCATAAGTGTATTTATACAAATCGTGGTTAATTATGTGTCCAGTTATTTACGTGTCTACCCCAAAGCATAGGCACCGGAACGAAATTAATATTACGTGGGCTGAACCAGAGCTTCAGCACCACTCCGCTGTTGGATTATGACATCCGAAGACGGGGTGGGGATGCTGTTTAATATATTTCGCGGCGACGTTCAACATTAAATATTTTGTAAGCTCTCCAGAAACCTCGATTTGCCCCCTTCCGATGAGGATCACCAAAAACTACCTGGAGACTCCACAAACATCGATTTGCAACACTGCCTTGATGGTCGCCAAAACATTTTTGGCCTCACTAAAATCATTAAACTGCACCAAATATGCACCCTTTCCCTAAATATTAGGGTGCTAATCCTATCTCCAGCCTCCCCACCAAAACATTTCCACCCAAAAATGCACACCCTTTCCCTATATGTTGAGAGTTAATCCTATCTATGTGGTGTCTTACTATGCTGTTGGGACTGATAAAAGTATCCTTATCTCCGCCCCCCCTACCAAAAGTATTGCGGGACTCAGCCCCCAACCCCCCTGTTCTGGCGCCTATGCTTTATAATTGTTATATTGTCATTGGACCCCAATAAATTGTAATGTTGTTACTGGCGTGATCTCAATTTACATTTGTGTCATTCACAACCGTCAAAGAGTAACACAGATTTCACCAATACATACAACGTTCATACTCGTTGCTACAGAGGCTATATCTTCACGAACTGTTTAGTTTTTCCTCACGTGTTTTCACATTCCTTAATGTACCAACTTAACTAACGTATATATTTAGCCAAACTATTCTTATATGGCATCCAGCATGTCACCATTCCAAATGATTACTGCATGGTTACACGTGTTCCAGTTGGTACGTACTTCGAGGAATACACGTAATTAACGGAGATGTTTCAAATTTAGTTTTCTGTTTAGAATGTATCGATGGACCCATAATAACCCAGGCCTTGTGATCATATTTGTTTTATTTTCGGCTCTGCACATAATACGCATGGCCTGTTGTGCTGCTGCTTCTGTGGCTGTTGAAAGGTGTTGCTGAGATCTACAATTTGAACACAACGACCGGAATTGAATTGACAAACCTTTTTTGTCCATACAATGGTTTACATAGTATGGAAATTTTTCTTTGGGTTCACATTGTTAGGACATATACACATATAAACATTATATATCCATTAGATATGTTTAAAAGTACAGTACATTAAGTTTCAATTTTCCCATGCATATACGCACACACACACAATTACACATTAGCATGGTATGTAACCGCTTCAGGTTCAGGCTTAGAATTCAGTATGTTTATGGCTGAAGGACCAAAGGATTTCTTGTAACAGTTTTTGTGTGCAATGGGCATTCTGAGCTGTCGCCCAGACGGCAGAGTATCAAAAGAAGAACTGAGTGGGTGACTGGTATCATGGTGTGGTGAATCTGGACAGTTATCCTTCTTAAAACCTGCAGATAAATATCACATAGTTAAAGTTGGTTCATGCCAACAATTTTGCCCGCCCGGTTGACCATCTGAGCCACCTTTGCTTTGTTCTTGGCAGTTCAATTTCCATACCATGTCACCATGTTAAAAGAGAGTACACTTTCAATCAATGACCTGTACACCATCTGCAGAACCTCTGCGCTGACATTAAAGCTCCTTAGTTTCCGGAGCAAAAAACATACGTTGATGTGTCTTTTTGTATACGTAGTCTACAATGTCAGCGAAAGTAAGATTGTCATACCAAGATACTTAAAAGTGGACACTCTTGCCACCGTTTGCCCTTTGATCACCACTGCTTGAGTCAGAGGATGCGATGCTACTTTAGATCGACCATGTCCTAAGCACACCTCTTGTGTTTTCTGGGCATTGAGCTAAAAAAAACTGTTATCAAACCATGACACAAGCAGTTCAACATACTGGTAGTACTGTGAGAGTGAATAATCATCTAGACATGCTGTAAGTGCCATGTTATCAGCATACTTTATGAGCTTAAGAACATTATCATTACACATTATCTCATTTGTGAACACTGAGAAAAGAAGAGGGGACAAAATACACCCCTGAGAACCCCTGTTTTAGGACACGTTCCTTAGATATAACTGAATCATCGGGAAATACTCTTTATTCTGAGAGTGAGTCTCCCACTGTCCGAACTGACAGTGGATCAACTTTCACACAGACACGCTGTGGTCGGTCAGCCAGAAACGCTGTGATCCAAAGAACCAGAGTAGGATTCACCTCTAAGTCAAGTAGACGCTGCAGTAGTAATGAGGCTGTATGGTACTGAAAGCTGAGGAGAAATCCATGAAAACGATCCTGACAAATGTCCCAGTACAATCTAGATGTTTAGAGACTGTCGAGCATTGATAAAGTGGCATCATCCACCCCTTTCCGCCCTATATGCAAATTGAAGGGATCCATGCGACCAACCACTGCTGCTGTGAGCTGACAATGTACTATTCTTTCCATGCATTTACACAACAGAGATGTTAATGCAATAGGTCTAAAATAATTCATGAGAGTGGCTTTGTTTGTTTTAGGTACAGGTCTAATTAATGATGACCGCCACAGACGCGGAACAAACTGAGTGTCCAATAAAAGTTGGAACAGGCGTGTAAAAACACTTCCTAACTGAACGGCACATTATTTTAAAACCTTTCCTTTGAGACCATCTGGTCCTGGGGCTTTCCGAGGATTAACATGTGACAATACAGAAACAAGAGCATCTTCACACACTAGGAATGGTAATGGATTAAGAGCCTGGCACAGATAATCAAATTCATTTCTAAAATAACATGTTATACAAAATATTGTTGATACCTCGTACGCGCACTGGATTACTATATATCACTTAGCAAGAAATTCTACAATATCCTATAGAAAATCTATATTATTCTATAGACATATATATAATATATATATTGAAAATGCGCTATAGAAAATATGACATCAGATTTTTGCACAATTCTGTGTCCTATTGCCCATAGCATATTCCCTAAGGAATTCTACAGATTCCATTGCGAAGGGATAGTAATACCTGCGACGCAGACGTATTGATTTTTAGTGTTACACGATGTATAATCTTTGTCGCTGTTGCCAATAAAACAACACTACAATGGCTACTGATTATCACTACAGTATACCACTGCAATATAATACATTATGGCGAGTATTACATGCAGTTGAGTTTGTTTTCCTAGTCATTCAGATAGATGACTAATGCAAAACCATACCCTGTGAACTGGCCACTTCCTTTGTGCTATAAGTCAGCTTGACATGTTGCTGCCGTCTGCAGTGGTCTCGACCTAGTGTCGTCTTATCTGCAGTGTCATGCTGATGTCGTTTGCTATGTCACGATGCTGCTGCAGACTGGTGACTTTCAGCGGCAAACAGTGGTTACACGATGCCAAATATAGACACTCGAAAAGTTCACCTGTAGAAGAAATGGGTCAACGTGAGTCATACAGTTTCTCGCAGAAGCCAAATTAACTGTTTCTTGCAACCGACTGTGCATAAATGGAATGCGGTTAGGCGGGCTTCCAATAGTAGCTGTATGATTAATTTCATTTGGTACGGGGATGGTAAATTTGTTTTTTAGAAAAAAGAAAATTTGAAAACCTGTTAGTGATAGTATTACATTGAGTGTGTTGAAGTAATAGAAAATGTATTAGTAATTTACTAAATAGCATTGGCATTATCTATGTTTTCATATATTGAATTAATATAATTGTTGTCGCGAGTATGTGATCGCAGGTATCTCATCCAGAACGTCATTCTTGAATCTAATATCTTGTTATTGTACAACATTATTTAAAGATTTAATTCATACCTATTGACTAGGTGCAATGCGTAATCAGTGGACCGAGACTGCATGGCGTCCACTTCTGCTTACCCTAAGGTCAGGCTGACCTTACGGCTAAATGCTGCGTAATGGTGTCACGTGGTGTTTTAATACGGTGACAGTGCTTGTAGCATTGTGACGGAGGTGTCGCAGTAGACGTATATAAAAGTGTCTGTTGATGCAAACGTACAGAGTCGTGTCGCGTCGTCAACAGAGGCACAACAGACAAACATCATCAGCCAACAAAACTTGTCTTCGGTGGAGTCGTGTCGAGTCGTCAACAGAGGTACAACAGATAAACATCATCAGCCAGCAAAACTTGGCTTCGGTGGAAAGCTTCTACAACCGGAGAGGCAGAACGTGATTACGCCTCTGGTATTGAGTCGTCGTTTATTCTGATGTACGCCGTCATGACGTCTTCTGGTTGGCTCTCTGTCTTCATATTCGTTGCTGCAACGTTTGTTGACCAGGGCTCGGCTCATGTCCGTCTCACCTACCCACCAGCGCGACAGTTTGCCCTCGACTTCCTCGACAACACCAGAACTGACTCACCGTGTGGGATGAAAGCAGGTACGTTTACTACAAATAACACGAAGCGTATTGTTGGTCATTAAAAAATGAGTTTATGTGTTAAGTACACGTACTGTAAAGATAGCCCTCTGCAAACCCTGGCCGGCGGGCAAAATTTTTACTTTATCCCCGCTGAAAGTGCCCTTCTGGGATATAGCCCCAGTGTAAATTCATTAAGAAAAAGTGTGTTTGTTGTTACTGTTGTTGTTGTTGTTATTACAACTATCCTCTACTATTATTGCTGTAATTGATACAACAATTATACTTCGTTGTTGTAGTTAATAGTGGTAATATTATTATTATTTATAAAAAAAAAGCAATGTCATTAAACTATACACGTCACAACGTTGGGTATTAGCACATGCAGGCTGACAGATGACGTATTGCCTGCAGGATATGGCGAGGTGACGGACTTAGAGGAGGCGGCTACATTCAACGTTTCCTGGCACATGGCGTACGTTCACAATGTAAGCAGAGCTACGTGTATCCGTCTGTTTATAGACTTAGGCGAAGGATAAGTCCGTCGAAAGAAACCCTATTAACGTGCTTGGTGCGTGATATAAAGCTTGATACTATATTCTCCATATTCTACAGCTAGAATGGGATCGGTGCGGCGTCGATACTCTATGTCGACAAAATAAGTGTACAAAAGGTTATCAAAAGCAAAGGAAAACCAAACCGAATAAAACAAAGAGGTCAGAGCATAGTGAGAACATCAGGGCAATGATTGATTGATCGATTGATCTATTGATCGATTGATCGATCGAGTGACTGATTAGTTGATTGATTGATTGATTGATTGATTGATTGTTTGATTGATTGATTGTTTGTATATATATATATATATATATATATATATATATATATATATATATACAGTAACAATAGTAATAGTAATAAATGTTTATTTTTTCAACACAGAAACAATGCATACATTGTTTTTGACACTTAAACGTAATTGTGTCAGAAAAAACATGACAATGAGCACAATAGTGAATACAATGTTCTTCACATATCTATTATCACACCCAGTGCATATTATTGGTCTATGGCATCTGCGTAAATATTGGTATATGTTCGCCACAGTGAATTCACCAAATAAATAGCACATACCGAAAGCACAAAGAGAACTTGCAACCACCTCGAGTTATCACTGGTTTTATGACTACAACCGTCATTCGTTGCAGGGCGGCTACAAAATCGATTTGTTAGAAGGCAGTACTGTCAAGCACACATTGACCCCAGGTGGCGGGTTTGTTGGCTCGAATGATACAACGTAAGTTCACTTATGACTCAGTAGCGCCTAGGGCAAATTAGTTGCTATAGAATACCAAAGCGAACAATGATGCATACATTACTGCAACGGAAATAGCGTTACTAATTATTTGGTTAGTTGCTTGTTCAGCAGTTACTTCAGGGGTGAAGGTGGTATACAATAGATGCGCGGCTACTTACAATTCAGGACTGATGTCGTGCCACGCCTGTGGTGATTTTACTTTATTTTGTTTTCCCGCAGGTTTTCTT
>OZ023208.1:14517518-14552987 GCA_963995525.1 Escarpia spicata | reverse complement strand
TTGCCGTAACGTGCTGTAATAAATATGTTTATGCCTTATGCAGGACATTGATCCAAAGCGTCTCTCTCCCTGCTAACTATACGTGTAACAAGTGCACGTTGCGGATCGTACGACAGGCGGGAGAATGGGGGTCAAACTACCGGTTCTGGAGCTGTGCCGACGTCAACATTAAGTCAAGTTAGTTCTAGCTATTATTCTATGCAAGTTTTACTAAAAATCGATCTAAAACCGGCTGAACAGTCAATGATATATGTGCTATATCGACAGTTCGACGAGCCATCATTACAAGAAATCGCTACGTAACGTTTACAGAGTCTGCCACCGCATGTAACACGTCGTCACGCTTACCAGTAGACCCCAACCCTAAAGTTCTCCAAGGATGACCCCTGATATATATATATATATATATATATATATATATATATATATATATATATATATATATATATATATATATATACTGCAGCATGCATCCTGTCTTCCATTTCCCTATATGATACCTATTACTTCATATACATTGGCATTTACTGTCTCTTCCAAAATACAAAATGGGGTAACAGAAATTGCCCAAGTCCGGTGTTCTACCGCTGGTCGAAGCTACAGCGTCTGCTGTTTACTTTTATTATGTACAAATGCAACTCCAGGATGTTTGTCAGCCATTTTACCATTTGCAGATGCAGTATCCTTGCATATTGTAGATTCGAAGTACTCCCGGAAATGTTCGGGTCACGGAACGTTGAACGGCAACGAGTGCAAATGTACGCATCTGTACTCTGGAGACGAGTGCCAACACAAAGGTTGGTTACTGTAAACACATTTTCTTTTGTATAATAAGCTGCAATAATCAGGACAACAGTTTCCCTTAATCTAAATTAATGCAGAAACATTATTTTGTTTCATCCTCGTGAAATGCGATCAAGTAATTATAAAACATGTTAAGGAAACTCAAAATGGCCTACATAAGATGATGATGAGCGAAGTGATGTCATGTTTCGTAAATGTCGTCGTCATAGTCATCGTCGCAGCTGTTATTGTTGTCGTTATGTTGTTGTTGTTCCACACAAACCCATGGACACGATTATATCTAGTCAATGGTATAATGCAATTTATTTCATCTGGTCTACCTGATGGTTATTTGGTCTTATATAATTGCTTATTATACACTCGTAGATTGTGATGTCATTGCATGCACTCCTAGACTGTGAGGTCGTTGTGTACACTCGTAGATTGTGATGTCATTGCATGCATTCCTAGACTGTGTTGTCGTTGTGTACCCTCGCAGATTGTGTTGTCGTTGTATATACTCGTAGATTGTGTTTCCGTCGTGTAAACTCGCAGATTGTGTTGTCATCGGGTACACTCGTAGATTGTGTTGTCGTTACGTAAACTCCTATATTGTGATGTTCTTGTGTACACTCGTAAATTGTGCTTTCGTTGTGTACACTCATAGATTGCGTTGTCGTCGTGTACAATCGTAGATTGTGTTGTCGCTGTGCATTCATTCGTAGATTGTGTTATCGTTGTGATTTGAAGATGAATGCGTGAACGACACGGACTGTTCCGATTACGGCAGCTGCATAGACACGGAGAGTTCGTTCTACCCCCGCCGTCAATGCTTCTGTCAGGCGGGCTGGTTTGGCGCTGATTGCAAAACAGGCAAGTAGAAAGCCCCCGGGCATACAAACTTGTCATCCCGCTTGACCCTGTCGTGTGTAGCGGAATATATTATCAATTAAATATGTTTTTAGATATCGGTGCAGCTACGTTCTTCAATGACCAACGATAGGATTTAATTTAACAAACATCACACGCAATATATACATTATATTTAAGTTAAACTGGCGCGGACAGACGGGCAGACGTATAGACAGTCAGACAAACAGACAGACAGACAGACAGACAGACAGACAGACAGACAGTTGTTTATTTATTAAATTGCACAATGTGACGTAGTAATAATGATAATAGTAATATACATTATGGTATAACAATAACAACGTGACATTTCAAATGGGTGTCATATTGAATGTACAACTTGGATATGGGAGACTCTTATTAAGACTAAAAAGTTGCTCTCACAGGAGCCCCCCTGGTAAATCAATGAATTTATTTAACGTCTATTTCAGCTTATGTAAATTAATTGCGCACCAGAGTTCAACGGATGTCTGGGTGCTGGGTGTGTCTACATTTGTATATTTATATATAAAAGTGATTGTTATGCATAGTGACAAGTGCATACGTTTGTGTCATTTGTATATTAGTGAGCACAATCTGCAATATATGCAGCGGACATTCATTAAAAACGGGAACATTATGTTTGTTTTGTCTTTTAACTGTAAATACGTCGATGCGGTTCGTAAAGATATTTTTATTCCGAAAGTCCGTGTGCATTACCCTCTACATATATTTATCACACTTTGTATTGTGTATATAAATAAATACTAAATAGTTATTGTTTGCTGTTTTAGCATCAACAGTTAAGACGCTTAAATTTGACCCAGTGGAATACTACAAACACGAGATGTCAAAATACTTCCACGTGTATTCGAAAATTGTGAAGGTAAGGTATTTTAATCAGAACGGGACATTACTTAATTGTGTAACTATTACGGTAACGCGCCAGCAATGTAAACGATATCACACAGGAATCGGGATTCTATAGTGGAACCGTGGTAGCAATCACCTTAAAAAGGAGTGAAAAGAGAACGTCTTGTTATTGTTGCTTTGAAGTCTCAGTGTAAAAACTGTTCTCAGTAATATTTTCATTTTTGTTAAGTTGAATTTCAATATACTTTATTTTGCCGTTATCTAATATAAATTAATTCCAATCTTAATTGTATTAAATGCACAATGCACCTGTTGTAACGATTTTACAAAGTACAATACTATACTTCCTCGAATATAGTTACTAACTTCAATTATTCATATTACACTAAAATAAGACAGGAAGCATATTCATTATATAGACAATAGACATATTTAACTATGGCCCATAACATTTTCTAACAAACTGTCTACATGTTCAAATCCTAACAAACTCTTTGTGCGTATACCCGCAGGACGAGCTCGAAATCATCATCCAAGCGACCGGCACGAGCTACGTGGCTCTCGGCTGGCGACCGCTCGGTGCGTTTTGTTTATACATTTCTTGAGATACCTACATGTGTATACCCTATGACATTTCCTGTCCTCTGAAGACGACTTGTCATGTTATCCATTTTGTGACCACAAGTACACACGCACGCACACAATCACACGCACGGACGCACGTATGCACGTACGCACGCTCGCCTCCCAAGTACACGCACACACACACACACACACACACACACACACACACACACACACACACACACACACACACACACACACACACACACACACACACACACACACACACACACACACACACACACACACACACACACACACACACACACACACGTGAACACACACGCACACACACACGCACACGCACACACGCACGCACACACACACGCACACACGCACACACGCACACACGCACACACGCACACACGCACACACGCACACACGCACACACGCACACACGCACACACACACACACACACACACACACACCACACACACACATTGGACAAAGACATTAGTCACTGTATACAGAAAACATTTTAGTCTTCGTGACAGTCCTGATTTACACAACCTTGTGTTCATTTGTATTCATTCACACCCTTCCATTGTTCCGACTGCCGAATAATTTGACCGAAAGTATGTCAGCCCAATGTTCCGCATTTTTCCTTTGAGCAAAAAGAAACTTGACCGCCGTCAAACCACATTCTTCATTGCTGGCGACCATAATGATCTAACTGTTAGTTGGAAAGCAATATGAATGGCGTTGACGGTTATATTACGCCAGATGACGAATTATTATCATCACAATCACCGTCGTCCTTACAATTGTCAGACACCACCGCCAGCTGCAGCAGTTTTCCGACGGAGACCGACACGAATGGCGGCGCAGCAGAACCGGAAGCAACAGCGCCACCACAACCGGAAGCAACAGCGCCACCACAACCAGAAGCAACAGCAGCAGCACAACCAGAACCACAATCATCGGCAGCACCTGAACCAGAAAACACTGCTGCACCTGCGCCGGAAGGAACAGGTGGGAGGAAATGTTCTGAGAAACCCATTATAACGTATCAAAATAATAATTCCTGTTTACATCGACGTCAGTACTGTGTTTATCATCTTCGCCGAACCTTATACCAGGAATTATAGTATGATACAGTGGTACTTAATTGTGAATTAAGGTACTTAATGGTGAATTAAGTTCGACAACTAAAGATATGTACGTTATTAGTAGTAGGTGTATGGTTTTGTGAGTTGAAAGTGGTCGGTGTGGTCTCAGTTGAGCTGCAGTGGTAATTGGAAATATTCATTTCTATATAAGATGCAGTTGCAGCAAAAAAGATCACGATGTAAAAAGGGATTAAGAACTTTATCAAGTGAGACTCTTGAAGGCGAAGGTGAACAAATCTTTGATACATTACGGATGGCATTGTTTTATTGAAAGATCTTTCGGGAGTTGTTCATTAATCAGCCAATGTAGATGTGTAATAACTTTATAGCAAAACTATAAATTCTTATCAAGTAATGTGCCAAATATGAAGCCTGTTCGTTGCGAATTCATGTCACTAAGCGTTGCTACCAGCGGTGACGTCATAACGACCGCTAAGTGTCGCTACAAACTGTGCAGTGTGCAGAAAAGCGCGACCAAAAGGGGCCTTGAAAAAGGTGACAGAGGGGGTTAAAATTAGTTGAATATTAGGACACTATTTTTATATTATATTTCATTCAGATTGGGAATAAAAAAGTTTAATATCGCTTTGTCTTTATGATTTTTTTTATTAAAAATTGTTTTGCAGCGTCCCTCCACCCAATGGACTGTACGGATATAATCATTGGCAGCGCCCGCGGGAAACTGAGTCGCGTGGGAGACTATTACACACGTGACAGATCATCGCCTCGTTCAGATGCGTTCTATGGCGGTGGCAAGAACAGTCTAACAGCCGCCATCGGAAAAGAAGAAAATGGCATCACTACAATCTTATTTAGACGAAAACTACGAGGTAGTTTGATTATTAGTGTAACTTCGTGTTTTAGGTTAACATGTTTTGAATTTTGCTTATTTTAAAATCATTTTAGAAACATTTGTGTTGTTTGTAACAAAATCAAGTTGAAGTGTCATTTGATAAGCTTTGAATTGTTTAACATTATTGTGTTCACAGTGGTGCCAAATTCTTGGAGGTTCTCGTTACAACGTGACTTACAGCCAACCGGTTTTGCTGTGTGGAATTATACTGGTTATTAAGAGGAGGTGTGTACACATATTGCGTTTAAGTATACAACTCTGCATTCTTTCAGCGTTTTATTTCGAATGTGTTTATTTGCACCGACAGCAACCGAGAAACAAGACCATCACATCATCGCCGGCAAGATGCACGTGATATGGGCGAAGGGACAGGAAAAGAACACCAAACTGCCCAACTACTACCGGAAGGACGAATTAAAATACCACGGAGGAGGGACGCAGCGTGGCTGGAAGTTGATCAATTTCCATGGTTTGTACCAAATTGTAATTTACGCGAACACTTTGACACATGCCATAATGCTAAGTAGAAAAAGGTAGCAAACCCACGGTTCCAGATTCTCACGTGCTTTGTGAAAGAATTACAATTCTGGAGAGAACAGTGTCAGACAATGTGTTAGTCACCTCGTTGTTTTCATTTCATGTTTTGTTCTGTTAGTTATGTGTGTGTTGTAATGATTGTAGATGAGCGTTCCTCCAACTCTGACTCAGCGGCAGCAATTTACGGTACGTATATATTTCGACACCCACGCACACCCATATCCACACCCATGCACGCACGCATGCACGCATGCACGCGTGCATGCACATACGCACGCACTCGCGCGCGCGCACACACACACACACACACACGTCTACACTCACATAGACATGTGTGTGTGTATGTGTGTGTGCGCGTGCGTGCGTGTGCGTGTGCGTGCGTGCGTGCGTGTGTATATGTGTGTGCGTGCGTGCGTGCGTGCGTGCGTGCGTGCGTGCGTGCTTGGGTGCGTGAGTGCGTGGGTGCGTGTATTTATTACATTTCAAATCATATTTCTACAGGTGGTCTCGTTATTGTCGTTGCGAGGTTTCCCAGGATCACCTGAGTTGTAATTAAACAATAATTAATGAAATTACTTGTAATGATTATTACAACTGAATAAAATTTATTAATATTATCATTATTATCGACGGAACCTAATATCGTTTACCTATCTACATATCTACATATGTGCAACCCGCAACCCTATACTGCAATGTAGTTATGATAGTTATGCCAGATTTAATCTAGCAACACTGAGTTCTCACGACAGAGAAGCATTTGCCAACTTAAAATACGGAACACATTCACTAACCACAGTTCACTGCATTGATAATCTTTACGGATCTGTACGTTGTGTTAAATGCATTCAGGTTTCAAGACGATAGTCACCATGGCAGTTGGCGTCACGTTGGGCCTACTACTCGTTACAGTCCTGTGAACACCAGAAGGTGGGTATGATGGCCGAGTCTCATTCTTAGTCTCCATCTCCCGTCAATGGTGATAGCCATTTGATAACCGTCATCAATGCTGAGCCGACATAACCCGAAGTCGGCACCACCCAAACGTTTCGTCAAATGTTTCATTTCTCTTTATAATGAAACATTAAAGTTTGGCTGTTCGTTCCGTTACCCGGAAACAGCGAGGTTGGTAATTATTAATATATTAGATCGCTGAATTATGTGTGCTAAATGTTGTAAAATCACGACCGCGCTGAACATCGAAGAGTGTTGCGGTAAACCCAGTCGGCGTCCATTATTCTCACAATGGAATTGTTTAAAATCTGAATGTTTTGTCTGCCTTTCGTTTTTGTCTACTAACAAGTCAAACTGCGTACAACGCAATTTTATGGGCAGTCTGCCTTCAACGTACACAATTATAATTTGTTTAGGAAAATAGGAACATACATGCTCCCTTTAAACCGTTCCTTGTCCATGCATGAGGAAATAAAATGGTCACTTGTAGTGTGTAAATACGGAGTCTGTCGTGAATTTGCAAACATGTGTGTGCAAATTGATTTACTTAAGATGTGAACAAATCCCACAGTAACGTTTGTTGTTGGATGATCATGGCAGTGTATCCTTTTTCCCTTGAAATATTTCTCAAAAGTTGTCTTTATACGTTCACTGAACGTTTATCATCTGGAATTTAATGTGTTGTGTAAAAATCATGAAAATATAATGCCCTATTGTAAGAGCCCGGTGACTAGTGTTTTAAAAATTTGGTACGTTCAATATAATGATTATGAACTGTCTGCCTCTTACTGTCATTTGAAAGCTCTACTACCATTGTCGATAAACATTACTCTTTTAGTCCGATGATAAGGTTTTGTTTTTTAAACTCAACTGTTTGTATTGTGTCTGTAGATGCTGACAACCGTATCGTAGCGTCCCGCAGACGAAATAACAAAATCGACCGGAATGTCATTCTCCACCAAGCGAAATGCACAACGGCTACGCTTTAAGCACGGTATCTTAAGCAAGCGTCACCCAGATCATGAACGTTCTTCGTGGACTGCAGATATTCTGGTGAAATGCGTCAGAGAATAAATATTTAAGTGGCATTAGCTCATTTAGCTTGTCTTGTGCATTCTACAGCGTAAGCCTATATACAATATAAATGTTAGAATAGATGTCTCATAATCATATCTATGGAGTTTATCGTTCACGTTTGTTATTACACATATGGTGGTGGTTCTATATTAGTTTAGTTGAAATGGGTGTCGTCTTATATGTTAAGTCAGTGTAGTGAAATCAACATAGCTGAATTGTTGGTGAAACAAAGCAGAGCATTCAGCTCTCTATGGCGCATCCAACAGTGACGATTCGTCGCGTATCGGATACGGCCATCCTGGAGTTCAACATTCAGATGTTCGGCGCTGAAAGAAGGTTCTCTCGTCTCATCCAACTAATCCAACCGACAGCAATGTTGATATATACATCATCGATGATCGATCACAGGTGATGACGTGGTGCCGACTAGCGACCAGGTTCAAATTTGGGTGAATCTGCCAAGATCACCTACACTGGCGAAAACGTGAGCATCGCTCATTCGGGTTGTACAAAAACACATTGCACCTTATTCTCAATGTATTCCTTTGTCCGGGCAGAGAACCGACGTAAACCGAGGCAGCTGTGTGTATGTCTCGTGTAATCTAAGGAATAACTATGTATATTTATAACCTTGCTGACTGCACACTGATTGATACACTCGCGTCGTTGGCGTTTCGTGATATTGTGTTTTGTGATGGTGTTTTACATGACGTTTTTATATTAGTTCATGTCCTAAAGAAATTTGATTACGTGTCTGTATACGGGTATACACAATTGAAAAATAAATAGCATGTAACATGAATCTATTGTGTATCTTCTTGCATGGCTTGTATAAAATGTATTCATGATTGAAACAAATACATGAAACCTTGCCACCGCATATTTAGTTTTTATAGAAACAATTTTACATTTAAAATACACAGATTAGATATGTGGAAAATATAAATAGCACAACTTGTTGATAATAGCACGGATACCAGGTAGACTTCGATCTACTCTCAGTATCACAAACCACACGCACTCACACACACACACATACACACGCACGCACGCACACACAAACACACACACACACACACACACACCGACGGGTACACACACCTCGAAGTTGGCGTAGCAATATCAGTCTAGTACACTGGTGGATTTAGCTTTCGTTCTGACTGCCCTTTTACTGTTGGGGAACAATCAACATAGACAATGACCCCCATCAATTGTCGCCCAAACCAACTTGATTCTGTCTTCGGCATAGGGCCATCTTTGTTGTCATTCAGCGGTTATTGGCAACGGGAAACTAAAATGGCTGGCATTAGTCATACTGTACTAAAGGAATCGCAAGGGAAGACATGGCTCTGTTATATGGTCGTTGGTCGTTAAAGAAATGCCCCTTTCAGAACGTTTCGTGGAGTGATTTCAATGAAAGAGATATCAGAAAGAATGTCTTTCTGACAGAGGACGGCAGTAAATGCATGGAATAAACGATATAATTATTATATTTATCTAGCAGTGCGAATAAGTTTTAAAATAGCATGGACATACATATATCTGACAAGAGCGGGCTATGTATAAAAGAAACATTAATTTTGGAATACTGAGAAGTCAATGGCTTCCGTCTTCATTTACCATCTGGAACTCCGGAGTAAAAGACTCTCCGCTGCTAACACACTGTGAAGATGTTCCGGTCAACGTGACCTACCTGGAGTTGTGTAATTTAGCTGCTTCACGGTGATACTGTGTGTGACTCAGCAGATTGTAACGGAAAGTCTTTAGCTACCCTACGTGATAAGTTGGAATATGTAGAGACAGTGTCACCCCTCGCTTGGATACACATTTGCAAGATATGAGTAGATTGTGAAAGCCAGTCGTTTAATTAATGGATAACAGCCACACTGCTGGAGCTGCGCAGTAGAGCAGCGGTAAGAGCTCCGGAGTCTCGACTGAGAGAACGCGGATTCGAATTCTGTGCGGCGGTGTCGAACCTTGGGCAAGTTCATTTAGTCTACATTACTTCAGTTCAATCAGCTGTATGAATGAGTACCTGGCTATAGACAATGGTGGATATTTGTGTAAGAATAGTATTCGCGTATTAATTGCAGCATGGCTGAATGTTTCCCAGAGAAGTCGTTGCAGCATAGTTGTATGCTTCCCAGAGAAGTCGAGATGGTGTTCGATTGAACAGGTTTTCCAGGGAGTAAAGTGTAAAGCGCTTTGAGAAGTCCTGAGGATTGGATGCTGCGCTATATCAGAACTACCGTTACCTTTTTTTTTATACTTTATTGCCACGATAGAATATCGGCTCTTAACCCCTGGGTCGCGCGATCCAATTTTGGGTCGCCAAAAATTTTGAGTAGGTCGCCAACAGTCTCTAGTGGCTGTTCGAACGTTCATTTAGTGTCCTTCTTGCCCATTCCCGGTGCACACGAAACAAATAATTGTATGCCGTCAGTTGCAATGTTAGTCCCGCGACTGGAATTTGCGTCGCGTCCAAAACATTTTAAGGATTGCTGTTATAAAATAAGTTAAATGCATAAACTTTGCAGTGCAAAGCGGTATTAATATGTAGAAGTATTCCAATCTTTATAAAATAACTGAATGAATCATCTTAAGTATTGCGATTTAAATGTTTTTTTGCATTTAAATTGACATTAAGTGCAGTAAACATACCACACCCAGCTAACAGCAATTCCAATAGTCATTTACCTATTGTACGGGACAGACCACCATTAATTTTGTTATTGTAATACTAGAAGGCCTAGTTGGTAAAAAAAGTTCCATTTTGAAGTCAAAGAACTGTGCTGCTACCAACTACATGGGTCAGTCCTTGTGCAGATTAGACTCATTTAGCCACTATGAGCGTGGGAGTACTAGTATCAAAACGACTAATCTCATAAACGAAGTCAAATGGTTTAATTTAGCATTCTATAATATAATACAGTGGGATGGAGTATGGTAAATAGTTAAATGCAAATGATCGACCATCTTAAAAAGTATCGTACAGTTAACTATCCTATATGTAGACATACGATTGAGTGACTGAAATTATAATAATATAATAGTGACGAGATTTTATATTAAATTCAGAGAGGTAACTCGAGACTCAACTCGATATTCTCAGAGATGACTCGAGACTCGACTCGGACTCGTTAGCGAAATTACTCGAAAGTCGACTCGACTCGAGCGCTTGCGACTTGCCAACAATTCTGCTAACCAACGGTGAAGAACTTCTGACATATGCAAACTATTTGTTGCCAATAAAACCTCACAGTACAAACATATGTGTAAAACAAAAGTGGTTTGTTTCTTTTTTCGTTTGAGTATAGTGATGTATACTGTGTGTTTGTTGGGTTGCACTGTTACGATGACTTCGCATTACTATTTACAGCCTCAATTTACTCGGACCCATTGACGTCGTCGCTAGAAAATGTTCACCATGCGTTGTAGCCCGTGATACAGCTGTGTGAACGGAAATGCCGAGACCGCGAGATGTCGGCAAGACAGCGAGTGACGTGATAAAAAGCCAGTATTGAAGGTTCGAGATTCGAGAGAAGGTCGTCGTCCTCTTTATTATATAATTTATATTCATAACAAAATTGATGTATTATTATCGTTATATTAAATTGACAACAACGCAAATCAAAATAGACGCCGCCAGTATGCAATTAGAAATTATCTTTTATCTGCTGGCTGGCTATTTAAAAGTAAACATTAAATCGACCAATTACAACAACTCATGCATAGTTAGTTGGTTCAACTAATCGCAACGGCAATTCGAATTTTCTGAAATGTAACGTTCCCCTTAGATGTCAAACAAATTATTTACTTCTGAACTTCGTATAAGTACCGTACACGTAGCATGGTTATCGAGTTAATAGTTTGGCACAGCGCTCATTTAGCATACACATGTACATCCGTAATTGAAACGGTCGCGGCTAGAACCCCCACAGCCACGTAGAGTGTAATTTATTGAAGAGGTGGCGTCATCCGCAACAGCGTCACAGCACTGCGCGTACACAAAATGGAATAATAAATTATTAATATTATTTAACATAAGATACCGGCAGAATAACTATGTTTATGGAAAAAACATCGTCGCATGCTATTTGCATCACACCTTACAACAAATTTCAAAACGAATTGTTGAAAATGTTCTTACAAATTCCGGGAGATTTGTCGGTATTCCGGGAGGCCGGGGGTCTCGCGGATTTCACGGGAGAGTTGGCAGATATAGTAGAGCAAACTACGGCACTCTGTTGTCTCGACCACGCTGACGTTCACGCTGATTTCTTCTTCAGAAATCCCCGGCTCGCACACTAATCAACCTAATCAGTGTATTATTACATCGTTTCACTACATCGAGCGTAATTAGGCACGTTGACCTACATACGTCCATTAATTAAAATGGGTTTTACGAGTTAGACGAAAAGACGTGTGTTTAACCCTTTTAACGTAGTCGCTTGGTTGGCTTTGCAAATATATATTGACTACCAGTTATAAACAATAACCAGTATTACTTGCAGCTGTATATTTATATAAAAAATATATTATCTTTATACTTTGAAATTATGTATCTGGATCTTGAAAAGGGGAGGCGAAGAGAGCAACGGTTAGTCTCCCGTTGGTTTTCAGTGCAAACTTTTATTGTCCATAAAATTGTTTACATAATATGGCTATTTTCCTTTGGGCTCACACTGCGTTAGGACATATACCCATATAAACATTATATACACATTAGATGTGTTTGGAAGTACAGTATATTACGTTTCAATCTCCCCATGCATATACGCACATACACACAACTGCACATTAGACATTGACATGGTACACAACCGCAGGTTCAGGCTTAGAATTCAGTACGTTTATGGCTGAAGGAACAAAAGATTTCTTGTAACAGTTTTATGTGCAATGGGCATTCTGAGCCGTCGCCCAGACGGCAGAGTTTCAAAAGAAGGTGATAAAGGAAAAATAAATCAAACTAATTCACAGAAGGATTCATATGTCAGTGTCGCCATGTGCGTCACTGGGTGAACAACACACTGTAAATGGGGCTAGTAACCTGCAGACTTTTCATATCTAGAAACAGAAGGTTTGTGTTGTGTGTGTTGTTGCCTTCTGCTATCACTCGCAGTTGTTGTTTACTATATCGTGGTTTCGTTGCAAAATGACGAATCTCAGGCTCAGCTGAAAAGAGTGGTTACACTCGCTACCAAAAATAGACACTCCCGAAGACACATAGTGACACCATCCATCAACATGAAAGGCGCAATTTGTCGTACAGCAATACATTAACCTCATTCAATTCATTCACGGCCGGTTGAATAACTTGCTGCAAGAAGCGGCCAATTTTGCCAAGAGACTCTCTCTCCATACTTATACCACGAATAGTTTTAAAATGTGGTAATGCAATATTGAAGGTGTTTGTTTTATATGATAATTATATTTAAGCATCGTTAAGGTTTGAAATTTGCATTATGTGTAAGATAATATTTTTTATGAAGATCTCTGTTGTTGCATGTACCCTCATAATTTACTATTAACAAAATTAGAAGCATATGGTATTAGAGATGTTGGCAATCACTCGCTAAACGTTATTTAACTGATAGACTACATTATGTTAACTTTGATGATTGTAACTCTTAGTTATTAAAAGTGACATGTGATGTACCCCAGGGTTCAATATAGGGCCCCAAACTCTTTTAACTATATAGAATTTATATTGGTAATATTTCATCCATATTAAATGCGTGCTGTTTGCTGATGACACTAATATGTTTGTTCTGGAAAGGATCGCGAGCAGCTCTGCAAATACGTAACCTTTGAGTTACAAAAACTACATGTGTGTTTTCAGTAAATAGGTTGTCTTTAAATGCAGCAAGAACAAACTATATACTGTTCACAAACTGTTGCATTAATTCAAATATCGATTTAAAAATTGACAATATGAGTATTGATATATGTCAGTAAGTTTCTAGGAGTCTTGATCGACCATAAGCTCAACTGGAAGGAGCACTTTAGCATGATACAATCCAAAGTATAAAAAGCTATTGCCATTATGTACAGAACAAGATATGTATTTGACAAAAATTAATGGTCACATTATATTGTGCATTATTTCTCCGTTACATGTCATACTGCTGTGAAGTCTCGGGCAACACATATAAAACAATTGTTAACACTGTTTTTGTATTACAGAAGAAGGTAATCAAACTAGTAGTCGCTCTCCTCTGTACTCTTTCTAACATATCTATGTCCTTCTTGCGGTATGGCCTCCACGCTTGTATACAATATTCTAAATGAGGCCTAACTATTGTTTTGTACAGCGGTATTATTAGTTCTTTTTCTTTACATGCTATATTTCGCTATTGATCTAGGTATACTCAAACTACCTGACATAATAAAAATGAGAATTTATATTGTAATGTCTATGGCTAATCATAAGTTGTCGCCATATAACCTGCAATATACTGATACTGACTATGATTCAATTCATACTGAATATGATTCAATGCATGTGATATGATTCATTGCATGTGACACGACAAAGTAGAAAAATGAAACACGTCTATCCTCGTACAACTCTAAAATATATGTGTATATATGTATATGGTGTTAAATGAAGCACTAATTTCGTCATGAGTACGGGGCACACACATAATTGCGAAAAGGGTATATAATATATAAGCAATATAATTGAGATTTAACTTTGTTTTTGTGTTATCAAAGTTTAGTATACCTGTATAAGTTGCGTTTGTATTGGGGGAAGCAATTAATAAGTATTCTACTTCAGTCTTCCCCCATTTCCATTTGTCAATGGTCCATATTATTGTATATTGTTTTGTAGTCGTCTATGCTATATTATTTCACTTGGAAATAAATTTAATTGATCTTTATTGTATCGTGTACCACGGTGAATCTCATTTCAGCAGCATACATTGACACCCGTGTTGACAACGTGCGAACCGTAATCAGTGGCCCGTGACTCGCATGCACTTCCTGGGGTATGCTCGACTTCACTGCATGCTGCGTAATGGGTGTGTGTCACGTGTTGTTTATCCGCGGTAGTAATAGTTCTGACGGTGACGACGTATACATAAACTGTACTATTTCAAGCAGGCTGTCACATTGTTGCAGAAGCATTAATCAACGTGGCCCAGCAGGCATAACATACGCAAAGCTAGGCTTACCTACACAGTTGCATCAACAGTATATAATTATACAAACGGAGTGATTACGCTTCTGTCACTTGAACGTCGTTTTGTCTGACATACACCGCCATGATGTCATCTGGTTTGCTCTCCGTCTTCATCTTGCTTGGAGTGATGTTTGTTGACCACAGCTCGGCTCACGTCCGTCTTACGTACCCTCCAGCGTGGCAGTTCGCCCTCGATTTCCTCGACAATGTCCGAACTGATCCACCGTGTGGGATGGAAGCAGGTAAACATGACTATTTATATTATCTACATAATTACTCAAACGTGACGTGATGCGTTATTGACGAAGGGGTCAGGTGCGGTGAACTGCATTAATGTGCATCATCAGGAAAACGTAGTTTTATATTGTTCAAAGATTACACGAGCCAGTCGTAGCTAAACGTTCACTTTGGTGGCGCCGCAGCATCCGACAGGCAACGGCCCACGTTGAGATAGACCGCCAAGTGGATGAATAAGCTGCTTATTGATTAGACTCGTTGGCTGATCAACAAAAACATATCGGTATTAGCAATTACGCTGTTGCACTCAAGCGCACGCGCACACACACGCACACACGCGCATACACACATACACACACGCGCATACACACATACACACACATACACACACATACACACACATACACACACATACACACACATACACACACATACACACACATACACACACATACACACACATACACACACATACACACACATACACACACATACACACACATACACACACATACACACACATACACACACATACACACACATACACACACATACACACACATACACACACATACACACACATACACACACATACACACACATACACACACATACACACACATACACACACATACACACACATACACACACATACACACACATACACACACATACACACACACACACACACACACACACACACACACACACACACACACACACACACACACACACACACACACACATACACACACATACACACACATACACACACATACACACACATACACACACATACACACACATACACACACATACACACACATACACACACATACACACAAATGCACGCATACACACGCATACACGCACGCACGAAAGCTCGCTTATTCATTCACTCAGAATGAATAAGCGGTGAACTGCATTAATGTGCATCATCAGGAAAACGTAGTTTTATATTGTTCAAAGATTACACGAGCCAATCGTAGCTAAACGTTCACTTTGGTGGCGCCGCAGCATCCGACAGGCAACGGCCCACGTTGAGATAGACCGCCAAGTGGATGAATAAGCTGCTTATTGATTAGACTCGTTGGCTGATCAACAAAACATATCGGTATTAGCAATTACGCTGTTGCACTCAAGCGCACGCGCACACGCACGCGCACACACACGCACACACACGCATACACACATACACACACATACACACACATACACACACATACACACACATACACACACATACACACACATACACACACATACACACACATACACACACATACACACACATACTCACACATACACACACATACACACACATACACACACATACACACACATACACACACATACACACACATACACACACATACACACACATACACACACATACACACACATACACACACACACACACACATACACACACACACACACACACACACACACACACACATACACACACATACACACACATACACACACATACACAAACATACACACACATACACACACATACACACAAATGCACGCATACACACGCATACACGCACGCACGAAAGCTCGCTTATTCATTCACTCAGAATGAATAAGCGGTGAACTGCATTAATGTGCATCATCAGGAAAACGTAGTTTTATATTGTTCAAAGATTACACGAGCCAATCGTAGCTAAACGTTCACTTTGGTGGCGCCGCAGCATCCGACAGGCAACGGCCCACGTTGAGATAGACCGCCAAGTGGATGAATAAGCTGCTTATTGATTAGACTCGTTGGCTGATCAACAAAACATATCGGTATTAGCAATTACGCTGTTGCACTTAAGCGCACGCGCACACGCATGCACACACACTCATACGCGCACGCATACGCACACACACACACGCGCGCACATATTTAATTAACGAGCTTTCAACAATATATCAATACGTTAATTCGGAGACACTGTAAGCGCATCTCCTCCCGGGTGTCGAGGTCCACTCGCCCCTTTCTTTCTGTCTATGTTCATTCGCTTCCTTCGACCATTGTCCTATATCCTACCTGTTGGCGATGCCTTTCAAAACACAAAAGTAGTATACTTTAGAGTTAGTTATTGTTCAGTGGACAAATTCAGTGGTCAGGCATTCCCCAGGTGGCGCCACTAGACCAAAATACTGTGATGGTGATAATTACAGCTGCCCTTGGTTTGTTGCTCCCTGGGTGGCTGTAACCTAGCTGTATTCATCATAACTGTTATTGCAAGTGTTAAGCATTTACTAGTGTTCTTATTTTACATTTACTAATAATGCTATTAAGCCGATTATTATTATTATTATCAACACTACTGAGCAACATGCTATTTTGGGAACAATGTGTATCAAAACTGTCCAAGGGGCATGGATATTACTTTGTGTTGAGATATTACACATCGATATTAATTTGTGTGGAGATATTACACATCGATATTACTTTGTGTGGAGATATTATACATCGATATTACTTTGTGTGGAGATATTATACATCGATATTACTTTGTGTGGAGATATTACACATCGATATTACTTTGTGTGGAGATATTACACATCGATATTACTTTGTGTGGAGATATTACACATCGATATAACTTTGTGTGGATATACTACACATCGATATTACTTTGTGTGGAGATATTACACATCGATATAACTTTGTATGGATATATTACACATCGATATTACATTGTGTGGATATATTACACATCGATATTACTTTGTGTGGATATATTACACATCGATATTACTTTGTGTGGATATACTACACATCGATATTACATTGTGTGGATATAATACACATCGATATTACTTTGTGTGGATATATTACACATCGATATTACTTTGTGTGGATATACTACACATCGATATTACATTGTGTGGATATATTACACATCGATATTACTTTGTGTGGATATATTACACATCGATATTACTTTGTGTGGATATACTACACATCGATATTACTTTGTGTGGAGTTATTACACATCGATATAACTTTGTATGGATATATTACACATCGATATTACATTGTGTGGATTTACTACACATCGATATTACTTCGTGTGGATATATTACACATCGATATTACTTCGTGTGGAAATAGTACACATCGATATTACTTTGTGCGAATATATTACACATCAATAGTACTTTGTGTGCAGATATTACACACCGATATTACTTTATGTGGATGTATTACACATCGATATTACTTTGTTTGTGTGGATGTTTTACACATCGATATTACTTTGTGTGGAGATATTACACATCGATATTATTTTGTTTGGAACGCGGTGGCGCAATGATTGAAACATCGAACTCTCAATCGAGAGAACCTGGGTTCGAATCCTGTGCGGCGGTGTTGAACTTTGGGCAAATTCGTTCACTCAAAGTTGCTCCAGTTCACTCAGTTGTATGAATGAATACCTGGCTACACACAGTGGTGTATATTTGTGTACGAATAATCGTCTTGCATTAATTGCAGCATGGCTGAATGCTTCTCAGAGAAGTCAAGATGGTGTTCAATTGAACACGTCTGCCGGGGAGTAAAATGTAATGCGCATTGAGCACTCCTAAGGACTGGATACAGCACTATATAAGAACTTGCATTTGTTGTTCTTTACTTGCAGGAAATGGTGAGGTGACGGACTTAGAAGAAACGTCTACATTCAACGTTACGTGGCATATGGCGTATGCACACGAAGTAAGCGCAGTTGTGTGCGTTGGTTTGTGTGTGTGTGTGTGTGTGTGTGTGTGTGTGTGTGTGTGTGTGTGTGTGTGTGTGTGTGTGTGTGTGTGTGTGTGTGTGTGTGTGTGTGTGTGTGTGTGTGTGTGTGTGTGTGTGTGTGTGTGTGTGTGTGTGTGTGTGTGTGTGTGTGTGTGTGTGTGTGTGCGAGTGGGTGTGCGTGCGAGTGCGTGTGCGTGTGCGTGTGTGTGCGATTGCGTGTGCGTGTGCGTGTGCGTGTGCGTGTGCGTGTGCGTGTCCTACAATTGTAATCTACATTCGTCTTTCATTACAGGGCGGCTACAGAATCGAACTGTTAGATGGCAGCACTGTCACGTACACGTTGACCCCAGGAGGCGGGTTTGTTGGCTCGGATGATGTGACGTTAGTTCACCTATGGCTCAGTGGCTCGCTGCTTCGCATGGAAAAATAAAAGGCCAATGCGGTCAAGTAGTTACTTCTACAATTAATGCGTTACTTGCTTGTGCAAAAAGTACACAATAGTTAAAAGTTATAATGTATAAACAATGGTTGCGCGACTACGTGTCATTCAGAAGCGATATCTTGCGTCGCCTCTAGAGACTGCATTTCTGTAATTAGCGTCGCAGAAGTTTCCATGTTGTAGTCGTTTTTGTCATAATGCTGAAATAAATATATTTAAGTCTTATGCAGGACACAGACCCAAAGCTTATCTCTTCCTGCTGGTGTGATTAGCGCCTATGAATAGCGCTGAAGAAACCTCAGTGTTGTAGTCGTTATTGTCATAATGCTGTAATAAATATGTTTATGCCTCATGCAGGACATTAACACAAAGCGTCTCTCTCCCTGCTGGCTACACGTGTAACAAGTGCACGTTGCGGATCGTACGACAGGCGGGAGAATGGGGGTCAAACTACCGGTTCTGGAGCTGTGCCGACGTCAACATTAAGTCAAGTTAGTTCCATCGCTGTCTTCTCATTCAGTACGTTAGTGTGTAAATGTAACTACGGTCACAAACCTCGCTTTATGGTCACCTCCGTAATACAGTCACCTCACAATTAAGGTCACCCTGGGATAGTCCCAAATGTGTTCTATACACAATAAAATATAGGAAATTAGTCATTAATACGGTCACCTCGCTAATCAGGTCACTGTTGGCCAGTTCCAAGGGTGACCTTAAGAATGAGGTTATAATGTATACATGTTTGATTAGGCTAGCGTACGCTTACGTCGAATACGTAAGATGCAGTAACTGGCTTGTATGTCGTAGCGGCGAACTACACCCGGACGTGTTCGGGTCACGGAACTCTCGGTGACACGACGTGCGAGTGTGAGCGTCTGTACTCTGGAAACGAATGCCAAAACAAAGGTTGGTTGCGGTGCACGTGCACTCTTCTTTAACCTTGTTAGAGTTAGGACTGTCTGTACGTCGGAACTGTTGACCGTTGTTTAGGTGAAGTACCAATTTCACCACGAATTATGTAATAGCATTATTATTCATTTCAAATGTATGATATGGTATCACTTAGTTGAACAATATGCTCAGGAATCTCCCAAGTTGCGTACGACGACGACGACAACGACGATGACGTTGTTGTTGATGATGATTATTGTTATTATTAGTATTATACAGTTGCAGTCATCGGCGGCAGCGGATAAAATAATGAGTTGAGAGAGAAGCAGAACTAAGCGCATTGCGCCATTTTGCGTCTACATTAACAACATCCAATATCTCCACAACATGTGAAGGAGTCATTTTTATATCTAGCTGTTGACGTCAATGCGACGTCTCTGTCTAATCTACATACTGGTTATGTAGTCATACATGTCATCATGCTGTCGTCGTGTACACTCGTAGATTGTGTAGTCGTTGTGTACACTCGTAGATTGTGTAGTCGTTGTGTACACGCGTAGATTGTGTAGTCGTTGTGTACACTCGTGGATTGTGTAGTCGTTGTGTATACTCATAGATTGTGTTGTCGTTGTGTACACTCGTAGATTCTGTTGTCGTTGTGTACACTCGTAGATTTTATAGTCGTTGTGTACACTCGTAGATTTTGTAGTCGTTGTGTACACTCGTAGATTGTGTTGTCGTTGTGTACACTCGTAGATTTTGTAGTCGTTGTGTACACTCGTAGATTGTGTAGTCGTTTGGTACACTCGTAGATTGTGTTGTCGTTGTGTACACTCGTAGGTTATGCTGTCGTTGTGTACACTCGTAGATTGTATTATATTTGTGTGTTGAAGACGAATGCGAGGACGAATCGGACTGTTCCGGTTACGGCAGCTGCATAGACACGAACAATTCGTTCTACCCCCGCCGTCAGTGCTTCTGTCGGGCGAGCTGGTTTGGCGCTGATTGCAAAACAGGCAAGTAGAAAACATTGCAGACTCGCTGGCTTAACGTTCCATCTTGAGTATAATTATATGGCCAAATATCGGACAAGCCTTTTAGAATGTAGCAATACAATATTGCATGAATGTTTCTGTACATGCAAACATAATATTATTACAAATAGTTTAACATAATATTATTTAATGAACATTAATGCATGAATAATATATTGATGTTTATTGTTTGTTTATCTGCATATTAATTAATGTAAAGTTACTCGCACGTGCGTGCGCGCATTTGTGTGTGTGCGTGTGTGCGTGTGTGCGTGTGTGCGTGTGTGCGTGTGTGCGTGTGTGCGTGTGTGCGTGTGTGCGTGTGTGCGTGTGCGCGTGTGCGCGTGTGCGCGTGTGCGCGTGTGCGCGTGTGCGCGTGTGCGCGTGTGCGCGTGTGCGCGTGTGCGCGTGTGCGCGTGTGCGCGTGTGCGTGTGTGCGTGTATGAGAGAGAGGGGAGGGAAAGGGAAAGGGGAAGAGAGAGATAGAGAGAGAGATGGGGAGAGGCGGAGGGGCGGAGGGGCGGAGGGGCGGAGGGACAGAAAGAGAATGGAATAAACAATATTATAACACCTCTGGCAATGCTATATTGCACTAGATACTACACATTACTGTTGGTTGGAAATGTAACCGAACGTAATGGCAATATCATAATTGTTATTGTTATTCTCTGTTTAGCGTCTACAGTTAAGACACTTTCATTTGACCCTATGGAATACGTCAAGTACCAGATGTCGAAAGACTACCACATGTATTCTAGAATTCTTAAGGTAAAACACTCTTTAAAATGAAACGGTTATTACATAATCCCGTCATCATTGCACTTACCAATTACGTGTTTTGTTGTCCCCTTTGTCAGAGTAAGAGAGGCATCGAGACGTGTCCTCGAATTTTGTTTCCTAACCCTTGTCCTCGTTCCTCGCAATATTTGCATCAAACATATATGTGGTCCACAGAAATATACTGTTGCACCAGTTGGAGATGCAGAAGGTTCACAAGTTCTCATAGAGAAGCCAGCAATTGTGGCCAGATGGTTGGATTATTTCAGGCAGCTACTGAATTGTCCAACACCTGCCACAGAAGAAGCACTTGCGTCGATAGAACAGCACCCAATACAGGAAGACATGGTAAATCCACTAACATTAGAGGACATTTTGTCATTTTGTCAACAAAGTCGGGAAAAACGCCAGGACTGGATGGTTTACCAGCTGAAATATGGAGATGCAACTCTTTGCACTCAACTCTGAAATTCTACCTCACCTGCTGAACACCAAAAGAACTACCATAGCAGTTCAAAGAAGCTTTGATAATCGCAATATACAAAACGAAGGGTGACCGTAGTGACTATTGACATTACCTGGGCGTTTCACTGCTCTCAACTGCGGGGACGATTCTAGCAATAGAATTCACGCTCTACCATTGACATGACATTCATCTGGCGGTAATTACAGGAAGAAGCTGCCGAACAACTCCAAAGCAAAGGCATTTGACACAGTGGATAGATCTACGCTGTGGATCTTATTTAGATGATATGGCTGCCCTGAGATCTTTGCCAAGCTAATTCAGGATATATATCATGATGGCATGGCTGGAGCGGTGTCTGCTGGTGGAACAATTGCAGATCCATTTGAAATCAGTCATGGATGAAAGCAAGGATGCATCTTGGCACCCACTTTGTTCACTCTCTTTCTTGGAGCTGTATTGTCTGCAGCATCAGAACACCTGAGTACAGGCGATTTCATCCGCACTAGATCTGATGGAAAGTTATTCAACTTGGCTAGACTGAGAGCAAACACAAAAACTCGTGAACTTTGCATTCGTGAACTGCTATTTGCAGACGATGCTGTTATTTGTGCACAAACACTAGAATACATCAGAGAGATTTGTAAACACTGAACAACGTGCAACTTTGTTTGGACTTACAATCAGTACAAAGGAAACTGTAACACTATACCAACCTCCAGGTGGGAATCAACTGCACAGGGCCGGCAACAGTCGAGACGGGTCATACACCAGGGACAGATACACATGGAAGAAAGGTTAAGAGAAAACATCAACATGATCCCGATCGTCGGCATGGCCTTCTGTGTGCTTCTATACCTACCATCTTCGGTGACGACCAGGGCAGAGGCTTTGTCGCACAGACAGTACTGACATCTCACCGAAGAGCAAAATGTAAGGACACCCACTAGATTGGTGTCATCATCGAACACGATGGACAGCAGAGAGACAGAGAGGGAGAGAGAGAGAGGGAGGAGAAAGATTTGAATCGCAGTAGATTTTCCCCCAAATAAGTTGTGTCCTATGAACAGTTTTTTACCATTAACCTTTTTAATGGAATGCCAATAAGCTTAGTTATGTATTTCATTCTTATTTAAGTAATACAAACTGTCGTGTGTGGTGGGGGGCTGAGGCCAGACGAAAGTAATTTCGTCTGATATCGGATATGTCCCTAACACTAAGATGTCCCTAACACTAAACTGAAATAGGAAACAGACCCGTTTTCCGAAAAATATGTGTTAGTCTGGTCCATGAAAGTTTCTGTCAACGTGTGTATATGTTAACAGTCCTACACATTTATGTTCTCACAATGATGGTGTGTCTGCCCGCAGGACGAGCTCGAAGTCGTCATCCAAGCGAAAGGCACGAGCTACGTGGCTCTCGGCTGGCGACCACTCGGTAATCTTTGCTTGAATACTGCATATTTCTGGGAATGCGTACATATTTAACGGCCACCCATGCGTTTTAAATAATACTTTATATAAGCGTGTCCCGACGACTGTCTTTCTGGTTGGTTGTTGTTCATCTGGTAACCCGTTCATCATATTGCGTGGAGGCCACAACGTAAGAATTAAGGACATAGATATGCTACCAAAAAGTACACAGGAGAGCTATAATGATTACGAAACTAAGAGACTGTATATGTGAAATACGCCTAAAAGAAAAAGGTTTCACAAAACTGGAGACCAGAATATTAAGTGAAAATCTGCTAGACGTTTTATAACATTGAATGGTTATACAAATATTTATAGAGATATTGTTTTCTCAATTAAGAACGACAACTGGACTAAGTGATACGAAGTAACATTAATGTCGGGATAATGTATATTCATTCTCAGAAATTGGTCGTTCTCATAGAGGATTATAAATAAACATATTGCATGTTGGCAGTGTGGGTGCTAGCAACTTAAATATGTTTAAAAACAAACTAGACATATAATTCAGAAGGGCGGGATACACCTAGATAAACATGTTGGACTCCCGACAAGCCAAGGGCTTCCTTGACCACTTGCCATCTGGAGTTAATTCTCTGAGTGGCAAACTTGTTAAATTTTGTTTAAAATGTATTGATATAAGTTTACATGCCCGCAGCGCGGTTGATTTTTGGAGGTGGTCGTTTATTAACCTGCCCAAAAACATCCAATTGCACCCCTTGAGACATTCAACTGCATCCCCCGAGACACCCAAAAAAACCTCCAACGGCACCTTCATGTGATCTCGAGGGGAACTAAGTTTACTTGAGCGGAACTCTTGTCTCAGCGGGGGTGCGTACACACCCATTGCACCCCAGCCTACAGGCCTGGTCTAGGACAGAGACATTTCTTACATAATCTACAAACAATCTCGGTTTTCGTGATTTCCAGTAGGTTCACTGCCCGTCTGATACATATTTTACCTCAGCTTAACCCACAACGTATGCATATACCAATCATACTGTTTGTTCTCCTCTTTGTCCGGGAGAGACAGGCATCGAGACATGTCCTCAATTATTATTTCCTAACCCTGTCCTCTATCCATTTCCATACCGTCGCCGCCATCCCTCTTCACTCCCGCTGTCTCTCTAAATAATCTAAGTTCAAAAAACAATAATAATTATTAAGTTAAATATCGGAGGCAAGCAAAATACGCTGGAATTTAATAACAACACTTGTTATATGTAAGGTAATTGCATTGTACTATTAACTTGTCGCGGGGACAAACTACGAACTATTCTCGCCCGACACGAATCGCCATCCTGGTGTAAGGATGCTAACTAGTGTCCAGCGGCGCTATCGAGATGCACTCGTTTGCTACCTTCTACTTTGAATAAAGCGTACTGACAAGACCCCAACCAGTGACCTATATTTGATCGAGTACTCAACTTGACCGCCTACGAACCGCATCCTTCCAGCACGCACACTCCGTGACTGACACGGAGGAGTATAGAAGGAACAACTGGCGACACACGTGGTGTCGACGGGTGATCTATGCCAAATCACGACATGTTTTTACTATATTGTTGTTGTCGTTGTCATTGTCATTATCGTTGTCGTTGTCGTTATGATTATCATCATCGTCATCATCATCTATATTCAATGTTAGCACTGTTATCGCTACTGTCATTGGTATTTTTTAGAACTATTATTATTATTATAAACAACATAATTATGATCAGTATTATTATCATGATCATTATGATCATAATGATCATTACATAATGATCATAATGATCATTACATAATGATCATAATGATCATTATGAACATTATTATCGTTATTATTATTATTATCATTATGGTCAATATTAGCAGCGTAATCAGCATGAGCATTAATAACATTATGATTGCTATGATTATTGTTACCAATGTGATCATTAGATCATAATGACCATTATTATCATAAATATAATTATGATCATTGTGGTCAATGTGATCTTTGTGATTATTGTGGTCATTCTTATAGTCATTATTATCATTATTATGTTCATTATTATTATTATAATAATCATTACTATAACTATAACAGCATCATCGTTACAATTGTGATTTTTAGACATCGCCCTTAATTGCGGCAGTTTTCCGACGGAGACAGGCACTAGTGGCGGAGTAGCAGAACCAGAAGCAACACCAAAACCTGAGTCAGAACCGGAACCGGAACCGGAAACAGAACCAACACCACAGGCTGAAACAACAAGCAGCGCAGAACCAGCAGCAGAAACAACAGGTGGGAAATCATCTGGATAGCAGCTTTGCGTTCAAGAAATAATCAGAATTTTAACAAATATGTTGCGTCTTTCCAGGAATGTATAGTATTGTACACGGGGATTACTATCGTACCTACATAATGAAGAATTGGATAACAAGTCTAAGGATATTCGTTTCGCAACATCTTAATTTATATTATTTTTATTGTTGTTATTATTGTTTCGAAAATTAACAAAAAAATATCGTGATGTATGCATAAAAAAAAAAATTCGAATCGTTCAAGTATGACTCGAGAAGAACGATGTAAACGTTTTCTAACTATTCTATACACAACGCATAACAAAATAATAGTTGCAATTTATCATTTTTTTTTTGTAGGATCTCTCCACCCAATGGACTGTACGGATATAATCATTGGTAGCGCCCGAGGGAAGCTGAGTCGCGTGGGAGACTATTACACACGCGACAGATCATCGCCTCGTTCTGATGCGTTCTATGGCGGTGGCCAGAACTGTCTAACTGCCGCTATTGGACAAGAAGAAAATGGCGTCACCACCATCTTATTTAGACGAAAACTAAAAGGTTGTTTCACCAAACACCCTCATAGGCGTCGGAACCGGGGAATGTTGCGAGACATAATACCCAATATTTTGGGTGGAGGTTGGAGATTACACACATTTACGGAATGTTTGCTAGTATGAAGGCGCTCATTTGGTGAGAGTTGAGAGGTACACATTCGGGAGAAAAGGATATAATGGCATAATTTCCTTTTAGAGATAACGTTTGTTAAAAATGGCAACATTTGTACAAAATGATGTCATTTGTAAAGAATACATGTGAAAAACCGAATTCTCCTTTTCTTGAAAAAAAGTTGATGTTAAACGGTTAACGATGTCTAGCTATTTGTGGAGCGCATTGTGTGTCAGAAGAATGGATACAGCTGAAGGGTTTCAAGCTTCAATAGATGTAGTTAGAGGTCTCGGTGAAAGTGCAGTTGGATATGTCAAGGGGATGCCGTTTAAGGTGTGTCTATGTAATGGAACAATATGCAGATTTCCATAAAATGCGGAATCCCTTCTAAAAACTGACGCCTATGAACTTTTTAATTTTCGTAGAAATTCTATTATTAGAAAAATCATATCCATCGAGTTTTGCTGAATAACATTTTAAGTGTGGGCTCTAGATAAATATAGCAAGTATACATCATCGATGGTAACGGGGGTGAATAAATTAATAATAATAAATCATAAAATAGGTCCTAAATTAGGCTGTAGTTATTTACTATACAGTAAATGGTTAGCTTACAAATTACAATATACGCAGCGTTGCATTTAACATAGACCTACATTGATAAACTGTTAAACATAATGTCGCTAACACACTGTTATGTATGACATTCTGCAAAATATGCCTACTGCTAGGACGGAAATGCTACATATGTTGCTGAAGTGTGTGAACTCTCTAATCATTCCTATGTATGGAGTCTATTTGCACCGACAGCAACCGAGAAACAAGACCATGACATCGCCGTCGGCAAGATGCACGTGATATGGTCCAAGGGGCAGGAAAAGAACACCAAACTGCCCAACTACTACAGGAAGGACGAGTTAAAGTACCACGGAGGGGGTGCGCAGCGTGGCTGGAAGTTGATCAGTTTCCACAGTCAGTACCACATTATGATTACCCGTTGCGTAGGGGCAGGGTTAATGGGCCATTCATGCAATACATCACGCTATTTGTGGACATTTTTGCGACAATCAAACGGACAACGTGGCAAACATACACGTGTACACAAATAACGCAAGGCTACGTCCATTTTAGACGATTTTGGCATATAGTTGCCATGATAGAGAACAAATATATTAAAGCGAGTATATTCTTATGTAGGTCCTAGTAGACGGTTTCTCGTATAATTGCCGTTTAGTTGTTTGGTTACTAATGTACCCAAAATAATGCGAATAAATATATCCGCACGTATGTATAACATTATTGCCTAATGAAATATGTTTTGATGTCTAGGATTTAACGAAGCAATAATGATTACTACATATATTATGGATATGGTCATCAGTTTTAGATTGTGTGGCGGAGTTGCGCGAAATAGTATAAATATTTATATTACTTCATGTTACATAATTGTTTTCTTCGTGCTCATGTGACACACTATCTCGCCAGTTCTCTATATCTTCGTTTCTATGATCAACCGACAATCCATATGTACTTTCAAAAGCCAATTTACAAAACTATGAACAACAACGTCATTATAAACACAATCCCTGTGAGAAATTGCACTTTGAACAAATAGCACGCACATAAATGGCGTTTAATAAATAACATTTAACACTGTGGTCTTCATACTGAGGATTTCAGTAATTCAAACGAATGACGTAATGGATCAGAGCCACATGAGTTCACGATGGTGCAACGGTGGTTGTGCTGCTCTTTGTATCCAGAAACTTTCCGTGCCCGGGCCGCTAAAATAAATGTTCCATGGCCGTAATGTCACCATCGTATACTCCAGTGTTTTTGATTGTGTGTGCGATTGCAAGAACCCCACGAGAATTGCAACACTGGACATTAAGCACAGGGGCACACGGTTAACAGAGGAATTCCTTGCCTGACCTACTTCGGTGGCGGTCTCTCTCCGCATGCGGTATTATTTACCTGTCAACAGCCAGTGAACCGTGACATTCTCTCGCCGTCCGCGGGCTTTAGAGGTCTGAATGGCTTAATTGACGTGCTTAGATATTTCCGGCGCATTCTACACCAGAGCGGCGACAAATGAACTTGTGCACATCTGGAGCTGGTCTTGTTTTCAGGTCCCAAGTCCGCGGCAGCAAGTTCTGGTAGGTGCACATTTTGCAGTACACATGTAAAGGGGCAAGTCCCTTATTTGGTGCGTCATGGAGTTTGCTTAATAAACTCTGAATGTGTAATTATATTGTTAATAAGATTATTATCCTAAATAAAATCCGTAATTGTAGGTCGACTACCATTATATATGCCAACGACTATGGATCTACGTAAGTGAGATATTTAATTGTCAATTTTGTTTACTGTGTCCTTTCTTAAATTGATATCCAGTCTGCACTATTCTTTTACTAAAGACTTGTCGGTGCGCACATTGCGCTATGCTAATTAACATAAAATAAACGGAGCCTAGAACGAATCGGCTACCCACTACATAGGTATTACGTGTAAACGCTGCTGCGTGTCGCTGCGTGAAATGTAGTGACGCTAAAGTTGCCTTCAGTTTCTACGCGTGCATACCGCGTTCAATGACCGTACAATTCCAACGCCAGTGAAATTCTTCGCAACTAATTAATGGAGGGCGTGTTCACTAAGCCGTCGTTTATTGAGGACGTGTGGTGTTACTGAAGGTGTCATGGCACATTTCGTCTTCAGATCTCGAAGCTTACGAGATAGTTATCATCGCCGTGGGCGTAGCGTTGGGCATACTCCTGACCGTGCTCGTGGTCGCCAAGTTGGTCGAGTGTCGACAATCGCCTGCAGACCTAGAACGACGTCGACCATCTGACAGTGACGGCAGGAAGGTACGGTGGCACATTGACTATGACTTGTGTAGTTTTTCTTATCTTAGAGTCAACACTAACATTGGAACTAGGGCTTTTTTTCTGTTGATGCACTAACTTTTTGGAATATGCTCCCTCTTAGTGTTAGATTAGTTAAACAAATATTTCACAATTTTGTAGTTATTTTAAAACTTACCTTTATAATCTTGCTTTCTTCCATATGTTGACAACTGGAATACTGCTGATCGATTTTGACATTGTCCAACCCTGTTCTCTTGATGCGCCTCTGAGCTTGTTTTCCAAGGATTTCGGCGCGATTGAAGTTACCTTAGTATTATTATTTAACACATGTATTGTAATATTATAGTCATTTACGTAACGTATTTTTATTTCATACATTAGTCTGAAAACACCCCTGAATCTATTTTTGTAGAAATATGTGATGTAAAAATAGATTTTATTTTATTTGACTACGTTCAACGTTCAAACAATCTACATCTGAGTTGAATGGTTGTCAAAAAAGACATTCGAATTTAGTGGTCCATAGACTAACATGATATGTACACAACAATTGCATTGGCATTGTCGGTATTGTAAATATTAATTTGATGTTTGTTAACAAGATGACAGTTGTGTAGGCCGGTATTTTCAGGAGTTGTCAGCATTACCGAAAAGTTGTCGGTCTCCGGTTTCTCGACTGCCAGTAATATCGAACACTGACAGCGGTGCGAATTTTAATTTCCACCTCCGGCCATCCTGTAATCATTCTAGATAGATCAACGCATAGTCTTGGGTCGATCACGGTGCTTTGTAGCTATAATATATTGTAAGATGTTGGTGCTAAATTAGCATGAACATCTAACGCATGCGTTTGGGTTAGTGACATTGGTCACTGTTTTTTTTAAACTGCCATATTTTCGACCCAGTCGAGTAACTGTTGGTGCGTTCAACCACCGTGTTGATACGTAAGCAGCCAGCCGTCATTTGAAATAATTATATAATACAGTTGTATAGAAACTTTACTCACATATCCGATGAATAGTGAGTGTGTGTGTGTGTGTGTGTGTGTGTGTGTGTGTGTGTGTGTGTGTGTGTGTGTGTGTGTGTGTGTGTGTGTGTGTGTGTGTGTGTGTGTGTGTGTGTGTGTGTGTGTGTGTGTGTGTGTGTGTGTGTGTGTGTGTGTGTGAAACCGACATAACCAAAATATGAGCTAAGAATCAGCCATGTAATTTTAGTTGGTTTGTCCCCGCATAACCAAAATCAGGACATGAGCTAGCAATAAGACGTGCAACTGTTGGGCTGTCACAATAAATTAACTTCTAATTAACGTCTAACTTCTAGAGTCGTTGTGTCGACCTTACACCCCCACACATGTGCAGTCAACCGTTAAGCTACAGCATGCCACTGAAGGGCGTTTCGCGACCCTCCGGTGACTTGGCTGATTTATGTAGTCCGATCCGCACCGCTCCGGGATGGACTACGATCGATGTTTACGCGTGACCTACCACGTTGACATACATTCGTCGTACGGCGCCATCTGCGTAGGAAGAGCACAGCTTTATTTTCTTGGGCACTCATTTGTTTGTTTTCTTATTGTAGGTGGTGACATCCGTGTATGAGAATCCCGTAGACGAAGCGACTGGAATTCGTTCATAAGCAAGCGAAATACACACTGACGCCACAACTGTGCGGTCCCAAGCACGTTACCTTTAGCAAGCATCACCTAGTTAACTGCTTTCTTCGCTGACTGTAGACAGTCTGGAGAAAGGGGATAAAGAAAATATATACAAGTGATATTAGTTGGTCTTATGCGTTCTTTATACACTATATTTACTATTTGTTAATCGTGTGGTGTTGGTTGCATTTGTGTGAGTTGGGTGACTCCTTGCACGTAAAACCAATACCCATGACTTCGTGTAGTGAAATCAACATGGCGGAAATGCTGATGAGATACAGGAAAGCGACTGCCCCACTGTGGCTGAGGCAGTACAGAGGCGAGAAGACGAGGCACCGAATCAACACCGGCGTAGTTATGAACGCGACATCACAACGACCAAATGTGAATAGACCCAAGACGACACTTAAAAAAGAAGCACGCTTAGAACGACAGGTGCTTTCCGACGGCACGGTCTGGAACATAGCCCATCAACACCACACACTGCCACGGCCACCTCGCCCCGTCAAAACCAATGAGGGCCACCAGGGTGCTGTAGATAGTTCAACTACACCCCGTTCAGCACCTAAAGCACCAGGGCAAACTGCCAGATGCAGATCTCCGCGGGATCTTACCAATGACGGATTCGTCGTGTGTCGGATCCAGTCGTCTAGGCCACCCTCGGCCGCCAGATGCTCGTCACTGAGCGAAGGTTCTGCCGTCTCATCCAACAAATCTACTGACGATTTCATCGTCTACTCCAACAGGCGGTCGACAAGAGACGACGCAGTTACTGCAGTTGTTGACGTGGCCAAAGAGGTCCAAGCGAATTTGTGGTTGGGTGAATCCGCTAGGATCAGCTACACTAGCGAAAACGTGAGCGTTATACAGTTGGGTTGACAATATTCATTTAACATTGCGTGTCAGGAAGAAACACCTCAACCATTGTATTGATACCTGGCCCAGACAGAGGGTCGACGTAACCAAAGCAGTCGTGCGCGTGTCTTATGTCATCTAATGCTTTTGTGTAATCAATAAGTTTCATTGACCAAACAGATCGACCCGCACGTCTTGTGTCGTGTCGTGATGTGGTATGTACGTAATCTACGAGAACGTTGTTTGCATTGTTTGTGTATCGTGCTGTTGACGGGTCAGCCACGAGAACGTTGTTTGCATTGTTTGTGTATCGTGCTGTTGACGGGTCAGCCACGAGAACGTTGTTTGCATTGTTTGTGTATCGTGCTGTTGACGGGTCAGCCACGAGAACGTTGTTTGCATTGTTTGTGTATCGTGCTGTTGACGGGTCAGCCACGAGAACGTTGTTTGCATTGTTTGTGTATCGTGCTGTTGACGGGTCAGCCACGAGAACGTTGTATGCATATATGCTTTTCTCATATTATATTAACTAAATGTTGTCATGTGCCGTTCAATAAAATAACTAACACTATGTTAGGCCTATTGCACATTGTATTCATTGTTATTATGACACTAATTCATGATTACAGTAAACACAGTCAATATTGATAACTACACAGTCGTTAGTAAACGCAGTATTATTTTCATTAGATAAAGTAAGTGCAGCGAAGTTTCGACTTAATGTATACCGAGTACAGTCAAACCTCGCTTTACGGTCACCTCAGTAATACAGCCACCTCGCAATTAAGGTCACCCTATCATAGCCCCAAATTATGTCTGTATAATTGAAGTACAGGAAAGTAGTCTTGCTAATACGGTCACCTCGCCATTCAGGTCACTTTTGACCCTTCCCGAGGGTGACCTTAATAGCGAGGTTCCACTGCATCTATAAAAACTAAAGTGTAAGAACGCATATGTAGCCCCAATGTCGGTATATCTACACATAACCCATCTGGGTGGATTTCCTAGACCAGTAAAATTGATGTAAAATATCAGAGATTTGGTTATAACTACAAGAAGACACACCTAGGCTAGAAAAAATATCAGAGATTTGGTTATAACTACAAGAAGACACACCTAGGCTAGAAGGCGTCTCCTGCTCCGCCTCCGCCGTCTCCCCCGCTGTAGCCCCCGTCGTCGTCCATGTCTCCGACACAGTCCAGCGGCTCGCACTCCCCGCAATCGCACGCCTCGCACAGCGCACCGCACACCGCCGCTATGATGGCGTTGATCACTCCCTGTATGCAGCCGAGGAGGCAGCCGATGCATACGCCGATGCACGTGCCCATGACGCAATCCCAGCCGGCGCAGAAGCCGATACAGCACACCAGTAGACCAAGGGCGGCGGCGCCGGCGACGATGGAACCGATCACGATACCGATGATCTTTCCCTTAGACGTGTTGCCGCACCGGCCGTAGCGGAGGGCCGTTCTACGAGAGGAACAGTACAGATATGTTATATTTGGATAATTGTGTGCGGTTGTGTGCGCATTTGAGAAATGCAAAGATGCGTTTTCTCTACGTCTCTGTCAGTCTGTCTGTTTGCCTCTGTCTGTCTGTCTGTCCGTCCGTCCGTCTCTCCCTCCCTCCCTCCCTCCCTCCCTCCCTCCCTCCCTCCCTCCCTCCCTCCCTCCCTCCCTCCCTCCCTCCCTCCCTCCCTCCCTCCCTCCCTCCCTCTGTCTCTCTCTCTCTCCCCCCCCCCTCTCTCTCTATCTCCCGCTGTGTGTGTGCGTTCGTGCGTGTGTGTGTGCGTGTGTTCATTCGCTACCTTGAACCACTGGCCTCTGATCTGCCAATTGGCGATATAATAACAATAATGATCATTATTTAGAGTTATTTAATTACGTGCATGCATCTCCAACTCCGACGGATACACGCACATATGTATGCTATCACAGTGAACTTATTTTGATTTGCACTTACTCGTAGTCATCGATGATATCTTTAAGTCCTTCAAAGAAGCGATCGTCCCTGAGGTATCCGTTGACTTTGCCTTGCACGTAGTTGATGCAGCCGTTCGTTATCCTCCTACGAGCCACTTGACCAGTTGATGTGTACACCTACAAATGACCAACATTGATCTATTAAATTCAGTTGCTACTTGTAGATTGGAACGGGGCGGTGAGCCTCCCAATAATGTTGATGGGGGGCTGGAGATATTTAATAATCTCCTCCAATACTTAAGGAAGGTCGGTGGATCTTGGAGTGCAATTTGAGTTTTTTGGTAGGCCTCAAGGTGGATTTCTTGGCGAGCTTCAAGAGGGGGTACAATTTGAGATTTTTGGAGAGCCTCAGCCCCCCTCACCCCCCCCCCATATTCAACACGTTCCGATGCCAGTGAGGATATTTGTCTTAAAACTTGGTGGAAGGTGGACCATCAACACTGGCGGGAGGTGGGAATTTGGCCCCCAAAACCAAGTGAGTTAGAGACCCTATCACACACACTTCGTGAATATAAATCGTGTAATAATGTTTTATTTCACCCCAAGCAACCCGTCCATGTTGTTCTCCTGGCACTGACCATGCGATCTCCTTTGCTGATGGCGATCACAACGTTGTCCTGACACAGTCCGTAGTAACTCCATTTTCTCTGACGTAGTTCGTTCGTAAACTCTTCCATCTTCAGCAGAGGATCGCGCCTGACACACCGACAGCCAGACAGTCATTGAGAGACACCACCTACGTTTATTCAAAGAAGTGCATTTGCTAATACGTTGCTGTATAAGCAGCTACTTCTATTAGACACGTGTTATAAGGTGACCGCAGAAAGCGTCAATACACGCCCGATAAGCAAGTAGGTATATAAATATAAAACATAGGTTTTTTTCTGGAAAGCTCATTTTGTTCTGGATTTTGCACAGAGTACAATGGGCACAGGTACGCACATACATACACGCACAGAGAGAGAGAGAGGGGGAGGAGGAGGAGGAAGTGGGAGGGAGAGATAGAAAGAGAGAAGAGAGGAAGAGAAGAGAGAGAGAATAGATGAGAGAGGGGAGAGAGTGACGGAGAGAGGGAGGAGGGAGAGAGGAAAGAGAGAGAGAGAGAGAGAGAGAGGGGGGCAGACAGACAGAGGAGAGAGGGGGAGAGGAAGAGAAGAGAGAGAGAGAGAGAAAATAGAGAATATGTGTGAGAGGAGAGAGAGTGACGGAGAGAGGAAGGAGGGAGAGAGGAAAG
>OZ023208.1:14147517-14517318 GCA_963995525.1 Escarpia spicata | reverse complement strand
AGAGAGAGAGAGAGAGAGAGAGAGAGAGAGAGAGAGAGAGAGAGAGAGAGAGAGAGAGAGAGAGAGAGAGAGAGAGAGAGAGGTGAGAACCAAGTCTTCCTAGTGACCCACTTTGGCGACGTGAGCGAGGCGACGAGAGCGATGGCGATGCTGTAATGCCCTCTGTGCCCGCTACACCGGCCACAGACACACTTGGTCTTTGATCGTATCTCCCCGATTCTTCTGTCGAGATAGTCCGCTGCAGGCAGAAACAACCACCTTCCCTTTTGAATCGAATGAATTACACGCTCGAATGGACGAAAAATGTCCTCCTTTCAAATATGAACATATTCACAACTGATAATTATTGTATTATTATCATCATGGTATTGTTATATTGCGCTATATTTGTTGTAAAATAAGGACTAATGCATCTACATTTATGAATTGGTTTATACTTTAGCCATTCTAGTCCATGTTTAATATAGTTTGTGTAGCTTCTCGATCTTTTATGGATCTTTCTCTACATAAAATCAAATATTATTATTATTGCTATTATGTACACCGCGCATTTACTCCACATGAGCATACCTTGGTCGGTAGTTAATAGCCTGTCCGGGTCGCATACATAACCAGTGCGTCCGTCACTGCGGCACCTGTCAACGTCGACCTGCGGGTCGGGGAAATTGGACGCGTCCGCCGGCCACGATCCTCCTGCTGGCGTGGTGCCCGCCAGTATCCCGGGCGAAGCACTCCTTCCCAGGCAGACTCCACACAACAGGGCAATAGTGACAACCCGACACGCCATGCTGAACTCCATGCTGACCACTCTGATGGTATCAGTCAAGATCTGTGCTCGAATGCGCAACGGTTCAATAAACCGGGTTTTCCAATGTGTTAAACAACCACCTGGCGTTTTCTAATTGTTGCGAAAACTACGGTTACAGAGTCATTTCTTCGTCACTTTAATCAATTTACGACTCATCGAACTGGGAACTCGTCCTGGTACGATCCTATCCAGCAACACCCGCGCCGTATTTGCACAGGAGATGTTCCAATCTCTAGCTTCATATTTGCGTTTGGGAGAGTAAACAGCAACGCAGATAGTTGCTAAGAGTATCAGGAGAGGTCTACAAGTCGACTGGACAAGTGACAGTCATCTGTTCGATGACAATTTCGTTGCTTTCGGTCGCATTAACGTATTAATGTTAAACTTGTTAACTATAATATAAAGCACGGGAAACACTGGAACTTTTCGCCCGACCCGACCAGACCAGACTCACGCCGATTGCAATGTATACGCTACACCGACTGACACCGACTGACACCAAGTGCGCTATGCTCGAAACCGGCGTACGTCCTCAATAACAACTTTGTTCTTATACCTACACTGAGACGATTCACCCTTACAGACGTCGAGTTGAACTGTGCCTACCTAGTCACTGTGTTAATGTCAAACATTCAGAAGCGTTCGGGTCGACATATACAGTTAAAAACTGTAAATGTACGGAATATAGTATTTTTACTTGTACATTGATAACAGAAAAAACAATTCATTATATATTCCCGTGTCGTTAATATTACTATATCTTATAATAATAATAATAAAGGTTCTTTTACCGCGCGATCTCTAACTAATAGTTAATCAATGCGCTCACAATATAGAAACATTATAATTATCTTGCACACTATGTAATGTCAATCATGGTGCCTTGAAGATATATCAGACCACAAATCAAGTAGTTTTATGTGACAAAGTATTTCTAGTTAATGGGTGTTCTTGTTTCGGTGACCTTTCAACACTCTGTCTACGACTCTTAATCAAGGAAACAAACGACGACGAATATCATTACAATTTTATTGAAAAGGACGAACTGCAAAGAGTCTACTTAATTTTACCCACACAACAAAATATTCATTGCTTATGTGGACAATAGATATCGTCTAAGGGCATAAATGATAAGCACTCGTCTGCCATAAACAAACTACAATGACAGTGACATCAATATGAGGATGACAGCATAACAACAGTGTCAACATGAAGGCGACGTTAATTTATGTGCAAACGTATGGTCTGGTGACGATAAGCTGCATTGAAGTGGGCACGTCAACACAAGATATTTCATATAGTCGAGTCAAGTCAACAGCATTTCTCCGAGAGAAGTGTAGTTGTCTAAATACACATAGACCTTAGGGTGGCATTTATTCTGGCTGTGACTTGCCATTGTTCTGATAAATATCACAGTCATTTCATAGCCACGCACCATTTTCTTTGGTCCTAAACACAATGTTGCGATTTAATTGTGATATTGCCATATCTTATGGGCAAGCTAACTGCAAAGGAAACGGAATAATCCACATAACTAACGATGTAACATGCACACATTGCATGTCATACATTCTGAAGAATATTTACAATGCAAAGACATAATAATAACTATATGTTGTATATGGCCATTGTTGTCGTTATTGCAACAGCTGGATCACAACGTCCGTGCAAGATGTGATAGGACACTAACAATGTAGCACAATGTAGTGGACCATCCTTATGTCCGTGTCACGGCCAGGCAGATCATTCTAGTGGCCCCGTTACAACAACGTAGATAATTCTCGCGTCCCCGTCACAGTCACGCGGCTAGTTATATATCATCAGAACCACGCGGACCATTGTATCTCTGTCACATCCGTCAAAACCAGGCGGACCGTTATATGTCCATTATAACCAGGCGGCAGACCATTGCATCCCCACCACAGCCGTCACAGCCATGTGAACCATTATATATCCATCACAGCCATGCGGACCATTATATATCCATCACAGCCATGCGGACCATTCATCGTTACCATCACGCCAACCACACTCCGTCACAGCCAGCCAGCGCCGTCACTCAAGCCGATGGTGCAGCACGCCAGACGGTCCCCGGAGCTGGTGGTCGTCCCGCCGGTCTTGGTCTCTCGTACACCCACGTCATCGCCGTCTTGGTGGATCTAGAAGAGACAAGAGACGGGTCATACCTCACGGAGAATCTGAGACGGCGGTGCTTGAATCAACCCAATATCGACCAGACTGTGAGGGGAAAAGGTCACAATCTCCCAAACACACAATCATAGTTTCAGGGTTCAAATGTCATTTCTCCTCAAATTCAACTTGGTTCGGTGTGAGTTGTGGAAATGATCGCAAATAACACTGGACATCTGGAAATAGCGTATTTTAATATTTATATTCACGTATCGGATGCGAAGAATACGTGTTTGTAGTATCACTCGCTATTTACTAATTCCTATTGTTAGGACAGATTAAGTCGTTTTGACTTCATTTATTTTGACATCTAATCAAAAACGTTTTCTTTCTAACTCATGTAGGCGCATTCATTTACATTAAACCGAAAACAAATTGTCAACATGGCAAATTAAATTAGATTTTTTTTTTTTTTTTGCGCTATGAAAACATGAATTTGTATGTTCGGGAAATTGCAGGGGTTACGCGAATTTAATTGATTTTCCTTTGACATAATTCTTATTCACCAATTCGACAGACCCGGTGAAATCGGCGGTTTTGGCCTTTGCTTTTATTTGCGTGGAACTCGGGTCCACAACCCCACCCAATCATTGATATAAAGTGACGACACAGTTTCCAGAGGACAGAGAAATATCTACTTACCACAGCTGCCCTTCCGAGGATAGAGAAAGGCCCGAGCAGGGAAAGTGCGTAGTCCTTCACGACGTATCCCACAGTCCCATCGCCCGACTCCTCAATGCTTCCCAAGTCGCCAAAATGTCTGGACGGAAACACAATGACGTCATCCTCAAAGATTTGTTCGATATTAGATTATGATTTCCAGTATGCAAATATAACCGATGAATCGTATATGTAGTTCTAATGTATATGTATATACGTTATATAGTTCTTATAGCGCAGTATCTGGTCCTTAGGACTGTTCAAAACGCTTTACACTTTCCGTCCTGTCAGCTATGTTCAATCGAATACCATCTCGATTTCTCTGGGAAGCATTTAACCACGCTGCAATTAATGCGCAAATATTATTCATACACAAAATATCCATCACAGGTACCCATTATTACAGCTGAGTGAACTGGAGCAACGTAGAGTGAACGAACTTGCTCATGGTTCGACACCGCAGAACAGGATTCGAACTCGAGTTCTAACCACTGCGCCACCGCGCTCCAAAAGTGTAAGCAATTCGGTGGAGCTAGAAATTGTTAATATAAAATCGTATAATTTGCCACCGTCGGAAGTGGCTACTCACTTGAATTGCTGTGTATTTGCCGAGTTGTGCGAGATGCCGAAAGGGTTGTAGTATCCTCCCGCCGACCGGCAGCCGTCTGTCAGATCCCCGAACTCGTGCACACGTATGCCATGGCGGCGGCGCCGGTCTAGGCGGTTGAACCCCGTCAGATTCAGGCGGATCTCCGTCGGTCCGCCATGCAGCTGAAGATACAATCGGATCCCGCTCATCCATACGTGTGTGTGTGTGTGTGTGTGTGCGTGTGTGTGTGTGCGTTCGTGCACGTGTGTGTATGTGTCAGCAGGCCTGTAACCGGTAACGTTTGAATATGTGTGTGTGTGTGTGCGTGCGTGCTTGCGTGCGTGCGTGCGTGCGTGCGTGCGTGCGTGCGTGCGTGCGTGCGTGCGTGCGTGCGTGCGTGCGTGTGTGTGTGGTTGTTTGTTTTTGTGCGTATGTGTGCAAATGCAAATGGGTTGTGTGTGCATTCAACAAAGTGAGAGTTACACAACGATAATAACACAGAAAGTCACACATTGAACAGACGCTTGAGCTGAATCAGCGCTTGCCCTCACCGGCTGTCGGAGATTAATGGTGCCGCCAACCAAGTCCTGCAGTCTGTTGTTAGGCGGGTCAGGATGCATGGCACAGCGGCCATAGATGAACGATGCTAGCGACTCTCTCTTCGCATCCAAAATGGCTGGGCGTTTCCCTGTAGAGTATGTTCATCTTCGGTTAATCGTGATAACAAAACCACTATTGTACAATACATTATTTTTATTGAGCAGATATTTAAAATAAATTATACTTTAAAAGATTATCAATAGATGCACAGAAAATTTCAGTTTTGTCACAACGTACCAGTTTGACCAAGAGCTGCTTCTCTGTTTCGTTTGTTATTACCCTTTGAGACGGAATCCTTCAGATCGCTTGAGCAGCGCCCTCTCTCCACTAGGTAGGACACGACGATGACTGCCAGCACTCTTTCCACGAAGTTCATGTTGTCAACTCGGAAACTGCCAGATGTGATCCGATACACAGTTTGCCTACGCGACACCTGCGTATTAATTTTTGTATTTGTTTTATACTTAATGGTAGGCAATAAAGCACAGCAAATTTAGCGGTGGTAGTAGTCGTACGTCAGTCACCCAAGGCTAATGTTTTACTATCTGCTACAACGTTTATTGTGAAAGCGTAGCCCCTGGCTTCAACAGTCGCCGACAATGTTGTAGTAAAGTAAGTTTAGGTCTGGATGATATACACATCAGTAGAATGCATGGTCATTTGGTACCACACTGCAGCGCCGTTTGCGTAATGAGAGGTTACCAATGAACTAATTACTTAATGAGAGATACCGATGTAAATAAAAGCTGTACTTATAAAATTGTCATAAACAGAATCGTTCTAATTAAATAAGCCTATAATTTTACCTTTGACTAACGAGTGGGCAAGCCTAATTATAAAATAATCAACATAAATTTATTTACCGACCGACAGGCCAATAGAGCGACCGACAGAGCAATCGACTTCGACCGTTCGACGACCGACCGACCGACCGACCGACCGACCGACCGACCGACCGACCGACCGACCGACCGACAGGTTGCTTGGACTGAGTTTTTTAGTTCCTCAGACAGGGCGAGGTTGTGGAATTGCTTGGATTGAGTTGTTTTTGTTCCCCAGACGGGGCGAGGCTGTGGGATTGTGTGGGCTGAGTTGTTCCATTCCCCCAGAGTTCCCCAGCGAGGGCGAGGCTGTGAGATTGCTTATGCTCTACTGTTCCCCATACATACATTTGTTGAATAACGAGCACATGTCAATATAGCAACGACCTCTAATAATATCAAAGCCTGATTAATAGTCATTAGAGTTTCTCTTTAAAATAAATGTATACCGTTATAAATGACATTGGACCTGCATCCAAAACTTACGCAAACGTTTAATGTGTAACTTTAATATATAATTAGGCCCTTAAACTACTCTACATATCCTTTACAGTTTCTTGTAGCATGTTGTTGGTTTTCTCCAACAGAATCGACCATCCACTTAAATATTCCAACCATCAATGCATATGAATATGCATTCTACCCCAGAGCAGAAGCCATATGGAACAGACTACCACCATCTGCTGTTCTACACATCACGCCATCATTGCCAGCCTTCCTGTGTGTCGCCATGTCAGCCATCAGGGAAATGCAACCCTTGCATGGCGTCCACATCTTCTAAAGCTACAAACTTATGTACATAGTGCACCACTTGTTTTTATCCGCGCTTTTGTTTGTTTTTCGTTGTTTTTCTTTCTTTATTTTGAACATCCATCTACACGATTTTTACCTTTTTGTTCGACTGCTGACGTTACGCACCGCACAAATCCCAGTTTAGCTGTGAACAGCCGTAAAGGGATTACTACTTAAAGCATCAAGCAATTGACTTTAGCAATAGCCGGAACGCCAATTCCATGGCCGTCTCCGTCGGTTGACGTTTGAGTTGTGTTTCCTAAGATCGTCTGTGACGCCATGCCCGTGCCGTTACGTGTCCGTAGCGATACAGATTATTCGTAAATATTATCTGAAGGTGTAGTGGGAGATACATTTAATTTGCCCTGTTGAATTACAATGCAATTTGACAATTATATTGGCCGAGTTCCTCGTCGGCTTTACACTAGCGAGACATCTGGGGAGGCAGGCTACGTTGTCTCGGTGTATGTGACGTTACGTTTGATTATGTCATCGGAAAATAGCTCTTTCAATTAATCTCCGCAACTGATATTTTTTCATTATACCTGTTCTGTCTGTCGACCGCCCCCCCACCCCCCCCCTCTCTCTCTCTCTCTCTCTCTCTCTCTCACACACACACACAAACACACACGCAAACACACATACTCTCTCTCCTCTCCCCCCCCTCTCTCTCTCTGTCCTTCTCCCCCCTCTCTCACTCTCTCCTCACTCCCCCCCCTCTCTCTCTCCCCCTCTGTCTATATATATATATATATCCAGTGACGTAGTGGTCCGGTGGAAGGGGGTTTATTCCCCCCTAGGCGCCGGGTTTGGGAGGCACAAAATCGACGGTCAAATTACCCATCAAGTGAATAGCAACACAATTATATATTAGTAGTCCATGAAACCAGAATGGAAGCTGGTCTAATGATTCAGCGCATCTTGACATTCATCTTCTTTGCACTTCTTCCTTTCTAATATGGCATCCCAGCAAAGATCAACAAATAACTCTTCAAATAAACTCGCGACGACTTGTGCTAAATCACCGTGCATAAAGACAGAGCTATTATGTGGAATAGGGGGGTGTTTTGGGAGGTGTATCAGGGGTATTTTGAAGTTTTTCGTGAGCGTCAAGATGTGCAGTTGGGTATTTCAAGGGGGAGTGCAGTTGGAAGTTTTGGTGAGCATGAGAAGGGGACGTAGTTCGAGTTGTTAAATCATGCCTCACCCAATATCGACATGCGTGCCTGCATGCATGTATACGCATTCCCATGTGTTACCCCAATCAGCCGCCTCAGCAACAAAGCTCTTTTGTTGCAGAGACGACAACAGAGCTTTGCATGCACTTACGCACACATACGCACAAAAACAAACACAGACGCAAGCATACACACATTCAAACGTTACCTGCTGACACATACACACACGCGCATGAACACACACACACGCATGCACACACACGTATCGATGAGCGGGACCCGACTGTGTCTTCAGCTGCATGGCGGACCGACGGAAATCCGCCTGAATCTGACGTGCACGAGTTCGGGGATCTGACAGACGGCTGCCGGTAGGCGGGAGGATACTACAACCCCTTCGGCATCTCGCAAAACTCGGCAAACACACAGCAATTCAAATGAGTGGCCACTTCCGACAGGTGGCAAATTATACGATTTTACATTAACAATTTCTAACCCCACCGAGTTGCTTACACTTGTGGAGCGCGGTGGCGCTGTGTCCAGAGCTTCGGACTCTCAATCCAGAGAACTCGGGTTCGAATCCTGTGCTGCGGTGTCGAACCATGCGCAAGTTTGTTCACTCTACGTTGCTCCAGTTCACTCAACTGTAATAATGGGTACATGTGATGATAGTTGTGTATGAATAGTATGTGCGCATTAATTGCAGCGTGGCTAAATGCTTCCCAGAGAAATCGAGATGGTATTCGATTGAACATATCTGACAGGCAGGAAAATGTTAAGCGCTTTGAACAGTCCTAAGGACTAGATACTGCGCTATATAAGAACTTTATAACGTATATACATATACATTAGAACTACATATATACGATTCATCGGTTAAATTTGGATACTGGAAATACTAATCTAATATCGACCAAATCTTTGAGGATGACGTCATTGTGTTTCCGTCCAGACATTTTGGCGACTTGGGAAGCATTGACGAGTCGGGCGATGGGACTGTGGGATACGTCGTGAAGGACTACGCACTTTCCCTGCTCGGGCCTTTCTCTATCCTCGGAAGGGCAGCTGTGGTAAGTAGATATTTATGTCCTCTGGAAACTGTGTCGTCGCTTTATATCAATGATTGGGTGAGGTTGTGGACCCGAGTTCCACGCAAATAAAAGTAAAGGCCAAAACCACTTTCACAGTCGGCGCCGATTTCACCGGGTCTGTCGAATTGGTGAATAAGAATTATGTCAAAGGAAAAATTAACATTATTCGTCAGCTCACTCAAGAACATAAACTATAAATTTAATGCCTACAAGAATGCTGGATATCCAATTTAACCGACTTAGCAAACACGACTACAGGGTACAATTGCATTGCTCAGTGAAAGAGCAGCAGTAACAATGGTGGCTTAATAATATATGTTGATAACAGATTCCAACACAAAGTCCAACTAAACATCAACATGTACGAACACTGGGAGGGCTGATAATTAACGTAACTGGCGGTGGCCTACCAAAAGCAATTACTATTGGTAATACACTGTATATACAGACCCCCAAGCATGGTAAGTGAACATGTCAGGCAATTTATTAATGAATTCATCCACACTTATCTTGTCAACAGAAAAACCAAGCACAACTATTAATATAGCCGGAGACTTCAATCTTAACCTCCTTAAGATAAAAACAATTTCAATATGCAGCGAATTCTTTGATATTTTGACATCCCACAGTTTATTTCCACAAAGCACACTTCCTAATAGATTATCCCACTCAAACAACACACTAGTTGACAATATATTCTGTAAAAGTCAGAGATCTACAGCCAGAAAGAACTACAGATATATTAATGAGCAAGTTATTTGATCATCTCCCATGCTTTATCCTCTCAGAAAGTTCGTTAGTCAATCCACCAAACCCAAAATGGATTAAAATTAACATACAAAATGACAAAGCCATTCAAAATATAATAAATTATATTAATGCATCCGATTTGTTCAACAGACTAGACAAAAATGTGAAGACAGATCCTAATCTAAGTTACGATATTATACGCGAAGTAATTGATAAGATACGATAAAATAAGATAAGATAGTGCTTTATTGTCTCAACTATGGAGTTGATAAAGCCAAGAACAATCACACTTTAAGCGAATTAGTTAGATTTCATAAATACAAACAGCAAATCCAAATGCTTCACCATAGGTCTGCTAAAATCCATAACATTTTCAGATAGATTATACAAGACAATGAAACTTACAATTCCTAATTCACGGGAATACAAAGTAATGCTCATTAACTTAAAAACATTCAGTGCCATATTAAAGAGAAGCAAACGTGCATCCAAACAACATTATTATGTATCCACGTTTGCTAAATATAAATCTGACATCAAAAATACATGGACAACTATAAATGAAATTATTTCAAGAAAAAACAACAACAAATCTTTTCCTGGATCTTTCGTTATAAGCAATAAAGAAACAACAAACAAACTAGATATAGCTAACGCATTTAATACATTTTTTACAAACATTGGCAGAAACCTGGCTAATAACTTTATGTACTCAGGAGATAAAGATTCCAAGCACTACCTTGACACAAACTGTAACTGCAAATTCGTACTTAATGACATTGACAAACTAATTGTACATACAAATAGACAACCTTCCGTCTAAAAAAGTACCGGGTAAAATTCCATTTCAACTAACTTACTAAAACAAATCACACAAAAAATAATAAAATCTTTAATGCTGCTTATAAATCAAGTCTTTAGTATGGGGATCTTCCGTGAAAAATTAAAGGTGGCCAAAGTCATTCCACTATTTAAAAATGGTGACCTGTCATTGCCGTCAAAAATCAGCAACTATAGACCAATCTCTCTTCTACCAGCTATATCAAAAAAATGGGCCAAGAGACCTCTCTATTCAAAGTCCTCTGAACTATACGTAACCCCGGCAGACCAAATGAATGATAATTTGGAAAAATTGTAACACTGTTTTCTTACAATGTTTTAAAGATTGGGTACAGTGTTTTAAACGGTTTCAAAAAATTATGACTCTGTTACAAAAAATTGTTAAGTTATGGAGCATTGAACATGGTAAGGGTCAAAAAGTGAAAATGAAGAAAATGGCTTTTGAAGTTTTACATTATATATACAAATGGATTGCATGGAAATATTGCATGCATGACATTCAAATGTGGCACACAGTATGTATGTTATGTTACAATGGTACATTGAAAGTACAAATGTGCTGCTACAAAAACATATCAAGTTATTCCAGATTATGTCTTTATGTGTAAACAAAATGATAACACACCATGACTGTGAAGGTTTTGCATATGCAAATGGATAGCATGGAAATATTGTGTATGGCATTCAAAGTTGGCTTATGGTATACATGTTATTAACATACAGTGCCATGATACACTATAAATTTAGTGCTTAGCTAATTATATAATTATACCTGTAATGGTACAAAAGGTGTATTACATCAGAAGGTCTCACCCCAGTGCTTACAATGCCTGAAGCCCAATAAGCACTCACTCTCCCACACTGGGCAGTAAACAACAGCCCAGCCCTGGCCACACAAAGACTGACCAACAATAAAACAATAAACTGTGGCCATGAGTGACCATTCCACCCAGTGACTCACTGACCACACACCGACCTAAGTTCAGTACCAACAGTGGCCACACTACCCTTTGTCCTGTGCTAAGTGATGATAATTATGGACCAGAATTAGAGTTAAATTTCCTATACGATATCATTAATAAATTAAGCACATCTCATATGTCCTCCATGCAACAATTACACACTGATTGGTTGACACAGTTTTCAGAATATATCAACATTCCTCTAAATACTAATATACTCTCAATATACTCTTTAACTAGATGCCGTTCTCTTATGACACAAACCAAGAGGACAGCTGTGAACAGTTCAAAAACCAAGCTATAACACAAAAACTAAACAAGCGATCTACATTTGGTTTTCCCGCTGAATTGCACACGGCATATGTATAAATCTTGCAATGTGTGTCACATGGAAAACGTTTCTCTGGCAATTTCTGAAGTAGTATTTAACACAACATTACACTAACGTCTCTCAGCCAGCCCAGTGATCAGAGATAGGGTTCAGCTATCCAGTTATAAATAGAGATCAGTGGCCCAATACACAGCAGGCTTACAGCAGCTGCTCAGGTTCTGTCACTTGCAGTAGGGAAATAGTAGGAAAATTTAGCATTTTGGGGGGCCCTGAGGTGCCCTTAGAATAATTCAATCAAATAGTGATTTCTTGTGTATAGTGGCACTACCACATGAAATGTCTATGCAAAATCAGAGAAAAAAGTTAATGAAGAGTTTTAAAAAAATGGGCCAAGTGGCCCTGAAGTCCTTTGGACTAATACGTCTATATGTGACCCCGGCTGACCAAATGAGTGATAAGTCAGAAAAATTGTAACATTGTTTTCTTACATCCTTGTAAAGGTTTGGTAGGGTGCTTTACACGGTTTCAAAAAATATGACTGCTACAAAAATTGGCAAAGTTATGGAGCATTGAACATGGTAGGGATCAAAAAGTGAAAATGAAGAAAACGGCTGTTAAAGTTTTACATTATATATGCAAATGGATTGCATGGAAATATTACACACACAACATTCAAATGTGGCACACAGTATGTAATATGTATGTCATGTTGCAATGATACACTGGAAGTACAAATGTGCTGCTACAAAGACTTATCAAGTTATGCCAGATTATGTCTTCATGTGTAAAACTAAGAGGACAGATTATTTGAGAGCAAAAGGTAGACTCACTGTTTGACACAGTTTAAAACCTACAGGCAACTGTCCAGTTTAACAGGGGTCTAGTGGCTTAATGCTGTCTGTTGACACAAGCTACTGCCAGTGACCAATTACACATTAGTCACAGTTTCCATCAAACAATAGCAGGCAGATAATCTTAGCTCCACAGCTGGGTGTAATACACAACCAGAGCCACCACTGATTCATGGTCAAGTAGATTAGCTAAATGCGCCAACTAAGACAATACACAACACTGTGAGTGACAGTGTCCAGAGTGAGGCCTAAGCAGTGTCCTCATTGCTGAATAGATCAATTAAACCTGCCAAGTGGGTGACATTCTGCACAAGTGTTCATTAATCCTTAGTGACTGTTCAGAACACCAGACTGACCACATACCTAAACAAAGCGAATGTAATAGGTGAAGAACAGGCAGTGTTCAAATAGGGGTATTGATTAATTTGTATTTGTCTCGACACAAAAGGCTTTATTGTGCCTTCATCGATTATAAGAAAGCATTTGATTTAGTAGACCGGTCCTCCCTGTGGTCTAAGATAATTTCATGCGGTATTAATGGTATTGTGTTGAAAGTTGTATACAACATATACAAAAATGCTAAATCATGTATAAATCAGGGCCAGGCTGTGTCAGCCTTCTTCTCACGTGATGTATAGCAAGTATGGCAAGGAGAAAACTTGTGTCCTTTGTTATTTGCTATTTACCTGAATCATTTTGAACACTGTTAGTCACAATTATAACGGACTTGACATGGGAGCTGGTTAAATTTACAACAACCTTAGTTATGATGATGATGTAGAAAATGTATGTTCTACTATATGCTGATGACACTAGAATGATTCAATCAAATACAGATTTCTTGCTTGTGTATAGCGGAACTATGTCAACTCTTCTAATGGTTGACATTTGGTTGTTTAATTTCAACTATATTGTGAATCTGTAATTATTAGTCTATATTGATAGAATTGATTTATACAGTACCATGTCTACACAAGGCATGGCAAGCGTAAACAGAACAGTAGAATGCATTTGATATCAATAAAGTGTAGGATATTTCACTCTATAGGTGTCCAGAATATTAATTTTCTAAGTTTGTCACCTACAGGTGACAGAATAAAAATTTTCTATGTTTGTCACCAACAGGTTTCTACAGACAATACATCTTTAACCAATAGACACCACAGTCACACCATTTTATGATAATTAAATGAACATCAAAATAAACACAACTTTCAATTATAGAAAATAAATAGTTTTGAAGATAAAAAGTGTTAGGCAACTGTTCAGTCTAACAGGGGTCAAGTGTGTCTACTCTGTCTGGGAGCTGTGACCAATTAAAGATTAGTCAAGGTCTCAATGGAACAGTAGCACTAGGCTCTAGAGATTACTCTTGGTGTTGACTTTGTGGCACAATAAACAAAATCTACTGTTGGGGGTGTCTACTCTGCCTGGGTGCTGTGGCCAATTAAAGATTAGTCAAGGTCTCAATGGAACAGTAGCACTAGGCTGCAGAAATTAGTCTTGGTGTTGACTTTGTGGCACTAAATAAGTGCCACAAAGTAAATAATACAATACATTATTAGTACCACACATAAATTATTACTTAACGGACTTGGGGGTTCCACTCTCAAAGAATTAATCAACTTCAGAAAAGGGCCATACTAATAATTGGTATGCACATACTGAGGAATTATTAAAAAAAACTAGACTGACTAAAAGTAATATGTTAGCCATTCAGGAATTAAAATGTTATTAAAAATTTATACATAATAAATTACCTAATATCTACAACATTGACAAATAGCAGCTAATGCCAAGATTCATTGTCACAATACATGCAACCAACAACAAATTCACAATTACGGTACAAACCATACATTTGCAAAACAATGTCTTAAATACAGTTTACCACATACAATCAACAATACCTCCCAAAGTGTAGTAGACAAACTTTATACTAAGTCTACAGAGCTTCATAAATTATGCAAAGTATCACATCATTCAAAATTACAAAAACATATGCACAAACATTAATTGTTATGCCTGCACATATACATGCAATCAACTGCAATGATGTCATCTACGTGCAAACACTATACGTGTTCACCTACTCACTTCACCACATACTACAGCTGTATGAACATACACCCCAGCTGCATATTAAAGCGCAATAATCCAGTTTTTCAGTGACAGTAGATATTACTACTATTTTAACATTTAAGTTGTATATAACATATATTATTTTCTTTCAACAGAAACTGAACTAAAATAATACGACTGGTGGCTCCTGCGGGAGCGACTTTCAACGAGTCTGTCTCCATGATCCTCTCTGTACACCGCAACTTTATAAAAATGTATATTATTATTGAATGCCTGTGTACATGGTGGGGGGGAAATGGCCGCCCCACCTTTGCTAATCTGATTGTCATTTGATAATTGTTTGTGTAGTACCTCGATGAGAGTATGATTTGTTCTGCTTTATCTCATCGTGTATGTGATTTAATTCCTGTTAAATGACCTTTACCAACTACCTGGTACATCCACTCTTGTTTAATTTGTATAGCAAACGAGCTCAGGGTTCTGCCATTGAGCATCAGCAGGGTATAAATGTATATAATGCCTGTACAGTTTGGATAAATAAATCCACTTCTGTTCTGTTTAAACAGTTGCTTCACACTGCATTTCAGAACCTGTTAGTTGACTAACCTTTGTCCAAGTGATGACTTCAATATAACCGCCATCTTTGGATACTACAACAACACATCAATCTCAAGGCCACACGTTCCTCGGTAATTCCTGTTTATCCAGACATCAGTACCGCTTCAATGAATTATTACTTTTTTTTTCAAAGATGTACTTGTGTGAAAATTTGATAAGGATCTGTTGAAGGTTTGCTGAAATATGGTTATACAGCAATTATTGGGGAGCTTGCGGCATTAAATGACAATTAATATCTAGAGAAATATTGCTGTTTGTTAACTGGTAAGTCAACAATTGTTTTCACAAGAAACTGACGATTGCTTGTTTGAACTGGAGGAAAGGTAATACTGGACAGTTAGCATCTTCACTTTCTTTCAATCACTTTTAAATATGTTCTAGTTGTTTCCAGCGTTTGGCAACATTCTATTAACTGACTAGTCTGTATTATTGTGGTTACAATGTAATGGTGTTATGAGGTCTCATTCAACTAGTCAGCCTTTTTCAGAACATTATCGCCAAAAGGACCTTTATATGCTGGCACTGAGGGTGGTCACTGCCAGGGTGCTTGTTATCTTCAGAGGTTCTTTTACGACCCAAATTGTGACCCGGACCAACATTAACTTGATCTCCGAGTCACGAGGGATACACAGTCCCTAATGTTGAGAGCCAGGTTTTTACACCAAATATCATGCCTGCCCGGTCCGGGTTTTGAACTCAGAATGCTGGCATGCCAGGCGGATGTACTAACCACTACACTAGCCCCACTCTGTCTCAAGTTATCAACAACAAAGCATTGTTTGAACAAATGGCACTCCACAACAGTGACATTTTCACTGTCTTACAATACTAGGTGGTGTAAGTTCAACACCATGACGCATATACATCATTTCCTATCACACAATACAAGCTTGTCTTGAATACTAAAAGGAATGATGATCTGACATCATATATTTATTGCCAAACCACTGGTTACAATATCAGTGAATAACCAACAAGAGGAATGTTGTCTCAGAAAAAAGACATGACAACATTGGAAACTAGAAAAACAATACGATAACAGTTATATAACTTTTGTTTAATCCAGAAAAGGCTTTTTCTTATAAAACGATAAGAGACTTGAAGCCTATGAATATACTTACGATCTGTCTGATTATTTGATACAGCATCCACTTAAGATAGCCATTTAAATGGTAAAGGGTCTTCATCATTCTCATTGCGACATCCACAGCGTCATTCTTCCTGAAATATACATTTATACATACAAATCTATTTGTTACTGACCTGCCTACCCCAAAAACTTCCTGTCAGTAATCCATCTTCCCATTTACACTGATTTTCAGGAATATAGGCTTCCTGTCAGTAATTGTTCAGAACCGTGTCAGATATTGTCACCGCGGGGGGAGGGGGTAGCGACGGCAAAACCATTACGTTACGCTGTCATCGACATCGTCTAGACTCTAGTCTACTCAACTCTAGTATATAAGCCTATCCCTGTATTATAGCCTGTAAATGATAGACGGGGGGGGGGGGGGGGGGTAGCGACGGCAAAACCATTACATTATGCTGTCATCGACATCGCCTAGACTCTAGTGACTGTAGGGGTTAGGACACTGTTAGACTGCTTGGTTACAGACAAAAAAATGCAGTATATTTTTGAGAAATGACTTTTTACAATATTCACTTGCTCTGACATAAGTGCATTTCAGCAGTCAGATGATTCTAGATGTGATTGTAGAAGCTGTTGACAGTAAAATGGTGTCTTTTTAGCTGATTTTACTAAGCGGAAGGGTATCTGGCAGCAATTTGGCTAGTTGACACTTTAGCCGGATTACTGCCTGCACCCATTTGTAAATATTAACGCATGTCATACATACAGACATTTTGCAAGAGCTAGAGATATTAGATTTTGACTAAACTCGACCAGCATGTCAATGAGATGATAATAACAGCAGGTGAGAAGTTTAAGAAACTTTATAGGTCACGTTTTCTTATAATCACACAAAACATTAACATGGTCGCCAATGGGAAAACTGACAGTGTGCTGACCCCTGTATGATAGGCTGTACATGATAGACTAAACTCCTCAATAAATACACTAACTTAGTCTTAGTCAGTTGGCCTAACACTACAAGTACAACACTCACTAAATTTTTGCATTACACATTTCTTTTTGGTTGGCGGTGGCGTCGTTTCGCTGTCAGCCATCATTTCGTGCCGCGTGACTTCGTTTTGATTGATCGCGGAAATGCGAATTTGTCATAACGCTGTTTCCTATTGGTTAGATTACGACCAGACTCGGCGAATGAAAAACCATGTCACAACATACTGTATACATATGCTGCCACCTGTTGAATATAGTGGAAGCTAAATTTGAGGGAGGGAGGGAGGGAGGGAGGGAGGGAGGGAGGGAGGGAGGGAGGGAGGGAGGGAGGGAGGGAGGGAGGGAGGGAGGGAGGGAGGGAGGGAGGGAGGGAGGGAGGGAGGGAGGGAGGGAGGGAGGGAGGGAGGGAGGGAGGGAGGGAGGGAGGGAGGGAGGGAGGGAGGGACATTCAGCCACATCAATCATACTACATGCATACAACAAAATAGTATTACCGTCCATACAGTATGCAATACATTTTTACCAAAATAACAACAGCATTGTTTAAAAAATCAATTAAATTGTTAAATTAAAACTAACACACAAAAAGAATAAAACATACCTTTGTTGAATATTAGCTTATGTCTAGTTTGGCAAGATGCTTTTAACACATTTTAAGGTTCATAGAAGATCCACAAAACAGCCATGGATTTAGAACCGAGATTGTTTTGTACAAATATCTACAACATAATTCTTCTTGACTATGGCATATGTTGAACAACCTGAAGACTTTTTCTTCAACATCTGACATAACCTCAAAAAAGCATATAATTATCTTTGTTTTATTACGTCTAACTTGTACTGAAGTAAACTAATGACACTATCAAGTGATCAGATCTTCAGTCTTGATGTGCACAACTCTACTGAGATATGCACTATTTTGGTAAGGGCAAAGCTCACAGAGACTATGAGAACTGAAGACACTCACCTTGAGACCATAGCAGTTTTTGAGACTGACCGGGACTCCACACAGTGGTCCAGGACGTTGTCCAGCATCACAGTCTCGAGCCAGGGCCTACACGACACAAGGGAGACGTCTTTATAGTAGATCATGTAAACATGACAACAGCTTGTTGTTCCATTGCAACTTATCAATCTGTCTTTCTTACAATATGACTTCTAAGCTTGTAAGGAGTATTCTGAATGAGACCCGACTACCCATCGCTTTATGGTTTATACGGACGTGTAATTAGTTTTACACGACACATATTTACAGTACTGGTAAATAACAAGATTGTTTTCCAAACAAAAATCTAATATCAGCTAACCTCTGTTAAAATTGTATGAAAAGTGTACTGAAATCTATTTAAAATTTTTACGATTTATTTCAGCACGTTTATTAACAACTAAACACAAATTTAATAACAAATCAGATAAATAAATTAAACCATGATTTCTCAAATCTGCTCAAGACAGCCAAATAAACATCATTCCCTGTTCTGACAACTGGTCAAGACCAAGTTGGCTCACCTCTGCTTCAAGAACTGGTTCAACGAGACAGTTGGTCTTCTTATGCACTTCCAATGCCTACAAGAGAAAACAACAATTTAAACTCTGTTTCTTTGCAATCATCTTTATTTAGAATTATCTACTTTTTCAGTGGAAAAATTGTATAGTGGGTTATTTCCACTGTGACTCGTGTTACAATGTTGTCCATTTTAGAAACTATATTTTGGCATATGTGCAATAATAATGCATTTAAAAAAAAAGGAAAACACAAAAACATACATTGGTTCATGTCAAATTTCTCCTCAAAGTATAAATGACAGAAACCAACGAATACCCGCAAATGAATCACAAATAAATAAGGTTTAAAAAACACAAATAGTAAATTGAAATTTTACCAACATACACACAAATATTACATAATCAGCATGACTCGCGTTACTGTGACTCGCGTTACGTGAAGTCAGCTATCATTCATTAACTGATCAGGCACACTTTACCTTGAGGGAAATGGATTTTTCTGTTTGTATTATGTTGTGAAGACTTGAACATAGTGGTTTAAATCAAGAAATGTTTAGTTAACAAGAATTGAAAAACACTAGCCCACTTTTCCCATAAAAAAATGATGACCTTTTACCTTTGCAAGAACATTTGCAACCAAATATAATTATCCAGACTAACCTCCATGTATAGTAGTACATAAATCCATAAATCCAAATAAGTTCTGACGCCTTCATTTGTGATTAATAATTACACTTTTATAAATACAGCGATGGGTGGCTTCACTCAGTTTTTCACAATTTATTATTGGTATTCTTAAAAATAACCTATTAAATATTACACAAAAAGTACCAGTAATTTTTTAAAGGTATTCCCTTTTCACCACTAAAACATGTTCGTGATAATGATGATTGATCTGGGTACAGATATATGGTTCATCACATTAATCTATCTCTGTAATTGCTACCTGGCAACCTATAATTCAGTATTTTATTCTGTAAAAGAATTGATTTTAACATAAACATATTATGTGAATAGCAGGAAAAACCTGCCTGACATTCCACTAAGTACATTATTATTAATTAATACATAACTGTTGCATCCTTTTTCAATAAATGTTTTTTTAATTAAATATATGTGTTGTCTTAGATACTATAGTTTCTTGTTATGTATTACAGTATTATTATCCAAGAGGTTTAGTTGTATATACATGAATTGATGATGGATGATGTCGGATCAAAAATGTTTTTGAGTGAGCATTTTTTTCATCAACTAACAGGAAATAATAGTGATTATGGGATATAACAAAACTAATGATGCCTCTATGTGAAGTGTTTGCAACTAACTTATCCACAATTTTAATAGAAAAAAGAAAAGAAATGACAAGTCACTGCAATAAAAGCTTTGTGACTCGCGTTACGCTACCCAATTTTGCATGACTCACGTTACATGTGACTCGCGTTACACATATTCAGTGCCCAATATCATAAACTGTGTAGACTAGATGTGGATGTTGTTAATATTATTTAGTTAGGTACACCCTATAAGAAGAGATTTATAATTGGCAATCTCAAGCTAACAGGGGTTTCTGTGTAAAATAAAAAATCCCCAATTTTGTGACTCGCGATACATCAATTTCACCACTCAAGTCTCGCTTTCCCAAAAAACAGAAGACTTTCAATTTTTATTTTCAAAATGCATGACTAAGGCCTATAGAAATAGTATCAATTAGTCAAACCCAGACTGAATTAGACAATAGGGCTGCAAAGGACACCTAATTATTGATGTGTTGGATGCGTGAATTTTGCAAATTCTGTACATAATGTTTGAATGGTATATTTTCACATAATGCAGTGTGCAAACATACAAATTTATGTCCCACCATAAAAAATCCTATTCTTTGGAAATTCAATAAAAATATTTAAGACCCTATTCCCTGGTTTTATGGAAATGCCCAGTGGAACATTCCCCAGAGGGCAGCACTGTTGGAGTTGCCCAAGGTTACTCTGTGGCTCAATGGTGTAAACTTGTCAAGATTAACAAATAAGCCGATTGTCACAGTGGGACACTGACCTGCATAACTATACGAGACAACACTCACCTGCCACAGACAGGTGTGTCTATGGCTGTCAGTTGACCACAGACTCTGAAGTGACGGGTAGACTACTAGACAACTTTCACCTTCCACAGGTAGGCATGCAGGATATCTGTGGCTGTCAGTTGGCCTCTCTGAAGTGACTATAAACTATTAGACAGCTCTCACCTTCCACTGGTAGGCATGCAGGTTATCTGCAGCTGTCAGTTTGGCCTCTCTGAAGTGACTATAAACTATTAGACAGCTCTCACCTTCCACAGGTAGGCGTGCAGGATATCTGTGACTGTCAGTTGGGCTCTCAGAAGTGACTATCAAGTATTAGATAGCTCTCACCTTCCACAGGTAGGCGTGCAGGATATCTGTGGCTGTCGGTTGGCCTCTCTGAAGTGACTATCGATTTTTAGACAGCTCTCACCTTCCACAGGTAGGCGTGCAGGATATGTGTAGCTGTCGGTTGGCCTCTCTGAAGTGACTATCAATTTTTAGACAGCTCTCACCTTCCACAAATAGGCATGCAGGATATCTGTAGCTGTCAGTTGGCCTCTCTGAAGTTACTATCGACTATTAGACAACTCTCACCTTCCACTGGTAGGCGTGCAGGGTGTCTGTGGCTGTCAGTTGGCCATTCTGAAGTTTCTCCACCAGTTCGGACAAACTCAGTTGTAAGATCACATGGCGCTTTGCTTCACTAAGCTGCAAGAGATGAGACAGGGCTCTCAGCCATTGTCACTGTATTAAACTTAAAGGGTATGTCTCATGGTAACCTAACAGATTCATGTGGTACCTTTGAAGTACCAATCTTCTACTGCCTAACGCTTTTGTGAATCAGTGATAGTACTGATATTTATTATATACATTAAAGGGAGGTTGTCTGTTTTATGACCTAAAATCTGTTTCAGTCATGGTACTATTATTAACAAGTTCGCTCAGTTGAAGAGCTTACAACCCAACTTTGTTAGATATTTAAAATACCAACAATCATTACAAAATATTTATTTAATTAATTATTATAAAATCAAGTCTATAAAATATTATTCAAATATCAGAACATAGGGTCATTCCATGTGAACGCAACCAAAATTCCTAAATTTGTTGCCCTCATCTCTTAGATTTTTGAATAAAGTATTTGGTAAGCTAAGCAAGAACCCAAACTTTGAGTGTTCTAGCTCCAGTAGTTTTCGAGTTACGGCTGTTTAAAATTTGGGACTTATAGACGGCTTCTTAAAAAAGAAATAAAATTATTCATATTTTACAGGTTAATATCTCTTGAACTATTTAACCTGTGTCAATGAAACTTTGTGGAATTGTTCTCTACAGTGCATAGATCACATAATTATACTTAGAACATAAATACAGTGTATGGTTAATGTGCACCAAGTAGATAAACATAATGATTTATTCAATAAATCACTCGCGAGAGGATTTTCAGACCTTGATTATGAGCAAAATATGCATACCTCAGAATCTAGTTGTACATACTTTGTATATACACATGCATGTGTGCAAATCAGAGTAATACGGCAGGCCTGGTTGTCTTATTTATGAATCTGTACATATGCAAAGATGGTACGTTGTTGTATTTCTTAAAAATTGACCAACTTCCGACCCAAAAAAGTCAATGAGGCGTAGCATGTATCGTCACAAAACTTTTTCTAGGTGTATGCTTGTCCCTGTAACACAAATAACTAATAACTCTCAATTTCCTTCCTTGCTTCCTTCACAAAAAAAATGGGATACTTCTGGGTGCCCCAATTTTTTCAATAAATCACTTGCACAAAGGACTGTGAATAAATGGAACAGATTATCTGATGATTGTGTGGGTGCTAGTAGTGTGAATATGTTTTTAAATAAAATCGACACATACCTCAGAAGGGCTGGATATATGTAGATAAAAGTGTTGGACTCTCGATAAGCCAAAGGGCTTCCTTGTCCACCTGCCATCTAGAGTTAATTCTCTGGATGGCAATCTTGTTAAATCTGGTTAAATAATGTTATATTCACCATAGAAAACTATAACAAAATGTTATATTCACTGTAGTTAACCATGGTAAAACGTTATATTCACAATACTATATTAATTGTCACGATTTGTGGTAAAATGTACTATTTACTGGTATTTGCTATGGTAAAATGTGGTATTCACTATAGTAAATCATAGTAAAATGTGATAGTTACCATAGTAATGTGTGCTAAAATGTGGTATTCAGTTCTATTCACCATAGTAAATCAGAATAAAATTAGGTGTTCTCTGTAGTAAACCACAGTAAATGCAATATTTACCATAGTAAACTATGGTAAAATATGGTATTCACTGTAGGAAACCATAATAAAATGAGATATTCACTCTAGTAAATCATAATAAAATGCGGTATTCACTATAGTAAACTATAGTAAAACGTGATATTCACCATATCAAGTTGTGGTAAAATGTAGTGAGATTTTACTATAGTAAACCATAGTAAATTTACTGTAGTAAACCATAGTACATTTTTAGTAGGGTGACCTCCGTGAAGTTCCACCTAATAAACGATATCTAGCGGCCGCACCATCAATTCCTGCTGATTAGCCTCGATTATCCAGCCGCCGTGAGGTGGGACACTACCTACTGATTGGACAACCGCTCTCTGTCGTCGAGACTGGTATGTTACACCAATTTATTATCACGGGTAGCGACGGGGTAAAATGGGGTTAGCGATGTCGGCTCTGACTTGGGATTCCGATTTGTACATGACAGACCTAACTCCCGTGCTAACAACTGTTGGAGTTGTGTGTACAACTTGGCTGTTGTGGCGCTGGGGCGGCAACTGGCTCGAGTCACGTCGACTGGCGACAAAACGACGAGAAAAGAAGGAGCGTTGCAGAATCGCACTGGAGGCACTCGAACGTCGGGTCCAAGCCAGCGAGGTGAGGCGGCGATGACTGTGTCACACTTGGCCAAAACAAATTTGCTCTATTATTCATGCCCATGGCATGGGCGTAGGCAATACGTTGATTAAGTCCAGTATTCAATTAAAATAGTCCATGTGTAATAAATATTGTGTAAACTGTGTAAATATAATTTTTTTATTATTTAATTATGAGGCCATTCCATGTGAACGCAACCAATGGTTGCGGCACTATAATTATAAACTCATCAATTTTTGAATGAACCAGTTTGATGAAAGCCTTTGGAAAGATAAGCAAGAATCCGAAATTTGAGTGTTCTAGCTTCAGTAGTTTTCGAGTTACGGCATTTTGGGACTTGGACATTTTGTGACGGCTTCTGGCAGTTTTGCAATAAAAACGAAAAGCCACGAAATGCGACTGTCCCTTTAAAAATAAATAAAATTATTCACATTTCACAGGTTAATATCTCTTGCAGTATTTAATCTGTGTCAATGAAACTTTGTGGAATTGTTCTCTACAATGTATAGTTTATAGATCACATAATTATACTTATAACATAAATACAGTGTATGGTTAATGTGCACCAAGTAAATAAACATAATGATTTATTCAATAAATCACTCGCGAAAGGTTTTTCAGACCTTGATTGTGAACAAAATACACAGACCTCAAAAACTAGTTGTACCTAATGGTGCATATCCGTGTAATATGGCAGATCTGGTTGTCTTATTTATGAAACTACATATGCAAAGACTACGTTGTTATATATTTCTTAAAAATTGACAAAATTCTGACCCAAAAAAGTCAATGAGGCGTAGCATGTATTGTCACAAAACTTTTTCTAGGTGTAAGCTTGTCCCTATAACACAAATAACTAATAACTCTCAATATCCTTCTGTGCTTCCTTCACAAAAAAAAAAGATATATTTCTGGGTGCCCCCAATTTTTCAATAAATCACTTGCAATTCACGAGAGGGTTTTCAGGCATTGATTGCGAGCTAAATATAGATGCCTTAATTAACTGTAGTAAATATTTGATATCTATTCAGTCTGACATGTCTGACTGTCTTAATTATGAATCTACACACACTCAAAGGTGCTATGTTATAATATATATCTATAAAATTAGCTAACTTGCAACCATAAAAGTCAGTGTGGGGTAGAAAATATTGTTATGAAACTTTTACTAAACATAAAACAGTCCTATAAAACAAATAACATGTAACTCTCAATACCCTTCCATGCTTCCTTCTCAAGAAGAATGGCCCTTGGGTACCCCAAATTTATCAATAAATAACTCGTGAGAGGGTTTTTAAGCATTGATTGTGAGCTAAACATACATGTTGTTGTTAATATTTGTATATATATTTGGTATCTATGCATATCATTGTACATTCGCCAAGTATTATGACTTGTTTGACTGTCTTAATTATGAATCTGTACCAGAGCTGGGGCGGAAGTACTCGGTACTCATGTACTCGAGTACATTTTTGAAGTATTTGTACTCGTAAAACTTATGGGTCATGTACTCATACTCAGTGTACTCAGATTTTACGAGTACATCTGAGTACTTTCTCAATATGTACTGGGGAAAATAAATTGATTTGTAGTTCTCTAATGAAACTTTCCTGAAATAATTAAATATTCAACTATTTTTAAACACTGTTATTTCTGATAGAATACCACCTTACCATCCATACACATAGTACAACCTCATTCTCTGATAACCCTGATACCCAAACATGGCAACAGGCAGCATCTTATTCCAGTCAGAAACACCCTGTTAAGAGCACAATAATTGTAGGCTATCAGTTCAAGCCATAAACCTGTTTGTTCAATTAAACCACCAGGATGTCCATAAAGAGTCAATTAGCAGCTAAACCACCATTTAGACAGGAAATGCCTTTAATGTAGTCTGGAGACCATGCCAATGGGCACTGGCTGACAGTGCTAACTGCTAAGAACAAGAACTGCCAGTCTTCCTCTGTAGAAGTAAGGTGGCTCAAGTCAGACTGTCTCCTATACTAGTATAATCCCATGCCAGCAGCCTGGCTAAAAAGTCCAACTAGTAGTCTACGATCAGAAAATATAAATTGCAAACTTATAACGTCAGCAGATGAACTTGAGGTGAACGAATACCTCACTCAGCCATGTACAGATTGTCACAGTGACCCACTGCAGTTCTGAGTTTTCCAACTCTGGCTCAGTTGGTCCCTCACCATCTCAGCATTCCAGCCTCATCAGCCCCAGTTGAAAGGGTATTTTGCATAGCCGAGAAAGTATTCTGCCCTGAACAGTGCAGCCTGAAAGACTCAACCTGTGAACAACTCATGTTCATTCAGTGCAATGGCAAATAGATGATAAGATCATACGATGCCACTAAGATGGATGCCAATGAAGTGAATTTCATTGTTGATGAAATAGAGGTTTTTTAGTTTTCCTCACAACAAATTTATCAACTGCCATTACATATTCACTTGTGCCGAGTTATATAAATTAGATTAATAATTTTAAAATACGTTATTATTTAATATTTATATTTTTTTAATGTACTTTTACTCGTACTCGTGAGAATGTACTCGTACTTGTACTCATACTCAGCTTTTAGCAATGTACTCGTACTCGTACTTATCCATTGTCAAAGTACTTGTACTCATAAAAATGTACTCGGCCCCAGGTCTGGTACTCGTACTTATCCATTGTCAAAGTACTCGTACTTGTACTTATAAAAATGTACTTGGCCCCAGGTCTGGTTGACACCTGAAACAACCAAATGTCAACTATTAGAAGAGTTGACATAGTTCCGCTATACACAAGCAAGAAATCTGTATTTGATTGAATCATTCTAGTGTCATCAGCATATAGTAGAACATACATTTTCTACATCATCATCATTAAGGTTGTTGTAAATTTCACCAGCTGCCATGTCAAGTCAGTTATAATTGTGAATAACTGTGTTCAAAATTATTCACGTAAATAGCAAATAACAAACAAAGGACACAAGTTTTCTCCTTGCCATACCTCTACATCACATGAGAAGAAGGCTGACACAACCTGGCCCTGATTTATACATGATTTAGCATTTTTGTACATGTTGTATACAACCTTCAGGCTTCAACACATTACCATTAATACCGATTATCTTAGACCACAGGGAGGACCGGTCTACTAAATCAAATGCTTTCTTATAATCGATGAAGGCACAATAAAGCCTTTTGCGTCGAGACAAATATCATTCAACCAATACCCCTATCTGAACACTGTCTGTTCTTCACCTATTACATTCGCTTTGTTTAGGTATGTGGTCAGTCTGGTGTTCTGAACAATCACTAAGGATTAATGAACACTTGTGCAGAATATCACCCACTTGGCAGGTTTAATTGATCTATTCAGAAATGAGGACACTGCTTAGGCCTCACTCTGGACACTGTCACTCACAGTGTTGTGTATTGTCTTAATTGGTGCATTGAGCTAATCTACTTGACCATGAATCAGTGGTGGCTCTGGTTGTGTATTACACCCAGCTGTGTAGCTAAGATTCTCTGCCTGCTATTGTTTGATGGAAACTGTGACTAATGTGTAATTGGTCACTGGCAATAGCTTGTGTCAACAGACAGCATCAAGCCATTAGACCCCTGTTAAACTGGACAGTTGTCTGTAGGTTTTAAACTGTGTCAAACAGTGAGTCTACCTTTTTAAATGTACTTGTACTCGTACTCAGCTTTTAGCAATGTACTCGTACTCATCCATTGTCAAAGTACTCTTACTCCTGAAAATGTACTCGGCCCCAGGTCTGATCTGTACATTTTCAAAGATGGTACATGATGGTACATTATTATATTTCTTTTAAAAATAACCAACTTCTGGTTCAAAAACGTGGATTTGGGATAGAAAGTATTGCTACAAAACTTTCATGAGGCATAAAACAAATGTTTATATAACACAAATATCAAGTAATTCTAAAATTTCTCATCACGCACAAATTGTAAGTGACCTGCCAGGTACTTCCTTTTTATGTAACAGTACAGACCATTATCACTGTTCAATTTGTAATAAACAAACTTGTACAAAATATCAAATCCACAATTACCTGTATCGGAGAAGAATGAAAACACTCTTTTGGTACCTTAATAATACAGTAATGACATGTGCATGTGTGTGTTTCACTTGGCCTACTATCTTTCAAAAAGATGCTATTACTTGGTATTATTACTTGGTGTTATACAATCACTTTCCATGGAATCGTCCTGTGGTGCAAAGGAGGGATTATTGACGCTGGTCTTTTGGGATTTCTGATTATTTAAGGTTGATAGTTATGTTGTAAACGGGACTTGTTTTTGCCTAATAAAAGTTTGCAGCAATACTTTCTATCCCATATCCATTTTTTAGTATAAGTTAGTTATTTTTAAGAGAAATATAACATTGTACCATCTTTGAATATGTACAGATTCATAATTAAGACGGTCAAACAATGATATTACACTGACTGAGAATGTACACTGATATGCATAGATACAAATATTTCCAACGGCATGTATGGTTAGCTCACAATCAATGCTTAAAAACCCTCTTGCAAGTGATTTATTGATCAATTTAGGGTACCCAAGGGTCAATATTCTTCTTGAGAAGGAAGCATGGAAGGAAATTGAGTTATTTGTTATTTGTGTTATAGGACTGGTTTATGTCTAGTAAAAGTTTCAGAACAATATCTTCTACCCCATATCGACTTTTTAGGGTAGGTAGTTGGCTAATTTTATAGATATATATTATAACATAGCAACTTTGAGTGTGTGTAGATTCATAATTAAGACAGTCAGACATGTCAGATTGCATAGATACCAAATATTTACTACAGTTAATTAAGGCATCTATATTTAGCTCGCAATCAATGCCTGAAAACCCTCTCGTGAATCGCAAGTGATTTAATAAAAAAAATTGGGGCACCCATTGGGGCACTCATTGAATTTTTAGAGTCGGAAGTTGGTCAATTTTTTAGAAATATAAAAACGTACCATATTTGCACATGTACAGATTCATAAATAAGACAACCAGACCTGCTATATTACTCTGATAAATATTTTGTAATGATTGTTGGTATTTTTAATATATAACAAAGTTGGGTTTTAAGCCCTTTGGTGTTCCGCACGATTGCAATGTTCCTCATACGTGACAACCAACTGAGCAAACTTGTTGTTAATAAAACTACCATGGCTGAAACAGATTTTAGGTAACAAAACAGACAATCTCCCTTTAATGTATATCATAAATATCAATATTATCACTGATTCACAAAAGCGTTAGGCGGTAGAAGATTGGTACTTCAAAGGTACCACATGAATCTGTTAGGTTACCATGAGACATACCCTTTAAGTTTAATACAGTGACAATGGCTGAGAGCCCTGTCTCATCTCTTGCAGCTTAGTGAAGCAAAGCGCCATGTGATCTTACAACTGAGTTTGTCCGAACTGGTGGAGAAACTTCAGAATGGCCAACTGACAGCCACAGACACCCTGCACGCCTACCAGTGGAAGGTGAGAGTTGTCTAATAGTCTACCAGTCACTGCAGACTGCCCAACTGACAGCCACAGATATCCTGCACGCCTACCTGTGGAAGGTGAGAGCTGTCTAATAGTCGATAGTCACTTCAGAGAGGCCAACTGACAGCTATAGATATCCTGCACACCTACCTGTGGAAGGTGAGAGCTATCTAATACTTGATAGTCACTTCTGAGAGCCCAACTGACAGCTACAGATATCCTGCACGCCTACCTGTGGAAGGTGAGAGCTGTCTAATAGTCGATAGTCACATCAGAGAGGCCAACTGACAGCTACAGATATCCTGCATGCCTACCCGTGGAAGGTGAGAGCTGTCTAGTAGTCTACCAGTCACTTCACAGTCTGTGGTCAACTGACAGCCACAGATAACCTGCATACCTACAGGTCACTTCACAGTCTGTGGTCAACTGACAGCCATAGACACGCCTATCTGTGGCAGGTGAGTGTTGTCTCGTATAGTTATGCATGTCAGTGTCCCACTGTGACCCATCAACTTATTTATCGATCTTGACAAATTTACACCATTGAGCCACAGACTAACCTTGGGCAACTCCAACAGTGCTGCCCTCTGGAGAATGTTCCACTGGGCATCTTCATAAAAACAGGGAAAAAGGTCTTGAAATATTGTTATTGAATTTCCAAAGAATAGTATTTTTTTATGGTGGGACATAACTTAAAGTTGTTTGAAATTTTTTTTTCAATGTTTGCACATTGCATTATGTGAAAATGTACCATTCAAACATTACAGAATTAGCAAAATTCACGCATCCAGCACATCAATAATTAGGTGCTCTTTGCAGCCCTATTGTCTAATTCAATGTGGGTTTGACTAATTGGTGCTATTTCTTTAGGCCTTAGTCTTATGCATATTGAAAATAAAAATTGCAAGACTATTCTGGTTTTTTGGGAAAGCTTCTAGACTTGAGTGGTGAAATTGATGTAACACGAGTCACAAAATTGGGGATTTTTTATTTTACACAGAAACCCCTGGTAGCTTGAGATTGCCAATTATAAATCTCTTCTTATAAGATGTACCTAACTAAATAATATTAACAACGTCCATATCTAGTCTACACAGTTTATGATATTGGGCACTGAATATGTGTAACGCGAGTCACATGTAACGTGAGTCATGCAAAATTGGGTAGCGTAACGCGAGTCACAAAGCTTTTATGGCAGTGACTTGTCATTTCTTTTCTTTTTTCTATTAAAATTGTGGATAAGTTCACATAGAGGCATCATTATTTTTATTATATCCCATAATCATTGTTATTTCCTGTTGGTGCTCACTCAAAAACATTTTTGATCCGACATCATCCATCATCAATTCATGTATATACAACCAAACCTCTTGGAAAATAATACTGTAATACATAACAAGAAAAGTGTCTAAGACAACACATATTTTTAATAAAAAAGAACATTTATTGAAAAAGGATGCAACAGTAATGTATTAATTAATAATAATATACTTAGTGGAAAGTCAGGCAGGTTTTTCCTGCCATTCACATAATGTGTTTATGTTAAAATCAATTCTTTTACAGAATAAAATACTGAATTATAGGTTGCCAGGTAGCAATTAGAGATAGATTAATGTGATGAACCATATATCTGTACCCAGATCAATCATCATTATCACGAACATGTTTTAGTGGTGAAAAGGGAACACCTTTAAAAAATTACTGGTACTTTTTGTGTAATATTTAATAGGTTATTTTTAAGAATACCATTAATAAATTGTGAAAAACTGAGTGAAGCCACCCATCGCTGTAAACCACTGAGGCCATCTTCGTTTTATAAAAGTGTAATTATTAATCACAAATGAAGGCGTCAGAACTTATTTGGATTTATGGATTTATGTACTACTATACATGGAGGTTAGTCTGGATAATTATAATTGGTTATAAATGTTCTTGCAAAGGTATAAGGTCATCATTTTTATGGGAAAAGTGGGCTAGTATTTTTCAATTTTTATTAACTAAACATTTCTTGATTTAAACCACTATGTTCAAGATCGCATTACTTTGTATGGGTAACATGAAAAGGTTAATGTACATTTTAAACTATCTCCTTTCTCCATTACATTGTCTTCACAACATAGTACAAACAGAAAAATCAATTTCCCTCAAGGTAAAGTGTGCCTGATCAGTTAATGAATGATAGCTGACTTCACGTAACGCGAGTCACGGTAACGTGAGTCATGCTGATTATGTAATATTTGTGTATGTTGTTGGTAAAATTTCAATTTACTATTTGTGTTTTTTAAACCTTATTTATTTGTGATTCATTCATGGGTATTCATTGGTTTCTGTCATTTATACTTTGAGGAGAAATTTGACATGAACCAAGGTAGGTTTTTATGTTTTCTTTTTGCCGTAATGCAAATCACGCTATAATTAGATGCAACTAAAACCATATTATGTAATCAAATTATTATTTGTTGATATCATTTAAATCACTATGCCAATAGGTTTTTATTCACACAAGATGGAATTTTGAAATGCATTATTATTGTAGTATATAGTTTCTAAAATGGACAAAATTGTAATGCGCGTCACAGTGGAAATGACCCAGTATACAATCTTTCCACTGAAAAAGTAGATAATTCTAAATAACTGCCATTGACCCAGAGAATACTAATTATGCGACGAACATACTGTGAATGCTGTGAATATTAAAAAGAATGAACGAAAGATGATTGTAAAGAAACATAAACTGAGTTTAAATTGTTGTTTTCTCTTGTAGGCATTGGAAGTGCATAAGAAGACCAACTGTCTCGTTGAACCAGTTCTTGAAGCAGAGGTGAGCCAACTTGGTCTAGACCAGTCGTCAGTACAGGGAATGGTGTTTATTTAGCTGTCTTGAGCAGTTTTGAGAAATCATGGTTTAATTTAGTTATCTGATTTGTTATTAAAGTTTTTTTCATATTTGTTAATGAACGTGCTGAAATAAATTGTAAAAATGGTGTATTCAGATTGATTTGAGTACACGTTTCATACAATTTTAACAGAGGTCAGCTGATATTTGATTTTTTTCTGGTGGAAAACAATCTTGTTATTTACCAGTACTATAAATATGTGTCGTGTAAAACTAATTACACGTCCTTATAAACCATAAATGGGTAGTCGAGTCTCATTCAGAATACTCCATACAAGCTTAGAAGCCATATTGTAAGAAAGACAGATTGATAAGTTGCAATGGAACAACAAGCAGTTGTCATGTTTACATGATCTACTATGAAGACGTCTCCCTTGTGTCGTGTAGGACCTGGCTCGAGCCTGTGATGCCGGACAACGTCCTGGACCACTGTGTGGAGTCCCGGTCAGTCTCAAAGACTGCTATGGTCTCAAGGTGAGTGTCTTCAGTTCTCATAGTCTCTGCGAGCTTTGCCCATACCAAAATAGTGCATATTTCTTTATCTCTCAGGGAAATGAACTTCAGCATTTATTTTACTGGACAACAGGACTAATAAAGTTTACTAGTCCGCCAAAAGGTTTACTAGTCCTGCAAATATCAAAACATAACACAAATTTAAATCGTAACAATTTATTTCAACCGCAAAAAACAGTGTAATCCAGGCCTGGTGGTGCTAACACTGCCTACCAGTCAGTCAGTGTCACACTGGCTCTACTGTCAGTTAGGCCTGGGCCCAAGTGGTTGAGTGTCTGGCCTCCGTGCTCCACCGGTCGAAAAGTTGTCCGTGTCCGTCAAGAAGGCATTCTTGCCACGAACACCAGTCATGTTGTGTGTCCTGCACACTGTGCAGAACATCAAACCCTTGTCATCATCATAAGACAGCCACGTGTGGTCACACTCCCAAACCTTTAAGTTTAAGTACCCACACTATTGTTTCTGCTGGTCGTGACGCTTTTCCAGCTTGCACTGTACTGCTGGTTTCGCAAACCCAGTCAAGTAACGATACATCGTGCATAAGCATAGACTAATCAAGCAATGTAGATGTAAACCATATTAAAAAACCTTGCATTTGAAAATGGCCACCAATTGCACTCATTAGCCATATCTCTCTACCAGATACGCTAAACCAAACAACTGTCTTTTCAGAATTTGATGTCACACTCACACAACAGCCAATCAAAAGCACCATTTCTCTGCCGCCTCATTAGGTAAAGAATTAGTTTGTCAATGGTACAGATGGTGGTGCCACGTAACATGATGATTTTTACTAGACAGCTGGACTAGTTGGTAGGCAGGTTTACTAGTTCGCCGTAATCTTTACTAGTGTACGGACTAGCGGACTAATGGGTAGTTGTACCCCTGTCTCTGTAGAGTTGTACGCACCAAAGCTGAAGATTTGATCACTTGATAGTGTAACTAGTTTATTTCAGTACAAGTTAGACATAATAAAACAATACTAATTATGTGCTATTTTGAGGTTATGTTAGATGTTGAAGAAGGAGAAAACAACCGATGATGTTTGATTTTTCTGGGAAAATGCCTGCCAGTCTTGAATTAATCAAAAGCGTGCCTTTTAGGACGCAAATGGCATGCATGGAAGCCAGTCATATCAATCACAGCCATTATTGGCCAGTTTAGTTTTTTCCAATGACAAGCCAGTGTCATTTGAGTCATTTATTTAATTAATACTGATCCATTTGATTTGTTTGTTTCACTACCAGTTGTACCAATAATAGTCATTAACATGAGCCCCTAGACTTTGAACTATTAGTTAATCTTGTAGCCAGTTGACTGCCTCTAAATTCCACCAGTCTTATCATATATTTGAGGCTATATTTGGCGGAGATAGATCGTAGAAATTGGTGGTGCAGAAAAGTTGATAAACAAGTGGAATTACTGATTGATAAGTATTATTCTTGTCTTAATATTATTCATAAAGTTGCAATAAACATATATTGAGTAGCAGTTGTGCTTAACGTTAGTTAGTTAGTTAGTTAGTTAAAGTATTTTAGAACACCTTAGTATAGTGAGTGATAATAGGGTAACTCACTTAGCCTTCGATAAGTTGTAAACAAGATTTAACAAACCTGATTATGTGGTAGAATATATATATAGGAGATAAAGTAACAACCATCAAACTACTTACATAAGATAATATCTGTGTAAGCCAGTACTTGCTACAGATTTTGATTAGGTAGCATTGTTGTTAAAATTAAGCAAGGTAGCATTGTTGTTAAAATTAAGGTCGGGCGGCGTAACCTAAATAAATAAAGCAGCCTAACGTAACGTAATTGATTGTATTAAAATTATGTCACTACCGGTAATGTTAGCATTCGTTACAGGATAAATAGTCAGCTGTGTAATTGAAATTTGTAACCTAAAGGAAACAGTCTTTATAAAGACTAAGTTAGTTAAGTTATTAAATAAATTCTGATTGGGATATGGCGCCTTGCAAGCGGCAAGTCAAGGCAAACCAACACTTGGTGTGCGATCACTGCCACAGCTGGGTAGATTTTGCATTGTCCGGCTGTGGGAAGTCATGGGCAGAAACCATGGAGGAAGGATTCCCCTTTCAGTGCATTGGGTGTTGGAAGGTGCAGTGTCTGCAGAAGGAGATAGTTAGGTTGACAGATATTGCGAAGGGAATGGAGATGGGAATTAGCAAGGAGGCAGGTCGAATGGAGAGAGATGACAGGGAGAGAGGTGAGAATACTGCAAGACTGAAGGAGAATAGCAGTGGCAAGAAAACTAAGGAAAGGAGATTCAGAGGAGGGAAGGTGATTGGAGGGGAAGAAATTGGAAAATCGACAACAGAAAACGTGACAAGCTTGAAGGTGACACGGAAGAAAGTGACCGTAGAGAAGGAGGGAGGGAAGATGGGATGGGAGAGGAGAGAAGAAAATGAGATGGGACGAAAGATGAAGGGACGAAAGGAAGTGAGAGCAAATGTGATAGAAGAGAAGTCGATAAAAGGAACGCTGACAGGAGGAAAGGTGACAAGAGAAAAAGCGACAGGAAAGAATGGATCGGAAGAGAATGTGACAGGAGAGAAGACGACAGGGGGAAAGACAACAAACAGACAGATGCAAACCGATCTAAGGCAGTGATTGAGGGGGCAATGAGGAAAGAGAGGGTGTTTATGGGTGACTCCATTATGAGAAAGACAGACAAGACACTGAGCGAGGGGAAGGACGTCGTTGTTTGTCTGCCGGGGGCTAGGATTGAACATGTGACTGACAGGGTAGAGAAGGTATTGGGACATGGCAAGGGGGGGTCTATACTGGTACATGTAGGAACAGATAATGCAGACAGGGAGGGAACAACTGCAATAGTACAGAAGTATGGGGAATGAGGACCACAAGTTTTTAGTTTTAGTTCAAGATAATTTCCTTTCTCAACATATGATAGAACCAACCAGGGGTCAGAATGTGTTAGACATAGTTTTGTCCTCACAGAATGAATTAGTTGACAATGTCAAGATATGTGATCCACTGGGGAGTAGGGATCACAACCAGATACATTTTACCATCAAAGTAAAATCAGAAAGGAATTAGTAAAAAGCAGTATAGGAGAAATTTCCACAAAGGAAGGTATAAGGACATGAGGAAATATTTAGCAAAGACAGACTGGAATAACACACTGAAAAATAAGACAGCAACAGAATGCTGGAATATATTAAAGAGTGAAATTAAGCGTAATCGATCAATTTGAACCCTTCAAAAAACAAGGGAAACGGTCCAAAAAGAAACACTTATCGAAAGAAGCCATTAGAAAAATTAAGTACAAACAAATGATGTGGAAGTCATATAGATGTACTGGAAATGATGAAGACTACAACAGTTATAAAGAAGCACTTAACCAAGCTACAGCTGAAATTAGAAATTCAAAGAGAAGCTATGAACAACAATTAGCTAGTAATATAAAACAGGAAGTTTTTATGCATATGTTCGAAGCAAACAGAAAGTTCTAGATAAGGTCGGTCCTCTAGAAGATAGTGCTGGAAATATAATATCAGAGGGATTCTTAATGGCAGAAGACCTGAATGAGTACTTTAGTTCAGTGTTTACCAGAGAAGATATTAGTTCACTGCCAGTACCAGAGGCTAAGTTCAAGGGGGCAGATTCAGACTATTTAGGACAATTAATTGTAACCCCGGAAATGGTAGCTAAGAAAATAAGGGCTATGAAGGATAATAAATCACCTGGAGTGGACGGGATTCCGCCCAAACTACTATTGGAAATTGTAGAACAAATTAGCGTACCGCTTGCAACAGTTTTGTATTTGTCATTAGAAGAGGGAGTGGTTCCTTTAGTATGGAAAGAGGCAAACATTATACCGTTATTTAAAAAAGGTTCGAGAAACAAGTCAGAGAACTGTAGACCAGTGAGTTTAACATCAGTGATTTGCAAATTATTAGAAAGACTAATTAAAGATCACATGGTGGATTTTCTTGTTAAACAAAACTTGATAAACCCATCTCAACATGGTTTTTTAAAAGCGAGGTCACGCTTAACAAATATGTTGTGTTTTTTGGAAGACATCGCTAAGTGGGTAGATGAGGGATCACCAGTAGATATCGTCTACTTAGATTTTCAAAAAGCTTGCAACAAAGTACCACATCAAAGATTACCGGGTACTGCATAAACTAAAGGCCCATGGCATAGGAAATGGTATAATAAACTGGATAGAACAATGGCTGATTGACAGAAGACAACATGTAGTAGTTGATGGGGAGGCTTCAAACTGGAAATTAGTATTGAGTGAGGTACCACAGGGATCAGTATTAGGTCCTATATTATTCTTAATATATATCAATGATTTGGATGATGAAATAACAAGCAAGGTGTTGAAATTTGTGGATGATACAAAAGTGTTTAGAAGGATTAAAAGTGATGGAGATAGACAGCATTTGCAAGATGATCTTGACATTTTGATCAAATGGTCTGAAAAGTGGCAAATGCTGTTCAATTTTGGGAAATGTAAATGCCTCCACACAGGACATGGGAACAGAGATGTAGAATATACAATGGGGGGTACTGTACTAAATACTACTGTAAAAGAAAAGGACTTAGGGTTAACCATTAGTGCTGATATGAAGGTTTCAGAGCAGTGCGGAATTGCAGCTTCAAAGGGAAATCAAATCCTTGGATTAATTAGGCAAAACATAACGTATAAGGAAAAAGAGCTAATAATACCGCTGTACAAAACAATAGTTAGGCCTCATTTAGAATATTGTATTCAAGCGTGGAGGCCATATCGCAGGAAGGACATACATATGCTAGAAAGAGTGCAGAGGAGAGCAACTAAAATGATACCAAAACTGAGGGATCTTAGTTACGAAATATGCCTAAAAAAATGCGGTTTAACAACACTAGAGACCAGGAAATTGAGAGGAGATCAGATAGAAGTGTTTAAAATATTGAATGGTTATGAAAATATTGATAGAAATATTTTTTTCTCAGTTAAGAAAGATAGAAGGACTAGAGGACATGAAGTTACATTAGCAAAGGAGCAGAGTAGATTAGATATAAGAAAGTTTTCATTTTCACAAAGGACTAAATGAATGGAACAGATTATCTGCTGATTATGTGGGTGCTAGTAGCGTGAATATGTTTTAAAATAAAATCGACACATACCTCAGACGGGTGGGATACACATAGATAAAAGGGTCGGACTCTCGATAAGCCAAAGGGCTTCCTTGTCCACCTGCCACCTAGAGTTAATTCTCTGGGTGGCAGTCTTGTTAAATCAGTTGTAATTACCTGTCTTGGCCAGTCATCTGCCAGTCTTGAAGACAGGCAGACAGGTCTCTGGCTAAGCCCTTGCTAATAGGTACTGGTACGGTTTGGGGACAGAATGGGACTTTGTATTTTGTCACATTATAAGAATATGAGACGGAAGATACACCATTGTTGTTGCTTCAGGGATATGACTGCACTGTGGGCCTCGCTCGCTGGATTGACAGACCATTTGATGACGACTGCGACATCGTTCAGGTAGGCTTCAGACATTGACAGGTCAAACTGACATGCCCCGGAAAAAGGCAGAAATTTTACTTTTGTGTCCGGATATATTAATTCCATAAAAATCCCATGTAACTATAATTGAGCTAGCGTATGTATCTTAACGTTTTCCTCCAAGACCGTTTGCATCTTGACCAGGGATTAGTCTATGATCCGTCAGAGGAAACATGAAGTCGAGATGGTGTTTGATTGAACAAATCTGCCAGGGAGTGAAGTGTGAATCTCTTTGAGCAGTCTTAAGGACTGGATACTGCACTTCATAAGAAATTAGCTGTTACTACCGGGTATTGGAGTTTGCTTGCGGTTTAGCCACATACTGAAGACTAATAGTGACATCTGCAGGTGCTGAAGAAACAAGGAGCCGTTCCTTTTGTGAAGACTAACGTTCCACAAACTATGTTCAGGTTAGTACTAACTAACTAACTAATTACTTCAGGTCACTGCACTGTGTAACATTGGGCTGAATGAAAACATGTCTTCATGTTGTTCAACATATGCCATAGTCAAGAAGAATTATGTTGTAGATATTTGTACAAAACAATCTCGGTTCTAAATCCATGGCTGTTTTTGTGGATCTTCTATGAACCTTAAAACATGTTAAAAGCATCTTGCCAAACTAGACCTAAGGTAATGTTCAACAAAGGTATGTTTTATTCTTTTTGTGTGTTAGTTTTAGCTTAACAGTTTTATTGATCTTTTAAACAATGCTGTTGTTATTTCAGTAAAAATGTATTGCATGCTGTATAGACGGTAATACTATTTTGTCGTATGCACATAGTATGATTGATGTGGCTGAATGTACAACACCATAACATGTTCCTAAATGACATATATTTTGTATGTATTGATCATAGCACTAAATTATTTGTAAACTGGTGAGCAAGTGTTTTTAAAATTATATAGTTTGATCACCAAATAAATGCACAGCACTTACAAGTAGTTTAGACACAATTTCTGTTATTTTGTTTTGGAATTTGCTATGGAAAACCAAACCTGCACACATCATGTGAAGACAATGTATTAATTTTTTTATTTTGGTATACAGATGGTCCTTTCATAGACATTTACTGTTTGAGAAGATTGTTGTTAAACGCTTTCGCCTACATTTCCAGTGCTGAGACAACCAATCCCATTTTTGGGCCCACAGTGAATCCCCACAACCCTACCCGGAGTGTGGGAGGGTCTTCCGGTGGGGAGGCAGCCCTGATTGCTGGTGGGGGAAGCATCTTAGGGTTCGGCAATGATACAGGAGGAAGCATTCGTATCCCAGCGGCCATGTGTGGAATTTACAGTCTCAAACCAGTTTCTCAGAGACTCTCGTAAGGACACTTGTCTTGCTCTGAGTAGGGTATGTAGCTTTATGGCCGAGACATTCTCACAGACAGGATGAATGGAGCGTACTATCTACTGATTGTGAGAAAAAAGCCCATCCTCCAGATGGCACTGCTTGCACACATACGCCAAAGATGGTTTCCAAAAGTATTTGTGTCTGATGTTTGTTACGATATAAATACAAGCATTGTTTTTTTCCAAAAGCCAGTTTTGTAAAACATCCTGACTGATCTGCAGATGTTATCTGTCTGTTATTCGGTACAAAACCCTAAAACCAGTAATAACCCTAGACCTACAGGGATTTCTAAACCAATAAATGCATTACTTTTCTTCAGAGGGTTTATAGATGAACACCAGTCAGTTTGGTGCTTGAGATATGCAAACCTTTTAGGAGAAAAACAGCAACATATATACACATACACACACACACACACATACACACACATGCATGCACACACATACAAACGCGCACACACATGCACACACACACTTAAAAGTATACTTCATGAAACCGGCCCCTGGTTATCCTTATCTATCACTTTCCAACAGACGATATCATAACTAATGCTCTCAGTTGTGGAATAAGTTTAGTACACCATTTTATTGAAACGGTACCTTCTGACAATATTATTTTGATGTTTCAGGGAAGGTGGCTGCCATCCCATCATGTGTGGTCAAAAGGCCGGTGAGTAGACATACCAAGGTTGCCAATTGAAGTGGTGGTGACATTTAACAGGATTATCACCCAAGGCCACAGCTCTAGCTAACATGTGGACAAGGAAGCCTTTGGTTTATCAAGAGTCAAACAATGTTTCATAGGCTCCAGAGTATATAACTTTAACACAAATATTCATTCATATCTATTCATTTATATTGATCGTTGCAGCTAAACCTACACTCAGTATCCATCAGTATTGGTAACTGTTGAAATGGATATTTTTAATTATTTATTATTTGTAACTATTTTCTTGTATTTCACATCATTTTGTTATTGTGTTATACATAGCCTACATGGTATCTTAATGTTGAATTTACAATTATTTATAACTGTCTGTCTGTCTCTGTCCATATGTCTGTCTATCTGTCTGTCTCTCTGTCTGTCTCTCTGTCTGTCACTCTGTATGTCTGTCTCTCTGTCTGTCTCTCTTTCTGTCTCTCTGTCTGTCTCTCTGTATGTCACTCTGTATGTCTGTCTCTCTGTTTGTCTGTCTCTCTGTCTGTCTGTGTCTCTGTCTGTCACTCTGTCTGTCTCTCTGTATGTCATTCTGTCTGTGTCTGTCTGTCTGTCTCTCTCCCTCCCTCCCTCCCTCCGTCCGTCCGTCCGTCCGTCCGTCCGTCCGTCCGTCCATCTGTCTCTCATTGTTTCTCATTGTGTAAATAAATACCTGAGGCTTCGTGCTGCCATTGTGCTTCCCTTGCAGTTCCTGTGTCCTACGGCCCACTCGCCCGGGACGTGGATAGTCTGGCGATGGTTATGAAGGCTTTGACAACGGATTCGACATTGTATGAGGTTGCCCCTGCATTGCCACCAGTGCCGTTCAGGAGTGAGGTGATGCTTTATTCTCTCTCTCTCTGTCTCGCTCTCTCTGTCTCTCTCTGTCTCTCTCTGTCCCTGTTGGTCCCTTCTGCTGTAGGAGCCACATCACTTTTTTCATTCTGCCCTGGCAGAAGGACATCACTTATTTTGATCTACCGCCATAGTCTCCTACTTTTGGCTGTGCATCCTTGTCTTTTCAAGGTCTCTCTTTACAGTATCTGCCATTACCTTTCCATTTTAATGTTGATCTTATGCCACCTTCATCTGTTTTCCATGCTCTCTATGACAGTCTTTCTTCACTCACTCACTGTGTGTCTAGTGCCCCTTATTGCACTGTGTGTGGTCACTGATTGGACATCTCTTTTGAATAACTCAGCACTGTTTCATAAATGCTAATCTGTTTCCAGCTACAATATTATGAAATCATAATGTTATACTTTAAATGCTTTTCCTTTTTTTTTAGATGTATGAGGACAAGAAAAGGCTCAGAATTGGTTTCTTTATAAACAATGGACTCTTCCGAGCAGTTCCATGTATGGAGAGGGCTGTCATTGAGGCAAGAGATGCCCTTGAGGCAGCCGGCCATCAGGTGTGTATTGTCTGAAGAGGGCTGTCCTTGAGGCAAGAGATGGCCTTGAGGCAGCCGGTCATCAGGTGTGTATTGTATGGAGAAGGCTGTCCTTGAGGCAAAAGATGCCCTTGAGGCAGCTGGTCACCAGATGTGTATTGTATGGAGAGGGTTGTCAGTGAGGCAAGAGGTGCCCTTGAGGCAGCCGGCATCAGGTGTGTATTGTATGAAGAAGGTTGTACTTGAGGCAAGAAATGCCCTTGAGGCAGCTGGTCATCAAATGTGTATTGTATGGAGAGGGTTGTCCTTGAGACAAAAGATGCCCTTGAGGCAGCCAGTCATCAGGTGTGTATTCTGAGGCTACAAATATTACATGTCAGACTGCATGCTCGGAAGACTTGTATGGCATAACAATTATGGATTGTCTGAATCAGTTCTATCCATGTTATTAAGCGTAATAATTTTAGTTTTTGATCCTTATTCTCTTATCCATTGAATAACTTATAAAGGAAAAATATACGTAGTGTACCACGTACTACATCTTTAGAAAATTACAGTAAATTTATACACATATATGCACACATGTACACACGTACACACACGCACATGCTCACTTGCATACATGCACACACACACACATTTCTGATAACTATCTTAACAAATAATTATTGATACTAGTTTCCCACTGTAAAATACACCTTTGGGGAATTAATAATTTTTGTTGTTGATCAGATGCTTTGGGTTTGTAGCTGGTGGCGTATGATATTGACACGTTGGGGGAAGAAACGTTTGACCTGTGGACAAGAAATATAGGGGCTGATTGTGGAAGAGAGATCATGAGTCACATGTGAGTCTGCGGTAGTACAGAGCTTGTCCACAGACCCCCTTCGTCCCAGTTTTATCCCCCATCCAACACTTCGGTTTCCCTCTTTCTATCTTCATTCCCACAGATGGGAGACCAACTCTAATACTATCAACATTATCAGCTCACAAGAAGCACCCACTGTCAGCAGTGATGTTGTGATCTATTATGATCCCAAATGATCATTGCAAAAGTTTTCTAATTTCACCAGTGTATGGATGAATGAAACAGTTGCATGTATCCAACTGATTTTATCATCCAGAAGTCCTTTATATTAATATGCTAACTTTTGAGACAGTGTGTTTGTATCTCCTCCAAGGTGCCAAGGTCCACTCACCTCTTTCTCTGTTCATACACTTCCTACAACCGTTAGCCTGTAAGCTACCAATTGGCGATGTATTAAAAAACTCAAAGGTAGTTATTTAAATTTATTTACTTTATGTATTAGTCTCCAGAGGGTGCCATGTTGCATCAGATTTACCACAACATTATTATCGGCTCAATAAAATCCCATAAATCGTGACAGAAGAAATTAAACGGTCAGCAGGAAAGTGTTTAAAATCAAAATACTGCAACGGTATATGATGTAACAGCTTCACTTATGTTATGTCCAGGGTGGGTGTAAACTAGTTGTGGGTTTATTCTGATGTCATAGATTCGTATGTATAAATGTATTTGTCAGGAAGAACGACGATGTGGATGTCGCAATGAGAATGATGAAGACCCTTTGCCATTTAAATGGCTATCTTAAGTGGATGCTGTATCAAATAATCAGACAGATCGTAAGTATATTCATTGGCTTCAAGACTCTTATAGTAAGAAAAAGCCTTTTTCTTGATTAAACAAAAGTTATATAACTTATCATATTGTTTTTCTAGTTTCCAATGTTGCCATGTGTTTTTTCTAAGACAACATTCCTCTTGTTGGTTATTCACTGATATTGTAACCAGTGGTTTGGCAATAAATATATTATGTCAGATCATCATTCATTTTAGTATCCAAGACAAGCTTATATTGTGTGATAGGAAATGATGTATATGCGTCATGGTGTTGAACTTACACCACCTAGTATTGTAAGACAATGAAAATGTCACTGTTGTGGAGTGCCATTTGTTCAAACAATGCTTTGTTGTTGATAACTTGAGACAAGGAGTGCAGCTAGTGTAGTGGTTAGTACATCCGCCTGGCATGCCAGCATTCTGAGTTCGAAACCCGGACGGGGCAGGCATGATATTTGGTATAAAAAACCTGGCTCTCAACATTGGGGACTGTGTATCCCTCGTGACTCGGAGATCACGTCAGTGTTGGTCCCGTCACAATTTGGGTCGTAAAAGAACCTCTGAGGATAACAAGCATATTAATTGTCATTTAATGCCGCAAGCTCCCCAATAATTGCTGTATACCCATATCTCAGCTAACCTTCAACAGATCCTTATAAAATTTTAATTTCACACAAGTAACATTTAAAAAAAATGTAATAATTCATTGAAGCATTACTGATGTCTGGATAAACAGGAATTACCGAGGAACGTGTGGCCTTGAGATTGATGTGTTGTTGTAGTATCCAAAGATGGCGGTTATATTGAAGTCATCACTTGGACAAAGGTTAGTCAACTAACAGGTTCTGAAATGCAGTGTGAAGCAACTGTTTAAACAGAACAGAAATGGATTTATTTATCCAAACTGTACAGGCATTCAATAATAATATACATTTTTATAAAGTTGCGGTGTACAGAGAGGATCATGGAGACAGACTCGTTGAAAGTCGCTCCCGCAGGAGCCACCAGTCGTATTATTTTAGTTAAATTTCTGTTCCAAATTTGAATGTCATGCATGCAATATTTCCATGCAATCCATCTGTATATAATATGTAAAACTTCAACAGCCATTTTCTTCATTTTCACTTTTTGACCCCTACCATGTTCAGTAACTTCACCAATTTTTGTAGCAGAGTCAAAATTTTTGAAACCATGTGAAGCACCCTACCCAATCTTTACAAGAATGTAAGAAAACAGTGTTACAATTATTCCGACATATCATTCATTTGGTCTGCCGCTGTCATATATAGTTCAAAGGACTTTGAACAGGGTCTTTTGGCCCATTTTTTTGATATAGCTGGTAGAAGAGAGATTGGTCTATAGTTGTTGATTTTTGACGGCAATGACAGGTCACCATTTTTAAATAGTGGAATGACTTTGGCCACCTTTAATTTTTCAGGGAAGATTCCCGCACTAAAGGCTTGATTTATAAGTAGCGTTAAAGATTGTATTATTTTGGTGCGATTTGTTTTAGTAAGTTAGTTGAAATGGAATCACACCCGGTACTTTTTTAGATGGAATGTTGTCTATTTTTATGTACAATTAGTTTGTCAATGTCATTAAGTACAAATTTGCAGTTACAGTTTGTGTCAAGGTAGTGCTTGAAATTTGTATCTCCCAAGTACGTAAACTCATTAGCCAGGTTTCTGCCATTGTTTGTAAAAAAATGTATTAAATGCGTTAGCAATAGCTAGTTTGTTTGTTGTTTCTTTATTGTTTATAACGAAAGATCCAGGAAAAGATTTGTTGTTGCTTTTTCTTGAAATAATTTCATTTATAGTTGTCCATGTATTTTTGATGTCAGATTTATATTTAGCAAACGTGGATACATAATAATGTTGTTTGGATGCACGTTTGCTTCTCTTTAATATGACACTGAATGTTTTTAAGTTAATGAGCATTACTTTGTATTCCCGTCAATTAGGAATTGTAAGTTTCATTGTCTTGAATAACCTATCTCGAAATTGTATGGATTTTAGCAGACCTATGGTGATCCATTTGGAAATGTCATGTTTGTATTTATCAACTCTAACTATTTTGCTTAAAATGTGATTGTTCTTGGCTTTATCAGGTTTATCCATAGTTGAGACAATAAAGCACAATCTTGTCTTATTTTATCTTATCAATTACTTTGCGTATAATATCGTAACTTAGATTAGGATCTGTCTTCAGATTTGTGTCTAGTCTGTTGTACAAATCGGATGCATTAATATAATTTATTATATTTTGAGTGGCTTTGTCATTTTGTATGTTAATTTTAATCCATTTTGGGTTTGGTGAATTGACTAACAAACTTTCTGAGAGGATAAAGCATGGGAGATGATCAGATAACTTACTCATTAATATACCTGATGTAGTTCTGGCTGTAGATCTCTGACTTTTACAGAATATATTGTCAGTTAGTGTACTGTTTGAGTGGGATAATCTATTAGGAAGTGGGATTTGTGGAAATAAACTGTGGGATGTCAAAATATAAAAGAATTCGCTGCATATTGAAATATGTTTATCTTAAGGAAGTTAAGATTGAAGTCTCCGGCTATTTTAATAGTTGTGTTTGATTTTTCTATTGACAAGATAAGTGTGGATGAATTCATTAATAAATTGCCTGACATGTTCACTTACCATGCTTGGGGGTCTGTATATACAGTGTATTACGAATAGTAATTGCTTTTGGTAGGCCACCGCCAGTTACGTTAATTATCAGCCCTCCCAGTGTTCGTACATGTTGATGTTTAGTTGGACTTTGTGTTGGAATCTGTTATCAACATATATTATTAAGCCACCATTGTTACTGCTGCTCTTTCATTGAGCAATGCAGTTGTACCCAGGTACACTGTAGTTGTGTTTGCTAAGTCGGTTAAATTGGATATCCAGCATTCTTGTAGGCATTAAATTTATAGTTTATGTCCTGTAGTGAGCGACGAATGATGTTAGTTCATAAAATTTAACAATTTTATAAATTGAATATGTACGCTGAGTACTGAGAAAGACAGCTAATCTCTAATCTAATTATTTAGAGAGGGGGCATCTTACAGTATTTTCTCTGTGAATGGTTATAGTATGGATGAATGCAAGTCTTTGTTTTTGTTCTGTCTATATATATATATATATGGGTTATATAAATTACCCAGCATTTTAGCAATAATATGATTTCTTTCTTAATTCAGTTTTTGACTCGACATCATGAAAGAATAGCAGCTATCAAATTATATAATGACTTGGTTAGAGTTGGGTTACAGTTGCGGGGATGTTGAGATGCTGCATGCCCTCAGCCGCATTGAATGGCTGGGCAGATCGTTGAAATTTCATAAGCGAATCTTACATACCCTGGTAGTTTGAAATGCTTATTACAATGTAATTAAATGATCTGTTCTTCAATTCTGTTGTAGCTCTGTGTATGAATACTGGAACTTGGTTGCTGAGACAGAGGTAAGACTTACACCCATCTTCAAGTCTTCATCTTAATAATAATAATAATAAGATAACTTCTATTGCGCCTAAATCCTTGGAAACCAAGCTCAGAGGCGCATCAAAACAAAAGGGTTGGTCAATCTCAAAATCCATAAGTAGTTTTTCAGTTGTCAACAGATGGGTCAGGGCGCTAGGGAGCTACGGTGGATAAGCAAGGTTGTAAAGATATGTTTTTAAATGACGACGGAATTTTGTAATATTTTCAACTGATCTAACACTAAGAGGAAGCATATTCCAAAGAGTTGGTGCAGCAACAGAAAAAGCCCTAGTTCCAATGTTAGTGTTGACTCTAGGAACAAAAAGTAGGTCAGAACTAGATGATCGAAGCTGGATAGATTTTCTTACAGGAGTAAGCAATAAATGCAAATAAGATGGTTGTTTATTGGACAGTGCCTGGTATGTAATGGTACATATCTTAAATATTATACGATATCGTACAGGAAGCCAATGCAAAGACTTCAAAAGTGGCACAGAGCGAGAAAAACGAGGAGATCTTGTAACTACTCTTGCTAGACAATTTTGGACACGCTGAAGTTTTGTGATATCCTTGCTAGCGATATTATAAAGGAGGGAATTGCAATAGTCAAGTCTGCTGCTAACAAGCGCTGTTGCAATAGTCTTAGCAACAGAAAATGACATATACCGGCGAATACGGCGAAGATCACGAATATGATAAAAACAGCAGCGACATGTTTGAGATATATGTTGTCGGAAATTGAAGTTACTATCAAAGATCACTCCTAGATTCCGCACCGAGGTTGCTGGCGTTATATTCTGATTCAAAATACGCGTAGGGAAAAAACCATCCAGTTTACAACGCTGCATTGGAGTACCAATAATGATCAATTCAGTTTTATTTGCATTTAATTTCAACTTACTGTCAGTCATCCAATGGAAGATATCTTGAAGGCAATCACTAAGTTGGTTAAGGGAGCGATTTGTATCCGGGGTTGCCAACGAAATGTAGATCTGAGTATCATCAGCGTAAAGATGATGATTTAAGTTATGTCTTTCTATAACAGAGCTTATCTTCAAGAATATACTGCTAAAAAGTGATACATCCTGTAGTTTGTAACGTTGATGTTGGCTAAAACAATAAATACATAAGTTAATAAAATAAAAAAATAAAAATGTGCAGTCCATGATTAAAACAAAACAGGCATCTATAATGTCAATGACTGGATGACTGGGAAAGCGACCATCTGGAATATTTCCGCAGTAGACGCTGTAACTGGATCCTGTGTGAGTCAGTGTTCGTAGTTTGTGCTCGTGTTTTCGTCTGGTGTGGTTATCTGCTGTCGTAATGATGTGGCTATTTGTTTAGTCTCCTTCGTTTTTCCGCTATCTCCAGGAATCTCAGATCATCTGTTTCACAACTTTTTATTCCGAAAACCAAGCATATTGGCAAACATGCTTTTTCTGTATCTGCACCCATAATCAGCAATCAACTCCCTATCAATATAAAATCATCTGAGACTATAGATACCTTTCATAAAAGAAACTGAAGACATATGAAATTGCACACCCATCCTAACCTTCGGCAAGCCCGTGCTCTAATGACGACTCTTGCTTGTCCATGCTAATGATTCTGCCCAACGATTCTTATATGTTGCGCCTCTGAGCTCAGATTCCTGGGGATATAGGCGCCATAGAAGTCTATTATTACTTAACTAATAATAATAATCTTTATTGATTGAAGTACAGGAATTCTGTTTGTCATCACAACTAAACATAGATGAGCGGAAATATTAAGCAAAGAAAACAGACCATATACAGAAACACATACAAAACACACACAGAAACACATACAAAACACACAGAAACACATACAAAAAACACATCACAGATAATAGTATCATTGCTATACAGCATCACATATAATGAAAGGTCACAGGTGTTTAAACTGCATTATAAATTAGACTTACTATATTTTAGAGCTCTTTTATGACAAATCTGTTCCAAAGATGGTGGTATCTTTCCTATGACCATTCCAGCAGTATATATTTGTTTCTCCAAGCTACTTTTCTCCTTCTTTGTGAGTCCTGAAAACCAGACTAATTTAAGATACCAAAGCTAAGACACTTTCTACAATGAATCCGTAGAAGAGCATCGTGATGGGTATGTGTACTTTAAACTTTTTAAGCTGCCTCAGGAAGTAGAGCCTTTAGTGACCTGTTTTCACGGTAGACATAACATGCTCAGCCCAAAGACAAGTCTGATGTTACTATTGTGCCCAACAGATCTACGCGCAATGTGTCATTTCTGTGAGCAGTTTGTCAACCAATGTTATAACTATAGCTGCAATAGTCTGCTATGAAATTCAAGTAGCTACTCGGTATCTCTACTACAGTTTACACATTATTACATTTCGTTATTGTTACAGATGTTTATTGAAAATGAAGTTCACGGTGAGAGTGATTTCTTTCATGCAAACATACATCAGTTCACTTGGTTGCCGTAATGAGTATCTACCTATTATAGAGGTGGAAGTATAATTATTTACCATTGTAATGTTGTTTGATGTTTGTTATAGCGAATGCAGGCCAGAGTGATGAAAGAGTGGCAAAATTTAGGCTTGGACGCTGTCATCTGCCCAGCATTTGGTTTTCCCGCTCTGCCCCTGGGAGCCATCGTTGAGGCCATGAGTATGACTTCAATAAACTTCACACTGTGGACAAGCTGTATTCTATACACTGTTCAAGTCAGCTTAATGTCGTCACTGTTGCCAAAGCCAGGCTAACAAGCACTACACTTAGTCATCAGCATGTAGATCGCTTCCCGATTATGTTATGATTCATTATGAAAACAAGATCAGGATCCAAATTCAGGCTCGATAGCTTTCGAGACCTTCACAGTACTTTGTGATGACAGGCGATGTTTATGGTTATCGCCATATGTAAATAATGTATTTTATTATATTTTAAAGATATACGTTTACTTTATTGTAGGCACATCAATCTGCTAAGCGGGATTTAGCACGTAATAAATATAGCATTATTATTAACATCTTGGAAATGCTCTCAACATGACAACCATGAACATTGTCGCATACCTTGTTTACATCTGGTCCGTTATATCCTTGCCGTGTACAGCCACAATTGTACCTTTTTGTTTTTCTTTATTTTGTAACATTTCTCCAATGCTACTTCTTTTGTATGTTTCTTGTGTATCCTCTCTTCGCATCTGAATAAACAACAGTTCTATTCCTCTCAATTGTGGTGAAGCAAATATTAACAGTACATCACAGAAGATGCAGCCACGTATAACTTGTACGTTCTAAATAAACGATCTTGGCCAATTATTTAGACAGAAAACGTCTGTTTAGGTGCTGCAAGTTACACAATCATGTATAACTTGCTGAACTTCACGGCGGGAAGTGTTCCCGTTACAAAGGTAACGGATGAAGATTTGTATAAGATGAAGGACTACGCCACACCTGATCCAGCGCACATGATTGCAAAGAAGGTGGATACTTATAGCTATGTGTTTTCTTTGCTGTCAGTGATATCAGTGGATTAGGAACTTTGTCAGAACATTTTTAGTACAATGGTTAGCCCGTGTATTGCTGTACTCTGTTTCAGTGTAGGCTGTGTGGAGGTTAAGTCTGTGAAATATTGTTCTTCATCCAGAACCATATGTTTCAAATTCTGTTAGGTCTGTATTGTATAATTAGTAACATGTTATAATGGCAGTATAACAAAACATTTTTGTAGACAAGTCAATACAACCGAAGTCCATTGATAATATCTGCACCATGTGACTGTACAGTTTTTTGAATTTAACTCCACATAATGAGGACGGTTCTGTTCGCTTGAATGCATTCAGCAGAGGCCAGTCTTCTGTGTTTTTGCAAGCAATCAGCGACATAGCTGAGGATCCATGCCATTAAACTTAGTTATAAAAACTGAAAATGTACTTCCATTATGTTTTATTGTTTTGAATGTTCAGCATAGTAACGTTGTCAAGTCAGCGAAGACAGACGTTATTGTGTTGTTGTTTCAGAACATGCCCGGGTCAGTTGATTTAAGAATACAGATATGTTGTTTCAGAACATGCCCGGTCGGTTGGTTTAAGGATAGAGTTATGTTGTTTCAGGACATGCCAGGGTCGGTTGGTTTAAGAGTACAGTTGTGTTGTTTCAGAACATGCCCAAGTCGGTTGGTTTAAGAATACAGATATGTTGTTTTAGAACATGCCCAGGTCGGTTGGTTTAAGAATACACATCTATATGTTGTTTCAGAACATGCCCGGGTCGGTTGGTTTAAGAATACAGATATGTTGTTTCAGAACATGCCCGAGTCGGTTGGTTTAAGAATACAGATATGTTTTTTCAGAACATGCCCGGGTCGGTTGGTTTAAGAATACAGATATGTTGTTTCAGAACATGCCCGGTTCGGTTGGTTTAAGAATGCAGATATGTTGTTTCAGAACATACGCGGGTCGGTTGGTTTAAGAATACAGATATGTTGTTTCAGAACATGCCGGGTCGGTTGGTTTAAGAATACAGATATGTTGTTTTAGAACATGCCTGAGTCGTTTGGTTTAAGAATACACATCTATATGTTGTTTCAGAACATGCCCGGTTCGGTTGGTTTAAGAATACAGATATGTTGTTTCAGAACATGCCCGAGTCGGTTGGTTTAAGAATACAGATATGTTATTTCAGAACATGCCCGGATCGGTTGGTTTGCCTGTCAACGTGCAAGTGGCGACTCTTCCGTGGCGGGAAGAACTGTGTCTGCGAGTGATGAAAGACCTCCAGGAAGCGCTCAAACAACAGTCTGCCTAAACAATGGCACAGCTACTGGTGTGATACCTACTTCTGTGGGATTATAATAATCATACACACATGTATGATCATTATATATGATTACCGATCGTTCCTGATGCTTTCTCTTTCTACAATACAACTATTTTGTTAAATGTTATTGCACAGTCATCGCGAATGGTTCTACGGAGAAGAGTACATTGATCCACGAGGCATGTCCTCTGCCGTAATTCGCAATATATAGAAACGTTGGCAATTATATTATTATTGTAGAATTTGCACGAATATATGTACTAACGTTTGAACCTATGAAGTATTAGCTTATACCGTGGCTTTTGTCCCATGCCATGTATTAATAATGTCCTTGATTGATGACAGACGTGTGATGGTATGACATAAAATATCTACCAACGTCTTGTTATATGTAACCTTATGCGGTTATGTTGATTTCTATCATACGTTTCGGTTTAGTGGTGATTGGTTAACACTTGCAGTCCAGTCCATGGGTTTTTGAAGTGAGTGATACAGAGAGAGAGGGAGCGAGAGTGGGAAGGAGGGAGGGAGGAAAGAGAGAGGGAGGGAGGAAGAGAGACAGACAAACAGATTGGTAGCATTATCATCTTTTGCATATCCGCCGAGAAAAAAGCGTCATTCTTGTCATCAATTTTCTCAAACACATCTGCAAAACAGCAAAATTTCTTCTGACAATACCAGTCTAAAAAACCGTGAATTGATACTTTGTAACAATAAAAAATGTGTGTTTGTGATTGGCTGTTCGATTTGTTATTCGAAACCTGATTGGTTTGTTACTTGCTTCCTTCTGACGTTGCAAATATAAAATAAGATAACTTCTATTGCGCGTAAAATCCTTGGAAACAGCTCAGATGCGCATCAAGACAAAACGATTAGTCAATCTCAAAATCCATAAGCAGTATTCCAGTTGTCAACGGATGGGTCAAGGCGCTAGGGAGCTATGGTTGATAGGCAAGGTTATAAAGATGAGTTTTTAAATGACAACGGAATTTTTATATATTTTCAAGTCTTACACTACGAGAGCGCATATTCCATCCTCGCGCGCCAGGGGTCGCTGCTGCTGATTACGTCTGTGCCAGCCAGCCGTACCCCCTGGTTGATCGCTTTGCGAAATTTAAGCCCAGCCTATGAAATCGCTCACTAGATCAGTGGATGTCGACTGGTAGGTGGTCATAATAAAACTAATTTCAACCAACCGTTTCTTGTGTTACATGCCATGTTTAAGGTAGCTGCACCGGGTATCATGTCAGTTGATTTCTTTATTTTTTTCTTCATAGAACATTAGTAGGTGTCAGTATGAACATGTGTACTATTTAAAAAAACAAAGGCACTATCACCATATGTCACCAATCAGTCCTTTAAAAACTAGTATTTTTAGTGTGTTTGTGGAAAGTCCCTTTTCAGATTCTTGGAAACTGACGATGTTTCCATAGTGACGATCACGTGTGCGTCAGCCCAGTTCAAACAAATTAATTCACCGTGAATGCAGATCATACAGTCTGGTTATTCTCATGCCACTATGCTGTTGTATTATAATTACATAAATGCATCACGCTGTCAAATCACCAAATACTGGCCGATGTTTTGTTTATTCTCCGATAATGCCCGACCTCAGCCGCCATTTGCAATGACACGTAACTGACCCCAGCAGGTGTCAATCAATCTTGTCTACCACAACAAGTTCTACACATGGCCCTTCGTAACACAATATCATGTGACAACTTGGCGGGAAAACCTTAGGGGGAAATTTCAGTAATAGAAGTGTGTCAAATTGTGTTGAAATAAGCCACGTGCCAGTAAAAAAGGTCACATTTCTAAGCAAAAAAACGCATCTGGTGACACCCTTATAATTGTAACAACCAGGAAGTATTACTTAATGTAACTTTTTATGAAAACTACAATACTTACAAAGCCATAACTTGGCATATGAACTCGACTTGTGTTTACCCAAAATTGCACGGGATGGTTTTATGTTTGGTGAAGGGGTCGTGCCGAAAATGCAGTACGGATTTTTGCTGTCTTTCAACAATGTAGCAAAATGTTTACGAAGCTGTATCAAACTTAATATGCATTTGTTTACAAAACAAACCCGTCTGAATGTCAATAACACGTTTGTACTTACAACCATACAAATTTTTCTTTTGGGAAGTGTAAGATACAACAAAACAGCATGTGATCGTCGCAGGAAGCCGTGTATTTCGTAAAGGTGTCACACGACAAGATTAGGTCAACAATATAGTCGAATAATATGACATCTCCCCCCAAAGATATCAACACATCTAGGATCGAGTTAATAATAATCGTGAAGTCGAATCGCATGACGTATGACTAACTATTATAAAACACATGTAAACTACAAAATCAATACAAGGGTAGCTAGACAGCTTTCCCTGTAAGCGACAACAGATCATCGGCATTATTCTGGCCTACTGTGCACTTCAATTTTGACATGAATGGGCAAACTAAACTAAACTAAACGTCCATTCTGTCGGGCTTTCGCACTGCGCGCCCCGATCTCGTCACGTATCCAGGGCGACGCGGCGAACTAGGCACGTCTTCAGTCGCATCTTGAGGATGCTCATCGCCCGGAAGAGTCGGCGTCGCCTCGACGTCATCAGGCTCGTCTCGGTGGTCGTCTGTCGTCTCGGAAGTGCGTGGCGGTTCAGGTGGCACTTTGAGGAGGTGCTTCCTGTTCCGTCGGTACACGCCCCCGTCGCTTGTCTCGACGATGAAGGAACGCGGAGCATCAGCACGTGCGAGTACTGTGCCGTTTGCTGACCATCTGCGTTCGTCGTCTCGTTTGAGGCGGACGGCGTCGCCCGGCTGAAGAGGTGGTAGCTGCTTCGCGCCGTGGTGACGGTCGTAGTGGTGTCCGTACACCCGCTTCGTCGCCTCGTCGTTGTTGAAGGCGGACTCGTAGTCCGGCCAGTTCGGTTGTAGTAACTCAGGCAGTATCGGTACGGTCGTTTTCATACGCCTGCCCATCATGAGTTCTGCAGGGCTGTACCCTGTTGCGGCAATAGGTGTCGCGCGGTACACCATCAACGCCTTCGTCGGATCGTCCTGCGCGAGCTGTTTCTTCGCGATCTGTACAGCCCTCTCCGCTTCCCCGTTCGACTGAGCGAAGTGGGGACTGCTGGTCACGTGGTTGATGAGCGCATCATTCGTAAACGCTGCGAACTCGCGGGACTTGAACTGCGGTCCGTTGTCTGTAAATAGGATATCTGGATGGCCCCATCGTGCATTCACATCTTTTATCTTCGCAATCACGGCTGATGAAGATGTGTTGCTAAGATGTGAAACTTCGGTGTATCGACTGTAATAGTCGATCATGACGATGTAGGTTTTACCCCGGAAGTCGAACAAGTCTGCACCGACTTTCTGCCATGGACGGTCGGGCATCGGGGTGCTCTTGAGAGGCTCTCTCGACTGTGAGGATCTCTTCGTTTTACAGACAGCACAACGCGCTACCAGGCTCTCAATCGACTTCGACAAGCCCGGCCACCAAACTGTCTCGTTAGCTCGCGCGCGACACTTTGTGATCCCTTGGTGACCACTGTGGATCTTCTCGAGGATCTCGCTGCGCAACGACTGCGGGACGACGATCCTGCGAGCACGCACGAGAATTCCCTTCACGACACTCAACTCTGACCGAACGTGGTACAGATCGCGCAAGCATTCGTCTGCCTGCGAGATGTGTCGTGGCCAACCCCCAGACGTGTACGCGATGACTCTCTGAAATGCGTCGTCGCTTTCCGTGGCGTCGCGAATGCTTCGTAGCATTGAGTCAAGCACGGGCACTGTCGATAGCATACCCTCGACGTACGACTGCACGGCATCCACAGAGTCCAGTCGCTGGTCGCACTGTAGAGGTTGTCGTGACAGAGTATCTGCGATCACCTGGTCTTTACCAGGCACATGCTCTGCGACGATGTTGAATCGCATCAGGCGAAGCAACAAGCGCTGACATCGAATCGGTGTCTGGTCGATATCACGAGAGTTGATCAACGGGATGAGAGGTTTGTGGTCAGTCAACAACTTGATCTTCTCCAACCCCATCAGATATCGGTCAAACTTTTCGCACGCCCACGTACACGCCAGACACTCTTTCTCAATGGCCGCATATCCCATCTCCGCTTTCGTCAACGTTCTGGACCAATACGCCACAGGCATCATCTGGTGGTCATGGACTTGCATCAGAACGGCACCGAGGCCGTATCCACTTGCGTCTGCACATATGACTGTGGGTAGTTTCACGTCGTAGAATGTGAGTACAGGAGTAGACGATATCATATGTTTCAATTCAGCGAACGCCTTCTCATGCACGCTTCCCCACACCCACACGATGTCCTTGCAGAGGAGTTCGTTGAGTGGCTTCGTGAATCGGGCGAGGTCTTTCACGAAATGTCCAAGGTAGTTCACCATTCCAAGGAAACGACGAAGTTGATGTATGTTTTCGGGCGATTTCATCTCCTGGATGGCCTTCACCTTGTCTCTATGGACGCTGACTCCGTCTTTGCTGATCCAATGACCCAGGAACTCGAGCCCAGGTTGTCGCAAGGTACACTTGGCCTTGTTCAGCTTCAGTCCTGACTTCTCGATGATGTTGAACACCGTCTCGAGTCGTTGGTCGTGTTCTGCGATATTCTTCCCGCATACCAGAATGTCGTCCTGATACACCGACACACCGGGGACGTCGCGGAGAATGTCGCTCATTTCACGCTGGAATATCTCGCTCGCGCTACTTATTCCGAACGGTAGCCGTAGAAAACGGTATCGACCGAATGGCGTGATGAAGGTCGTCAGTATGCTGCTGTCGTCATGAAGACCCAACTGCCAGTAGCCGCACGAGGCGTCCAAAGACGAGAACACCTCGGCCCCAGCCAGGTTGTGGATGACGTCTTCAACGGTTGGCAACACATATCGCTCGCGACTGATGGCGACGTTGAGACGTTTCAAGTCAACACAGAGGCGAATGTTCCCTCCTGATTTCGGCACGACGACTATGGGACTGCACCACTCGGTAGGTTCTGTCACTTTGACGATTACCCCCAAGCGTTCCATTCGAGCGAGTTCTGCAGCCACCTTGTCGAGCATCGGCAGTGGCACGCGTCTAGACGTGCTGCAGCTGTACGGCTGTGCATCAGATTTCAGTTTGATGTGTACGCGCCGGGTCTTCAGCTCACCAAGCTCTACAAACACGTCAAGGTCATAGAGGTCGGACGTGTGAACGTTGTCGAGCCGCGCTATCAAGCTTAGATGGACCGCCGCAGCTCTGCTGAGCAGGTTTTCCTTCAAACCTGGTATGACGTAACAGTGGACGTTCGTCACCTTTCGTTTTCGCAATATCTTCGCTATGAAGTGACCATCACAGGACAGTTTACCACCCGGTGAATCTATCGAAACGTTGGCCGACTTCAGCTTCGGTCGCTCGTGGAGTTGACGATAGGTTTCAGACGAAATGACGGTGACATCTGCGCCGCAGTCAATCTTGAAATCCACTAACGTGCCATTCATCTCCACTGATGTGTGCCAGGGTGGCTCGTTGTGTTCCTTGGACTCGACGGACCCAAGGAAGAACTCAGACGGCTCTACCCCGACTGCCGAAGTGATTTCGTGTACGTTTCTTCTCGTCGAACACCGTTTCGCGAAGTGACCCTTCTTGTGGCACAATTTACAGTAGGCGTTCAGCGCCGGGCACTCTGATCGTGTGTGCTGATGGTAGCCACACGCGTCACATGTCTGGACGACTGACTTTGCATGCCTGTGAGGAGCGTTCCGTGGTGTAGACGGCTTGAATGGCGGTTTTCCACGTCTACCACCCGGACTCCGCTTCACCTCGTTGATGACGCCTGCTGCCGGTCTAGTTTCGATCGACTTGATTTGCTGTCTAGACGCCTCATCCGCCCGACACATTTCAACAGCACGCCCGAGAGTGAGGTCAGCTTCGCGCAGAAGCCGTCCTCTCACCGCATTATCGCGCAACCCTAGCACAATCCTGTCCCGGATTAGCTCATCTCGCAGTTCGCGGTAATCACACGTCGCTGCGAGATGTTTGAGTTCGGTGACGTACTGGTCGATAGACTCTCCTTCATGTTGTGTTCGAGTGTTGAGTTTATAGCGTTCGAAAGTCACATTTGACTTAGGAATGCAATAACTTTCGAATTTCTCCTTCAACGGGTCGAGCTTATCCGCCTCTTCTTCGGTGAACTGGAAGGTGTTGTAGATCTCCAGTCCCTCTTCCCCGATCACATGAAGAAAGATTGCACACTTCACTGGGTCGTCTTTGACATCAACCCCGGACGCTCTTGCATAAAGCGTCCATCGCTGGATCCATCTTTTCCACGTTTCTGATACGTTGCCGGAAAAGGACATCGGCCCAGGGGGCGAAAGAGTCTCCATTATGTGTGCCTATCTTCTTCGCATTACGATCCCCGTTGCTAAGGTATACGTCAAAGCCACCTATTAACGCTCACGCGGAGAATCGTGTCTAAGTGCCCCGATATACGCATTTTGTTTGAAATCGCGCAAAGGGGACTTGCATAAACGTTCATGGTTTAATGTTCATCACAATTCATTCATGATCTACCGGTTTATGCGCGTGAATTCATCAAGATACGCTACCACCATGTAAGATACAACAAAACAGCATGTGATCGTCGCAGGAAGCCGTGTATTTCGTAAAGGTGTCACACGACAAGATTAGGTCAACAATATTATAGTCGAATAATATGACAGGAAGTTTCGCAAAAATGAAATAAAATGCCATTTTAAGGTTATTTCTGACATATTTTTTAATTGTCTTTAAACACATTTAAATATCTCAAAACAACATTAAAAACATTCTTTTTGGTCTAGAGTATTGTTTAGTATCTGAGGCAAACTCTGAGAGAGAAAAAATTGCTTGCTTATCTTCAAAACTTATATTAGAAATTATTAATTCAAACGAAGCATATAATAGCCGGTGCAGCCACCTTAAGAAGTAGAAGCAATTATTCGAATACACAATACCGCTCAGCTGCTCGTGCTAATGGGTGAACGGGTTCATTATATATTGGGATTCCCATCCTCGCAAGGCAATTTGAAGACGGACAAACGACTTCTAGGAATCCCCATCCTCGCTGCTGCTGATTACGTCAGTGCCAGTCAGCAGTACTGATCGGTTTGCGAAACTCTGAATTTAAGCTCAGCCTATGAAATCGATCACTAGATTAGTGGATGTCGGCAGGTCAGGTGGTCATAATAAAACTAATTTCAACCAACCGTGGCTCGTGTTATATGCAAAGTTTAGGAAGTCGTAGCAATTATTCGAATACACAATACCACTTAGCTGCTCGTGCCATTGGGCGAACAGGACATTATATATTGGTATTGGCAGAAGTCGTTTATCCGTCTTCTAATTGGGGCGGGTATTTGCGCTGTTCTCACGGGTGACTGGCGAAGTCAATTACTAGTTTGACTCAGCTAACTTCCGCACTTCGCGTAGGGGATCCGCCAGGGCTGGTTTTGCATGGCAAACAGCCTTGGCTTGCGAGGATGGCATATTCCAAAGAGTTGGTGCAGCAACAGAAAAAAGCCCTGGTTCCAATGTTACGTGTTGATTTTTATAGGAACAAAAAGTAGGTCAGAAGCTGAATAGGTTTTCTTACAGGAGTAAGCATGCATCTTATTTGCATTCACAATAACGCTATTGCCATAAAACAACTACAGAAGATGGCACTTGCTTCTTTTAACACATTTACGCAAAAATCTTTTAAAAAATCAAAAATGTCACTTGCTTCCCTTTGCCATATGACAGGCCGGGCAGTATAAAAATTATGTAAATGTAAATAAATGCATGTACACACCTTTTCTTACTATTTTATGTGACACTGTGCTATACGTGTATACCACGCATATATGTATATATATATATATATATATATATATATATATATATATATATATATATATATATATATATATATGTAAACCTCTGACGGCATAGAGGCTTGTTGCAGCCTACGCATACATCCACCGGATAAGAAACTTGGTTAGCTCAGGGCATTTCGGGAATTGCGTGAATCGACAGTAAACCGTGATTTTGACCAGGGTTTAACCATAGCGACGTAGTAATTTTCTCGCGTTTTTGTCTAACACTCCTTTGAGTGCACTAGTAAATGTCGTATAAAAACAAACAGTATAATACACCTTTAGTACTCGGTGGTATATTTGTCATGAAATGGTACATCGAGTATTAAAAGGACACCAAGTAATTTCTTTGTCAAGATAATCAGGATACCGAACCGACCATCGAAACGACTGACATTTGATCACGGCGGGTAGAGAGAGGCCTAAGCCACAGAAGAAAACTGCAAACCGGCAACCCAACTTAGGGCTAGCTAGGAGAGGAATAAACAGCAAAAGTAGTTTAATTGCTTTCCTGCACGGGCACGGCACCTTTTTAGACCTTTGGGCCGAAGGTCCAACGGACTCATGCCATCACTCTGCGCCGTGCGCTGTTAGCTGCCATATCTCATAAACCCTTTTGCAAGTTTTTTGTATAGACGTATCCTAGGGCACTGCCACTATGCACGAGAAATCTGTATTTGTTTGAATTATTCTAAAGGCCCTGTAGGGCCCCCCCAGAGCCCATAAAAATTTTGCCTATTTTTTCAAAAACTGTTCAGTAACTTTTTCTCTAATTTTGCGTATACATTTCATGTGGTAGTGTCACTGTACAAAAGAAATGTATATTTTATTGAATCATTCTAAGGGCACCTCAGGGCCACTAAAAATGTCCCTGCTATTTCTCTACTGCTGCCTCTTGCAGCCACTGATTTCTATTTATAACTTGATAGTGGACTTTGCCCAGATCACTGGGGTTGCTGAATTGGATGACCAGCTGTAAATCTGTGTATTGGACTAGCCTTCAGCTCACTACCTGCCATTGTTCCAGTGTCAAACTGAATGCCTCCATATGGGCTGTAACTATAATGTGTAATGAAAATCCCTACTGCACTGGCAGAACCTGAGAAATTTTAAAACAGCAATAAACATAATTATCAATGCAATGTAACGATATCATCTAGGATTAAAATAAAAAAAACTTAGGTATAAAATAATACATAAAATAACTTAGGTATACTCGAAAAGGTTAAAGCATATTTAGCCAACATAATAAAGAATGTTATTTAATTAAGATGTTTTATTATACATGTTGCAGCTATTACTTCACTCCAATTCAATCAGTATTATGTCATTAATTGCTATTGTTTTTAAGTCAAAATGCACACTATGTATATGTACCTTGTGAAACAAAAGTTTTATCATAGTTCATCTCTTTCTTCTTTCCATTCTGGGGGAGGGTGGTAGGGGCAAAATAAAAACAGAAAATGTGTGCACATTTTCTTGAACAACCTTTAACTTTAACCAACTCTCCTGCAAGGTTTCTACAACCACTTGAAATCGGCCTAAATAACAGAGTATCGGGATCAAATTGTACAGTATTTTTAATAATACACTACTCGAATATTTTATTTCCAGGTGTATCTTCACTGGCATGCATATAGTCACTACTAAACATGTAAAAAATTTACTTCCATCATAACCCTTAATGATCTGTAACTATGATTCACCAAAAAACATTTCATGGATGTATTCTATAATTACAAATAAATGTTATTTTGAAGAGCACTGAATTATCCACATGATGATACCGTTTAATATATTGTTGAATTCACCTATTACATTCGCTTCTTTTAGGTATGTGGTCAGTTTCGCGATAATGAAGGCTGTAATCAACCTACAAGCCTCATAATAATAATTATTATTATTATACTTATTATATTATAATGTTTACAACTATTATTATTATTAAATAACAACAACCCTCAGTGACATAATATTGTTGCTAACATATGGCATGTGGGAATTTCGTTTTGTTGTATAGTTTGGCCCGGTGATTCCAAACCGATTTTAAAATAACATTGTTCCCATACGAAACACACACGACCCGCCTCACCTCGCTGGCTTGGACCCGACGCTCCAGTGCCTCCAGGGCGACCCTGCAGCGTTCCTTCTTTTCTCGTCGTTTTGTCGCCAGCCGACGTGATTCGAGCCAGTTGCCGCCCCAGCGCCACAACAGCCAAGTTGCACACACGACTCCGACACTTGTCAGCACAGGAATCGATCTCCAGGTCAACGTAGACATCGTTATACAGATTTCCCAGTCAAACGAACACATAACCAGACCATTCACGCAAGATGAAGTACTAATGCTAATAAAAAAACTCAAAAATAAAAAGGCATGTGGTATTGATAATGTTATAAATGAATACTTAAAAACAGCCCCACAGAACTAATTATAGTTATTATTAAGATGTTTAACTTAGTTGTAGTATTTGGCATTGTCCCAACAGATTGGTGTATTGGGATCATTAAGCCTATATACAAAAGGCAGGGGTCAATAGATGACCCAGACAACTATCGTGGCATTACACTATTAAGCTGCATAGGCAAGTTGATTACAGCCTTCATTATCGCGAAACTGACCACATACCTAAAAGAAGCGAATGTAATAGGTGAATTCAACAATATATTAAACGGTATCATCATGTGGATAATTCAGTGCTCTTCAAAATAACATTTATTTGTAATTATAGAATACATCCATGAAATGTTTTTTGGTGAATCATAGTTACAGATCATTAAGGGTTATGATGGAAGTAAATTTTTTACATGTTTAGTAGTGACTATATGCATGCCAGTTGTTTTATTGTTGTTGCTGGTGTTGGTGTTATCCTTGTTGTTGTTGATGGTGATGAAATATTTTGTAGCAAATAAGTATACTTACGGACCATCTGTTGATATGATAGGTTATCCTCTTTAGAAAACCATTCACATTGGCAAATGACTTGGGCGTTTTCATTGCATAATCCACGGCATCGTTCTTCCTGCAGGAAATCATTACTGACTAATTAAAATTAAACACTGTGGACCCATGGGCAAACGACCAGTTCATTCATACTAATGCTACATATAATGTTTTATCATTATACCGAAATACATTTTATTTGCCCAAGTCAAGAAATATATGTATATTTAGATTTAATTTAGTAACATGATTGATAGCTGTATAGTTTCACCCATATGTAATACATATGTAAGACTAACAATTTTAATGAGCACTTGGGGCCGCATAAACTCAGATAACAACCTCACAGGATTAATGCAAAACAGACAATATTAATCAAACAACATATCAAATTGTTGTTAAAGATATAGCAAAATCACCATTACTTCATCTAGTTTAATTGAAGAAATGACTGCTCAGGGAAGTTATTTTATCAATTTCACAAATCACACATTTTTGGCAACTGGAAGTTTGTGTTTACAGATAATTCACAAAACCACTTTGCAATAACGGTTTTATTTATAGACGTATGACATATGAAATATTGTGTCGCATATAAACAAAATGCACGCATGAGATGGACATTTTGTTAACGTCAATGTCACTATAGATTGGGTGACGATTGTCAAATTTAGATCCGACTCCTAATGTTTCCATTTAAACAATAACTATATATTTTAAATGTAACACATGTAAATTAGTATTTGTTATTATTATTGTTATTATTATTATTATTATGTAAACATTCATCGTTGACGTGTCACTAATATATAGACTTGAGGTTGATTAAGTGTGAACAAGAATGTGGGCCGATCAGGTACACAGCGCCGCAGACTCACATGTGGCTCTCGAGTTCCGCCCCGCCATCAGCACAAAGGTTTCTTGCTAACATACGAAACGTTTCTTTCCCCAAAGTGCAAACGTCATACACCACCAACTAGAAACCGAACGCAACAACTTACAAATTGCATAACCACTAAATTCATAATATGACATTTCTACCCAAAAAAGGACTTTTGACATGTAAACTTACATTTGTATAATAAATTCAGAGGTTAAGTTTATTTACGCCCATGACATGTACACCTACCCAAAGGGTATCTATTGCCTCAAGGACAGCCGTCTCCTTACAATACACACCTGATGAACAGCTGCCTTAATGGCATCTCTTGCCTCAAAGACAACCCTCTCCATACAATACACACATGGTGACCGACTGCCTCAAGGGCATCTCTTGCCTCAAGGATAACCCTCTCCATACCATACACAATGGCTTCTCTTACCAGAAGGACACCCCTCTCTGTGCAATATATATACCTCTTGCCTCAAGGATAGCCCTCTCCATGCAATACACACCTGATGACCGGCTGCCTCAAGGGCATCTCTTGCCTCAAGGACAGCTCTCTCCATGCATGGAACAGCTCGGAAGACTCCATTGTTTAAGAAGAAACCAATTCTGAGCCGTTTCTTGTCCTCATAGATCTGAAAAGGGACAAGCATCATACAACCTTTACTTCTCAATAGGTCTAACTGAGTGAAACAAATCTGACCAAATGGTTTGTCTAGCTTTCCTACAGTGAAAGCATTTATTTCATGATAGCTTACACCCTTGAACAAACTAGGTGCAGCAACGATCCCCAATACAGAATGTTGTTCTTAAACTCGTTTCCGTTGAACATGTAAGTTCTGCTGTCACCATTCACTGCACTACATGAAGCAAATAACTATTTGCATGATACAACAATAAAAACAACTATATTGCGTTGCGTTGCCATTTACGTGGATCACTAAGTTTTATGTCTACTGCATGCTGAAAACATTGCGTTTTCTACGTGTGAGAAACGGTAGAGCAATACCTCACTACGGAACGGCACAGGCGGTAGGGCAGGGGCGACCTCGTACAAGGTAGAATCAACGGTCAAAGCCTTCATTGCAATTGCAAGGCTATCGACGTCACGGGCAAGAGGGCCGTAGGAGTTCGGAGCTGCAAGGTGAATGAATGAATGGATGAATGAATGAATGAATGAATGAATGAATGTATGAATGAAAGAAAGTTTATAATACATGCACAGTATGGTGTGATGTTGCTGCTGGAAGGACCCAGTTGAAGTCATAGACTGATATGTTGCTATTCCCTTGTCAAACTAAAAAAACTTAATAAATACAATACGAATTCTAAATAAATTACAAAATAATATTCACAGTTCGTGTATAAACCTGTTACCACAGTGCTTGAGTTACTTATACATGGGTTTAATTAGACATTCTTTTCAATTAACAATTCACAAACACTTAGAAAGTAATGACAACTTGAATGCTTTTTTTTATTTTTTTAAACGTGCAATCGCAGTCAATTTATTTGTTCAATTGGTCAACGTTTTTATACCCTTGACAGTGAGTGACATCAGTCTGAGAATGGTGTTTGTCTCTTTAAAATAGAACGGTTTGCTTTGTCTGGTATCGTGCATGTGTACAACTGCAGTTGGTTCAAAGTATGCTTGAACACGACCATTTAAACAGTGGTTGTTTGCTTTTTAAAGTATAAACATAGTCTTGTATTTAACTAAATTATGAAATTTAAGCATGTTTAAGAGATAGAAGAATACAGATGTATGATCACGGTAATTAAGGTTATAAATAATCTGTATAGCTTTTTTCTGTAACAGAGATCGTTTTTTGAGTCTAAATTGATAAGTATTTCCACATATCTCACAGTTATACGACATATGTGTTTCAACAAATGAGTTATATAATGTGTGTAACTCTTGACAATCAAGAACTTAGTTTTATACAAAAGTGCTTTTTGATACGTTTGATTCAACCATTGTTATGTGTTCTCTCCATGTTAAGTTTTCATCAATGGTTACTCCAAGGAATATTTGTTATGTGATATCTGCTCAATGTTTGTCCCATTCAAAACTATATTCACATATCTTCTATGTTGTTTTTTATTGTTAAGCATCATAACATGTGTTTTGTTTACATTGAGCGATAACGTGTTCGCTCGGAACCATAGGAGTAGTTTTTTTAGTTCGTTGTTAACAACAGTGGTTACATCATCAGTGTCACTAGCCGAATAAACATGTTTGTATTATCAGCAAACAGAATAATATGAAGCAATTTTGACATTCACACATGTACTTGATGTACAGAATAAAACATAATGGGCCAAGGATTGAACCTTGCGTTACACCACACTTGATTTCCGTTAGCTTTTAATTACTGTTGTTTTAGCATACATATTGTTTACGGTTGGTTAAGTAGCATTTTATCCAGCCCAATACCACACCCCTTATTCCCTAGCATTGCAATTGATTTGCAATATGTTTTGGTCAACAGTGTCAAATGCTTTTTAGATCGACAAAGACACCAATCGTATTTTTGCGTATATCCATTGCGGAAGTAAACTTTTCGACAAATTCTGTTAAAGCTAGTGAAGTTGAATGATTACGTCTGAAGCCATACTGCCCATCTGTCAATACGCATTGTGTTTCAAAGAAAGACTTTACCTTTTGTAAGAATTTGTTTTTCAAGTATTTTTGAAAATAGGGATAAGAGAGATATACGTTTATAATTAGAACAATGAAAACGATCTCTCGACTTAAATATAGGAATGACTTTTGCTAATTTCAAATCATTTAGAAATGATCCACTGTTCAATCATCTGTTAAAAAATGTAGGTTAGCGGTTGTACAATTTGCTTTATTACATGATTAATTTATTTCATCGTTTCCATATAAAGTTTTACTTTTGCACCCACACACAAGAATACTTCTTGCTCAGTAATGGGGAGCATACACATTGATTGTGATATAGTACGTTTTACAAAGTCGTGGAGCGCTGTTGCGCAGCGGTAAGAGCTCCGGACTCTCGACTGAGAGAACGCGTGTTCGAATCCTGTGCGGCAGTGTAGAAGCTTGAGCAAGTTCGCTTACTCTACATTGTTTCAATTCACTCAGCTGTAATAATGAGTACCTGACTATAGACAGTGGTGGATATTTGTGTACGAACAGTCTTCGCGCATTATTTGCAGCGTGGCTGAATGCTTCCCATAGAAGTCGAGATGGTGTTCGATTGAACAGGTCTGCCAGGGAATAAAGTGTAAAGCGCTTTGAGCTGTCCTGAGGACTGGATACTGCGCTATATAAGATCTTACTTTTACTTTTTAAAGTTGGTTGGCAGGGTTGGGTAATTTGGTACCTATGTCAACGAAGAAATTTTTAAAATGGTTAGATATTTCATTATTTTCTAGTACTACTAGATTTTCATCAAACCGAGACTTGTTCAAATATGTGGTTTAAGATGTTCCTTTATCTGTTATGCTGTTAAGAGTTTTCCAAGTTTCTCTTATATTAGTTTTACAATCATCAAGTTTTTTCTGCAACAGTTTTTCTTTTCTAGACGTAATAATTTAATTCTTTATGCAGGCGTTTTAGCCCTCTTGATAACCTTAAGTTTATCATTCTTTTTGGTTTTCCTTTTTTCTGACTACATTATTATTTTGACATAACAGGCATCGCTATAAGTGTTAGTAAGTCCTCATCTGACGTTCTGTTATATATTTCTGTTGGATCGTCGTTAATAACCACATAAGTGCTGTTGTCACACATGACGAAAATTAGCATATGATTTGTAGCATCGCTTAAAACAATGCCGCAAATTGTTTTTCTACACAAGTCAGAATAGAAAATGTTACCTATTATACTAGCAGCTGTGCCTGTTATTCGCGTGGGCATGGAGATCAAGGGATTTAATCCAGAGCTGAATATTTGATCAATAAAGTATTTGCTCTTCGCAGTACAATATATCTATATTGCAAAGGTAAAACAACAGCATATTAAAAAAAATCAACTGTAGTAGATCAACTGACCTTAATCTTACAAAGGAGGTACTGTAAGGCATGGTGGAGAGAAAAGAGGCAATTAACCATAGGCGTGGAACGATACCGTTCGCTAATTGTAAGTCTGGAACAACAGGACTTCTTCCACCCTACTCAAAACTATACCAGATGGATGATTGCTTCTATCTCGGCTTCCAAGCGCGTAGCCGTACAACCGCCCAAGGTTGAGTGACTGGGTGCATGTCATAGATGTGAGAGAGATACTCACCCGCTTTCTCTCCACACATGATTGGATGGCAGCCGCCTTCCCTGAAACAGGAATATCACTGGAACATTATTTCAGTATGCACAATTTCCATGGCAAAGCTTTTAACATTAAAAATATTTTTTTTTACATAACAGCATACTCATGCGATATTGTGATTTGCTTAGATAAATCTGGTAACCGATACAGCCATGCTTTCATGGCTGACATCTTTTGGATTCGTACATACGAGAGTCTCATATCGCCTGGTTTAAGACTGTAGATTCCACACATGGCTGCAGGGATTCGGACACTTCCTCCCATGTCACTGCCGAACCCTAGAATGCTTCCCCCGCCAGCAATCAGGGCTCCCTCTCCCCCGGAAGACCCTCCTGCAGTCCTGGTAGGGTCGTGGGGATTCACAGTGGGCCCGAAAATGGGGTTCGTTGTCTCTATACTGAAAATTAAAGATGCGTGCTTATGACAACATAAATCTCAGAAAGCAAACGCCCACGAACGAAAAACACATTTAAAGTCAATAAACACTCGAAAGAGAAAGGGAAATTGAACACATAAACACAGCATTCACCGGAAGATGTCTATGTAGACAATCACTTTAATTATTTTTGAGAGACAAACGATAATTAAGTTAATAATTTGTGTTGCGATTTCACACAACTACATACAAAATTGCACAAAATATATTATATATCTACTAGGTACGTTTGCGTTTTCACAAAATTAATTTGAGTTGATCCACCGAAGTATTTAGAGAAACTCGCTTATAAACCTGAAATGAAGCTAATAATCCTGACCAACCTGAACATACTCTGCGCAACGTTAGTCTTCACAAAAGGAACGGCTCCTTGTTTCTTCAGCACCTACAACATATTCAATTGTGAGCTGTAGGTTACATTATAAGACAAGGTCAACACCTACACAATATGTGCCCTTGTCTCGATGCACACACATATTAACTAATAGTACCAGTGCGTCGTCCACATTGGCTTAGTACAAAATAGAATGTGAGCTAGAGGTTACATTATAATACAAGGTCAACACCTACACAATATGTGCCCTTGTCTCGATGCACACACATATTAACTAGTAGTATTAGTGCGTCGTCCCCATTGGCTTAGTACAAAATAGAATGTGAGCTAGAGGTTACATTATAAGAAAAGGTCAACACCTACACAATATGTGCCCTTGTCTCGATGCACACACATATTAACTAATAGTACCAGTGCGTCGTCCCCATTGGCTTAGTACAAAATAGAATGTGAGCTAGAGGTTACATTATAATACAAGGTCAACACCTACACAATATGTGCCCTTGTCTCGATGCACACACATATTAACTAGTAGTATCGGTGCGTCGTCCCCATTGGCTTAATACAAAATAGAATGTGAGCTAGAGGTTACATTATAAGACAAGGTCAACATCTACACAATATGTGCCCTTGTCTCGATGCACACACATATTAACTACTAGTATCAGTGCGTCGTCCCCATTGGCTTAGTACAGAATGTAAGTGGCAAGTACTTAAAACTGATGTTGTCGTGAAGTACAATTCCCATTAGAAATAAGGTTTGTTTCATCCAAATAAAATACCAATATTCCCTTTCTGAAAAAATAGTACAAGTCAAAATACCAATTTCTGAAATTATCCTCTACTTTAGAATTAAAGGGTCACTGGCACAAGAGCAGTTTATGCTATTCCGATGTTTCTGCGTGCATTTGTGCGTGCGTGCGTGCGTGCGTGTGTGTTTATTTATTTATTTATATATGCGTGTGCGACGTGCGTGTGCGTGTGCGTGTGCGTGTGCGTGTGCGTGTGCGTGTGCGTGTGCGTGTGTGTTACCTTAACAATGTCGCAGTCGTCATCAAATGGTCTGTCGATCCAGCGAGCCAGGCCGATAGTGCAGTCATAACCCTGAAACAACACCTATGATGTATCACAGACGCCAAATTCTTGGTAAGTCACAAAATACACACACAACATTTGTTTCCATTGGAACTACCCTGATTGTTATTAAAACAGCAAAGCATGCCTGCTAATCCAGTCAGCGCCAGAGTACCGAAACTAAAACAATAATTATTGTTATATCTAGCTAACCAGACAACACGCAACTACCACCTATTCGTTTTATTACGAATGTAATGAACGGAAAAACAGATGATAAATTAGAAGACGATTGTATTGCAAGAAATAATCCAGCAACATTTAAACATACATATAACATTAGTTACGTCTGTTTAATATGTATTCGTGTAATAATAAATATATGAACTTGTCGACCCATAATCAAATTAAACCCTAAGCAACATTGTCAACTACTTATAAAATACGATGCTTGAGAAAGCCTGTTTAAAACTTAACTACAATAAAAGACGAGTTATCAATTACATTTAATGGTGTTCAAATATACATAGATATGTGCACTGTTTTTGGTAATGGCAAAGCTCGCAAAGACACTATGAGATCTGAACACACTCACCTTGAGACCGTAGCAGTCTTTGAGACTGACCGGGACTCCACACAGTGGTCCAGGACGTTGTCCGGCATCACAAGCTCGAGCCAAGGCCTACACGACACAAGGAGACGTCTTTATAGTAGACCATGTGAATATTACAACTGCTTGTTGTCCAGTTGCAACATAATATGGCTTCTAAACTTATGTGGAGTATTCTGAATAAGTTAAGACTACCCATTGCTTTATAGTTAATATCGAAGTGTAAGTAATTATTTGACAACCTCATATTGCTCTGCCTCTCATTACTTTTGTCAATACAAAATATTAAGTATTGTCTTAGATGTATTTGATGTACCATGTATAGTATCCCTATTCTATAAATAATCCCGTGTAGTAGATGTATGACCTTCAGGAAGAATCAAGATATGATATAATACGAAAGGTAACATTACTATTTAAATGTTAAATTATCTTCACGTGTTCAAATAAACTTAGGTAGACAAATGCATAATACGATTAATCTTTACACTGGGTTATGTCAAGCAAACAAGAAATAATTGTTTTATTGACGATCTATACTGTGTTAGAGTTTGAAGGCCAGTGATCTTACCTCTGCCTCAAGAATTGGTTCAACGAGGCAGTTGGTCTTCTTGTGCACTTCCAATGCCTACAACCACAAACAATTGTTGCTGAAGTTTTCGAAACAAGTTTCCATACAAGACCTTCACGTCTGTCAAACGTGCGTCACAAACTGCGAGAAAGATAAAGACTGTAGTTAGAAGGGGTTTATGATATGCAACGGTGGTGGCACGCTGAAATTCTAAGATGGCGGCTGACTCAGCTTTCAGTGTTGAGGTCGTAGTAGTAACATCACCGGAAGGAGGTAGTCCTGGCGAGACGGGCGGGTAGCGAGTGGTTATGATGGATAAAGGGCCCACTTAATCAAGCCTCCTAGCGGGTGCGTGCGTGCATGTGCGCGTGTAGGAGCGGTGCACGGTATTCCCAGCGTCCAATCGAAAAAAGAAAAGAAAAAAAAATACCATATTTAAATGTTTTTGAATGTTTAATGTTTTCAATTGTCATCCATATATCCACTCTCATCGGAATCATATTCCCAGTCCCACACTTCTTCATCTCCGTTGTCTGGACTAGCTTCATCGTCCCAGGGGGTTCGCTCGAATACCCAGACGGTTGCCAGACGTTCATCCAGTACAAGACAGAAGACATAGGCATGCTCATTTCGTAGTTCTTTGTATCTGAAATAGACAGAAAAAACTCTTAAAACTGACATTAATGATTAACACATTAATATTGTATATTTTAAAATGACGTTTTGTTGGTGTGTGTGTGTCCCTTTAAATCGTGCACATATGAGGGTTATTTAAAATCTTATATCACAGCGTCATACACATATATTTTTCTCGTTGGTCTGGACGACGGTTCATCGTGGGTAACACAGATGCTGTAGTCCTCGTGACGCGATGTAACAGACACCACGATGTTAGACGACGAACAATAAAAAGTTAGACCGAGTCGGTCTAAAGCACAACCTTCAGTCATTGGTATGGTTAACATGCCGTATTGTTAGCATCTAATGAAACCATGTGGGAAAGGATGTAATTAACCACGAGACTTTGTGGGAATAAATAGTGCAGTTAATTAAGATATGTATTATCAAACAACATAAGTAATCAATAGAGAGATATACATCACGTCCATTCTGTGTTTCTTCTGATGCCGCTGCTGCTGTTGCTTCTTCTACTGCTGCATTATGCTCCGAACATTTTTTATAAATAAAATGAATACCTAGTCATCACTGTTGTTTTAAAACTGACAAGTTCATCATCAATATGTCTATATGAATCGTCAATCGATGTCATGGTTCTCCACCACCGTTCCAAGCTTCAGGGAGTCTACTTCGATCCCATAAAGGTGGGGAGTTAAGGGGGAATCGAGTCCTTGCAAAGCGCCACCTTCCGACCAGTCGAGCGTGTACTGAGGAAAGTCGTCGAAACATGGCTATCGGACCGCCTATGCCCTACACAAACTAGTGAGACTTCGTTTCATGAGACGACGGGTTGTCGTGGAAGAACGGAACTAACAGTGGCAGGCCGATCTCGTCGACGTGTCCAATCTGAAGAGAGAATAACGACGGTACGACTATTCTACTCACGGTGATCGACGAAAACAAGTCGTCGACGTCTTTGGTGAGGGCTCTGGACGGTCTATTCGCAGCGGACGGTGATCGACCGCTGACGTTGCATACCGATAAAGGACTCGAATTTCTGAACCGATGCGTTCGGGGTGTGTTATAAAAGTACGGTATCCATCACTTCTCCAAGCACAACGAGGTGACCAAGGCGAGCATCGTGGAACAAATTATTTGCACGTTAAAGTCGCATATGTGGCGATAACTGACGAAACATGAGACGTGGCGATACATTGATATATTTAGGACCTGGTACGCTCGAACAACGACACCCCCACCACAGCATCGGTGTGCCTCCGTCGCAGGTGAATGCATCGAATCAGGAAGAGGTGTGGCAGCACTTGTACAGTGGACAGCACGACAAGAGCGTGCCTAAGTTCCACGTGGAGGATCGCTTGCGTATCAGCAAGGTCAAGAGACAGTTAAAAAAAGGGTACATGGCAAATTGGACACGAGTGCATCCATCCGATTCGCCCGTCTATCGATTGGCGGACGATCTCTGCGAGATACTTGACGGAACCTTCTACGAACCGGAGTTGCAGTAGGTGAAGGTACCAGCCAACAAACTGTACCGCGTTAATCGATAGTGGAGCGACGCAAGGTAGGCAGGCGAAGGGAGGTTTTGGTGAAATGGTTCGGATACCCTTCCTCATTCAACAGCTGGATCGATGCCAAGGCCCTCGTCGGCTATGAAAACTAGCCATGCGTCCGACGACCTTTCATTCAACCACCCATGACGGACAAGATGACACCAGTGGTCTCCGTTGTCGATAGCGACGTCGACACTATCGGCGCAGCGAGTCTCGACAACAACAATAAATACACATCTTCGGTACGGCGTGTCTCAAATAGGAGATCATGTTTCTGTGTCAGGTCGTCGTCTTGTACACAGTCATCGTGGTCAGCAAATACCACCTGTTGAACGTTCACGAGAATCCTTCTCTGTGGACGGCCCTGCTGAGCAGTTCGTTGGGTTACCTGCTACCCTATCCGACGTTGAGACAACACCATGACTAGTGATTTCTACGTGACGTTGCCTAGCAACGCTTCCATGAACACACACCCCGACAACACGCTGACTCACAACATCACGATGTTACCGCAACGTATCACCCTGTCGGGACAGTAGGAGTGCAGACTGGTGGGGTTACAGTACCCACACCGTTTATACGTGATAGAAGACGACGCGTGGTTCAACGTAACGCTACCGATAGAAGATAATACGAGCATGTGGTCCATGGTCACGAAGAGAAGCAGGATCGAGACCGGACACTATAACGAACCTTGGATGCTAGTCCGAATGATCAACACCGCCCTACGATGCGTGGCGGGAGAGGGGAGCTACTAAATTAAGCTACAGTGCCATCACGCATAAGATGTAGGTGTACATGCAACCGAAACCGTATTCCACGGGGACATACTCACCACCATTCTATCCTTTCGCGACAATCCGTTGGAGGCTCTCCCAAAATATCCCTGTAATCCCGAGAAAAAGGTATACATCACAGAAGCAGCCGGCGAGGTGGACATGGAACGAGGGATCGAATCGCTCTACGTCTACACGAACGTCGTGGAACCACGAGTCGTTGGCGACAGCCTCGTACCGTTGCTGCGCATCGTCTCGTTGGCGGTAGCCAGGGCGACATCGTGTTGAAGAGCTTTAAAAAAAACTCAGTACATACCCGTGCTCTGCAAAGAGTTTGGTACGATCGAGATATATATAAGGAACGACACCGGTCGATCGGTATCATTCGAGTGCGGTAAGGTGACGGCGACATTTCTTTTCCGGCGAGGACGGACGGCATTGTTCTAACGAGGTCACGGGCTACGAAGTCTCTTCGGAGGTCTACTGCGTAGCGTAATGCCGCTCGTCAAGAGAGGTGCCTTGGCATTGTAAAATATAACGTTGACGACCGGCGCGCACATAGCCGATGACGTCTTCTCGGCGGACAAACGTCGCATCATGACTGCCGGTAGGACCATGTTGAGCAATCTCTTGACCCCTGCTGTACCACCGCGTAAGCGTATAAAGCGTACGTCCGTCAAGAAAAGAGTCAGTACTGCTAGCAGTCAGAACAAGGCAAGCATGTCGCCGAAACGTGAGCCTGACATATTCGACGATGGTTTTCGTGCATAAAACAATCGCATGTGGGGGATCAAGAGCGAGCTCGATATCTTTACTATGCCTCCGATTCAGAGCAGCAAGATTAATTGTCACACGATAATACATCAACCCATGTTCTCTCTCGACTCGGGTGGACCGATAGAATTCGTCATACCTGGAACGGAAGACAATTACCTGGTTATCGCTAGAACGATGCTACGAATTCAAGCGAAGGTAACCCGTGTCGACAGAGGCGACCTCCATGCCGCCGATCCCGTGGGTCCGGTGGAAAACTCGCTCAATTCTCAGTTCAATTAGGTCGACGTCTACCTGAACAGAACGCTCGTGACCCACTCGACCAACACGTTCCCGTAATGCTCCTATATTGAGGCGCTGCTGATTTACGGGGTCTATGCCAAGGAGACGCAACTGACGAGTCGGGTGTGGCAAACGGTCACGGGCAATCGCATGGAAGCATTCGAAATAGTCGCCGGAGATGCGACCAACGCGGCGTTCGTGCCTCGACAAGGGAAGGTCGTTCAGAGTCACGTGTTGCACATGAGAAGCAATCTCCACGTGAACCTGTTTCTCCAGGATAAATTCCTCATCAACGGCATATAGTTCAAGCTACGTCTGGTGGGCAGCAAGGATGTGTTTGCGCTCATGGTAACAGCCCCGCTTACAAGATAAAAATCATCAAGGCCACTGTGTTCGTAAACAAGGCCACTCTCAATCCGACCGTGCAGATGGCACATATCAAAGCCCTCGAGAAGAGCACGACCAAGTGACCGATGCGTCCCGTCGACTGCAAGGTCTACTCCATTCCAACAGGAATCCGCTCGCACACGCACGATAATCTTTTCATTGGCACCCTTCCAAAACATCTCGTGCTGTGCAGCATCGATAACGACGCCTACAACGGAACTTACAACAAAAATAATGTCTACGCCAAGAACAACCACATCAACGTCTTTGCCGTGTACATAGGCGGACGATAGATACCATGCAAACCTTTCCAGCCAATTTTCGACGACGATCTCTTCGTCCGGTGTTACCACATCCTGTTCACCTCGAACGGTAAGATGTGACAGAACGAAGGGAACAGGTTGTCTCGACGGCTGCTTCCATCTGGTACAAAAGGGCCACCTGTGCATCGAAATTCATTTCCGCGATGCACTGACGACCACCGTGAACGTCGTCTACGGCGAGATCGAGACCGTGCTGGCGATTGACAAGAACCGCAACGTCATCTACGACTTCTGATGAGATGGAGACCCTGCAGATCGTCCGTCTACGTCCTGGACCCGCACAAAGACTCGATCATTCCTGCTCTTCTACCCAAAGACAAACTACCCGCGATGACTATAGACGCTTTCCATACCACATTCGCGCAACACGCACGACGGCAACACACCTGGCGAACATTGGTTAGCGGTGTACTTGGATGGCGACGGACACGGCGAATACTTCTGCTCGTACGGCCTGTCGCCGCGACACGTCGAGTTCAGCAAATTCATGAATAAACTTTGCACAGAATGAATTCATAATTGCAACAGACATCACATTCCTCTGTCTAACATTTGCAAACAACATTGTGTCGCTTATCTCATGTTTCGCTGTCACGGCTTTTCGATGAAGTATTTTGTGAATGGTTTTGGCACTGATTTGGTGGCAAACGATTGCCGTGTGTTTGATTAGTTTAAACAGTTCAGATAAGGTACCCTGTAGTACCGTGTTTCAGCTCTGATTCATGTGTAGCTATTGTGACTAGTTTTGTTTACGTTTCCTATGCTTGACTTTGTATTGACTGGCACCGTGTTTCATTAACAAGGTCATCACCATTGATCGAGCCAATGGCGTGGTTGGCATTTCAAGCATGTACGAGTCAATGCTGTGGTGATAAAAGACTCGTACACAGATCGTGTTTCATTGACAAGAAGATGTTATCATCATTCATCATCGATCGGACCTATGTTGCGGTGGTCAAACACCCGTAAGCTCTGACCTCTGGCGTGGTGCTAAGTCACTCATAAGTTGTATCGTGCATGTACGAGCCAATGGTGCGGTCGTAATAACCCGTTATCTCACGACTGCTGGCGAAGTGGTAAAACACCCACAAGTAATGTAATTATCACTTGTATCTTCTTTAGTCAATTAAATATGATTTCATGCAAGATATCGGACACGCATGCATACACTAAGAGGCGTGCATGTCATTATGTAATTATACGCTTGTATCTTTAGTCAATGAAATACGCGTTCACTCATATACTATCGTGTTTTGTTCGCTTTTTTCATACACGTGCATACATATAATGACACACACGCACCCCTCCAATAAGAGGCACCGATTACGTACGTACTCCCGCACTGAGAGGACCCATAATCCGCCATACCCACCCGCTACCTGCCTGTGTCGCCATGGGGCGCTACCTATTTCCGATCACAGTACACTATATCCAACTGGCCCGTACATTATTTCCAACCCACACGTACATGTTATACTAGCCGCCCGTTCCGTATACAAACCGCCCATCCGGCCAGGAAGCACTACCTCCTCCCGGTCACTGCAAGGATGACTACACCGGATGCTGAGTCAGCAGTCATCTTAGAAGTTCATCGTCCCACCACCGTTGCGTGTCATATCCCATTGTAACTACTAAATACACTTAGCAATGTCACATTTTTCACGAAAATAAACAGCGGACATAGTAGCTGTTTATCATCAAAATTTTGAATTATCCACTTATGATATTCTAAGGTATCAGGGACTTAGATTTGCTCACTCTGACGTGGCAGTGTCTGAAATTAGCAAAAAAATTAACTGGCCCAGATTATTTTGTACTGGCTAAGATCAATTTTTAACTGACCCTGCTGAATTTGAACTGGCCCGACTAATTTACAAACCACATCGACACGTTCCCATTTTCCACTTTCTTTAATTACACACATGAATATTAATAATTGTAATATTAACTACATGTACATTAACATAATAGGTCTAAGTTACACCGCCGATTCAAAGGTCTTAATTTCGTACACTGAGTGGCCTGTAGACTATTACTCAGCTCTCATCTTCCATTGGTAGGCATGCAGGGTGTCTGTGGCTGTCAGTTGGCCACTCTGAAGTGACTGGTAGACTACTAGACAATTCTCACCTTCCACTGGTAGGCATGCAGAGTGTGTGTGGCTGTCAGTTGGCCATTCTGATGTGGCTGGTAGACTACTGGACAATTCTCACCTTCCATTGGTAGGCATTCAGGGTGTCTGTGGCTGTCAGTTGGCCACTCCATAATGACTGGTAGACTACTAGATAATTCTCACCTTCCACTGGTAGGCATGCAGTGTGACTGTGGCTGTAAGTTGGCCACTCTGAAGTGACTGGTAGACTACTAGACAACTCTCACCTTTCATTAGTAGGCATGCACGGTGTCTGTGACTGTCAATTGGCCACTCTGAAGTGACTGGTAGACTACTAGACAATGCTCACCTTCCATTGGTAGGCATTCAGGGTGTATGTGGCTGTCAGTTGGCCACTCTAAAGTGACTGGTAGACTACTAGACACCTCTCACCTTCCACTGGTAGGCATGCAGGGTGTCTGTGGCTGTCAATTGGCCACTCTGAAGTTTCTCCACCAGCTCAGATAGACTGAGTTGCAAGATATCACGGCGCTTTGTTTCACTAAGCTGTAACAAATGGGAACGGTTAGTACAGGCAAGGTCTTAAATACATTTAACGGTTTTCAAAATATAAAACATGCCATTGTTTTCTTTGAATCCGCTGTTGGTACTGGCCCTCATTTCGAATCATGTTGTTTTTGGTTTTCCTTGTCCAGACCTCTTCTATTATCTTGTTTCCAGTTCGACTGCCTCTCTAAACACTTGTTCCTCCTTCCTCCTGGTCTCCTGTGTGTACTTTTATGTCATATTAACTGTGGCGGTTTATCTATGCATATCCTTTTCCGATGGCTTTCTGCTGCTTCTAGTGTAGTGTTTACTCGCCGGTACTCTGGCTGCGTTGTCTTTGTATTTTTTTAAATATAGATTCCCAAAGCATATTTTATTTTTCGTACGGCTTACGCTATAAAAAATACCCGTGTCGACATCTTTGGTTTTTATTTCTTATGAGTGACCCCTTGGTGGTGTTGGCTGGCATTATCGCTGTGTTTATCAGGAATTGTTTATGATCCGATGATTGGGATAACCACAGGATTTATAGAAGGACCACCATGTATTTTGCCATCTGCTTGTTCTCCTTTATGCATTGTTATATTATATTTCTTATTTATATATGTACTATGTTTAATATTTATCTTTAAATACGCTGTGGCGTAGTTACTAGAGTTTTGGACTCTCAATCTCTACATCAGACGATTCAGGGTTCGAATCTTCTTGCGACCGTTTTAGACATTGGACAAGTTCGTTCACTCCACGATCCTCGAGTTCGCTCAGTTGTAGGAAGTAGCTTGACTATAGACAGTGGTAGATACTTGTGTACGAATAATATTCACGCAGTAACTGCAGCATGCTTCCCAGAGAAGTCGAGATTATGTTCGATTATACGGGTCAATCACGTGTTTTTCACATACCAGCAATATCAAAAATAGATAAGCGAGCGAAAAATGAACAACTCAGAACACGTCCAAAACATGAAATTCTACGGTCGCTAGCACCCTCACGGCTCGTCCTGTCCCTACGATCTTGGTATCATTTGAAATGATGCACTTTTGCTATTCTAGCGTCGTCTATATTTCCCGGTAACCGTTCAAAGAACACTGATAAATGGACCTACGATCACGCCGTTTTCGTTGTTCCGAACGATGTTGGCGGCGGATACTCAGTACAATAATCTTCCGATTGCAGCTCTGTTTTTCTCATTTGCATAGGTTCAGATATGCGCACTTCACCATTTCTTGATTTCATGTTATAAGCTCTATTCACTTTTAAACCGCGGCGAAACTGATGTGCTTTGATCGCAGCAAAACCGATATATTTCTACGTCGGCGTGTTTGTTTGAAAGTGGGTGGAGCTTATATCATGAAATCAGGTAATGGTACCTCAATCGGTAGATTGGTGAAGTGTGTCGACGAAACAACATCGTTCGCAGTGTCTAAGACACCGGAACGGGCCCGGTTGTAGGTCCGTTTTTAGTTAATTTTAGGAATGATTATCAGGAAACCATGTATATGTTTGAATAGCAGAAAGCTTAAACTTTCAAACGAAATCAATATTGTTGGGATCCGACAAACCGTAATGGTACTAGCGATCGTTAAAAAGGTTTTTTTGGAACGTGTTTGACAGTTGATCATTTTTCGCTCGCTTATTTATTTTTTTGTAATATGTATAGCAACGTGCGGATGACACCGGTGACAACTCTGCGTAGAATGACTTCCGTGTCGCCATCTAGCGGTAGTAAGTATGGTAAGATTGCTGAAAGCTCACCAGCAGACGTCACTCGAACCAGTTACTGCTCCAACGCCACAACAGCGAAACTTAACAATATTTGACATGATTGTCATCCAGAGAAATAACCCCAGATGGCAAGTGGACACGGAAGTTGTTGGCTTATCGAGAGTTCAACCTTTGTATGTGTGTGCTGCACAGACGACTCCAACTCTACTTAGCACGGGAAAGACCCGTTATAAATGTGCAAATTCGAGCTTCAGGACATCGCCAACTTCGTTTTATTTTCGCTCCGCAAACTTCCGTAATTGTCTTGGAATACCGATGTAGACGATTCAGCTATACACATTGTTATCGATTAAAGGCTCTACCCGGGGATAAAATATGTTGTGGTCTTTAATAAGAAATTTTGCATGCATTTTCAAATGATGATATTGAAAATATGTATACCCTGTATACGAGCGTACAGCATAAACGAACCTTCTAATTTGCCATCTAACAGAAATTGCCGAGTGACAGTAACTTAAATATTACCAGTGCGTAGTTTGGACTGCTTTTGGTGCGCCCAGCCATCTGTCTGAATGTGGTTGACGGCAGAACGGTGGCTTGTAAAAAACTAGAGCTTAAATGGCGGCAGGCAGAAGTATTTTCGTATTTGATGAATGACGATGTTGCTTGCAACGGGGTCACAATGACATGCAGAGTCGAGTTACAAACAAAATTGTATTGCATGCTAAGTTGTACACGGTGTCCGCTATCTCCTTTATAATTGGATTTCTTTTAAACTGTTTGCTCTTAATGCCAAGTTGATTGAACACACTAATTAATTATTTGTAAATTAATAATATACAGTTACATCTTTATCATTATTATGAAGACTATAATTGCAAAATTTTTAGTTTCGAAATCCAGATCAATTTCAGGCTCACTAAAATCCTCTAACTTCCATCTGCCCCCCCCCCCTCCGTTGAAATGTGCGACTGCATTCTCCTATTTTAGCCCCTCACAATCTATGTTATTACATTTCGTGATGAATGAACAAATATATTTAAAATGGTTTAATGGTTATTATACCTGACCCGCCTCACCTCGCTGGCTTGGACCCGACGCCCCAGTGCCTCCAGGGCGACCGTGCAGCGCGCCTTCTTTTCTCGTCGTTTTGCCGCCAGCCGACGTGACTCGAGCCAGTTGCCGCCCCAGCGCCACAACAACCAAGTTGCACACACGACTCCGACACTTGTTAGCACAGGAATCGGACGCGCTATGGACAAATCCGAGAACCGTGTCAATGCCAACATCGTTATTCTTGCACCGCAAACTAACGAACTAGTGTTGGAAGTAAGACAATGTTGCGGTAGGCCTACAAACTGCCAACGGTAGTTGACGTACGTTTGTAAATGACGATGTTCCTTGCAAGCTGGGTCATAGTGAATAGAATTTTTGGCCGAATCGTTACTTGCCGGATAAAACCATGACCATTTTACCATAATAATTATATGTAAAATTACACGGCGAATCCGATTAGAGGGAGCTCCAAGTCAGATTTGGTGTCCTTGACCTTGAATTTCAAGGTCAAATGTTATTGAACGTGAAAAATAATATTTTCAATACCTCCACTGTTTTTGCATATATATATATATATATATATATATATATATATATATATATATATACGAATGTGCGTGTATAATTATGTATGTATGCATGTATGTGGGCATGTATGTATATATATGACCGTGATTGTCAAGGTCAAATGTTGTTGCCGAGCTCCATGTCAACTCCGACATTGTTATGTATCCTCACGCCGCAAATTGTAGAGCAATATTAGCGGCACAAAGACATGCACAAATAGAACACGCTAGTACAACTTACTTACTGTCTACGTGCAGAAGCTGGTGAGTGTCTACTGTATATGCCAGCCAGACGTCTTCGGTCTGCTAACCCCAATGCTCTAGTTGAGCCGGTGACAGTACAGTTACTCACGCAAAAAAATGTTACCAGAAAAACATCACTGGACTCATTCAAATCTGTGTTGAAGACTCACCGGTTCACTGCAGCGTATATGTAACTCGGACGATTACCAACACTGTTTTACCATAGCTGATTGATGTTTAACGTTTATTTATTTATTTTCATATACATTTAGCTTAATTTATGTTTACTTTAATCTTGGTTTATTTATTAAAATAATAATGATAATACGATCTTAATTATTTGTATTTTATTATATTTTATTTTATATGACATTCCTTTTCTACTTCTACTCTATTTGTTGTCTTAATTACTATTATTATTAGTTCATTTTATCTATGATATAACAAGTATTTTTTATTAAAATTCACGCCACAAATTGTAGCTCGCTGTATTAGCGGTACAGAGACACAAGTATAACACGCTAGTACAACTTACTTACGGTCCGATGATTTGGAGTACAATTCCAACTGTTAAACAAAATAAACCCTATTTAAATAGTTTTATATTATCATTACTGTCAAATGTTGTAGGAGGGTACGGTGTTCTAGTTTAATCTCATTCCACTCCGAAGTGACTAACATATATGTTTGATATAATGTTATTCTACTTAAGCACTTTGCCACTGTCGACGCCTTCGTTTCCTTCCATGCGGCAACTATCCACTGACATACGTCAAGGACGGAAACACAGCGAGCCACATCGGATGCACTGTGTCCGTCATCGATACTGCTTGCAGAAGCCGCTTGCGGTAGAGCGCTTTGACGGCACGAATGGTGCCCTGATCAAGTGGCTGTAGCCGGGAAGTCGTATTTGCGGGAAAGAACTTCAACGTCACGTTCTCTAAGCTGACATCGGACGGGTGTGGTGTGGCGTTAACCTCGCGAAAATTTATACAACCACTTTGGTGGTTGTTTAAATTTTCGCGAGGTTAACCCCAATTTTTTTCTCTTGATAACATAATTATATATTTTTACCCGCTAGATGGCGCCATCATGTGACGTAGTACTCCGATTATCCACTAGGGGTCGCTACGCCGGATGTGATGTCATACCGGAAGTCACTTGACTGTCATGGCGGCCTCTACTAGGGACGCTACGCCGGAAGTAACTTAGTACCGGAAGTTATTTGAATGACATGGCGATCTGTCATGGTGGCCTCTACGCTTCCGCTATCGTTGGTCATCCTGGTCAGTAGTTGGCGATACTCTGACTAATTACATCGGTGTCCGTTGAGTGGCGTCGAATGTCGCCTCTCATGGACGTACACAGTTTTTGTGTTAAGGGAAGTCACGTGCTGTACGTTCGGTCTGATTGGCTATGCAAATGAGATGACGCCGAAACCTAATAAGTGTTTGGTGTTTTCTTTATCCGACAACTTTGATTCTTGTCACACGCTGATCTAAGTGTTTGGTGTTTCGTTTGTCACAGAATCCTGCAAGTTTGTTACACATATACATAACAGGCTAAAGTCTCCGTGCTGAACTACACAGATACATCACTGACTAACGTCTCTACTGAACTACACACAGACATTACCAGCTAACGTCCGTAGTGAACTACACACAGACATAACAGGTGGCGTCGAATGTCGCCTCTCTCATGGACGTGCACAGTTTTTGTGTTTTGTGTGTGTTAAGGGAAGTCACGTGATGTACGTTCGGTCTGATTGTTTATGCAAATGAGATGACGCCGAAAATTAGTGTATATAGTTTAGTGTTTCGGGAATAGCCGTTTTCAAATTCGCTTGCTATGGCAGCCTATACTAGGGGCGCTACGTCGGTAGTGATGTCGCACCGGATGTTACTTGACTGTCGTGGCGGCCTCTGTGCTTCGGGTATTCCCGGAAGTGTGCCCACGAATAGAGATCTGTCATGGTCAGTAGATGGCAATACTCTGACTAATTGTATTAGTATCAGTTGAGTGGTGTTGGGAACCTTGATGGTCACCTCTTTGAATGAAGTCCTGTCAGGTGGTTGTCCTTACTGTTACACGTGTTCGGCTAAGTTTAGTGTTTCAATAACACGTCGAATTGTCAGAAAGAGGTGAGCTGTACGCGATAACCCGTCGAGTTGTCAGAAAGAGGTGAGATGTCACGAGATAACCCGTCGAATTGTCAGAAAGTTACGAAAATTTTACCACGGTAACATGTTGAAAAGATACACTGTTAGAAAACGACGAAGGGACAGCGTGAGTGAGTAAAGTTCTGAGTCCTACCAGCACTAAAACGTTATAAGTACTACCAGCACTAAACGTTCTGAGTCCTACCCACCACTCTCGTGTGATGTGTCATCCGTAGTCTCGCGGCATCTCTTATCTCGTCAGTACTCTCGTGTGATGTATCATCCGAAGTCTCGTGATACATCTCGGTCATGTCTCGTCTCTTGTCTCGTGTCATCCGAAGTCTCACCGTACTCTCGTGTGATGTGACATCCGTAGTCTCGTGACATATCTCGGTCATAGTCTCATCTCTTGTCTCATGTCATCCGAAGTCTCGTGAAACATCTCGGTCATAGTCTCGTCTCTTGTCTCGTGTCATCCGAAGTCTCGTGACACATCTCGGTCATAGTCTCGTCTCTTGTCTCGTCTCATCCGAAGTCTCGTGACATATCTCGGTCATAGTCTCGTCTCTTGTCTCGTGTCATCCGTAGTCTCGCGGCCTCTCTTGTCTCGTCGGTACTCTCGTGTGGTGTGTCATCCGGAGTCTCGTGACACATCTCGGTCATAGTCTCGTCTCTTGTCTCGTGTCATCCGAAGTCTCGTGACACATCTCGGTCATAGTCCCGTCTCTTGTCTCGTATCATCCGAAGTCTCGTGACACATCTCGGTCATAGTCTCGTCTCTTGTCTCGTGTCATCCGAAGTCTCGTGACACATCTCGGTCATAGTCCCGTCTCTTGTCTCGTGTCATCCGTAGTCTCGCGGCCTCTCTTGTCTCGTCGGTACTCTCGTGTGGTGTGTCATCCGGAGTCTCGTGACACATCTCGGTCATAGTCTCGTCTCTTGTCTCGTGTCATCCGAAGTCTCGTGACACATCTCGGTCATAGTCCCGTCTCTTGTCTCGTGTCATCCGAAGTCTCGTGACACATCTCGGTCATAGTCCCGTCTCTTGTCTCGTGTCATCCGAAGTCTCGTGACACATCTCGTTCATAGTCTCGTCTCTTGTCTCGTGTCATCCGAAGTCTCGTGACACATCTCGGTCATAGTCTCGTCTCTTGTCTCGTATCATCCGAAGTCTCGTGACACATCTCGGTCATAGTCTCGTCTCTTGTCATCCGAAGTCTCGTGACACATCTCGGTCATAGTCCCGTCTCTTGTCTCGTGTCATCCGTAGTCTCGCGGCCTCTCTTGTCTCGTCGGTACTCTCGTGTGGTGTGTCATCCGGAGTCTCGTGACACATCTCGGTCATAGTCTCGTCTCTTGTCTCGTGTCATCCGAAGTCTCGTGACACATCTCGGTCATAGTCCCGTCTCTTGTCTCGTGTCATCCGAAGTCTCGTGACACATCTCGGTCATAGTCCCGTCTCTTGTCTCGTGTCATCCGAAGTCTCGTGACACATCTCGTTCATAGTCTCGTCTCTTGTCTCGTGTCATCCGAAGTCTCGTGACACATCTCGGTCATAGTCTCGTCTCTTGTCTCGTGTCATCTGAAATCTCGTGACACATCTCGGTCGTAGTCTCGTCTCTTGATTTATCTATGTATATCTCTATGTATGTATCTATGTATGAATCTATGAGTTCATTTTCGGTTACCCATGCCAGGTTATTTGTTTTACGACAGAAGTCGGTTTCAAAGGTTTTAACGAAGAAGCACGAATTTAAATACTATAGTCCGAAAAAAGATAAAAACGTTCTAATGGACATTTGTACACTTGACCCTTAATACGGTAAACTATATAGATACTGATACATCTTATCTGGGAGGTTATTATGTGTCTGTACTGTTCTAACATAACGCTTCACTTTCCTCGAACAATGAAGATAGCGAGGACTGCGCTGTCTTTTTATTGATATAGGCTCTTTGGTATCAATCCGCTCGAGTCACCATTGTGCATTGCACATACTGACATAGCGTGTTTATTTATTTAATAATAATGTTGACCGCAATTACACCAGCATGATAAAATGGTGAAACAGTATTGTTGGTCTCTAGGCACAGATGAGACATACATGTAGATGAGCCTCGAACAGGGAATACCCATTCAAAACAGTTTACAAACAGGATACCCACTGTGACCGTTGGTAAGTACTATGATATTCTGTCAAATACTGTTACATGACAACCAGTTTGACCAAAATTTTACACAGATAGCTGGTAGTTTGAATGTTTTAGCTGACAAGTTCGTATAACTTCCTTAACACGGGACAAATACACAGAACCTTGAGGCTTGATTTATACCAGTTTATACCAGTTAACAGGGAGATTTTTCACTCGACGAATAGAGATATGTCATGGTCGGTAGATGGGAATACTCTGACTAATTACATTGGTATCAATTGAGTGGCATCGGATGTCGCCTCTCTCATGAACGTGCACAGTTTTTGTGTTAAGGGAAGTCACGTGATGCACGTTCGGTCTGATTGATTATGCAAATGAGATGATGCCGAAAACTAGTGTATATAGTTTAGTGTTTCGGTCATAACAGTTTTAAAATTCACTTGCTATGGTAGCCTATACTAGGGACGCTACGTCGGAAGTGATGTCGCACCGGAAGTTACTTGACTGTCATGGCGGCCTCTGTGCTTCGGTATTCCCGGAAGTGTGTCTGTCATGGGCAGTAGATGGCAATACTCTGACTAATTACATTGGTATCCGTTGAGTGGTGATGGGAACCTTGATGGTCACCTCTTTGAATGAAGTCCTGTCAGGTGGTTGTCCTTACTGTGTTCAATTCGTGTCACGTGTTCGGCTAAGTTTAGTGTTTCAATAACACGTCGAATTGTCAGAAAGAGGTTAGCTGTACGCGATAACCCGTCGAGTTGTCAGAAAGAGGTGAGATGTCACGCGATAACCCGTCGAATTGTCAGAAAGTTACGAAAATGTTACCACGGTAACATGTTGAAAAGATCAACTGTTAGAAAACGACGAAGGGACGGCGTGAGTGAGTGCGTGAGTGAGTGAGTGAACAGATGCGAAGGGTGAGTGAGTGAGTGAGTGAGTGAGTGAGTGAGTGAGTGAGTGAACAGACACGAAGGGTGAGTGAGTGAGTGAGTGAGTGAGTGAGTGAGTGAGTGAGTGCCCTCCTCCTCTTCCTCCTCAACACGTTCATCTCTAGCCCTCCTCCTCCTCCTCCTCAACACGTTCATCTCTAGCCCTCCTCCTCCTCCTCCTCCTCAACACGTTCATCTCTAGCCCTCCTCCTCCTCCTCAACGCGTCCATCTCTAGCCCTCCTCCTCAACACGTCCATCTCTAGCCCTCCTCCTCAACACGGCCATCTCTAGCCCTCCTCCTCCTCCTCCTCCTCAACACGTTCATCTCTAGCCCTCCTCCTCCTCCTCAACGCGTCCATCTCTAGCCCTCCTCCTCTCTTGAGTGAGTGAGTGAGTGAGTGAACAGACACGAAAAAAGACACAATATAAGGTTTGCACAGTTTATTCGTGAACAACACAAACGTATTTACATGACACACCCCATAACTACAAGAACCAGAGACTAGACATTGATACCGAGTCTTGCAAAGTTTAATCGTGCACAAGATAACACCGCACCTCACTACTTCAGTCTTGCTTGCCGTACGGCGAGGAGCCCTTGCGGGTCCAACAAATTCGGTTCGGATACTTGATTGCGGTGCAGCAAACCAGTTTTTAATCATTGCAGTTGAATTAATGTCACCAAAGGTCTCATAAAACGACAAGACAGATTTACAGATCATCCTCCATTACTGTCAGAACCGTGTGTTTCATAGTGTTTCGCTATGAAACAGACCATTCGTTGCCGCTTGCGATTCCAACTTGGCGTCCTCGACCGCCCTCTTCCGACGGGCACAACATCCGCTGGTGACGTGTTGCTTGGAATTATTTTTCCGTGTGAACGATGCCCCACAGTCCGGGCAGGTGAAGGGCCTCTGCGATGGTCGTAGTTGTTTACGTCGCCGCTGTTTATCTTGCTTCCTTTGGCAGCAGCCCTGCTTCACATGAGCGGGCCAATTCCCTTTATACTTGAAGGTACTGGCACACATAGAGCAAGTATAACGAGGCGAAAGCTTCTGACACTTCGTCGGAGGTGACGATATCAGGTTGGTGGTTGGGTCGGTTGATGGTGTAAGTGACAGAGACGAAATTGGTTTGATCGTCGAACTGATCGTCAAACTGGTCGTCGGACTGGTCGTTGAACTCATCGTTGGACTGGTCGTTGGCTGTTGGTCCGGGTTGATTGTCTGGGTCGAGAGGTCGAGTGGTCCCGTAGCCGGAGAAGGCTGCGCCTTCGGTTGCAAACTCTCTTGTCGGACGTTACCACTAGTCATGTTGTTCATCTTCCAAAACGAAAGATATAATGACCACAAAAAAACAGACGCAGGGCTTTTATAACAGTTCAACAGAACATAAAGGTCACGTGGGCGTGCCGAAAGATCTCGGATTATAGAAAATTCAAAAGCACGGACTGCTGAGTAGAATGTACACAAGCGCGGACTGCAGAGTAGTTATATAGTTCACCACTTATCTAACAGGGGTGCTTTCAGTTGATGATAAAATCCGTATGCTTTAACATGGTAAAAATTCCCTATGCTTTAAGATGGGGAAATTCCCTATGCTTTAACATGGGGAAAATCCCTATGCTTTAACATGGGGAAAATCCCTATCTCTTAACATGGTGAAAATTCCCTATGCTTTAACATGGGGTTCGCTCACTTGTCCACTAGGGGATGGTGTTTGTGGTTCATGAAGTATCCGTCAGGGGGCTCTATTGCACGCAAGCGTGCAAGAGACACAAATTTGAGCAGTACTCCTACATTTAGTTTACAACTTATCCGTCAGAGGGCACCACTTGCAGTTCACGACCTATCCGATAGGTGAAGTTAGTTCACCAAAAAATTCGCCAGGTGGCGCTAACGCCCAAACCAAGACGCACGAATTTGGGCAGTACTCGAACATTTAGTTTGACAAAAATCCGCTAGGCGGCGCTAATGGCAAGATCATTTCCGTTCCGAAAAATTCCGATAGGTGGCGCAACAGGTCGGACCAATTTAGTTCGGGGGAAATCCGCTAGGCGACGCTGTTTAGTCCCGAAAAATTCCGATAGATGGCGCGTTTTTAGTTCAGGAAAATTCCGATAGGGGATCTATTTTGGTTCGTGACCTATCCGACAGGTGGCGCCATACATCCGGGACCTTGACCTTTACCTACATCCGGGTACTTGACCTTTGACCTTTACCTACATCCGGGACCTTGACCTACATCCGGGTACTTTTGCTCTTGCTCTTGCTCCGCGCAGCGCAAACCATGCCCGCTACACCACCCCCTTTACTACTATCGATGGTTTCAGAGGAAACATCGGCAGCTTCTCCGCAGATAGAGTTGAACATGATGTTGTGTCGTTTGCGGAACGATTCGAACCACCCATTCGATGCCTTAAACTCAGTATTTCCCAGTTCCCTTGCATAATTCAAGGCTTTCTCCTGCACCATCGGGCCACTGAGCGGAATGTTCTGTAACCGTGCCGACTGAAACTATTCCCAGCAAACGATGTTCACGACTTCATTGCCAGTCTTCTGCAGCTTGCGTTTGCGGTCGAGGCAATTCGTACTCGAGCATCAATTCCGCTTTCCTCTTAAAGGGGAAATGAAACGATTGAACAACCACAGCCCAAACATAAGAACATACCATTTAGAGTACAGGTCACCATGATTTGACAAGTACAGCGTCACGGTATATTTTAAATCATTTTTCAAACGTAGCTACTATCGGCACAGGGCGCCGCCATCATGCTCCAGGAGCGTGTGGTTGTACATCCGGTTTGATTGGCGAGATGTCTCCCAAAGCTGTATACAGCAATTCGATAGGCGACGCAGCGTAGCTCTAAGAAAAACCGACGAAACGCATACAAACACATAAAAACAGAATAATTTAATGCACTGCGTGGCTACTAGATATACTATAAGTGTTAGTAAGCAACTTTTCACATACTTCCACAGAAGGATTCCAACAGAAAAAAACAAGTTATAGATGATGACTTTGACGTGTTCGCCGGCGGCAAGATTGGCAAAAGTCTGCGGTGGTCACTTTCAAACGCCGATTGCAAGCCTAAATACGAAAGTGACGAGCATAAAAATACATTGAACGTCGAAACATAATTCTTGGTTAAAGTCACAGGTCCATCTTCAGTCGATTTGTTTACATATAACTATGCACCGATGAAGTAAAATTAAACGAAATCGACCTGGAAGCTCGACATTATTGCCTTATTTGGAAGGTGAAGCGGCGCGTAGGAAATAACAAGCCGAAACCAGCTTGTTGTTGCCAAGGTGACTCGGCACTCACGAGTTCCGTCAGGTATCATTACGACCACTATATAGTCCCGCAGTTCTAGTTCAAAGTCTGCATATATATAAATATGACGTATTCAAAATTGAAATGTAATAAGAAATGTGAATGTGATAAAGTACAAATACGTGTGAATACTATGATATAATTGGGAATAATGAGTGCTTGTAATCCGCCGATTTAGTTTACGGCAAGTCGTGCCGGCGTGTTGCTACGTCTGAATACCGCAACGTCTACATCTACGAGTCTATGTTATCGACTTAGTTGCTGGTGGGGGGAATAACCTTCAAAATAATTACAAAAATAAATGTCAGCTACCGTAGCCAGTATAACGTTTTGCGAAATAGTGTCGTCATCTATTAATCAACATTAGTCACAGTCCGGACCAAGCCCTGTCAATCATGTATTGTAGGCATTGTCATTGGAATGTATTAATTTAAAAGAAATAGTTAATGACAAATATTGTTGAAGTTGGACTGCTCAAATACTATAAAACGTAACCGCATTTAATTAAGTGACATTACAAGTATTTAAATCCTTTAAAATACTTGTTATACAGTCAATAGCATACAACAAAACACTATAGTCATATCTGATATAATTAGTTATTGGCATAGTAAGTAGGTTCACATCAGTCAACTAAAGTCAATCACCATGTAGGCCTGATACTAATTTATGTGTCTCAAATATTGGCTTGTAACAATGGACCCTGAATTGATGTTCCAGTTCTGAGGCGACAATTTAGCAAGCATGCTATCATACCAACTTTTTCTTCTTGTTATAGATTGCATGACTGCAAACACCAATGTATGCTTTTAATAACAAGGACATTGTATATAATTTATTGACTTTTGAATGTAAGCCTAACAAGGAAAAAAGGAAATAACGTCACAGGAAAAAGCTACAAAGATTAATAAATATGTATTTTGTATTTATAAAGTTCAAATGTTAAACACATTTGAGTGCACATGCATTTTAATCATGAAAATTAAAGATAACACACATATATCCACACACAAAAACCGTTGAAAAAGTCACTTGTAAATCGCACTTGTGCTCCAATTTTAATGAATATTTGCAAGATTGTGTCATTTTGTTCATAATATATAACGGAAGTATCCACACAACCATAGGGCCTAATACCAAGCGCAAGCTTCGAAGGATCCAGCGAAGGATTTAGCACGCGAGATGACATCGTCCCTCGTGGTAATACAAATGTCACTTGTAGTGCTGTCACGCCATCGAACTGTAGTGTCAAAACATAAAGGAAGCCAGTGGTCGTGTTGCCAGTGCGACACTTTGTCGATGCAGTAGTTAATACTGACAATACTGTTGTTCCATTGAACATTCACCATGACCGTGGGTATGCAAAGTTGCCATCGCAGTCTAGCACGCCTTCTCCGACTGACCCTGACCATGGCAGTTCTGTCAATATAGACGCCCTTCGGATGTCCCAGTCTCACTATCACCATCTTCAGACGATTCTGTCTGCAACAGCGAGAAGAGAAACATTGAAGTGAGTGATGCAGAATATGTTGTAGCATGTGACAGCGGTATCACTGATGATGACTCAAGCGGTTCTTACACTAATGGGAAAGAGAGAAAGTTTGTCATCTGTGAGAAAAACATCATTTCACTTTTCTGCACCTGCTAAAACACCAAACTGCAATAAACCACTTATATCAAAGCCTAGCATCACAGTGACTTGATTTGCAGTGGTTGTGACCACAGAATGTGTTGATGGCCACTCGTTCATGTGGCACTCGCAACCCAAGATTGGTAACATTTATGAGAGTAACTTGTTGATACCAAGCGTCCTCTTCCTGACTGGACATTCATTCACTATGTACAATTTGGTCAACCTAATGAACCTATGTGCCTTGTCACCCCGCCAGTGCTACAACATACAGCGGGCATACATACTGCCAGAGATAGAGGACATGCCATTCAGAGGCCATCATGTCAGCTCTGGCCGGACAGAGCGTGGTCGCATCAGACGATGCAAGATATGACAATCCAGGACACAACGCTACATTTGGCATTTACTTCGTCATGGACACTGATAGCCAACTCATCATTGCTCAAGAAACTGTTCGGGTCACAGAGGTCAAGAACAGTTACTGGATGGAAGTGGAGGGCTTGAAACGCTGCTTGGACAACCTGACTGACCATGGGGTGAAGATCACCACACTTGCCACTGACAAGACATCCCAGCATCAGAAAGAGAAAGAAATAATGGTTGTTGCCTGCCAAGAAAGTTGAAGTTGTCCCTTTGATAGGCGCAATTGCCAACCACCTGTGGTATTGCGCATCAGCTTGTTATGGTGATCCCCGCTTGATGAAGGAAATGTGGATCTCGCTCCTCCATCACATCAGGAATTCCATTCATGGACAGCAGGCGCAGAGTTGTACCGGAAGTGCAGTCATGCAATGTATACACAACAAGAAGTGAAAACAACACTGAAGGTACATAAGCCTTCACTGTCCAGAAAGCTATACTAGACTGTTGCCTACTGTATGATATAGAGAGCGTTATGAAGTGTGTTCACACTGGTGAACTGGAGAGCTTACATGCCCTCTTCCTCAAGTATGCACCCAACTTCAGCCGTCAAGGCATCATAGCCAGACTCCACTTGGCCACCATTGACCACAACACAAATACAAGGTAAGGCTTGTGATATCAAAATCACACTTTAGAAATCCAGCATTGCATTAGGAAATAAACTGAAATGGCTGAAAATCCCTGCCTGTACTCGATAGCAAAACAATGTTAGGAATACAGTTTCGAAAATACAATCTCACTGCACAAGAGTATGCATGCAAACAACAGATAACATAATTAAAATTGAGGACATTTGTTTATTGTTACTTGAATTGTTTAATTATATATCAATGGAATTGGAATGGTATGCTTTGGAATTGCTTATTGAAATATAAACTGATGCATATATAAATTATATATATATATGATTCAATAATAAATATTTGAATGTATTATGGAATTGGAATTCATTGGAAGTTTAAATTGAAAAGGATGGCAGAATTCGGAACCGATTAATAAATGACATTAGCTGTTTGATTTCGAGAGAGAGAGCGAGAGCATACAAGCAAGCTGCTATAGCCACCTATTCTTCAGATATTTCTATTGTTATACTGATTTTAGATTTATCATTTGTTCAATCAGCGGGAAATGATGAAAACAGCAGACAACAAGCTACGGTATCAGCTGCAGTATTCAAAGTCTGCTGGGTATGTAGTGAAGAAAGTGATGGTGACAAAGCTAGATGCACGAGTGGCACAAAGCTGTGAAGTGTGCTCCAAGTTGCAACATCAAGTAAGGAGGTAACTCTAGCAGAGCATGCAGGCATCGAAAAACCAGCAAAAGAGGAGGCTGTGGCAAAGCAAAGAAGCGGCTTTACGGAAAACTAGTTGTATCCGTATCAATTCGGTTTAGTGCCACCCAATTGATACGACATCCAATTTCAAATGACAATGGATTTCTATGCTTAAATAACATAGTTTGAACATCACTGGCAGAAATAGAGAAACGTTTTAGGCAAAGTGCATTCTCACTACTGTATAGGACCTCCTAAAGTAAGGAACATCCACTTAAAAGCTTGTATCCTAGTTGTGGTATGCAATGTATTTTATTAGACACTATTCTACGTAGGGAACTTTGGGTATATGTAATTTACTGGAATAGTTTAACCAAGTCCAAACATGTTACTTATAGTGAGTTTTTTGCAACAGACTACCATTCTCAAACATCACACTGAACTGTACATGTATTTGTTCATATGACTCACTGTACACTTTTAATGTGGCTTCTAGGACGTGTGTCACAAAAATGATAAGGGCCATTACCATTAAAACTGGACTGTTACCATCAAGTTTAGTAATAGTAAAGTGCCATCTTACAACAAAAATAATTTTTTTGTTTAATCTGTATGTTTTAGCCAGTATTATTAAAGTGTACTACAAACTAATGAAGCAGCAAAGGATTCAGCTATACGTTTTTATATATATTCATACTTCATTGTTAGTATTACATTTGACATTATCACAAAACAACATCTCAAAAAGTACTTAATAATAATAAGAACATTATAGTGCCATAAATCTAGATAAATCCATTTGGAGGCACTTGATAGATTTTTTAACTAGTACTACAAGTTTTGAATCTGTATCTTGAATAATAATACTTGTTTTCTTGACACATGGCCCTAGTGTTGAAAGTTGAAACCCACAATTATGTAAAACTGGAACTGTAATGGAATATTTTGTATGTAATAATTTTTGTATCACAATATTTGATCATAATGATGACCCATATAATCAATAAACGTGTTACTTATTGATGTACTATATGTGCGCAGGACTGACACAGACCCAAATTGTAATACAGTTAGATTAAAATGTGTCACAGTGTGAAGTGAATAAACTGAAAGAAACATTGAAAACTGGTGTGTGAATTTGACTAATGCATTGGCACAGTCTGCCATGTAGTCTTATTTATTTGTGAATTGTTTCTCCATATGAATAAACTGTTGATATATTTCATGTTGGCTTCAGTATTACAAATCGAATTATGAATAGGGACATGCAAGACACTACAGATCACATTGTTGTTGCCAAAAATGGGATAAGAAGGCACCGAATAATTCATTCTTCCTTTTGGTCAATCTAATCTTACTTATCCATGGTTTTTATTTTCACTGTACACTCACCTGTATAATGCAATGTCCATAGCTTAAATTTTCATAAACCCCATTCACTTCTGGATACAGTGCAGGCTGGTATAACACGTCTGTTGCCTTTTCCAAGTCTCTCCCTTGACCACAACGTGAAGTGACGATAGGCGGCTAATCGAATCAATCGATATGTTCTGAAAGTTCATTTATTTGCATTAGTTGATAATAAACAACCGGTATCTTCTAATTATTGTTATACTGGCAAAACTGTGTGTTTTATCAATATCACATAATGAATTCAATGAATTGGTTCATTTGTTTGTGAAGGGCTGTAATAATTATGATTGTAAGACTACATTTCATGATGTGGTCTTGATAACACACACACATAATATACATAACATTTTTATTATATTAAAAACTCCACTTAAATATTTTTGTATCAATAGTGCATTGCACAATGTTCTGATTATGCATCTATTAATGCATGGTAGTGTGCAATTTGTCATTTTTATATAAATTAAGCAAGTTGCTTGAACACTTTTAAATAGGGAATTAAACAACTGTATAAAAAGGATGCACACATCCTGTCAAGAATAAAAGTAAGTTTATTAAGAAAATGATCAAAAATTGTTTGATGAAAATCATAGACATAGTATTTTATGAAGATTGAGTGAACCTGAACATCTGAGGTGGGAACAAGTATAATTACTCTATTTAAGTTTGAAATAGTTATTGCTAGAATAATTATTTGATACCTGTTGAACTACGTAGTACTTACCTACTAGCTATTGGTCGAATCAACGAGTCTGTACGCAAATCGTACAATGACAACAGACCGACTTCCAAGTTCCAACACCGCCCTGTTGGTGCAAACCGTTTCGAAGTCGTCACTCATAATCGGTAATGACACTAAATCTAATGCAGGCATCTGCAAGGTCTGTCATACGGTGTACGGCAGCTATATCCCTACAGCACAGCAACTCGATGTGCGTCGACATTGTCATTGGGACGCAGTGTCCACACAAACACCATGCGACATTATTAAGTCGCGTAACGTCTTCGTCGTCGATAGACCAACTGTCACTGTCCGACTCCCACAACTGAACCTGACCCGGGGCCGGACATTATCGGACCGTGGTCGTGGATCGCACACTGTCACTGGATGAAACCCGTATGGCACAGGCCCTTTGTGTGTGTCAACCGTATCAACCGTAATTTCCGAGTGACAAGTCGAACTAGAGTCTTCATCTGTCGTATCGATTTTCTCCCCAAGTGATACGGAAGTTTTAAAAATCACTTTTAATAACTCGTCTCTAGCAGAATCCTTCGACGTTTTTGTCAACAAAATAAAAATAGTCCCGGTATGCGCGCGCATCTAATATTCTGAACTTTGCTTTGAAAACCCCGCCCCCTTCTGGCAGCCAAAATCTTCGTTCGGGAAGTGCGACTTTAACAACGATTTCATTGGTTATAAATCGTTGCCATTTAATTTCACCTTTTTATTTCGAACGCGTATACAAGTTATTTGTTGACATGTGGAACGCCTATCGTGTATAATAGGGCACCATATCTTTGTTTTCGCACAGAAATGTCTACTAATGAAGTAAACCGAAAAAACCCGAAATTTAACATTGATTAGATAGGAGTGAATAAAACCACTCGCTTGGAACAAAGATGGCGATACGCAGTGCTCTATAGCGACGATTTAGGCATCGAACAAAATCGTTTTTTTAGTTTGTCTTATAAATGAGTACGTTTCTGTTAACATTAATGTATACTTATATAGTATATATTTAAATATGTAGCATGAAACAGCTGCATTTCATTTCCCCTTTAATGATCAAAATGGCCTGCGTTCTGCCGATATGAAAATCACCGGCTAACTGGCGGCAAAATTTGCCTGATTCTGTTGCTTTCATACGGTAAATTTTTTGTCGCAAAGAAAGTGCGTTCCTTTTCGTAGGCATGATAACGATGGAATGGCGTAACTGGTACTGAATTACGATTACATACAAGACCTCAGTTAATTCGGTATCAATTGGATGTGGGCCATGGTGAAATCAATCACGCCCTCCAAGTAAAGACGAACAGAAACAGCTTTGATGTCCAAAAGGAAACATGTGAACGTGTGCAAGGCAAGCGTACGTTGGCCCAGATTTGCTAAGTGGATTATCAATATAATTTTAGCTTCGGGTCATTGTAATATTTACATAGGCAGTCTCTCCAGCTACGTCAAGCCACCTAGGTAAATATTACAACGGCCCGCTTCCATCTGTGCTACATGCTCATGGCTTCTCTGAGCTCATGTTGGACATCAAAGCTGAGTCTACTCATCTTTGCTGGAGTAAAGGAGCCACATAGCGGCTGACGCCACGCGTGACTCGATTGCAACGACACGATGACGATTTATTCAGGGAAATTATGGATTCTCTTTGACCTGCCCGCAAGCGGCAGGTTGACTATGAATGGTTCGGTCCAAATTAACTGACCGTTATACGCAATATACATGTTACCGTTATGAACAGGTAGTGAGCAGTGCAAACTAATAGGAAGTCATTCGGAACTTTCAAAAGTGACCGTTATATACAGTTTATCGTTATGGACAGGTGGCCGCTAAGACAGGTTTTACTGTATTATAGCATTGCTGAAGCTTGACATAACAACATGTTTTTTCTTTTTTTTCGCAAGACTTATGTGAATATTTATCATCTAACATTACTGTTATTACACTTACATATATGTTCTATTAATTATAGCAGCGTAACCAACACACTATACGTGAAATCATTGTTGATAATAGTTATTTGGGGGATGACGGCGACTAGTTTACTTAATCATTAGCATCTTACATTGGAATAATTAAAACAAACTGGTTACAGCCTTAATTGGCTCCGCTGTCAACCTGGAATTGTATATAATTTTGTCATTTGTTTTAGCGATTGTTTATGTTTGTATGTATGATTTATACAATTCCAAATAAAGCCTACCTACCTACCTACAGTATACCTGCATAAGCTCGTGCGTGCCTACATGCCGGTCAGACGTCTTCGGTCTGTTTAATCCAATGCTCTAGTTGTCCCGAGAACACGCAGTAGAGCCAGTGACTGTACATCTGCTCACGCAAAAAGTGTTTACAGCAAAATATCACTGGACTCATTAAAATCTGTGCTGAAGACTCAAAAGTTCACTGTAGCGTATATGTAACTCGGACGATTACCAACACTCTTTTACCTTAGCTGATCGATGTTTAATATTTATTTATCTATTTATTTATTTTCATATACATTTTAGCCTAATTTAGTTTACATTAATCTTAGTTTATTTATTAAAATAATAATTATACAATCTTAACTAGTTTTATTTTATTATATGATATTTTATATCACATTCATTTTCTACTTCTACATTATTTATTGTCTTAATTGTTGTTATTATTTCATTTTATATATGATATAACAACTATTTTGTATTCAAATGCATTATTTTTAACGTACAACTGTTTGTCTTTGTAAAGCGCTGTGAACAACATTGAATAATAATAATAATATAATAATAATAATCTTTATTGATACATAATGTTAAGTATAGCACAGATGTAGCAGTAATATGAAACATTGAATGTGACACTAAAATATTATTATTATGAAGGATTGGTTATTGATGTAACTCTATGGGCCCAAGCGACTAGCATTAGATGACGTTGTGTGAATGACGATGTTCCTTGTTACGTAGATCAAAGTGATATGAACATATGACAATTATTTGCAGTGGTGGTAAATCATCATAAATATCTCATTCAAAATAACTCATCTATTTTTAGTAAATCACTTAAATTGATCAATCGATTACATAATAGTAATTTAATCTGCAAGTGTATCTCCTATGCAATAATTTCTTCAAAATTTTGCTAAAATTGCATATTTATATAACCATAGTAAAATGGCCACAACCTAGATGAAGTTGCGTGAATGACGATGTTGCTTGTGACCTGGGTCAACTTGGCATGAACATGCAGCCGAATCAGAATAAAATTTTATGATGTCTAAGTTCATCTTCAACTTATCTCAATGCACCAATCTTATTTCCTTGTTTGGCTTCTTGTTTGTACTGTCAGTCCCGCCGAAGATATACTTATTATCGTCCACGGGTAAGCAGCGCGTGCTTGACGTTGACTGACACATGCATTTAAGTACTTCTTAAGCACTACAGAGTATCTGATGGAAAATGGTTTGTCAGCACCAGAGACGAGGAGAATAAGATACTATGAATAAAAGTGTTCATGTATACATATTGAATGATTAAAAGGGTCTTGATAAGAATAGTTTCGTTAAGCTTACATTAGGTAGTAGAATCAGTGGGCCCACAATATCATTGGTAAAAGAACATAGGAAAAAGTACTCATCCTTCCAGATGAAAGTACAATAATGGAAAACATTATCTACTGATTGTGGCGCTGCTAGCAATGTGAGTAATCATTAACATAGGCCGGTTTGCGTAATACGAAGGGCTTCACTTGATTTCCAAGAAGGTCAGAGTGTTATATGTTCCCTGGGTGGCCAGTTATACACAACGTCTTCAGCAAGATTACTGGCATATAATTATGTTGCATAGTGTGTGTGTGTGTGTGTGTGTGTGTGTGTGTGTGTGTGTGTGTGTGTGTGTGTGTGTGTGTGTGTGTGTGTGTGTGTGTGTGTGTGTGTGTGTGTGTGTGTGTGTGTGTGTGTGTGTGTGGAGAGAGAGAGAGTGTGTGTGTGCGCGCGTACGAGTGTGCATGTGCGCGTGTGCGCGTGTGTGCGTGCGTGCGTGCGTGCGTGCGTGTGATCTCACGAACTATCAGTATGACTTAAATGGAAGGACAACACCAATTGTTAAATATATCTTGTTATACGTCGCCATTTCCACCAAGCCGAAAATTTAATTATAATTCAATCAATTAATAAATCAAAATTATACGCTGACAGATTGTTCTTCCTCGATTAAATGCATAGCTTTCTCGCTGTTACTAGAAAGCAACGATATGGCGTCAACATTTCCGTTTCATTCACAAGCACCACAGCAACGGTGATTCTGTCGAAGAGATTGGAAGAATGGCACTGGGTTGCAATGCAAATAGTACTAGTCGTAACACAGCAAAGTACAGGTGGTTTTGCGACCACACATTGCTAAATGAAACTCAGCCAGTTGTCGTCAACTCATTTTGAACGTTTTGAACGCGACCAGGAGAAATAATAGCGTTCGGTTGTTCGATTTTTCAAATCGCGTTGAAGGAGGACGCTGTGAGTGGATGCTATGTTACCTATATTATTTATATGCATGTTCTTGTAATTCATATTTAGGTTTATTCTATTTAAATTTATCCTGAACAACCATTTTGGATACCGTAAATCGGGATAATGTTGACAAGTTCGTGTACTTTTGCAAACCATCGATTTCATGCTTTATTTTGTAGCATGAAGTTTTACACGCATTTTTGCATAGATCAATGATACTTACAAAATCACTAGTTAAGTAACTTAGTCATACCCGTATAAAATCTCTTCAAATCAGATGTAGGAGAGTCATCATTTTACGTGAAGAATTACACGTACACATGCACATTCTTAATATATTCTTATAAAAATGTCTAACAGATATATATTGTTACATAGCGATAGGGTTATGCTTCTACAGTTCATGGCGACTGGACAACAACATGTTTAATAGTTCTCTCTATGGATAGCATGGCCCTTGAATAGAGCAATATAAATCACTTCAGCCGTAATCATACCGTATGATTACCAGTGTCTCATAGCATTATGCATCACTCTGTGACTGTGCCATTGTCTAGGCGGACTGTTGTTTGATCGCTTCCTGGAGATCTTTCATCACTCGCAGACACAGTTCCTCCCGCCATGGAAGAGTCGCCACTTGCACGTTGACAGGCAACCCGACCGACCCAGGCATGTTCTGAAACAACATATCTGTATTTTTAAACCAACCGACCCGGGCATGTTATGAAACAACAAATCTGTATTCTTAAATCGACCAACCCGGACATCTTCTGAAACAACATATCTTTATTCTTAAACCAACCGACCCGGGCATGTTCTGAAACAACATATCAGTATTCTTAAACCAACCGACCCAGGCATGTTCTGAAATAATATATTTGTATTCTTAAACCAACCGATCCGGACATCTTCTGAAACAACATATCTGTATTCTTAAACCAACCGACCAGGACATCTTCTGAAAAAACATCTTTATTTAAACCAATCAATCTGGCATGTTTTGAAACAACATGTGTGTATTCTTAAACCATCTGACCCGGGCATGTTCTGAAAAAACATATCTGTATTTTTATACCAACCGAATCGGATATCTTTTGAAACAACACATCTGTATTCTTAAACCAAGCGACCTGGACATCTTCTGAAAAAACCATATATTTTTTCCTAAACCAATCAACCCGGCATGTTCTGAAACAACATAATCTGTATTTATAAACCAACCAAACCGAGTATGATATGAAGCAACAATACAATGACATCTGTATTCGCTTACTTACCAAAATAACGGCATTGACAAATCAAAACATTGGAAGTCCATTTCGTGTTTTAGAATTGATGTAATAGTATGAATCATTAGTCATGTCGCCAACTGTTCCAGAAACGTCCAATCAAACAATACCGACATCTGTTTCAACCAACATAATTTGCTGCCCTGAATATATGTAATAAAACTGACACATATCCAACAACCCCATGGGGCAGATCAAAATGGATTTTCACCGTTCTAATTCTTTAAGACTAACTCATACTTTTCATATGTTGCCGTGTTAAGATTCTTCTAATTGTGCAAGGATACACTGCAATAGTCCTGCCAGTATTTCGCACACGTGGTTTGTTAAACATATCCCAACTCCCTAGACGAATGTATCTATTTTCGTCAAAGAAATACACGTGATTTGATATTTCCCTTATTCGATGCATTTAGACGACTATAGCAGTGTGCGCGCGCGCGCGCGTGTGTGTGTGTGCGTGCGAGTGTGTGTGCGTGTGTGTACCTACTTTGTAACTAACATAATAATAATATATTCTAGACATTGCTGAACAGTTTGTTCTTTGTAATCTCCTGGTGTAAACATATGGAGAGACCAGAAAATAATCCCACCTTCTTAGCAGTCGCATGCCATTGATCAGGTGTGGCGTAGTCCTTCATGTTACGCAAATCTTCCTCCGTTACTTTTGTTACGGGAACACTTCCCGCCACAAATTGTAACGTGTTGAACATTGCCGTGTAACTCGCACCTCCTAAACAGAGAGTAACATTGTTTGATGAGTCCTTGCTAAACAGTAAGTAAATATTGCTTATGCAGCCAAGTTTGGTATGTATTTATCCATACTTTACAATACTGTCACCCGAAGCGATAAGCTGATGGAAAATGGACAGGGAAACATTGACATATGGAGCGTCCAACGATTTTTCATTGGTGGTAGCCCGAAATATCCGATAACTGGCACGCCCATATGATATGTAGTATGTATATCCACGTTGCTAGCAGCACCAGAATCATTAGATAGTGTTTTCTATTATTGTATTTCATCTAGGAAAATGCATACTTTCTCATATCCAATCCCCGCTGTTATTTCACCAATAATATTGTGTGTTCACTGATTCTATTCCCTAATTTAAAGTTGAAGAAAATATTCCTATAAATAATCTTAATAACCATTCAATATTTGAACACTTCTAATGGTGTATTCTTATTCTCCTGATCTCCAGTGTTGATAAACTACTTTCCATCAACTGTACTTAAATTCATATGTCAGTCAGCAGCAGACACGCACTGTTTACCGCCAACAGTACCCGTGGTCAACAACAAACACATCTCCGGTGAGAATGACAGGACAGACAGGAGAATTAACAACGAAATAATAACGATGAAATAACACACGTTGAAGAGGAATGATAGAAATGCATGATAACACATTATATATGTCTTACCCCATGCATCATGCATAACCCAAACCAGGGCAGATGATAGCATCAAAGCCTAGGCTTTGCCACTCTTTCATAACCCTGATCTGTATTGCCTGCAACATACATTAACTGTGTAAATACTTCGACTACTATACACAGACAAATTGGCCATGTTACTTTGCAAATAATATGTTTCTTAAAGGGTATCACTTGCTGTGACGAAAGTATTCGCATTGCAGCTTAATAAATAAAAGTACATATAATCGATGAAACAATAATATTGAAGACCATTTGTGTGTGATCTGCTTAGGCCACTTGGTATACGACATGATGACTGTATCTTTCAGAAGTGACACTGCAAACCGTTGGTCCTTTCTATCTGTGTGGCTTCTTGCAGCACCAGTTTCTAACAAAGTTACTGCAATCTATTTCAATAACATGGCATGCAGTGATAAGGACAGCTTCGTTTAATAAATTTAGTTTTGTTTGAATTTTAATAGAAATCATTGTAGTTACTTTTAAAGAAAAGATTTTTATTTCCTAAAATGTATTATAACTGTTTAAAAGAAGTGATAGGTATGTTCCGCGTAGACAAGTTGGTCTCTAATATTTCTTACCTCTGTCTCCGCTACCACTTGCCAATATTCAAACGCAGTGCTGTAATGAAGACGGATAATATAGTATCACTTAACTTGATTAAATGTAATTATTTCACGTTACGTGCCATTAATCTCAGTGGGTCTGTTGCATCTGACACTTTGGTTGGAGTATAAAGAGATATGGAAAGAGCTCAAACTCATGTCATAAAAAAGAGTAAATACTGAGAACACCCATAGCAGATGGGTACACATTGGGTATGTAAGTGCAATGCTATCATTGCTATGGTATTTGGGGTAAGTTTGTTTTCCATGTAAACTACATTTACTATATAAAAGCAATTCACTACGTATTTTTTCTTGGGTTTTCGCAACGGAACACTGGTCACCAATGATATTATGGACCATTTGGCAGGACACGAAACATAAAATTAACCATAAATCAGTGTTGGAAATATTACAACTTGGAACATTAAGGGAGTTGTTTGTAATGATAACAAGGTTGTATAAAATATATTAATTGCTGTGGATCTCACCTCCAAAGTGATCTGCTGGCAATATGCGTATATAGCAACACTTCGTTCATATTGTACTGACGATGTACTGTCAGATATGATGCAAATGATGTTCTTATATTTTTAATAAAAGTATTTCGTTGATGGAACTGTGTTCTGTTGTTTATTCAAAGTTGTGTCTTGCTAAACATTGTAATGTTATATAAATTACGTTAGATATTTCTCCGTGTGGATTGCGTGTGACATACGGTGTAGCAACTAAGTATTACTTGCAGAACTGTTAAATATGCAGGTTATTCAGTGATGTAGCCTACAGTTGCGCCATACCTAATGCATTCAAAACTTATTGACTGACCTGAGACCAAACGATGCCTTCAGATTAGCTGCAAGCCACGGATGCTGCAATAATACAATATCAATTTCCAACGCTGCGTCATGTGCTACTGCTATCATTGTCGACCTATAAAGCAAATCGTGGTTTCCATTATACGAGTACAACATGCCCAAGGACACATATCACAATGAATTAATGTAATGTTGTTATAATTCTATGCAACTGTTAACATTTTCATATTTAGCGTATCAAAATGTTTTGTTATCACATACATAAACTATTTGCCAGCATGACACACGACAACCTTAACATATTTGTGATATATATTATTTTATGAAATCATTATCAATGGCAGCAACTGTTTTGCCAAAATAGCGTACTTTAAGTATGATATTCGTCTTTGGTTTTGTATAATCTTATCTAGTAATGCCCTAAACGTTCACCAATATCAATTGTTCTGTTAAACGGCACAGCATAACCATGATTCTTTGTTATTTCATTACCATATTTGAAAATATCCTACATCATTACTAATATAACATCTTATGACAACATGACACACCCAAACCTTGACCACCAATCGTGTTACTTTATTTGAAACTCAAATGTTTAACAAAGCAAGTAGCTGTGACAGTGTATGATTACAGCAAGCATACATGGTAGCATTATATATCAGAATCAATGGTGTGTGATGTTTATATATTATTATAAGCAACTGTCAAACGACAATTGTGTAATTTTAAGCTAATACGCAGATATACTTATAGATCATGTGTTAATGTAATGGAGCAGCCACTTTATAAAACGGTTCATCCTGGCCATCAGTGGCTCTCATTGCACCATCCACGGCATCATTCTTCCTACAGGAGATAATTAATAAATATAGAACTGACACACGACATCATTCTTCCTGCAAGAGATCATTACTGAATGGAGAGCTAACACACGGCATCTTTCTACATGCAGGACATAATTACTGAAAATAGAGCTAGCAACGGTATCATTCTTCATATAGGAGATCATTACTGAAAGGAGAGCTAACACGCGGTATTGTTCTTCCTGCTGGAGATCAATACTAAATATCATTACTCAATGGGGAGCTATTAACACAGCATCATTATTCCTGCTGGAGATCATTACTGAATGGAGAGCTAACACACAGCATCATTCTTAATACAGGAAATCATCACTTAATAGAGAGTTAACACATGGCATCATTCTTCCTACAGGAGATCATTACTGATTGGAAAGCTAACACAGGGCATCATTCGTCCTGCTGGAGATCATTATTAAATGGAGAGCTAACACATAATTATTCCTGCTGTTGATCATTACTAAATGGAGAGCCAACACATGGCATCATTCTTCCTGCAGGAGATCGACACTGAGTGGAGATCTAACCCAATTGGCCCATGGTTATAATAACAAACAATCCATGCTTCTGAAACATATATGTTTGTTTAAAGTTGTTAAAATATACATTAATTGTGTTGATTTCAAAGTATAAATTAGGTGGCAGACCATTTGGTGTTGTTGGGACAATGATGCCAGTGCATGTTTTTGTATCCCCAAACTGGTCTGCCACAGAGGAGGGTGCAAACAGGAGCAGGAGCAGCAACATGGAAGAGGGTAGAAGGCATTATGTGGGACAGAAAACTGAAGAAACAACTGAAAGGAAAAGTGTTAGAAGCGTGCGTTGTACCAGCCTGTGTATATGGGTTGGGAACACTGCCACTGACAGAGAGACAGGGGGAGAAACAACAGGTAGCAGAAAACAACTGGGTCAGAAGAATATGTAGAGTAACACGAGAGGATAGAAGGAATATGAAGGAATTGAGAGGAGATTGAAATGAAAAAATATCTAAAGAGGAAAGTAGCCGGTAACAGAAAGAGATGGGCGGGACATGTACATAGAATGGTTGAAGACAGACTGGCGAAAAGAGGGTGGAAAGTAGAAGAGGGTGGCAGACGAAAGAGAGGAAGACCAAGGCCGAGATGGCACGACAGCATTAAACGAGACGTGGGAAGGGCTGGCGTGAACAGCCATGAATGGATGGCAATTGCGGACGAGAGAGAGAGGTGGCAAGAACTGACAAGAAAAGTAGAAGAAGCTACCAAGTGACGTGGACCCCACCCCGCAAGAGAGCAAGGGGAAGAAGAAACTGGTCTGCATTATGTATTGTATAATCGTATAACAGCGGAGGTGGAAAGAGACGGGTGGTATTGAGCTAGTACAGATGATCTCTGCACAAACGCCCACTCACATGTGACTGGCAATTTCAGCGCCACCGTCAGCCCAGATGTTTCTTGTCCACAGGTCAAAAGTGTCTTCTCCCAACATGCCAGTGTCGTACACCACCAACTGGAAACCGAACACAACATTTTATCGAGATATGTCTATAAGTATTACTCGTATATTATTGTTTATGCGCATACGTTTGGCTATCAAACCCAAACATGATAATGGCGTTTAAATTATTAATATGCATGTGTATATGTGCCAGGTATCAATTATCAATATTTATAATATAAATTATTACATTAATTATTACATAACAGTTAGCTGACTCAATGGCATATATTGCCCTCTCCATACAAAACACACCTGATGACTAGCTGCCAGAAGGGCACCTCTTGCCTCAAGGATAGTTCTCTCCAAACAATACACACCTGATGACCAGCTGCCTCGAGGGCATCACTCGCCTCAAGGACAGCCCTCTCCATGCACGGAACAGCTCGGAAGACTCCATTGTTTAGAAAGAAACCAATTCTGAGACGTTTCTTGTCCTCGTAGATCTAACAATACAGAACAAATTAAGAAATATTCCAAGAGAGATACTACCTTATAAAACTAAACGATTTAAGCATACGAACAAGTAGTTTCTACCTTGCAGCCTAATATGGTGAAAATATTTATTTTTTAAATCAGAAATAATCACTACCCGTGTTGCGTTCACCTGTTGATTCGTTGGTGTAAAAACATTGTAACACGAAAACATTGTTGGATGGTTATTGGTGTACGCAGTTGCACCGACGAACGTGAAAACACAGTAAACCATTACCTCCCTAGAGGCGGCAGGGCAGGAGCGATGTCGTACAAGGTCGAATCAACGGTCAAAACCTTCATAGCTATGGCAAGGCTATCGACGTCACGAGCAAGAGGACCTAGGTGGCTGGAACTACAACGGTAAAACAAGAGCAGAGCATTGTGAAACTGACGAATGTGTCAAGTAACAAATCGTATGTGAATGGCTTTTAGTGGGTTGATAACAAAAAGAGGTTGATCAATAAAACTATCGGCAATGATCGGTAATATGCACGTCTAGAGACACAGGTGCTCATCGATTGTGCTCAAATTCGTAGGAATGGATATTGTATTATCGAGGTTTCCTAGAGCGCTCCCCTAAGATGGCCCGGACCCAAGGAATGAGAGAATTGATTTTCGTGAGACTTACTCATCAGCCTTTTCACCACACATGATGGGATGACAACCTAATATCATGTTCCCTGGAACACCATTGGAACATGATATTAGTATAAATAAGTTGCTTTTCATCTGAAGGGAGGGAGGGAGGGAGGGAGGGAGGGAGGGAGGGAGGGAGGGAGGGAGGGAGGGAGGGAGGGAGGGAGGGAGGGAGGGAGGGAGGGAGGGAGGGAGGGAGGGAGGGAGGGAGGGAGGGAGGGAGGGAGGGAGGGAGGGAGGGAGGGAGGGAGGGAGGGAGGGAGGGAGGGAGGGAGGGAGGGAGGGAAGGAAGCAGAGAGAGAGGAAGATAGTGAGAGAGTGAAAGACATAAAGACAGACAGACAGACAGAGACTAAGATAAGTGTACTTACGAGAGTCTCATATCGCCTGGTTTGAGAAAAATTCCACACATGGCTGCAGGGGCCCGGACGCTGCATCCAATGTCAGTGCCGAACCCTAGGATGCTTCCACCGACAGCAATCAGAGCTCCCTCGCTCCCGGAAGACCCTCCTGCAGTCCGGGTAGGAACATGGGGATTCACTGTGGGCCCGAAAATGGGATTCGTTGTCTCTACGCTACAAAATGAAGGTGCATAGTTTATTTCTTTATTTACCATAATCTAAAACAGCAAAGGAAAGGACAACACATTTAAAATAAATAAAATAATATATTTGGAACTTAACATAAATCAACACTGTTGCTAACGCCATGTAATATCGACTTGTACGTATGAGTGAACCAGAAATGTAGGTGATAACTCTAACTAACCTGAACATAGTTTGTGGAACGTTAGTCTTCACAAAAGGAACAGCTCCTTGTTTCTTCAGCACCTGTAAAAATCGTACTGTGAGCCACATGCTACAATATAAGTAAGTACGACATGCATGTATAATAAGTGTGTGTGGGTGTGTGTGTTTGTGTGTGTGTGTGTGCGTGTGCGTGCGTGCGTGCGTGCGTGCGTGCATGCGTGCGTGTATGTGTGTGTGGTCAAATCCCATAGTAAGGTGATTATATACATGTATATCATGTTCAGGTGCTCCTCCTTAAAATCGATTATAAGAAGCTGTCTGTAGTATATTGTCTTGTGCAAGACGAGATTTATGGGATCATATTAAATTACCCACGCATATGGCATATATTTTGCTCTGTATAATGTAATAACATGTCCGTTTTGACATTTGTTAATATGCGTTTTTCTTACATTTCCTCCAATTTGCTTAACTGTAAGAAATGTGTACAAAAGAATAATAAAATCACATTGTAAAAACGTACATACATCTAAACCAATATGTAGACCTTAGTAACCGAGGAATATATATATATATATACAGTTAATGTCATTTCACCGTATATATTGTCATATGTTACCTTAACAATGTCGCAGTCGTCATTATATGGTCTGTCGATCCAGCGAGCCAGGCCGATAGTGCAGTCATAACCCTGAATAAACATCGAAGGTGCATATTTGACCCAACATTCCTGGTCAGTTGCAAACATGCATAGGATGAATGTTGATTATTGCATTTCTTTCCATGTGAATTACACGATCTAATTATTTACACATTTTTATCGGTGAATCTAACTAAACCGATAACGTAAATGAACACAGAATCTTTGTTTTTCCCAAATATTTTACTTTAATAGATACCCAAATAAAGAGAACAAACAACACGAAGATTATAAGGAAAAGCAATCCTTCTTTATAAATACTTATACTCAGATATATTTAAATACATACAATATAATGTTATCTAACGCGCACTAGTCAAATAAATATTTAACAATAAGCTACATTGATGATCGCAATAGCATGTTTATAAGTTAACTGCTGCAAAATAATAAGGTGTACTAATTTAATAATTTAGAAAAAAGCAGTGCATTATATCAAAAGAGTCTCACCTTCAGATCGTAGCAGTCTTTGAGACTGACCGGGACTCCACACAGTGGTCCTGGACGTTGTCCGGCATCACAGGCTCGAGCTAGGGCCTACACGACACAAGGAAACATCTTTGTGGTTGATCATGCCAACAAGATGCAACTTATAAATATGTCCTTCTTACAATCTTTAAATGTCAGTTGTTGAACGCGATTTAATAACCACCTTCATCTGTTCCCAACAAATGGTCTCGACAAACGCTTTATGATATCTCATACCAGGGAGCTCTGTTAATCAAGCAAGAAGTGCCAGGGCCAGTGATCTCTCCTCTGCCTCCAGAATTGGTTCAATGAGACAGTTGGTCTTCTTGTGCACTTCCAATGCCTACAACCAGAAACAGTTGTTGCTGAAGCCGGAGTTTCCCGTATTCGTTATGTAACGAGGCCAGCAAATCCACACATAGCACAAATATGACAGTGGGAAACTATCAGTTTGTCATTAAGCCAATGCCAACATTCACAACTGATAGCTTAATTATCGGTCAGTGATCTGACGGGTACATATTTATGTAGACAACACTCTGAAGTGACTGGTAGACTACTATACAACATTCACCTCCCACTGATAGGTGTGCTGTATGTCTTTGGCTGTTAGATAACCACTTTGAAATGACTGGTAGACGACTAGACAACTCTTGACCTTCCACTGGTAGGCGTGCAGGATGTCTATGTCTTTCAGTTGGCCTAACTATTGTTTTATACAGCGGTATTATTAGCTATTTTTCCTTATACGTTATGTTTCGCCTAATTAATCAAAGGATTTGATTTCTCTTTGAAGCGGCAATACCGCACTGTTCTGAAACCTGCATATCAGCACTAATGGTTAACCCTAAGTCCTTTTCTTTTACAGTAGTACTTTGTACAGTACCTCCCATTGTACATTGTACATCTTCGTTCCCATGTCCTGTGTGGAGGCATTTACATTTCCCAAAATTTAACAACATTTGCCATTTTTCAGACCATTTTATCAATCTGTCAAGATCATCTTGTAAATGCTGCCTATCTTCATCACGTTTAATCCTTCTAAACAATGTTGTATCATCCGCAAATTTCAAAACCTTGCTTGTTATGTCGTCGTCCAAATCGTTGATATTTTTAGTAAAAATAATATAGGTCTCAGTATTGATCCCTGTGGTATCCCACTCAAAACTGATTTCCAGTTTGAAGCCTCCTCATCAACTACTACCCGTTGTCTTCTGTCAATTAGCCTTTTTTTTTCCAGTTAATTAAACCATTTCCTATGCCATGGGCCTTTAGTTTCAGTAGTAATCTTTGATGTGGCACTTTGTCGAAAGCTTTCTGAAAATCTATGTAGATGATATCTACTGGTGATCCCTCGTCTACCCACGTAGGGATATCTTCTAAAAAACATAACATATTTGTTAAGCATTACCGCGCTTTTAGAAACCCATGTTGAGATGTGTTTAACAAGTTATGTTTAACAAGAAAATCCACCATGTGATCTTTGATTAGTCTTTCTAATAATTTGCAAATCACTGACGTTAAACTCACTGGTCTGTAGTCCTCTGATTTGTTTCTGGAACCTTTCTTAAATAACGGTATAAGGTTTGCTTCTTTCTATTCTAATGGAACCACTCCCTCTTCTAATGACAAGTTGAACACTGTTGCAAGTGGTATGCTAATTTGTTCTACAATTTCCAATAGTAGTTTGGGCGGAATCCCATCCACTCCAGGTGATTTATTATCCTTCATAGCCCTTATTTTCTTAGCTATCAGTTCCGGAGTTACAACTAACTGTCCTAAATAGTCTGATTCTGCCCCCTTGAACTTAGCCTCTGGTACTGACAATGAACTAATATCTTTCCTGGTAAACACTGAACTAAAATACTCATTCAGGTCTTCTGCCATTAAGAATCCCTCTGATATTATATTTCCAGCACTATCTTCTAGAGGACCGACCATATCCCGAACTTTCTGTTTGCTCCGAACATATGCATAACAGTTTTTGCTGTCTTGTTTTATATTACAAGCAATTTTTTGTTCGTAGCTTCTCTTCGAATTTCTAATTTCAGTTGTAGCTTAGTTTGGTGCTTCTTTAGAAATGTTGTAGTCTTCTTTATTTCCAGTACGTCTATATGACTGCCACATCGTTTGTTTGCACTTAATTTTTCGAATGGCTTCTTTCGATAAGTATTTATTTCTGGGCCGTTTCCCTTGCTTTTAAGGGAACACATTTATCGATGATGCACTCTATTTCACTCTTTAAGATATTCCAGCATCCTGTTGCTGACGTATTATTCAGTGTGTTGTTCCAGTCTATCTTTGCTAAATATTTCTCATTACCTTATATCTTCCTTTGTGAAAATTTCTCCTGAACTGCTTTTTATTATTTATTTCTGATTTTACTTCGCTAGACAACGCTCACCTTCCACTGGTAGGCATGCAGGGTGTCTGTGGCTCTCAGTTGGCCACTTCGAAGCTTCTCCAACAGCTCAGACAAACTCAGTTGCAACATCTCATGGCGCTTGGCTTCACTAAGCTGCAAGAAAATGGAACGAAGCAGTGCAGATATGGAGTCAAACAAATCTCAAAGTAATTAATTGACAATGCATTGTTTCAATTCATCAATCAACAATCAGTGAAACTGTTGCCTACATAGTTATTTATATACATACCCTATCTAGGTATTATATCATTAAGATTTGCACCTACAACAAAGTGTGCACGTGTACGACTTGTAGCTGGAATCCTTAAGATCGCACACAAATCCATGTGCATATCTATCTCATAATTACCTCGCTGTGCCAACCCGTTGCTTACATACAGCCAACACATATCATGTCAAGCAGTAACACGTTTCTAAGAGATATTTGTTCGGTTATCACAATATCATAGATATGTAGAATTTCCTGGATTAATCGCTCCCCTGCTTGGACGCTACAGGTCTAATTGCGTGCGTCTTTTCGCCGGAGTGCACCGAATACTTCCAGTCAGGCGTGGATACACGTAAACATTAGCATGTCCACGTAGAAATTAACTTGTGAGCCGTGTCAAATGAAGAATAATGCTCAACTATTTCACAGTTATCGCGCAATGTGAAGAACAACTACCCTTGATAAGGGAATCAAATGTCAAAAAGTATGCCCTTGTTCTAGGGAGAACATGTGAAAAACAGACCATTGATCTAGGGAGCCTCGGTAAAAAACGACCCTTGAAGTCGGCACATCCACAGTACTGCTAGTATAGGCAGTGCACCCCGGGGGCTATAATTGCGCTCACGCCATTATTTCCGTTCAAACTCTAGAAGCTCCACATCTAATATAATTCCACTGCTATCTGTTAATTACTCTTCACAGGTTCGATTCGAGTGTCGCTATCATCTGGTGTAAGATCGATCTTCACAAACAGACATCAGTCAAACGACATTTAAAAAAGTGTAATTTGATCAATCACGTTGAAGATGATCCAGATTTTATATTAGATACAGAAGGTCTAGTTTATACAAGATAATCTGATTTTACGATCAAAGCACATCAGGCCGTGTTCCTTTAAAAATAGGACACTATTGATATTCACCATTTGTACAATCAGTTTACAATTGGTTCCATTAATTTAAAATTGTACTAACAAACTTGCAAAATTGCACTAACAAACGTCCAAACAAACGTACCAACACACTTTTTCACTCACACAAGCCCTCACCTACTCACTCACTCACTCACTCACTCACTCACTCACTCACACAAGCCGTCACGCACTCACTCAAACAAGTCCTCACCCAATATTTGACCAGTAGGACAAACGAAACACTACACTTAGCCCAACAGGTTGCACAAATTGAACTCAGACCAACTAGTCGGACACACGAAACACCAAACTTAACGGGTTACCACGTCAAATTCCACCAAAAGGAAGCAAATAGACGGGTTATCCCGTGAGATCCACTCAAAAGGGAGCAAATTGACGGGTTATCCCGTGAGATCCACTCAAAAGGGAGCAAATAGACGGGTTATCGTGTGAGATTCCCTCAAAAGGGAGCAAATAGACGGGTTATCCCGTGAGATCCCCTCAAAAGGGAGCAAATAGACGGGTTATCCCGTGAGATCCCCTCAAAAGGGAGCAAATAGACGGGTTATCCCGTGAGATCCACACAAAAGGGAGCAAATAGACGGGTTATCGCGTGAGATTCCCTCAAAAGGGTGCAAATAGACGGGTTACCATGTCAAATTTCACCAAAAGGGAGCAAATAGACGGGTTATCCCGTGAGATCCCCTCAAAAGGGAGCAAACAGACGGGTTATTGCGTGAGATTCCCTCAAAAGGGAGCAAACAGACGGGTTATCCCGTGAGATCCCCTCAAAAGGGAGCAAATAGACGCGTTATTGCGTGAGATTCCCTCAAAAGGGAGCAAATAGACGGGTTACCGTGTCAAAATTCCCTCAAAAGGGAGCAAATAAACGGGTTATCCCGTGAGATCTCCTCAAAAGGCAGCAAATAGACGGGTTATCGCGTGAGATTCCCTCAAAAGGGAGCAAATAGACGGGTTATTGCGTCAAATTCCACCAAAAGGGAGCAAATAGACGGGTTATCCCTGAGTTCCCCTCAAAAGGGAGCAAATCGACGGGTTATTCCGTGAGATCCCCTCAAAAGGGAGCAAATAATAAGAAGAGTTGAAGAAAACATTTGGGGCTAATCTAGCGAAAATTTAATGTATAAATTTTCGCGAGATTAACCCCAAGTTTTGTCTCTCTATCTAACCTAATTATATATTTTTACCCGCTAGATGGCGCCATCGTGTGACGTAGTACTCCGATTATCCACCAGGGGGCGCTACGCCGGAAGTGACATCGTACCGGAAGTTACTTGACTGTTATGGCAGCCTCTACTAGGGACGCTACGTCGGAAGTGACGCCGTACCGGAAGTTACTTGACTATCATGGCGGACTCTATGCTTCCCCAATTCCCGGAAGTTTGTCAACGAATAGAGATCTATCATGGCCGGTAGATGGCAACACTCTGACTAATTACATCAGTGTCTGTCGAGTGGCGTCGTGAACTATGATGGTCACCTCTTTGAATGTAGTCCTGTCAGGTGGTTGTCCTTACATGTTTTCGACAGAGTCGTTTTCAATTATAGCAGTTTTCAAATTCGCTTGCTATGGCACCCTTTACGTCGGAAGTGACGTTGCCCAGGAAGTTATTGGACTGTCTTGGCGGTCTCTATGCTTCCAGTATTCCCGGAAGTGTGTCAACGAATATAAATCTATCATGTCCGGAAGATGGCAATACTCTGACTAATTACATTGGTGTCCGTTGAGTGGCGTCAGATGTCGCCTATCTCATGAACGTGCACAGTTTTTGTGTTAAGGAAAGTCACGTGATATACGTTTTGTCTGATTGGTTATGCAAATGAGATGACGCCAAAAACTAGTGTATATACCATACTTCCGATGATTCTGGTCTTTCCTTTTTCGACTCTCGAGAAGGTCGTATGGTGTCTGATCGCTCACACTATTTGTAAATGTAGAATTGATACGTTGTAAAGACGGATGTTTCATATACATATGTTTTTCTTTTAAAAGAAGCGATACCTCATACGAGTCCTATGGTCGTCTCGTTGGATGTGAAACCGAACAGATGATCGTCTCTTGACATGAAGGTATGTGATGTTTGGTTCTTGTCGCTCGTTGATCTAAGTGTTTGGTGTTTCGTTTGTCCGACAAGTTTGGTTCTTGTCACTCTTTGGTATAAGTGTTTGGTGTTACAAAGATGTCGTAGTGAGCGCTGGGACAAGTGATTTCAGTAATGTAGCGTTTGTCGACAGTGCACAGCAACTGAGGACACTGTGTCATTTCAAGTTGTCTCGACGTGTGAAATGTCTCTTGCAATCTGGGTACTGGAAGGCTGCACGTGATGATGATGATGATGTAGGCTTGATGGTAGCTGGTAGACTAGTCCATAAGCTCATGATGTACGTGTTTACTGTTCAAATGTAAAGAACGGAATGATTCTTGGAACACTTAGTCTCATGCGATGTCTCGTCCGTAGTCTCATGCAATGTCTCGGCCGCAATAAACTGTCGAATTGCCTGAAAGAGGTGAGATGTCACGCGATAACCCGTCTATTTGCTCCCTTTTGAGGGGATCTCACGGGATAACCCGTCTATTTGCTCCCTTTTGAGGGGAACTCAGGGATAACCCGTCTATTTGCTCCCTTTTGAGGGGAACTCAGGGATAACACGTCTATTTGCTCCCTTTTGGTGGAATTTGACGCAATAACCCGTCTATTTGCTCACTTTTGAGGGAATCTCACGCGATAACTCATCTATTTGCTCCCTTTTGAGGGAATCTCACGCAATAACCCGTCTACTTGCTCCCTTTTGGTGGAATTTAACGCAATAACCCGTCTATTTGCTCCCTTTTGAGGGAATCGTACGCGATAACCCGTCTATTTGCTCCTTTTTGAGGAAATCTCACGGGATAACCATTCTATTTGCTCCCTTTTGAGGGAATTTGACGCGATAACCCGTCTATTTGCTCCCTTTTGAGGGAATCGTACGCGATAACCCGTCTATTTGCTCCTTTTTGAGGAAATCTCACGGGATAACCATTCTATTTGCTCCCTTTTGAGGGAATTTGACACGATAACCCGTCTATTTGCTCCCTTTTGAGGGAATCTCACGCAATAACCCGTCTATTTGCTCCCTTTTTAGGGGATCTCACGGGATAACTTGTCTATTTGCTCCCTTTTGAGGAGAACTCACGGGATAACCCGTCTATATGCTCCTTTTTGGTGAAATTTGACACGATAACCCGTCTATTTGCTCCCTTTTGAGGGAATCTCACGCGGGAACCCGTCTATTTGCTCCATTTTGAGTGGTTCTCACGGGATAACCCGTCTATTTGCTCCCTTTTGGTGGAATTTGACGTGGTAACCCATTAAATTTGGTGTTTCGTTTGTCCGACTAGTTGGTCTGAGTTCAATTTGTGCAACCAGTTGGGCTAAGTGTAGTGTTTTCGTTTGTCCTACTGGTCAAATATTGGGGGAGGGCTTGTGTGAGTGAGCGCGTGAGGGCATGTGTGAGTGAGTGAGTGAGTGAGTGAGTGAGGGCTTGTGTGAGTGAGTGCGTGACGGCTTGTGTGAGTGAGTGAGTGAGTGAGTGAGTGAGTGAGTGAGTGAGTGAGTGAGTGAGTGAGTGAGTGAGTGAGTGAGTGAGTGAGTGAGTGAGTGAGTGAGTGAGTGAGTGAGTGAGTGAGTGAGTGAGTGAGTGAGTGAGTGAGTGAGTGAGTGAGTGAGTGAGTGAGTGAGTGAGTGAGTGAGTGAGTGAGTGAGTGAGTGAGTGAGTGAGTGAGTGAGTGAGTGAGTGAGTGAGTGAGTGAGTGAGTGAGTGAGTGAGTGAGTGAGTGAGTGAGTGAGTGAGTGAGTGAGTGAGTGAGTGAGTGAGTGAGTGAGTGAGTGAGTGAGTGAGTGAGTGAGTGAGTGAGTGAGTGAGTGAGTGAGTGAGTGAGTGAGTGAGTGAGTGAGTGAGTGAGTGAGTGAGTGAGTGAGTGAGTGAGTGAGTGAGTGAGTGAGTGAGTGAGTGAGTGAGTGAGTGAGTGAGTGAGTGAGTGAGTGAGTGAGTGAGTGAGTGAGTGAGTGAGTGAGTGAGTGAGTGAGTGAGTGAGTGAGTGAGTGAGTGAGTGAGTGAGTGAGTGAGTGAGTGAGTGAGTGAGTGAGTGAGTGAGTGAGTGAGTGAGTGAGTGAGTGAGTGAGTGAGTGAGTGAGTGAGTGAGTGAGTGAGTGAGTGAGTGAGTGAGTGAGTGAGTGAGTGAGTGAGTGAGTGAGTGAGTGAGTGAGTGGGTGAGGGCTTGTGTGAATGAAAAAGTGTGTTGGTACGTTTGTTTGGACGTTTGTTAGTGCAATTTTGCAAGTTTGTTAGTTAAAAAGTGTGGTGGTACGTTTGTTCTCGTCCGTTGTCTCATGTGATGTCTCATCCGTAGTCTCGTGCGATATCTCGTCTGTAGTCTCGTGTGATATCTCGTCCGTTGTTTCGTCTCTTGTCTCGTCCGTACTCTCATGTCATGTCTCATCCGTATATGTATGTATCTATGTCTGTCTCTTATCTATGTCTGTCTCTATGTATGTATATATGTATATCTCTATGTCTGTCTCTATGTATATATCTATGTCTGTCTCTATGTATGTGTCTATGTATGTATCTATGTCTGTATCTATGTATGTGTCTATGTATGTGTCTATGTCTGTATCTATGTATGTATATATGTATGTCTCTATGTCTGTCTCCATGTATGTATCTATATCTGTCTCTATGCACATCTCTATGTCTGTCTCCAAGTATGTATCTATGTATGTCTCTATGTATGTATCTAAGTCTGTCTCTGTGTATGTATCTATGTCTGTCTATATGTATGTAACTATGTCTGTATCTATGTATGTATCTATGTATGTCTCTATGTCTGTCTGTATGTATGTATCTATGTCTGTCTCTATGTATGTATCTATGTATATCTCTATGTATGTATCTATGCATGTCTCTATGTATGTATCTATGTCTCTCTGTGTGTGTATCTATGCCTGTCTTTATGTTTGTATCTGTACGTATCTATGTATGTCTCTATGTGTGTATTTATGTCTGCTCTATGTCTGTGTCTATGTATGTCTCTATGTATGTATATATATATATATATATATATATATATGTCTGTTTCTATGTATGTATCTATGAATGTCTCTATGTATGTACCTAAGTATGTCTCTATGTATGTGTCTATGTGTGTATCTATGTCTGTATCACTGTATGTATCTATGTCTCTCTCTAGATATGTATCTTCTCTTTGTATGTATATATGTCTATCTCTAGGTATGTATCTATGTTTATCTCTATGTATGTATCCATGAATTAATGTATGTGTCTATGTATGTATATATGTCTGTCTCAATTAATGTATGTGTCTATGTATGTATATATGTCTGTCTCTGTGTATGTATCTATATCTGTCTCTATGTATGTATCTATGTATGTCTCTATGTCTGTCTGTATGTATTTATCTATGTATATCTCTAAGTCTGTCTCTATGTATGTATCTATGTATGTATCTATGTATATATCTATGTCTGCTCTATATATATATATATATATATATATATATATGTATTTATGTATGTATCTATGTATGTATCTATGTATGTCTCTATGTGTGTATCTTTATATATCTCTATGTATGTATCTATGTCTGTCTCTATGTATGTATCTATGTATGTCTCTATGTATGTATCTATGTATATCTCTATGTCTGCTCAATGTATATATATATATATATATATATATATATATATATATATATATATATATATATATATGTATCTATGTATGTCTCCATGTATGTATCCATGTCTGTCTCTACGTATGTATCTGTGTATGTCTCTATGTATGTATCTATGTATATCTCTATATCTGCTCTATGTATATATATATATATATATATATATATATATGTATCTATGTATGTATCTATGTATGTATCTTTGTCTGTCTCTATGTATGTACCTATGTCTGTCTCTATGTATGTATCTACGTATATCTCTATGTCTGCTCTATGTATATGTCTATGTATATATATACGTATGTCTCTATGTTTGTATCTATGTATATCTCTATGTATGTATCTATATATATATATATATCTATGTCTGTCTCTATGTCTATTTCTATGTATATCTCTATGTCTATCTCTATGTATGTATCTATGTATATCTCTGTATCTGTCTCTATGTATGTATATATGTATGTCTTTATGTATGTATATATGTATGTCTCTACGTATGTATCTATTTATATATCTATGTATGTCTCTATGTATGTATCTACGTCTGTCTCTATGTATGTATATATGTATATATCTATGTCTGCTCTATGTATATGTCTATGTATGTATCTATGTATGTCTTTATGTATGTATCTATGGCTGTCTCTATGTATATATATATAAGTCTGTCTCTATGTATGTTTCTATGTATATCTCTATGTCTGCTCTATGTATATGTCTATGTATGTATATATGTATGTCTCTATGTCTGTCTGACTCTATATGTATGTGTCTATGTATATCTTTATATATGTCTCTATATGTATGTCTCTATGTCTGATAAGTGTTTGATTATTGGAAGTCGTTGGTCTTAACTGCTTTTCTCTGTGTGTGTATATATATATATTATATGTATGTCTCTATGTATGTTTCTATGTCTGCCAAGTGTTTGATTCGCGGAAGTGGTTGCCCTTAGCTGCTTGTCTCTATATGTATATATATATGTCTGTCTGTATAGCTGTTTAATAACGTCATACAGGGTGCGCGCACTCACGCTCGCAACAAACGAACATGTCCAGACACGTCTCGAGTACGGTTTTATAAGAGACACGAATTTTGATACTACCGTACGGAAATGATACCAAAGGTCTAATTCCAAGATGGACGGTCTGTTCGAAAAAACGAGGCTATAGGTTCTGATATAACATAGTCCTATATGTAGTTTACATTTCGTATACATTACTTCAGATAAAACGACCTGTGTTGAATTTATAATCCTCTTATTAGTATAAATTACGCCTTATTATAACACCACATTTTCGACATGTCATCGTCAACCAAATAAGGGCTCGATCCCTTGGCGGAGCCTCGGCCTACGGGCCAAGCAATCTCGTGTGTGACATTTTCAAATGCTGTTCGGTATATTTTATTTTTTCAAAAAGTGGTCGCATACGATTATGACAATAGCTCCTATCCTTTAACATGGGATAAAAATGGCCTATCCTTTAACCCGGGCGCGTCCTGGAGGAAATCACTATCTTTTAACATGGGACCGGAACTATTTTTCCAAGCTCATTTGCATAACTAGCCACGCCCACAATTGCTCATTTGCATACCATGATCTCCCGACACTTGGCGCGCCCTGGAGCAAATCCCATGTTAAAAGATAGGGATTTGCTCCAGGGCGCGCCAGCGTACGCGCTGGACCACCTATCATACTACTCATGGTAAATGCGGTTTTGATTTTGTCATGTGGCTAAGGATAGATTGTTCTATCAGGTGAGTGTAGTTTTGGTGAAAGAAGTTCCAATTTGTACCAATGTTTGGATTATCAGGATTTCGGGAAAAGTACTTTTGAGCAAGAAGGGTACAGTTTGATTTGAGGGCTTCCCAGTTAGCAGACTTATAGTTGTACACTTTTCTTCATTGGGTTCATATTAATGTGAAAGAGAACAGCTTCGTGAGCGCTCATGCCTGTCACTGTGTTTACGCTGGAGATAAGGGCGGGGTTTGATGTAAGTACAAGGTCAAGGATATTTCCAGTAGTCTAGTCGTGTCGGTTCATTTACCATATTTGTTAAACCATATTCACTGACTATTTCAAGTAGTTTTTTGTGTTTTGTTGCTGTGTGCTGGTTTGTTGTACAGAAGTTTTCCCAGTTGATGTCTGGTAGCCTTAGGTCCCCGGCAATTATAACTGATGGAGGAAGTTTGCAAACGTGATAGAGGATAGCCATGGATTGATGTAGGGCTTCCGTGGATGTTGTATGATCATTTGAGGGTTTATAGTAGGATGCCAAATAGATGGCTTAGTTATGAAAGAAGTGTAGTTTAGTCCAGACTATTTCACATGTAGTATTCAGTTTATCTTGGGGGTCTGCAATCAATTTCTCAGTGCAATTAGAACCAGACATGGGGTCAAATACATTGAAATGTATTTAAATACAAATACTCTTGAGGGAGTCAAATACGTTGAAATGCAAAAGTATTTAAATACAAATACATTGGAAAGTATTTCAAATACTTCTCAAACACTGTTTACTTTCAGACTACATTACAATATAGCTAAAAAGAGGAATTTTCAGGCACATTGAAAAACTTGAATACCATGGACTGAGGCTTGCTAGCCATGGTTTGTAGGTTCATATGCAACTAACTTGCAGTTACAACGAACCTGGGTTTATGATGATAGTACCACCTGACTTGAGAAGTAATGATACATCGAACTATCAATGCAATGTGATCTAGTCAACTCGACAATTTGCTATCCATAGTTATCAACCGATTTCAAGGCCATGTAATGATACCACCCGTACATTAAGGTTTGGAACTGCTTGTCTTAGGCACTTGCTAGCACATAATACTATTACTATCACAGCAGTTTTGACACTATCGCAATAGTAAGGCTCCAATAGCCATCCCTTGTGATGTAGTATCAATTAAGTGTCATGTTTTTGCTTTTTTGCAGAACCTGCTAAGAACTCTTGCTTGGATATGGCCGACAGGGAAACTGCCAGCAAAGATGAGCCAAAGTCAGAGGCATCTGTGACACACGACAGTAAACCTGTCCCCACAGATGAGACACGCACAGAGACAGTCATAACAAATGATGACAAATGTGCCAGTAAAAATAATTTACATACACAAACTGCTGAGACAAATGACCACAAATCTGCCAGCAAGGGCGGGTCAGAAACGGAAACTGTGGCAACAAATTACACTAAACTCAAAAGTCTACAGGTATGTTATCACATCTATCAGTTCAAGAGTGTAAACAACTGTTTGTATGGACACAAGTCTGTTTCATACAATTAATATTATACGTTTTCTAAATATTTTGTAACCGGAATAATATTGTTTGATCATTCTGACTGGAATGTATATGTACTTGGAATTGTGCTTACAAATTTATATTTCAAAGAACTTGTACTTGACCTAAGGGATCATCTCAGGCCAGATGAAAGTAATTTGTTTGACATCAGACATCGATGTTCTGAGATGATCCGTACTTGGATTGTACTAGATCAGATGTTCTCTGTTGTTATCGCAGCCTGCGGATCTGACAGAGACGATGACCAAACATTACAACCAGTTGCAGGAATCAGGACTCGAGGAACGCACCAAGATTCAAATCTTCTACATGCGTAACTTCGACATCTGGATGAAGAGCATGGCCATCAGTAGGTGTTTCTCTTCTCTCGCAAGTAACGACCGACAATGGTTTGCATCTCATAAAGTATTTTAGGTATTTAATTTAAAATTGTGTTTGGAGAAGTATTTCTGGGCACCACAATTTATGATGTGCTAGCCCATATAATTTTGGTACCAGTTTTATACTTAGAATATAAGAAACAGATGGAAATAGAAGGAAAACAAACAAAAGTCTAGGCCAGGCTCACCCCGACTACAAGGGAAAAAGGAGAACAACAACAAAATAACCTGTATTAGGGATCATCTAATAAGTTCATAAAGTCCTAAAAGCAATGTGTCGGGGTAACTTCATCGACACCACGTATCACAAAGGGAATAATTGATACAGCGGTGCGACATAGTAGGATTGAAGCACTCTGAGCAGTCCCAAACACTGGATACCATATAGTGTAGGGGGACCTTGTGACGGTTGTGTCATGGGATATAAGGACCCCCAGAGAAAGCACACATCATTGTGAGTGAGCTGCTTGGTTCGTTCGGAGACGGCGAAGTCTCCCCAGAATGCCTTGACGGTGCAGTCTCTTTCTCAAAGGCAACTCATTTTCTTAATTCGTCTTCTTCTGTGTGCCATGTCTGTCACAGGCATTGTTGATCATGGCCTTCCAGACAACACAGTCATTTGTAGTTTGTAGCAGTTCTGTTATGTTCCTTTTGCACAATGTTTACAGACTACCTATTATTTTTATTTTCTCAATTAATATTAGTGTTTGAATTGTTTTAACACATTGTTTTGACATTGACCAACATATAACATTAATGTGCATGATTATTTAATTATTAGTTTTAATGACGAAAGATGGCTCCCATGTTAGCAACATTTTGTGTCTTAATCTTCATGATCTTTTTCCTGATGTTAGTTTTTTTCAGCTTGTAACATTACTATGTGGTAAAAATAAATCTGTTAATCCATCTGTCTATATATTTGAGTAAACCTGCTGATGTTCGTATCACGATTACGACATCATCAAGAATGACAACCAAGTTACAGCTGAATAGTGCGACATCGACATTTATTAGAATTTTATGACTTTTCAATAATATCTATGCACAATGTTTTGTTGCTCTGATCTGATCATTCATCTGCATATTTGAAAATACAATATTTGACGATAACAATAAAATAAACAGGTTTATGACAGACCACTGTACTTCATATTTTGGCATCCAATAAAACAGCCATTAAGTATTGATTACATTATTTATAATTAACTGATTGTTTGATGTGTAATATAATGTGATCATTTAGATATTTTACTGGTTTTGTTTGGCATCCTTATTCTTCGTTGTGAGCGCTGGTGATATAACTTCCAGTCTGTACCCATGAGTCTGTGCTTAGTTATAATAAACCATTTCTATCTGGTATGTTCCAGGCGCCGTTTGAGAAACTACACAACATGAATGTACTCGACACAGCCAAGCCTCTCTTTCACTTCCATCATCCTAACAGGGTCAAAGGTCAGTCATGAACATCTAGTGATTTGCCATGTGGTCCTAAGGACCAGATACCAGGCTGTATAAGAACTTAATCTTGTTAATCTTTATATAAATCAGATCAAAGCAACACTTTGATTGTGTCATGAAATTCATAACATTATAGTTTGTGTTCTGAATTCTGAGAACTGAGTGCTTGCATCCAGGGTTGATCCTGGGTTGTATCGAAAGTTGACCCTGAGTACGTGTATCCAGGGTTGATCCTGAGTGCTTGTCTCCAGGGTTGATCCTGTACAATGCCCCGTGGCCGAACTATTGGGCTAAATCTGAAGAGACCCTTGTACTTTAGGGGTGTTGACTTCTTAGACAGTTGACTGATTATGAGTATAAGTAAAAATGTTTTGTTAGGCTATTGTCGGTATATGAGGAAAACACCTCTTAGGCAATTGAATGAGTATGAGCAAACTATGTTTTAGATAAATGTCTGAATTTGAGCAACCAATTTAAATGAATATGGAAAAGCCTTGTGTGCTCACAGTAGACAGAACATGAACAAGAGTTGTGTGTTTCAGGCACTAACTGTGAAGTACAACTCAACATCTGAATCATAAACTACCTATGTGAGAATGGGGGTGTTTGTGAGGATGTGGGAGACTCGTACATCTGTAAATGCCCCAGAGCTACAGTGGTGTCACCTGTACCGAGAGTAAGTCTTGCGTCGATCGTGGGATAATGATCAACTGATTGCTGGAACGGTACTAAAATGCATCAAAGTATCACTATGAAGCCTTTGGTCCACTGTATATTATATTTGTGGAGCTTAATGGCACAGTTACTAGAGCAACGAACCTTGGACAAGTTCGTTCACTCTACGTTGCTCCAGTTCACTCAGCTGTATGAATGAGTACCTGGCTATTAACAGTGATGGATGGTTGTGTACAAAGTGTTTATGCATTAATTGCAGCATGGCTGAATGCTTTCCAGAGAAGTCGCGATGGTGTTTGATTGAACAGTTCTGCCAGCGAGTAAAATGTATGTAGTCCTTTGAGCAGTCCTAATGACTGAATACTATGCTGTATAAGAACTTACCTTTTATTTTGTTATGGAAAAATTAATTATGTATATAAAATCATACATTAATATTTTGAAATTCTATTTTCCTGAAACGATGTTCAGATTCCAAGGTTTCCGGAGTAATGAGATCCAGATTAACGAGATTCTGCAGAGATGAACGCTCCAACATGTGGCTCCATTTTGCAGGCACATCCATTGGTTCGTCAGTTTGTTTCCGTGGCAACGGGTACGTAGAGTTGCCCCTGCGCCTGCTGCCCCACCAGAACAGTCAGGTGCAGGAGGTGATAGAGATGGCCGTCTCCACTGACCAGTCGGACAGTCTGCTGCTGTGGCAAAGTCACAAGCCTACCACCAGGGGGCGGGACAAAAACTACCTCTCTGTCGCCCTACATGGCAGCAAGGTCGTCTTCAGATCAGTTGGTCGGAACAACTCGTTTCTGGTATTATGTATATCTAGTACATGAGTCGGTTTTCAAATAACTTAATAATCAGGAGGTAATATCCCTCGCTTTTAAATATCATCAGTATTAATGTCTTTTGACATTTAAATAATAACTAGTATTTAAGTTATTAATTATTGTTGTTTTAGTCTTTGTTATTTTGTAATATTTTTAATATGTGGGTTCATAAATGCATGTATTTCATTAGCTTTTTATTACTTGTCGAGGAAAATACACTGGACATTGGAATATGAGATTACAAAGTATGCATTTCTGTCAAAATCACAAAATTGATGGGACATGACTTACACAGTTATTTTTGGTTTGTGTGCAAAATAGACCTGTGTGACTTAATACCTGGTTCGCTATGGCAGGTCACGTATGAAGTGTTTAGGATTTGGATTGGTTATGGACCTTTACATGGAACTATTTATTCTCCAGAACAAAGTAGTGTTTGTGGCATTTTCACTACGTGAAGGTCCAAGAATTGTTATTTGAATTAAACTAGATACACATTAAAGAGAACACAGTCTGCTGCAAGTATATGCACCTAGATAAATGTGCTACAAGGATTACTAGATATTATGCAGGCACATAGGACGTCACGCCAGGGCAGTCACAGATGTAATGAAATAGTAAATGAAGCAAGAAATAAACTTACTTTGGAGCAAATGTTTAAACAAAATAAGTTTATTTCTTGCAGTCTAATGGAATCTTGGAGCCATGAACAGTATAATATTAATGAACTGTGAAGTTATGTATTGTGTGTTGCTGTGGTTGTAGTCATGAACTGGGATGTAATGTATTGTGTGTTGCTGTGGTTGTATAAACCTGGAAGTTATGTATTGTGTGTTGCTGTGGTTGTAGCTATGAACTGGGAAGTGGCCCAGCCTACATCAGCTTGGTGGACAGAATAGATGACGCCCACACACCATCACCATATGGTACAGAAGGTAACATCACATGACGCCATTGTGTGATTGTGTGGTCAACATGTACTTCTCGGACTTTTTGTTAATAAACTAACCATGACCACTATAACGTATAATCAGGCACTTCATGTGTGTCATCAAATGTACATTTTCTGAAACTGTCAACTTGAAATTATAAACATTGTGAGGTAAGCATGTTCTCACCTTAATAAAACATGATTCTTGAAACCATCTATTGCGTCTGTAAAGGTAGCACCATGTGGCACACAAAATACCAAACTAAGCACTTGGTTTCTTACCTAACCGTGAAAATTATCAACATACAAATGACCAAGTTATCCCTTATGATGGACCAGTATTTTTGTTAGTTTGTGTAATAATTGATGTATCCACTATGTCGCGGTTTTGCTTACATCACAATTGAATTGTGCACGTGACCTCCGTCAAGCTTTGCTTTGCCAATAATGTTTTTAATGGTTATATATACGTGAATTACTATTGCTGCATGACATCTCATAAATCAAACATTCCCACATACAATTGTCACTTTACAAACTTTGCCTTGTGTTTTTGCCATAAAGAAACACTTGTCACCAGAATTTCAACAAAATATTCGACGGAATGTCCGAACCCACCACATGTTTTCTGTTGACTTGACGAGGCTTTGGTTAGGCAACAGGTCACGTGATGGATAGGTTAATTGTAGCGTGTTCGGCCAGTGTTGCCAGAAGGTTGACAGTGGTTGATATGCTTCAGGCGGCGTGCCTAACCTAGACGGCATGGCATTTAGCCAGCACTAGAAGACGCTGGAGGGTTGTGTCAGCAACTTGTACATCCAGGGCAAGGGACCCTTGACCCCTTGACCCCTTGACCCCTTGACCCCTTGACCCCTTGACGCTGTCGGGGTATGTCATGGTGCCCTGACACCCCTCATTGCTGCGGCCGTACAGTTGTTACAGTGTATCTTCATGCAACGCAGAACCAACAAACTCAAACTCCTACATTGTATGTATCTCTAAATTGTTCTTGTTTTTAATGTTTTGGCGCTAGTTTTGCAGACAGTTTTTTCTTATACAGTATGTATTATTTTGTCAGCTTAATTAGTTTTTTAACAGAAATGTAACCGAATAAAATTATATATCTCGGCTGGTTGATATTTGATTTGAAACTTGTTAACAGAACAAGAAGAACAGGAACGTTTATTCGGCTGGTTGATATTTGAAACAAAAGCACAGTTTTGTTGTCATCTGGCTGGAAAATGTCTATGATGAAAAGATCTATTATATGACTGCTGAAATTACTAAGTATCTGAAATCGTGAGAAAGTGGCAAACAAAATGTCATGAAGGTGGATGGCTATGCAGTAGGAAGGGAGATGTTGGAATATTGGTTGTTTGGTTCTGCTGGGCCTGATGCTGCAATAGGAAATACTGAAGAGTAGACTTAAGCATCGGAGCCAAGTCAACCAAAGAGAAACAACCGTTGTATTTTCAATGTTGCCAACAGAATCTTGTGTGTAGCTACAGTGATACGAAATGTGTAGATCAGGTGTACGCGGAACAGGTTAACTAATGTCTGAATGAAATGTACCATTAGCCTGTAGATATGAATTCTTTGTCATTTTACTTGATTTGTACACATTTTCTAGCAGTAAAATGTTATCCTTGAATGTTGAAGGGCAGATTCACAAAGCAATGGTAATATTATGGAGAGATACGGTAATTATGTGCAATCATACCACTAGATCATGCCAACAGAAGTGATGGTCTGACACAAAGTATTTAGTGAGTGCAAATGCCAAATATGCCAAATACTTATTGAATATTTTTCCACACAGAAACAGAGTTTTTGGGGAATGAAATCTAGCGATATATGTTATTAGAATGTGCAACATTTCACATGTCCCATGCCTACTTTTGTAGTGTTGAACCATATGTGGTTTAATGATATCTATGTTCAAAATACAGCATTGTTGCCTTATATTTTAGATGTCAGTATGTTATAATGAACATGTCAAAAGCGCGTGGTAAAGAAATGTTAGGTTTTCGTAGTAAATTAGTTAAAGATTTATCGACATGCTCGTCTAGCTGTGGATATCTGACCCTGCTCATTGGTTCTAAGATGAACACAGTTTATGGTGTGTAGATCTACATTTAGCTGCGTAATGTTAGGTTTTTGTTCATATTGGGAGTACTAAGCAAATTTGACACGATTCAAGTATGTATACTATCAATAGTAACTTGTGTATTATTTATTTTTATATAAAGAAACACATTGTGTCCTCAAGAAGAACAATATTTTGTTATTCCCTAACTTGAACTTGTTTGAAACATTTGACATTCAGTAACACTGTCTCTTGAAACTTGTATTTAAAATCTCAAGGTGGCAATACCACTACAGATGTTACTGGCCACGTATTGTTGAATATAATACACCTTTATGCAAAGCAACGTCCGCTGTAGATTGATATAGGCCAACTTAATGACATTTACTTTTATTAAATAACAAAGATTACGTATCCATCAATACAATAATTGAATCACATATTCACAGCAAGCATGCCGTCCCCAGTTGTATTGCTACATAATATCTACAATTCACCGACCTATTAATAGTCTCACTAATAATTATAACAATATTCTTTAATTGTCTCCAGCAGCCACCTGCTACAAGTACTAACTATATCCCTACTGGCTAGTATTTACCATTCACACCGTACTGGTGGGGGTCACTCCGCCTTCTTGCAAACAGTTATACCCCTACTTTATTGACCGCACTAAAAACCCTGTGCACACTACTGAAACTCAATGGAGAGGAAAAAGCCTAAGCAAAACCTTGTGTACCCATCTGTACCAGGGAAAAGCGTCAAAGAACTATATTTTATTTAATCAAATTTCAGCTATAAATTACACAGATATACATAGATACATGTGTAGTACAGGGAGGAAGGTGGGTTAAACAACTGCTTATTAAACCATCAATCTGCTTATTATGCACATGTTTGTCTGAAAATAGTGTTGTCATACCAATTACCAATGCCTAGTATTATTCAGCATGTGTGTACATGGTCATAGATGTGTCAATAAATTTGTTACCAAAATGTTATCTTGTTATGGCAAATGTTCATATGATACAGTGAAACACTGATAATCTAGAAACCATAACGTCAGGACATAATATACCTTGCAATATACATGATTAATTTCTTTCAAAATCCAAACAAATAGGTTAGTGATTAACGTCCATACTGTATGAAGCATGTCAGGTTCAAATTGCACAACCAACAAAAGTACCTGGAAAAAACAGTTCGGTATTATCCAAAGTTTTGCAAACAACTACATTTAAACCTTACAAAATTGACTATTGCATTACAGCAGTACACATCCGAGTACTGCACCCATCCTTAGCAAACACCCCAAAAGATGTATGTATCAGCAGTATAGCCTCTCATACAGAGTACAGTTGTACTTGTCGAACATTAGCATGTCGTCGGCTACTGACATTTTTCTGTAGAAACCATGCACGTTGGCTCCTTTCCTCCAGCCATCTTTTTACTGCATAGCACATAGGCAACATTTGCATCACAGGTGCTATGATATATACAAATGGGTGATGTTGGGGGATGAAATGTTGTATTCATGTCCTCTTCAGGTTGAAATACTTCCTTGTTGATGGGTTTTCTCTGTGAATTTAAAACTTTATTTATGTACAAATTCCTACATTTCATCCCACTTGGGTAATATTTGTTTTCCACCCTTGTTTCCATGACTGAGTCATTGCTTAGCCTTCTAAAGTTTCTGCCTACCTAGCTGCCATTGCCATGTTATATGTGGGATGCTAATTTGATGTGCTATTTCCAATAGTTGTTTAAGCGGAATTAACTTAGTTTACGTGGAGTTATTGTAAACGGCTGAAGTTATTGAATGGAATAGGTGTGTGTGCACAACCAGTAGTGTACGGATACTGAACACCAGCCGGTATCGAACCTGCCACACACAACACTGAAACATTATTGTCATAAACAACACAATTCAACAGTTTTTAAACAAACAAATGACATAGTATGTCTGCATTTACAACACAATACTCTAACAGCATTCAGTCACAAATTATATTGTTTACATTGTTTTGGAAAAGTCATATGGTACATACACATATATGAAACTTGATAAACAAGTGTTAATGTTTCACAAAAGAGATAATATAGCATGTTTGTATAATTTGACAGAAAAATAATACAATAATACAATGTATACTTGTTATGAAACTATCTGAACAAACATATAAACCCACTTTTTTAGTGTTAAGCTCCCAACTCTATATATTGTTATATTAAGCCGCCGGCCCACTCCTGTAACAGAAAACCAAGTTCGCATTACATATTGGAAGAATTCAAATTTTATTTTCAACTCGCATGCACGGTTGAAATAATAACTAATTCAAACATATTCCATACAACGAACTTATGAAAGAAAATTACATTTGGATGCTCTTCCAAAAATCACATTTAGATATGTGTACATTAAGTAAGGGACCATCTATAAAGTGCGAAGGGAGATCTGTGGCCAAGTGTGATGAAGCGCTACATAAGTGTGGGAGTCTCTGCACCAGTCTTATGTAACGAATCGTAATTTTTCACAAGTTTATTCCCAAAGCATTTAAATGGAAAACCAGCTACGTACACTAGAAATATTAAAACCCCAGATATATTTTAAGAGCATTCTAACAGAAAACCACCTCTACTATTATATTAACATTTAGAAGCACAGCAAAAAATTATGCGAACTCTTATGTGCGATCCAGTACATGGATTATGTTGAATTGAAATGGCTTGACGGGCATGATGTGAACATTCACGGCAATCCCCCATTTCAGAAACTGTATTGGTGTTTGGACCCCAGTAATCCCTTTGAGCAACACGATTAATCATTGGGAGTAAATTTTAACAAAAAAGAAGAACTAATTGTATGGTATACAAATGCTGATGTACTGACAAAAGAAAAACTAACTGAACTCAAATGCAGAATAGAAAAACATTCAACTCCACCACATGTTACAGCAATTTCAGAAGTAAAGCCTATACATTTTTAAAGACAACTTACCTCGCAGGAATACAACATGGAAACTGTGAACATGACTGAAGGCAAAGGCTGAAGGATGTTCTTGTTTATTCACAATTCTTTGGCATTTCAAGTACACCAGTTTGGATACCCTCCTCGTAGGCTCTTTTTATAGAAGCCCTAACAACACCACTGAGAACAATGACACCGTAACAAATTACTAGATAAAATAAATGAGAAATGTTTTTCACATGTTCTACTACTTGGAGATTTCAACTACCTAAAGATTGATTACGAAATAACCTCAACTACAGCAGCAAGTAGTGATGATAAATAATTTCAATTTATTGGGAAAAAAATCGACAATTACTTGGTGCGACATATTACAGAGCCCACTAGAGGTAGAGGTACAACCGAGCCATCGATGCTTGCTCTTGTACTCTCCAGTGAATGTACCGAGATCTCAACAATCGAGACAGCCTCAGCATTAGGACGAAGCAACCATTATGTTATCAAAGTGATTCTCAACTGCACACCAGTATATGAACCGATCATCAACTGTTTATAAATATGATAAAAGGAATTATTCCCAAATGAATGACATGTTAAACATTTATTTGGAGGCAGAATCTTCTAACCGACAGGGAGATGTGCAAGCCCAATGGAATATCTTTACTTCGAAAATTAGTCAGTTTAACGATTGCGGTAGGGAAATTATTGGAAGGAAAAATCAGAGAAACCATCACAGAATATATGAAGAAAATGAGCTGCGGAGCAATAAGCAATTAGGATTCATTAAGAGCCGTTCTACAGTATTTCAACTATTGAAAGTACTCGATTCATGGACTGAAAAACTGGATAATGGAGGATGCATAGACATAGTATATTGTGACTTTTTGAAAGCTTTCGACAAGGTTCCACGTATTCGACTCATTGAGAAACTCCAGAGTTGTGGCATAAAAGGGAACATTCTTAACTAGGCTACAGCTCTGCTGGCCCATAGAAGACAACGAGTAAGGGTAAATAACACATTTTCAAATTGGCACCAGGTAATCAGTGGAATATACAACACAGATCAGTGATTGGCCCCCTTCTTTTTGTTATATTCACAAATGATTTGCCTGATATTATAAAGAGCTCTCATATTTCCTTGTTTATGGATGATATGAAGCTCTTCAATCATATCTATACCGAAGAGGACTGCACAAAACTGCAAAAAGATATTATTTCTGCCGAACGCTGGACAGATACATAACTTTTGTAATTCTATCCAGTTAAATGTAGTCATATGAGAATTGGATCATCATGCACAAGGAATAAAGGCTATTCACTGGGAAGCAACCAGACAACACTTACAAATACGAACAAGGTGAAAGATATTGAGGCATATATGTCAGAAAAAAATTAATAAAGCCAATTCAATGATGGGGATAATCCGACGTACTTTCGATCACATGGATGAAACATGTACACATTGAATGCGCTGATGAGATATGGAGTCCTTTAATAATGAAACATATTATACCTCTTGAAAATGTTCAGTACAGAGCAACCAAATTAATTCCTGGTTTCAAAGACCTTGAATACAAAGAACGTCTACAGAAACTGAAATTTCCAACTCTATCATACTATCGCCTCAGAGGAGATATGTTTGAAATGTATAAGATACTAACAGGGAAATATGATCCAGCAATCTGATCCAATTTTGTTACATTCAGAGATGACGAAGCATATATGAGATGGCACCACCTAAGCACTTGTTTCCATTGTGGTCCTTGGACAGACAAACAAATACATGACACAGATATAAATAGAATATGACAAAATAAAATACTAAAAAGACAATAATAAATAAATACTATAGTTACTGTTGAGATGTATCATCAATAAAAAAACTTTAAAATAAAAAACAATAATATAAAATACAGGTAGGTACTTCATAAATAAGATTGAATTAAAAGTAAATAAATGAGCTGGCTTCCTGATCATTAAGATAATTGAACAAAAACTGTTTCACTAAATGTTTAAATTGGTTCTTGTTCTGAGCACCTTGTATGTTATATGGCAATTCATTCCATGCCTGTATACATATATATATAAGTTTGACCGAAAGATTTAACATACGGCACATGCAGAGACAAAGTACTAGATCTTGTATTTATTCCGTGCTGTTTGCGTGTTACGTTGGCAGAATCGGACAAATAAATCGGTGCTCTGTCATTGACAATATTATAGACAAGGTTCAATTTTAGTTGCTTAACCCGTAGATCCACTGGTAACATATTGACCTTTCTAAACTCCGTTGATCCAATGTGGGTTCTGGCTGTTGCATTAAGAAGGAAGCGGATTACCTTGTTCTGGGTGCACTGTAGTCTAGTTTTATATTTCTTGGTTAAACCCGAGAACCATATTCTTTTTCTTCACTGCTTCACCAAATACAGTGCATACCAGAGATACTTTTTTACAAACATAAGAACAGTAGCAGCAGACGCCACAGCAATGACGACACTGCCTCGCATCGGCCGAAAAGATCTCTCCAAGCTGCAACAAGCAGACACACACATCGGACGACTATGGACATTCTGGAGCACAGGCAAAACGCCATCAACCCGAGAAATAATGGCGGAGGACAAGGCGACACGAAAGTTGCTGAACGAATGGGGCCGAATATCCTGTAGTGATGGGGTTCTGCGTCGCACAGTGAAGAAGAACGGCGACACTATCCAGAAACTTCTTGTACCCGAGGCATTGAGGAAACAAGTTCTAGAGGCGCTTCACGATCAAGTTGGTCATCAAGCCACGGAAAAGACTCTCGCGCTGGCCCGCGCCAGATGCTTTTGGCCTGGAATGGCGCACGACATTGAAGAGTACTGCAAGAACTGTAGACGGTGCATGCTCGCGAAAGCCGCGAAGCCATGTCGACCAACGATCGGGAGCTTCACCGCCAGCAGACCACTCGAAGTTCTCGCGATCGACTACACCCTGTTGGAGCCAGCTAACAATGGTCTAGAAAACGTCTTAGTCCTCACTGACGTTTTCACCAAGCTTACCCAAGCAGTACCAACACGCGACCAAAAGGCGAAGACAGTAGCAAAGACACTGGTGAAAGAATGGTTCGTGCGGTATGGTGTGCCCGAGAGGATCCACAGTGATCAAGGTCGAAACTTCGAGAGCGAAATCATCCGCGAACTTTGCAACATCTACGGAATCACAAAGACTCGCACTACTGCTTACCATCCCGAGGGCAACGGTCAATGCGAAAGATTCAACCGCACGCTTCACGATCGGTTACGTACGTTACCGCCAGACAAGAAGAGGAAGTGGCCAGAATATCTGCCGGAACTGATGTACGCATACAATTGCACGCCACACTCCTCTACTGGTTACTCACCGCACTACTTGTTCTTCGGTCGTGAACCTCGACTCCCGATAGACCACGTATTGGATGTCGCGGCAGAGGAACCGGAAAGTGGAGTTGACGAATGGGTGACCGGCCATCACTACAGACTGAAGGAGGCGTTTCGTTTGAGTAACGCCATGACGGAGAAACAGGCACTCCGCCGGATGGCTCACCGCAATGCTAACGCAGACGACACTGACATCTCCATTGGGACCCGTGTGTTCTTGCGAAACCGAGGTGTCAAGGGACGTAACAAGATCCAAGACACGTTCCTTCCGGCTCCGTACAAAGTCATCGAGAGGAAACTCCCCAACGTGTACGAGGTTGAGCCATTGGATGGGAGCGGACCATCAAAAACAGTCTATCGCAGGGAACTTCTTGATTCACGAGAACTTGTCGAAAGCTCCGAATCGGAAGATGAGATTCCTTCAGTTGAGAATAACGATGAAATGGTCATCCCACCCAACAAAGAGCGCATAGACCCACGGGGACCCGTCGGTAACCCGCAAGCAGAAGTTGAACCTCCAACAGCTAGCGACGACGAATATGACCTCGTGATCCCGTCCGAACCGCCCCAAGGAGGGAAGTTGCCCGACGAGAGGGAGATGTAGAAAACGGTGCTCGATCTGACAATGCAGCTGCTGTGAAGCCAGAACCACCTGGTTTGGACAGAGCAGGGGAGCACCTCACAATGCCTCCTGTCAATCCATTTCCAGTACGTCAGTCTAGGCGAACAACCAAGGGTACTCACCCAAACCCGCACCACCTACCAACGTCCGCTAGACAGGAAGGTGTAGATACGAACAACCTGCTATCTGAAGTAGACAAACGTATTTTAGCTAACGTCAGTCAGACGCAATTATTGTTAATGCAAATGTTGGCCGGAGTTGTTCCTCGTCGTGATATGTAGTTCAAAGCATTTAGCGTAAGTTGTTCGAAGTTGTTGAGACGTCAACATTAAGCAGGGGAGTCTGTAACATGTTGAAATCTTATCTGTTCGCTTATTGCTAGAGTGCACCACAATACATTGATGTTCATCGTTAGCTCGACTTTAAATTACCGTCAGCTCGACTATCTGTTTCCCCTGTTGCTGTAGAATTTCCTCCTGTCGCCTTAGAATCACCGCTATGCCTTCGGGGATGGCGGTAGTTTCATGGTGCGACGCTGTAATGACGGTGTCTCCACCTGCCCACTCAATGGCTCTGTCACGCATCTCAAAGAAACTGAGAGATGAAGCATCATGCATCAGGCGCCGCATCTCTCCCGCATAGTTGGACTTTCCATTGCAAAAGAGCTGATATTCACTGGACGGGTCCTAGACGGAATTGAGGCACATCAACTCCGATTAGTCAATCACGTCACTGAGCAGAACGAGGCTGGTGACGCAGCCTATCAAAAGGCTCTAGAGATTGCTGAAGAGATTGCTGTAAATGGCAATGAACAAAGGTTTTGAAGTTGATCTAACGACTGGCTTGCAGATAGAAGAAGCATGCTACTCCCAGATAATAACCACAAAGGACAGACGAGAAGGCCTGAACGCGTTCACAGAGAAACGGGCACCGAGATACGTCGGCAAATAACTACGTCAGAGAGGGCAAGTTTTGTGAGAAGATCAAGCGATCATATAGATGAGAAAATATCTGCCTGTATCTCGACTAGTTGCCAATTAACCAAGTATTAAACAGTTATTATACGTAGATGCTGGTCTCTCTCGCTACTGTTATTAGTTGTGCATAACTGGAGCACGACAGGTGCAATGGTTGTTTCAGCGTAGTACGTGTTTACGTTTTAGCTTTTTTAATATAAAACCGGTGAAACGTAGATAGTAAATGCGAGAAGGTGACAGTATTTTATAACTAATAATTAGTAACATGATGATGATGGACACATACTATTGATTAGAGTCATACATTGTACCTTTATGTTGTGGCTAGACCAGCAACACAGATGCTATTTTATATGCACAGGTTAAAGTATTAATCTTGACGTAGAATATGTGAATTAGTTGGTATACCATTGTAATTGTTTATAATGTTGTGATTAAATTAGTAACATGGATGCTGTTTTTACATACACAGGCTAAAGTATCCATCTGGATGTAGACTAAGTGCTATATAAGTTGCTATATCAATGTATTTGTTTATTAAACAGTAACATTCACAAAGCGGTAGTCTATCATATGACTATGTTGTTTCTATGTTACAATACTAATCTAGAAACTGTCTGGGCTGAACTGTATTTACCTAAGACCAAACCTATTTTAATTGGTGTATGCTACCGTCCACCCAAACAGATGGACTTTTTAATACACTCGAACAATGCTGCATGGAATGTAATTCTTTCACCAACCAAGAATTCATCATAATGGGTGACTTTAACGTTGACTACTCTCACCTGAATACTCACACTAATCAGTTGCATGTGTCACTGAAGCATTGTATGTCTATGTTTGGTATGAACCAGCATATTAACACACCTACAAGGATTACCAGTACAACATCCACCATCTTAGATCTCATCCTCATCTCAGACCCTGATAAAATAACACAATGTGGTGTATTAGATCTTGGCTTGAGTGACCACCAATTAATACATTGTACACGCAAATGTAAGAACATTCCTGTTAATCAACACAATGGTGTGACATTAAGATCGCTCAAAAACTACAGTAAGGACATTTTTGAAGCAAAACTGCAGGAGGTATATTGGCAGGATGTATTGGATATTAACTATGTACACGAGGCTTTTTATCATTTTAAATCTAAGTTGATGGCCGTTATTGATAACATTGCCCCTTTGAAGTATGTCCGGATTAAACAGCGTACCGCCCCATGGATGACCGGGGAGAAACTGCATCTCATTCATGAAAGAGATCGGGCATTTGCAAAATTCAAAAAGACTAAAGACATCAGTTGGCATGGAAAATACACTTATCTTCGGAATTAGGTTCAATATAAGAAGAAACAGGCCAAATCAGACTTCATTGCTAACAAGGCTAACGAATTCAAACAACAACCAAAGAAATTATGGCAAATGCTGAAAGGCCTCGGAACTTCGTCTCAGTGTAAAACTAAGCCAGGGAGTATAGGACTAGGTATCGATAACAACATTTGTTTTGATAAATGAGTGGTATCTGAGCATTTTAATAAGTATTTTACTAATGTAGCCTCAACACTGGTTGGCAAACTTCCACCAAGTAATGGTAAATATGAAGAGAAACACATCCGAGACTTCTACAGGTCAATGGGTGTCACCAGTAATAGTTTCTGTTTTAGTGAAGTCAGCGAGAACAAAGTACTAAGTATTCTTTGCAAATTAAACTCAAACAAAGCAACTGGTTTGGATCTATTGTCACCCAGATTTATTAAGGATGGTGCCAAGCTCACTGCGTCTCCTTTGGCGTATATTTTAAATCTGTCTTTGTCCACCGGCGAAATTCCAGAAGATCTTAAATCAGTAAGGGTGATGCTCATTTACAAAAAGAATAGTAAGAAGGAAGCCGGTAATTACAGGCCGATCTCGATTCTAAATACTATCTCGAAATTATCTGAGAGGATCATCTATCAACAGCTGGACGAGTATCTCCAAGCACGTCAGATCCTATATGAATATCAATCTGGTTTTAGATCCTCATATTCTACCGAAACATGTTTAGTACATTTCACAGACTTCCTAAAACAGGACCAAGATAAAGGTAATTATATAGATTGGTGCTTCTTGACCTTCAGAAAGCTTTTGACACCGTAGACCATAAGATTATGCTTCAAAAACTCGAAGCTATAGGACTTCACAAATCTGCCATAAGTTGGTTTCAATGATATTTATATGAACGACAACAATCAGTTGACATTGGTGGTACATTATCAAAACCGTTGACTGTCACATGTGGTGTACCTCAAGGGTCAATTATCGGACCCTTACTGTTTCTAATATATATTAATGATATTCCATCGGCTGTTCGCTGCAAACTTATTTTGTATGCTGACGATTTGGCTCTGATAGTTTCGGGTAAGAACACCCAACACGTCCAAGAAAGTCTCTCTTCAGAGCTTGAGGCAGCCAGAGAATGGCTGATAAATAACAAACTGTCCCTCCATCTAGCGAAAACGTACTGAATCAATCCTTTTTGGATCGAAACGTATTTTGACTATGCCTGTTCATCAGGCTATGGCGTCACACGTATAAGGACAGTCCCAGGCTGGCCCAGTGGGCAATTGTGGTATATTTTGACATATAAAAGTCTTTTTTGACGCCTAAAACACGTCAAATTTAGGTTGTCAGTGAAAGATTATTTTGCTTCTCATTTCTTACGTAAATGTGTAGACGTCTGATAGATGTCTAAATGACGTCTTTTTTAGACGTCATCCATATGACCAACAATGAACTGCTAAAAGACGTCTAAAATATGTCGTGCGCCCGCTGGGATACAAGGCCAGTCGCCGGCTTTGTCGTCACACATATGTAGAGAATTTAGAATGATAACGCACATAGTATCAATCTTCTTAATTGATGAATGTTGTAGTGCTCCGAAAAGCCAATTTATATGCAAATGACTATAGCTGGAGTGGGGGATTTGTTTACATTTGAGGCCATCTGGTTTTGGGGAGGCAAGAGCCCTATACAGAGGGCCTATGTTCACAAGGTTACTATAAGTTCACTGGCACCCTGCCAAGATTTCTAGAGGCCCGTAGACTTTGGAAATTACATAACTAAAGGGTCAGCGTCTCACCCAAGGCTATGGTTTTAGCAGTATAAGTAAGGGGGATTTGTGGATAATCGGGGCGACTACTGGGGCACACTGCCGGAGGAACGTTTCTTGTGAAGCACTGTTACCGAGCGCCCTGCGAGAAGTACCAAAAGACTCTCGCAGTACACCCGTGGCAATCAGTTATTCGCAGACTCGGTGAGTAACTCGGTTGCTGTATATAAGCCGCCGCCGTCTGACTTATCGTTCTGACACCTAGAATTCGGTTGCTGTATATAGGCCGCCGCCGTCTGACTTACTGTTCGGACATTTAGAATATATCGGTTATAATTCGGTTGCTGTATATAAGCCGCCGCCGTCTGACTTATTGTTCGGACATTTAGAATATATCGGTTATAATTCGGTTGCTGTAATAGCCGCCGCCGTCTGAACCTATTGTTTTGACTTTTAGGATATATCGGTTACAATTCGGTTGCTGTATAAGCCGCCGCCGTCTGAACCTATTGTTCTGATCTTTATAACTGTGTAGTATTAAGCAGACATAGCCGTATACTGTGTATTAGATCTTGTATTGGTAGGGTTTTTCGCATATAATAAACTGTGAAAACGTATAACCTGACTTATCATTAGTACGACTGAGTGAGTGAACATGTGCCCGTATGCTTCCTTGCAAATTCTACAATTGGTGGCAGAGGTGGGATTTCAATTTAGGTATACCCGACCGTATTCCTCTATGTTTCATAGTAACGGTTTCGGATATTCTATTTTGGACATCCTATTTAAAAAGAACACACACGGGCTACGTTTACTCGCTTCAGATAGAATAAAGTAGGATAGATTAGTGAGAAGTTAATTCTCTGGTGGCAGCGAAATATTGGTGAAATAGGGTGATAATTCCTCAGTGACTGATGTTTATCTTCGGGACACATGAGCAGAGTCCAGGTCAAGACAGGGAGGTTCTGTTACGATTCCTCCCTAGGGAGCAAGTGCAGTCGTCTACCAGGTCAGAAGTAGACAGGTCTATTCAGGAGGCTAATGTTGCAGAGAAGCAGCATGCGTTAGTGACTCTGAGTGATAGAAAGGCTAGTCTGGAAGAGAGATTGTCAAAGATAAAATGGCAGGAGGAGCAGTTGAGATTGGAGAGGGATCAGTTGACAGTAGAACATTATCAGTTGACATGGGAAGAAGTCTATTGTTAACAACAATTAGTAGATCTGAGCTCGAAAATACGTGCTAGGACTGTTTCTTGAAACATGCGCAAGTGTGAGCGCAGGAAACCGAGCGCAATCGCTGTTTAAGGACAGCAGAGAAACTGTTCAGGTCTTACCTGATCGCAAGGACAATAGTCCGATAGCATGGTAGACGTTCCAAAGAGATCTGTTATATCAAATACAGCTCTGATTACAATAAGTGTTTCTTTAGTTGTTTCCTTTCATGGAATTAGAGTAGAATGTTTGGTGGGTGTTGAATTCGTTATGACTGATTTTACATTAACAGTATTATGATTCGCTGTTCGAGGACAGCGCTGTCCGTATGTGTACGGACAAGTCACGACTGACTGCGAATGACAGTCGGCGATGAAGTATCTTTTGTTGTGACAGATCCACAATAAACGAGGTCTGCTGAATTGCAGAACCGGGCAGAACATGTGTCACGGTGTAATCGTTCCATAACATTGTCTGTGGCCGGTCCACAATAAACGAGGTCTGCTGAATTGCAGAACCGAGCAGAACAAATGTCACGGTGTAATCGTTCCATAACATTGTCTGTGGCAGGTCCACAATAAGCGAGGTCTGCTGAATTGCAGAACCGGGCAGAACAAATGTCACGGTGTAATCGTCCCATAACATTCTTTGTGGCAAGTCCACAACACACGAGGTATGCTGTATTGCAGAACCGAAATGGCAAATGTGTCGGTGTAACCGTGCACGCACTATATCGTTGTGATAATTTTTACAACACAACAGTTTAGTTTCAAGAACTGGCTGAAATACAGTGATCAATTCAATCACTTTCTGGCAGAAAGTTGGTGCACTTATTTGTCCAGTCAAAGTGGTCGTAACCACATGTTGACTCTGATACTTTTATTAGGGTTGTAGGGAATAATCCAGTCTACAACACAAGTTTGACTAGCCAGTGAACTGGTCAGTGTGGCTGATTCTGTCAGAGAGGCCATCTGGTTAACATAGGTCAGTTTGTGTTGATAAACATTGCAAGTGCAGCCTTGGGAGGTTGATTACTGACCCAATGGTGTAATGAGAAGGGTTAATTAGTATCCAATGGTGTTGCCCACCCAGTTCTGTTCTGTGCATTAATATATATTTAATTATATATTTAATTACCACAGGGAGTGATCTGTTAGAACAGAGGGTAAAGTTAAATAGAAGAGAAAAGTCACAGTTACCATTTGATAGTCATGATTGGTCTGTATATTTCTTGGATGGTGATATTGTATTTGCTAAACATTAACACCTGTGCTATGAGCAGGTAGTTGTCTACAGGAATCATTAGTGCTAAGAGCGGTATTTCATTTTAGATGTATAGTTGACGGCTATAAACATGTATCAGTGGGGCAGCTCATCAAGAGACTATATTCTCCATGAGTTGAAGTCCCTGAGGTACAGACGCTGTCTGAGGACAGAGATACTGGTTACCCTGGGCTAGGCCAGGCCAGGCCAGTGAACCTAATATGGGATCTTAAATGGGGGTGTCATTGTCACACTCAGTGTATGAGTACACGGCATGCATGATGTGTTCAGTGTACACACTGACCACAGAGATCAGTGTAAATGTGGCAGTGGTTGTCACTGATTCTCCTAACAAATGGCAGTATTTTGACATGTGTCATGTTAGGTGTTGCCATATGTAAACACCTCCAGCAGACATGGAAGTCTGGAGCTAGGCCATCAGAAGTGTATGGCCTATACTGACCAAAGGTCACATATGATATCAACAGAAAGGTTATCTTGTTGGTTGATATAAATATCACAACTGACACACTGCGTATGTTACGCAATCTAGCCTGTTGAATCTGGTGCCAGTCTGATATTGAGAAAGTGAAAGAGAAGTTGTAATACGCTGCAATGCGCTGCATTGTATTCCGACAGAGGTTGTACGTGTTGTCTCACGGATCTCTTACAATCGGACGCATTATTACAATTTATGACCAAAAAAGGTCATATGGCACAAACTATGGCAACCACCATAACAGTGCAGATTACGAAATTTTAGTAATCTGAAAGAAAATGATGGTTGCAAATACCAGATTTCAATTTGGACACAACCTGCTGCGCTGTTTGCAAAGAAGATGGAAGATGACGAAGACGACAATGAGCTGAGCGTCCACTACAAGCGGTCAACTGACGTCCCGGTGTCCCGGGCCCCGATTCAGTCGTGCCAGGATTCCTCAAAACGCATACTGCGCATGCGCGCGAAGGCGCAGTAGGCACTTTGATGAGATGTGACGTCACTTTTTTCACAGCCGTGCCAGAAGTATCCGCGGTCGTATAGTTTATGTGAATTAGTAGTTGTACGTCGATTAATTTAGTTCTACGTGTTTTTAAGGAGGTATGGTGACTATGGGGAGAGGGGCAGAGACAACAAATACATGATGCATATGGCATGCTTTAAGCATTAGTTGGTGCAGGGCACACATCGCCCAGTCCTGGCAGGAGCCGACAAGTGTCGCCGTCAACGGCAACGCATCAGGAATGCGATACACAAAGCGGTCAATAAATACGAAATAGACGGTGGGTAAAATGTTAGCGATCCATAGTCCTAACTAGTAATAAATTAACACAGTACAAGTAAACTTATATGTCTTAATTTGTTTCTCATTAAATACAACAAAACGTTTCCCGAAAGGACGACGCTATTCGCACAGCTGCTCCGCGAATGATTATGCTGGTGAGAATAAAATTCGTACTACCTAATGATTTTATCGTGTCAACAAAAGCAGATCATACTTTCACAATATATCTATATTCAGCCCTGTATTCTTACATTATTTGAACGTCGTGCCAACAAACTCTTAGAAAAATTGTTTTGAGTGAAGTAGGCCTACTTAGACCAAATAAATAAAAAAAGAAAATCTCTCAAGAGACGCCTACTGCCCAAACTCGTGCATCCTATCTGCTGTGTAACTGTGTGTCACATGGTTGTTATACAAGATCAGACACTGTATTAGTAAATGTTTTGTTAAATTATTTGATTTGTTTTATCCCCTGTTGAGCTGAGAAATGTGGTACATGAAGTCGACGAAACATTGACTCGGAAATCCAGGCCAACTCCTTTGCTGCAAACTCTATTTTGTTCCCGAGAAAGGTCTGCTATGTTCATTGCTATGAAACAACTGTTTTGGTACTTCTTATTCTTCACAATAGCGTGGTGACCTCTGTGTAAGGTAATTTAATGCTCATATATTATCTTCTTAACATTTGTGTGGTGACCTCTGTACAGAGGAATATCCCACAGTAAGCACATACGTGGGTCTAATTTAAAATAAGGTTGATAACAACAACATATGATGAAGTTTAGCTTCCATTAATTGACTCAATGACCCAATGTCTGAAATGGCTAACTGTTTTTCCTATATAATTTTCAGTGTTATGTTTAATTCGAACAGAACAATGTTAGAGCATCAAGAAACTGGTAAACTATATCCCAAATGACGGTTTACCCATTTGATAATTAAATAATAACAATTGTTATACCCAATTTAGCAGTAAACCTAAATTGTCTCTTCTACTACAGAAGTATTGATTTATGGCATAATTATTAACCACCACTCTACTGTCTACTGGTTCTTCGCGCCCTTCTAAAGGCTTGTATAGCACCTGGAGATATGATAAAGGTGGCAGATACTATGTATGGAATGTATTATTTTATGTAGTGTTTGTTTATTATACTTATAGAGGACTTTTAGAGGATGATCAGTACATTAAGTTGAAACACTGTTGTATGATGTCTGAACAAGAAAAACAACCGACTCCTCCAATGTTGACACCATTCAGCAAAAACAGACTCCACAAAGACATATTGTTTGATCGTCACTTTCTGGACACATGCTACATCTGCAAAATAAAAGAACTCGGTTATTGAGAATTGTGAAAAATAAATGTGCTGATGATTTTTTAATAAAGGAAAGGAAGTACAGTGCACGCCACATAACTTGAACTCGGTTAAGTCAATTTTAATTTAAGTCAACCCTTTTTCCTTCTCTAAAATCCAAGTTTCAGTTAAGTCGACGCAATTTCCCTGCCTGGTCATATTTCTTTCATTCGGTTAACTCGAATTTCTTAAATCTTTACTATTAAACATTTAAATTCTGTCTGCAGATATGAATATAAAACGTTATTATCGTATTGATAAAGTGATTTTTTTGTAAGGATTTAGTTACTCTTTCACTTGACATTTCTCTCACTCAGAATGTTTGGGTTTTACTAATTGATATTTCACTGTCAGTTTGGAATTAGTGCTCAGAACACTTGTTAATTTGTTTCCACATTATTTCTGACATTATTCACTAAAGCTGTTTGACCACACCGCGCAATGCCTAGGCCAAGAGAAATGTTACCATAAAGTCTTTCAAAGACAATCAGCTTGCCTTTTTGAGTAACTGATGAACTTTATAAAACAACATTTTGTTTGTAATTAATGGTAGATGCTAATGTCTTGGTTTTAGTTGTTGGTTCGATCCCAACTGGTATTGCACTTTGTGCAAAATTACCTCTGGCATGGACTTATTGACCGAAACATTGCATCTCCTCTTGTAATTTATTGATGTTGAATTGGAAATGCTCACCAAACAGTTATTATTTTCAACATTTAATTAATTGACTTTGACTAATTATTTCTGGTGCTGTGGAAATTATGCAGGATAATTGATTACATTAATACAAATTTGCCCTGGCCCATAATGAGTCAAATCCCTTATTTTAAAATAATGGCTTACTTTTAGGGTATTTGAATGAACTTATGCTGGGCAAAATGTTAAAATAAAGGCATTGGGCAAGGTCTTGCAAAGGCACTTTCCCGAAAATGAATGTACAGTGTATACATATCCATTGACTTAGATTATAAAATGATCTTCAATTCACCAAAACTTAGATAAGCTAGGAAATGTCTACAAGTGTTAATGTAAAGTGTATAATTTGTTATGTCAAGAGCTGTTCTGGAATTTAAGTAAATAAATCTAAGTTTCAAAATCATATAACTAAATTGCACGGTTGGTTTTCTGCCGAGCAGAAAGGTATTCCTGCCGTGCTCATGTCAAAAATAGGGTAGAAAGGTTTTTTGTCTGGGGTAACATTTGCCCGGAGGGGCTTTTGTCCAACTACTTGCATTCATGTGTGAATTTTTTTGTGCCCATGTGTACAGGACTTATCACCTGACCACACATGGATGACAGCATTCCTTTTTTGTTCACTCTTTCTCCTATCTCCGCTCTCTCAGTCCATGTGCACCCTAGTTTTATTACCAACCTAGACGTTGGCTGGTAATTATAATTAACTATCACCTGGTCATCTTGTGGTCAATGGAAAGTTTTGTTTTGAAGAATGTTCGCATGTTTTCTACTATGAGGGCAAAAACATGCCAACCCTCCTAAATTGTTATGCTAAAAAAAGTATCTTGAGCGCTGAATTGGATGATGCTTCAAATGAGAGGTAAACAATGATCTAATTAATTTACTTTCTTAAATAACGTTACAACTATAAAATAATAGTACTCTTGCTATCTCTAAGTACCAACATTTACAAATAATGCTGATGTGACTTAATAAATATTTCTAGATACTGGAGCATTGGTGCACAAACCACCCCACACCAACATACGTCAGCTCATCATCATTGATGTGGATGAAAGGAGAAGAATCCTGTGGCAGATGCACTCGGCACCACATGCTGGCCACAGTGGCATCAATGCCACTGTAGATAAGATCACCCAGTCCTACTGGAAGGGTTTGAAAGGTGATGTCAAGACATGCGTAAGTGACCTTCACATTGACAGTCTACTTCATACACCGTAATCGATTTATGAAGCAAACTGTTTTTTAATGTTGCATGTTTAACAAACTAGATGTCTGATATTGTTTATATATAATCATAAACATCGGTGTTACCTATTGTGTGTTTTGCATTGAATTTCAGCACTCAAGCCATAAATTAACAATCAAACATTTAGATACACTATACTTGTCAGAAATTTATATAAAAAAATCATTGTAATGAATTTGAATTGTTATAGTTTTTTTACCAAAAAATTATTTATTCTCACATATGCATGTTGCATTTACTTTGTTATTTGTAATGTTTCAGATTGCCAGATGCGATGCATGTCAACGGTACGAGAAGTTCAAGACTGTAGCTCCAAAGCTAACACCAATAAAGATTGTTGAACCAATGCATATGGTTGGGATGGGATAACAGAGGGAGTTATTTAATTATAAATTTGCTGTTCCACTCATCAGAGAAACATGGAAACTGTACAGGGAACCTTAGCAGTTCTCCAGATTGCGCCACTGTGAATGAATTTAAAATCAAAGTACTGCAATGGTGCTAACTGCTGGCCGCGGTTTGTTGCACCTTGCATGGGTGTAAGCCTTGGTTTGTTGCACCTTGCATGGGTGTAAGCCTTGGTTTGTTGCACCTTGCATGGGTGTAAGCCTTGGTTTGTTGCACCATGCATGGGTGTAAGTCTTGGTTTGTTGCACCATGCATGGATGTAAGCTTTGGTTTGTTGCACCATGCATGGGTGTAAGCCTTGGTTTGTTGCACCTTGCATGGGTGTAAGTCTTGGTTTGTTGCACCTTGCATGGGTGTAAGCCTTGGTTTGTTGCACCATGCATGGGTGTAAGCCTTGGTTTGTTGCACCATGCATGGGTGTAAGTCTTGGTTTGTTGCACCTTGCATGGGTGTAAGCCTTGGTTTGTTGCACCATGCATGGGTGTAAGCCTTGGTTTGTTGCACCGTGCATGGGTGTAAGTCTTGGTTTGTTGCACCTTGCATGGGTGTAAGCCTTGGTTTGTTGCACCTTGCATGGGTGTAAGCCTTGGTTTGTTGCACCTTGCATGGGTGTAAGCCTTGGTTTGTTGCACCATGCATGGATGTAAGCCTTGGTTTGTTGCACCATGCATGGGTGTAAGCCTTGGTTTGTTGCACCATGCATGGGTGTAAGCCTTGGTTTGTTGCACCTTGCATGGGTGTAAGCCTTGGTTTGTTGCACCATGCATGGGTGTAAGCCTTGGTTTGTTGCACCATGCATGGGTGTAAGTCTTGGTTTGTTGCACCGTGCATGGGTGTAAGCCTTGGTTTGTTGCACCTTGCATGGGTGTAAGCCTTGGTTTGTTGTGCCATGCATGGGTGTAAGCCTTGGTTTGTTGTGCCATGCATGGGTGTAAGCCTTGGTTTGTTGCACCATGCATGGGTGTAAGTCTTGGTTTGTTGCACCTTGCATGTGTGTAAGCCTTGGTTTGTTGCACCATGCATGGGTGTAAGCCTTGGTTTGTTGCACCATGCATGGGTGTAAGCCTTGGTTTGTTGCACCTTGCATGGGTGTAAGTCTTGGTTTGTTGCACCTTGCATGGGTGTAAGCCTTGGTTTGTTGCACCATGCATGGGTGTAAGCCTTGGTTTGTTGCACCATGCATGGGTGTAAGTCTTGGTTTGTTGCACCTTGCATGGGTGTAAGCCTTGGTTTGTTGCACCATGCATGGGTGTAAGTCTTGGTTTGTTGCACCATGCATGGGTGTAAGCCTTGGTTTGTTGCACCTTGCATGGGTGTAAGCCTTGGTTTGTTGTGCCATGCATGGGTGTAAGCCTTGGTTTGTTGCACCATGCATGGGTGTAAGCCTTGGTTTGTTGCACCGTGCATGGGTGTAAGCCTTGGTTTGTTGCACCTTGCATGGGTGTAAGCCTTGGTTTGTTGTGCCATGCATGGGTGTAAGTCTTGGTTTGTTGCACCTTGCATGGGTGTAAGCCTTGGTTTGTTGTGCCATGCGTGGGTGTAAGCCTTGGTTTGTTGTGCCATTCATGGGTGTAAGCCTTGGTTTGTTGCACTATGCATGGATGTAAGCCTTGGTTTGTTGCACCATGCATGGGTGTAAGCTAGTGCAGAATTAATAATTGAATTGCTGTCAGTATTACTGTTAACTTGGGTTGTTTTGTCTGTAGAACTATATTAAGAGAGTACAGTAGAACTGTACTAAGAGAGTACAGTAGAATTGTACTAAGAGAGTATAGTAGAACTTCACAATGTAATTAACCCTGCAAATTGGCACCTTGTCACTGTGTTAATTTGTTATCATTTTAAATTACTGTTAATCTACTAAACTCGTTACTTTTGTAAAGCAACCGCTCATCTTTTTCTCTTTAAGGTGGTTATACTGTACAGTGAATTGAGACTGTGCAATGTCAGCTAATGAACTAAGACTGTGTAATGTGTGCAACCGCCCGTCTTGTTCTCTTTAAGGTGGTTATACTATACAGTGAATTGAGATTGTGCAATGTCAGCTAGTGAACTAAGACTGTGTAATGTGTGCAACATGGCCAACACAATTACTGACAGGAGGATAGTGTTCCTCAAAGATCTATGCAATGTTACCAATGGAAACTGTGTAAATAAATTGTTGGCAAAGTTATTCATTGCTGAATTGATTAGTGAAAGAATTCATGTTTTGAGAAACAGTGTTGACAGTTTAATGCACAACATTTGTGACCCATCATGCCAAAATGAGACGCAACTTGAGAAATTCATACCTCAATAATAACTATATTCTCATTACTTCCAGAGATACAGCTATTTTAATGTTAGAAATACAAAAAGTATGGTTTCAAGAAAAACAGTTTCAAAGTTTTCTCTCAGCTGGCTATGGTTTTTACTTTCTTGACTGTGGTTTTAATTCTGTCGGCTGTGATTTTTCACACTGTTGGCTATAGTTTAAAACATTATCAGCAATACCAAAATTGACAGTTGTCACAAAACTCACTACGAAACACATGTTGGTAAATTTTTTACAATTTCCACATCACAACTAACACATGACAGATTTGTCTATTCAGGAATGTTTCACAATGGATACTCAATAACAAATTGTGACAGTGTCTCATAACTCGTAATGACTATCAGTAAGGTAAGAATTTTTCGAATGATGGGTCACATATATGAATTCAGCCAACCCACAGAGGGAATGCATATTTGATAGGTGCCATTGGTTGGTATAATTGGTCTCTGAGGTAAGACAATTATATGTTGAGTGTGTGCATAGGTTAATTTGTTAGTAGCCAGCAAGTTTGGCTATGAAGGTGTTGAGTGTGTGCACAGGTTAGTTTGCTAGTAGCCAACAAGTTTGGCTATGAAGGTGTTGAGTGTGCGCATAGGTTAGTTTTGCTAGTAGCCAACAGGTTTGGCTAAGGTGCTTAAATGTTTCTTTTATGAAGTTGTCGATGTATGGTGTATTAATACACTGGCAATGACTGAAGGCAGTTCAATCCAGTCAGTTGAATGTGTTGCATATAACACCAAATATTGGTTGGCTGGTTGTTTAGCCTAAATGATTTGTGGATTGGATTTGTTAAATTGTACACCACATAACATGATATTGTACATAATAAACTCAGTTGTTAGTTTAGAAATTAAGTAGAAAACAGTTTATTTTATATAATCAATCAGATTCGGAAGTAAGGGCAGCCACATGTGTTATTCCACAAGGATCTATGCTAGGTCCAGTTCTGTTCATGTTATATTAAAACAACATTGTTAAAACAATAAATATGTTATTTACAGATGGCACAACTAGGTTTCACTTACACACAAACGTTACTAGGCTTATTGAAGAAGTAAATTCGGAACACAATAGGATATCAGCATGGATTCATTGTAACAAAATGTCACTAAACAGAAATAAAACTAATTTATTATATTTACTCTTGAAAATAAGACGATGATCATGATATAATTAAAATAAATGTAATTAGTATAATTCAAGTTACTTCAATAACATGTTTAGGAATTTACCTAGAGGAAACCGGTCACTACATATTGTAATTCATTTGTATGTGAACCAGTGGCACCCCTTGTAAGCATTATATATATATATAAATTAAAGCCATTTTTATCACACAATGTGCTGTGCCCTAATGTGTGCAAATAGTTATCCATCAAATAAAGGATAAATAAACATAACATTTTTACATAAGAAGGCAATCGGAATAAGTAGGCCTACTATATTTTTTATTTATTAAAGCAAACAGTTAATTATGTTGATTAATTTACCACCATTTCAAGAAGAAAGTATTTCGTATGCACAAACGAATAGCACGACACCGCGGCTGTGCATATAGACAGTGCCGTGCGCCACATATCACGATAGCCTCGGTACTAGTTATAGCCTCGATTATAGATCATGAACAACAAAAAGAGCGCTCTAAATCACACAATATGTTTGGATGCGTGAAAATAATCATTCAAGTTATTCCATTTTATTGTTTATATGTATACTAACAATTATACTGGAAAACATTTCGTATTACTAACCCAAACCACCTTAGTAACTACGCGGAATCCTGGCACGCACCTACTCTGGGCCCGCTACCGTCGCGGGCCGAAAGTAGGCGGTGAATCCTGGCACGGGTGAATCGGGGCCCGTGACACCGGACGTGACACGCGATGACCCATCCAACCGTCGTGCGATGACGCGAGTTACAACGGAGGATACAGCCAGCATGACGGATTCGACCGGCCATCGCGCAAGACAGACGTATGCCCCCATCATCGGACGTGAACATTTTAGAAAAATGAACTTCCAGTTATTCAGAGCCTGATTTATTATGATGTTTTATTTTAGCATTTATATTTAAGGTTCGATATTATATGTTGCATGTGTTTGCATGTGTGTTATTTATTACGATTTCGGAACGAAATTTTAAATGGCGGGGGGTAGAGTAGAGAATTTAGAATGGTATGTTTCAATTCAAGTAGTGCTCCGAAAAGCCAATTTATATGCAAATGACTATAGCTGGGGTGGGGGATTTGTTTACATTTGAGGCCATCTGGTTTTGGGGAGGCAAGAGCCCTATACAGAGGGCCTTTGTTCACAAGGTTACTATAAGTTCACTGGCTCCCTGCCAAGATTTCTAGAGAACCGTAGACTTTGGAAATGACATAACTAAAGGGTCAGCGTCTCACCCAAGGCTATGGTTTTAGCAGTATAAGTAAGGGGGATTTGTGGATAATCGGGGCGACTACTGGGGCACACTGCCGGAGGAACGTTTCTCGTGAAGCACTGTTACCGAGCGCCCTGCGAGAAGTACTAAAAGACTCTCGCAGTACACCCGTGGCAATCAGTTATTCGCAGACTCGGTGAGTAACTCGGTTGCTGTATATAAGCCGCCGCCGTCAGCTTATCGTTCTGACACCTAGAATTCGGTTGCTGTATATAGGCCGCCGCCGTCTGACTTATCGTTCTGACACCTAGAATTCGGTTGCTGTATATAGGCCGCCGCCGTCTGACTTATTGTTCGGACATTTATAATATATCGGTTATAATTCGGTTGCTCTATATAAGCCGCCGCCGTCTGACTTATCGTTCTGACACCTAGAATTCGGTTGCTGTATATAGGCCGCCGCCGTCTGACTTATTGTTCGGACATTTATAATATATCGGTTATAATTCGGTTGCTGTATATAAGCCGCCGCCGTCTGACTTATCGTTCTGACACCTATAATTCGGTTGCTGTATATAGGCCGCCGCCGTCTGACTTATTGTTCGGACAGTTAGAATATCTCCGTTATAATTCGGTTGCTGTATATAAGCCGCCGCCGTCTGACTTATCGTTCTGACACCTAGAATTCGGTTGCTGTATATAGGCCGCCGCCGTCTGACTTATTGTTCGGACATTTAGAATATATCGGTTATAATTCGGTTGCTGTAATAGCCTCCGCCGTCTGAACCTATTGTTCTGACTTTTAGGATATATCGGTTACAATTCGGTTGCTGTATAAGTGTCACGAGATACCCCAGCTGATGCCCAGCAGGGAGGGTATATTTGGACTGATTGCCTAGCAGCAACCTCTGGACTCTAATTAGCATATAGAGTAGTGGGCGCTGCCGCCGCTGTTAATGTAGTGAACCAGTCTGGCCTAGGATTTAGATCAGTGCAGCTGTGTAACCAGATAGTAACGTATTAAACATATTCTTCTCGACGTGTTTGTATGTTATGTATTACATAGATACGAGCAATACCGTTAAATGGTGTCAGGAAGTGACCTACCGTTACCCGTTACGTGTTAATTGGATTACGTTATCTGGATGATCGCTGAATTACCGGCTCAGCGGGATTGCGACAACAGTGCCTGATAAGATCAGCTGGACTCCGTTAAGTGTGAGGGGCACACTGTGATGGCAACGCCTCCGTCCAGTGAGCTGGCTACGACACCGTCGCCAACATCGCCTCCACTTAATCGTATTGTGACAACGCACAATAGCAGTATTCCACCACCGCCGCCGTTGAAAATCGACGCACTATTTGCTGCGAATTCTTGGCGTCTATGGAAAAGCGCCTCGATAGAATATGAAGTCGCCACAGATCTGGAAGAAAAGACACAACGGAAACGCGTGAGTACGTTGTTGTCAGTGATCGGCCAGGATTCGAAAGACATCTGGCAGAATCACCCGTGGACTGATCCTGCACATCGCTATGAAGTAGAACCAGTTCTACAAATGTACGAGAACTACTGTACGCCACGGGTGAACATACCGTATGAGAGACACATCTTTCATTCTCGTAAACAGCGGGCTGGGGAGGATGTCACGACGTGGTATAACGAGCTGCGGCGAATCGGAACAAACTGTGCGTTTGATGAGATCACGACGGATGAAATTTACCGTGACCATCTTGTTTCAAGTGTTATGAACGAGAGAGTCCAAAATCAACTCCTCGAAAAACACGACGCAACGCTGGAGAAAGCCTTAGACATCATAAGAAATTCGGAAGTGAAAGCTGAACGAGCTAAGGCATGGAATTCCGTCGATGACGTAGATGTGCAGTCGATGAAGAAAAACACAAGAACGAGGCTGTTCACAAAAGCGTGGCAGCAAGACCTCGAGAAAGAATGGACGCGAAAACAAGCACAGTTATGAACTGTTCGTTTTGTGGAAAGACACATGAAAGAGGCAAATGTCCAGCCTGGAGACAGAAATGCAGAGTCTGCCAGGGCCTGAACCACTTCCCCGTAAAGTGTCGCAAAATGAAAGTAAGAAGAGACGTCAAAACAATCGGGACAGATCAATATGGCGTGAGTAGTCTGATAGACGATTCAGCTACTCGACACTCAGTTAACCGTGTGGACGGACGACAGATGGACGCTGGATACATAACGCTTGGTATCGGGTCGCACAAGGTGCAGTTCGAGTGCGATACCGGATCCCAATGTAACATCCTGCCGCTGAGTGACTATAAGTTAGCTACAAGAGATACTAATTTGCAGAATCTGACACGAGTCACAGACACACTGACTGTGTATGGAGGGACGAAAGTTAAAGTGATGGGGATCACAACACTTCAAGTCCACAGAAACGGCCATAAACACAATCTGCACTTCAAAGTGATGAGCGGTAAACACCGCCAACCGCTTCTCAGCCGCCAGGCATTCGTTGGCATCGGTGCGCTGCAGTGGATTGATGTGGATGCCATACGGCCATTAGAGGAATCGCCGGAGGCCCCGAGCGTAAACAACGTTGATGCAAAGCAGGCAACGAAGATGCCCAGCTTTGACACCGCTGACATACAGCACCAGTGTGCAGATGTTTTCAAGGGACTTGGACAATTACCAGGCCCGTACCACATCAAGATTGACAGAGACGTCAATCCTGTCGTACACGCCCCTCGACGAGTACCAGTGCCTCTGAAGGAGCTGAAACATGAGCTGCGTGAGATGGTCAACGATGACATCATCGCGCCAGTCAGAGAACCGACAGATTGGGTTTCCAGCTTGTTGCTCGTGTCGAAGCCAGGAAAACTGCGTATCGGCATGGATCCACGGGATCTAAACAGGGCTATCAAGCGAGAGCATTATCAAATGCCAACGATAGAGGAAATTGCCACACGACTAAGCGGTGCGCGTGTCTTCGACTAAGCGGTGCGCGTGTCTTCACTGTCATAGACGCCAAAAATGCGTTTTGGCAGGTCGAATTGGATGAGGAATCCAGCCGACTCACAACATTCAACACGCCGTTTGGACGCTACAGATGGAAGCGTATGCCATTTGGCATTTCCAGTGCACCGGAAGTCTGGCAGAGGAAGACGCATGAGACCATCGAATGAGTACATGGCATCGAAGTAATCGCAGATGATTTTCTCATCACGGGGAAAGACGACGACGAACATGACGTCAATCTGCATGCGTTCCTCAAGAGATGTCGTGAGAGAAACCTAGTCCTCAACGCGGAAAAGGTACGCTACAAGCTAAACGAAGTCAGCTACATGGGATGTATGCTGACAGGCGAGGGCATTAAACCTGACCCGAAGAAAATCGCGGCCATAATCGAGATGCCAATGCCCACGGACGTAGAAGGAGTACGCCGCCTAATTGGTACAGTGCATACCTAGGCAAGTTCGTGAAGGGACTGACCGACCTCACAGCTCCGTTGCGTGAATTGATACGCAAGGAAAGCGAGTTCACGTGGAACGAGTCGCACACAAAAGCAGTGTGTGCGATACACGAGAAGCTCAGTAACGCCCCAGTGCTGCGTTACTATGATTTGGATAAAGACGTAACAATCCAGGCAGACGCGTCACAAACAGGCCTGGGAGCTGCGCTCATGCAGGACGGCCAGCCGATATGTTACGCAAGCAGAGTCATGACGGATACCGAACAAAACTAAGCACAGATCGAGAAGGAACTGTTGGTGTTCGCGTGTGAGCGGTTCAATGACTACATATATGGTCGAGATGTAGTACACGTGGAATCTGACCACAAGCCGCTAGAAACTATCTTCAAGAGAGAAATACACATGGCACCGAAGCGACTGCAGCGCATGAGATTACGACTGCAGAAGTATCCACTCGAAATGAGGTACAAGAAAGGATCGGAAATGTACGTTGCAGATACATTGAGCCGAGCGTACAACGCGGAGGCTAAACGAGACACTCGGCAAGATACCAATGCCGATGTCAAGAAAATTGACGACTTAGACGAGATGATGTACAGCGACAACATCACGCTGCCTGAAGATAAATTGATCGAGCTGCATGCAGCACGCCACGAAGGAAGACGCAGTGTTGCGAGAACTCGAGAAGGCCATCAAGTCAGGGTGGCCAGCAGCGAATACCGGTAAGGAAGCAATAATACCGTACGTGCAGTTCAAAGATGAACTGTTAGTTGAATATGGATTAATCTTCAAGGGAGACAGATTAGTAATCCCCCATGTGATGCGACCGGGAATGGTGAAATTGATACACAAGGGCCATATTGGAATAGAAGGATGCCTGCGCAGGGCGCGCGAAGTCATCTATTGGCCCGATATGAACGCTGAGGTGAAGGACCACATCAGCAAGTGCGACGTTTGCAACGCACACCGACCGGAACAGTGCCGTGAGAAGTTGCAAACACACGAGTTCCCCCATCTGCCATGGGCCAAGGTCGCAACAGATATGTTTGAGGTCGACGGACACCAGTATGTCATACTGGTAGACTACTACAGTAACTTCTTCGAGATCAACGAGCTGAAGAAGACAACGACACAGGCCGTTGTCAATGCTCTACGGCCACACTTCGCATGTCACGGAGTTCCTTCAATTCTGGTCAGTGACAATGCTTCACATTATGGGTCACAGGAATTTGCGAAATTTGCTCATGAGTGGGGCTTTGTGCACATAACATCAAGCCCACAATACCCGCAAAGCAACGGGAAAGCGGAGAAGGCTGTGAAAATAGCTAAAGCTTTGCTCAAGAAGGCCAAACTGGATGGAAGCGACCCACTGAAAGCTATTCTGGAATGGCGCAACACACCAACAGAAGGCTTGCAAAGCTCGCCCGTGCAATGTTTGATGTCACGCCAGACTAAGACACAGTTGCCGACGCGAAACAGTCTACTTGCACCAAAAATCCAAGGAAGAAATGTCAGCGATGCAATCGAACGACGAAAACGAAAGTACCAACGACATTACGACACCCACTCAAAGCCGCCGAAAGAGCTCAATGTTGGACAGGCAGTCCGGATGAAACTGCCTGGACGCAACACTTGGAGTTTGGGTGTATGTAAACGAGCGCTAGGACAGCGATCCTACACCGTGGATGTCGAAGGACACACCTATCGGCGCAACAACGAATCGGCGCCCTCAGTGACTGTTGCTCATGACGTAACGCCAGACGTGGGAGATTCCGTGCCCCGTGCAACGATCTCCAACCCGACCGGTCAACGACAACCGGCTGTTGTTGTTGACATTCCGTTATCGCCGTGTCCTCGCCCGAACACGCCGCGGGGGACACCGGGCATTATGCCGAGGCGCGACGGGCCAGCTGCAAGACGCATGACACTTCGAGATCGTGTTGACATTAAGCCACCACGACGGCTCATTAACGAAATGTGAATCCCAAACTGAAAAAACAAAACAAAAAATTTAAAACAAAAAGGGATGTCACGAGATACCCCAGCTGATGCCCAGCAAGGAGGGTATTATTTGGACTTATTGCCTAGCAGCAACCTCTGGACTCCAACTAGCATATAGAGTAATGGGCGCTGCCGCCGCTCTTAGTGTAGTGAATCAGTCTAGCCTAGGATTTAGACCAGTGCAGCTGTGTAACCAGATAGTAACGTATTAAACATATTCTTCTCGACGTGTTGTTTGTATGTTATGTAATACATAGATACGAGCAATACCGTTACAATAAGCCGCCGCCGTCTGAACCTATTGTTCTGATCTTTATAACTGGGTAGTATTTAGCAGACATAGCCGTATACTGTGTATTAGATCTTGTATTGGTAGGGTTTTCCGCATATAATAAACTGTGAAAACGTATAACCTGACTTATCATTAGTACGTCTGAGTGAGTGAACGTGTGCCCGTATGCTTCCCTGCCGACCGCTCGCCGCAAACGATACACATATATAACGAGAATGCCAGGCTATAATATTATACTGTGTTGCCTTTGTATTGGTGTCGATGATCCACATTCGGTAAACATACGTTAGCCGTGCATCTAGTCCTTGCTCTATATATAACACAGTTTGGGCGCATGTGCGTTGTTTTATTTGGTCCAAAGGTCTATTATCTTATGTTGTCATACGAATCGAATGTGCACGAGTGACACTCTCGCAAGTAGCTGGCATCGTCCTTCACTAGGCGATTTGTGTCGCTAAATTGTCTATATTCTAAGATTATTACGCCTGTTTGCGCGCTATAACGATGTCTAAGTTGACATGGAGTTCGATTCCTCTGCTAAAAAGTGTCGGTGTCGTGTGTGCGACTTGTTTGTTATGGCGCTGGGGCGGCAACTGGCTCGAGTCACGTCGGCTGGCGATAAAACGACGAGAAAAGAAGGAACGCTGCAGACTCGCCCTGGTGGCACTGGAGCGTCGGGTCCAAGCCAGCGAGGTGAGGCGGGTCAGGGTGTTTCGTATGGGAAATTTATTATAGTAAAATCAGTCTGGAATCACCGGACCAAACTATAGTATATACAACAAAAGGAAATTCCCACATACCATATTTGTGCAACAATATTATGTTACTGAGGGTTGTTGTTATAATAATAATAATATAACACATATAATAACAATTATTATGACGCTTGTTTTCTAAATGTTTTCAGCCATTGTCTGTACTGCTACATATCATTTTATTTCAGCTTAGTGAAATAAAGCGCCGCAAGATCTTGCAACTCAGTCTGTCTGAGCTGGTGGAGAAACTTCAGAGTGGCCAACTGACAGCCATAGACACCCTGCATGCCTACCAGTGGAAGGTGAGAGTTGTCTGGTAGTCTACCTGTCGCTTCAGAGTGGCCGACTGACAGCCACAGACACCATGCATGCCTACCAGTGGAAGGTGAGAGTTTTCTATTAGTCTACCAGTCACTTCGGAGTGGCCAACTGACAGCCATAGACACACTGTACGCCTGCCAACTAGTGGAAGGTGAGAGTTGTCTAGTAGTATTCCAGTCACTTCAGAGTGGCCAACTGACAGCCATAGACACCCGGCACGCCTACCAGTGGAATGTGAGACTTGTCTAGTAGTATACCAGTCACTTCAGAGTGGCCAACTGACAGCCATAGACACACTATACGCCTACCAGCTAGTGGAAGGTGAGAGTTGTCTAGTAGTCTACCAGTCACTTCAGAGTGGCCAACTGACAGCCATAGACACACTGTACGCCTACCAGCTAGTGGAAGGTGAGAGTTGTCTAGTAGTCTACCAGTCACTTCAGAGTGGCATACTGACAGCCATAGACACACCATACGCCTACCAGCTAGTGGAAGGTGAGAGTTGTCTAGTAGTCTACCAGTCACTTCAGAGTGGTCAACTGACAGCCAGAGACACACTGTACGCCTACCAGCTAGTGGAAGGTGAGAGTTGTCTAGTAGTATACCTGTCACTTCAGAGTGGCCAACTGACAGCCATAGATACCCGGCACGCCTACCAGTGGAATGTGAGAGTTGTCTAGTAGTTTACCAGTCACTTCAGAGTGGCCAACTGACAGCCATAGACACAATGTACGCCTACCAGCTAGTGGAAGGTGAGAGTTGTCTAGTAGTCTACCAGTCACTTCAGAGTGGCCAACTGACAGCCATAGACACACTGTACGCCTACCAGCTAGTGGAAGGTGAGAGTAGTCTAGTAGTCTACCAGTCACTTCAGAGTGGCCAACTGACAGCCATAGACACACTATACGCCTACCAGCTAGAGGAAGGTGAGAGTTGTCTAGTAGTCTACCAGTCACTTCAGAGTGGCCAACTGACAGCCATAGACACACTGTACGCCTACCAGCTAGTGGAAGGTGAGAGTTTTCTAGTACTATATCAGTCACTTCAGAGTGGCCAACTGACAGCCATAGACACCCGGCACGCCTACCAGTGGAAGGTGAAAGTTGTCTAGTAGTTTACCAGTCACTTCAGAGTGGCCAACTGACAGCCATATACTCACTGTACGCCTACTAGCTAGTGGAAGGTGAGAGTTGTCTAGTAGTCTACCAGTCATTTCAGACTGGCCAACTGACAGCCATAGACAGCCATAGACACCCTGCACCCTACCAGTGGAAGATGAGAGCTGTCTAGATAACTGACCGATAATGAAACAGTTGTGAATGTTGACGTTGGCATAGTGAAAAACTGTAGTTTCCAGATCTGTCGTGGTAATGTACGTTTTCTGGCATCATTACATAAGACGACACGTGTATCAACAACAATGTTTGTGGTTGTAGGCATTGGAAGTGCACAAGAAGACCAACTGTCTCGTTGAACCAATTCTGGAGGCAGAGGTGAGATCACAGACCCTCAAGCTCTAAGACAGTAGAGGTCGTTAATAAAACGGTGATTTCTTGCTTAATTAATACTGCTCAATCGTACGTGATATCATAAAGCATTTGTCCAGTCCTTCTTCATTAACAGATGAAGGTGATCACACGACCACATCCAACAATTGACATTTAAAGATTGTAAGAGGGACATTATTTGTCAACAAATAGTTGTCATACTTACATGGTCTACTATAAATATGTATTCTTTGTGTCGAGTAGGCCCTGGCTCGAGCCTGTGATGCTGGACAACGCCCTGGGCCACTGTGTGGAGTACCGGTCAGTCTCAAAGACTGCTACGGTCTCAAGGTATAAGTTCTCATTGCCATTTTGGTGTAAGTGTGTACTTTATTTGATTTGTAATGTTATAGCAGGTTAGTTTTATATATGTTGACTACCATCTTGTTACGTGTGTTCTTGACAATTAATTGTTTTTGTTGAAGGTGATTAGGAGTAGATAATTTGATACATTTATAGCACGAATACTTAGTGCATATTTAAATAGGTTTAGTACATATTTGTACAATGTTGAATGATATCCATAACAGTAATCTTATTTTTGTTTATTAATTCTCTTTCGCATTCATTTTTTAAATAGACGATCTCTGAAAAAAGTAAGAGAAATTAGTTGTTTATGTTATCTGGCTAACAAAATATAAATGGTTGTCAGCGTTGTTGTGCTGGTCTCAGATTATTAAGGCACTCTTTGACGCTTTAATATAGTCGGATAGTTTAAGCGGAAACAAGTTCAACACATAGCTAAAATACATGTTGTGTATTTTTGTTACGTGTCAAAGATATGGGCCCAAGTGTACAACTTAAGTGTTGCTTCAGGGTTATGACTGCACCATCGGTCTGGCTCGCTGGATCGACAGACCCTTTGACAAAGACTGCGACATAGTTCAGGTAACATGTATACAGTTGAAAGAACTCTGGAGTGAAGTAGACCAAGATTTCTAACTCAGTCGCTAAAGACTTGGGTTTTCAGTCGTAACCAGTTTGTCACAAATGGAACGTTTGTGTTATGCTTTGGTTCAAACAAAACCATAATTCTAATTGTCTCTCTCTGCTTCCCGGTAGCATCAGCTCATAAGCAATGCAACTTCCCGCCCATTTCATACTAAGCCAATGGAGATGCTCCACTGGTGTTATCTAGATGACAAAGGCATAACTACGTGAGAATAGACATAGATTTATATAGTTCTGCGAGTAGCTCACCGTACGGTATTTACAGGTGCTGAAGAAGCAAGGAGCCGTTCCTTTTGTGAAGACTAACGTCCCGCAGACTATGTTCAGGTTGGCCGGGATTATTAGCTTCATTTCAACTCGTTTGTAAATTATACTATAAATACATCTATTAAGATATATAAAATATTTTTAAACATAAGTGTTCGTTTTGTTGTGGCTTTAGTCAAAATCTCGTCTTGTGTGAAATATGTGTATTTCTTTTCATATTTTAAATATATCGTACTCATTCGCTATTCGATGTGATTGTTATACACGTGCGCCTTTGTTTCTAGTATTGAGACGACCAATCCCATTTTTGGGCCCACGGTGAATCCCCATGTTCCTACACGGACTGCGGGAGGGTCTTCCGGGGGAGAGGCAGCTCTGATTGCTGGCGGGGGAAGCATCCTAGGTTTCGGCAGTGACATTGGAGGAAGCGTCCGCATCCCTGCAGCTATGTGTGGCATCTACAGTCTCAAACCAGGCGATCTGAGACTCTCGTAAGGACGTACACTTCTCTCACTCAGACTGCAGCAGAATATTCATAGTCTAAAGGATGCTGAAGCTAGCGAGAATGCAAACTAAGGCTTACAGTCTCTGGCTAAGTTCCCGATAGCATCATATCAATAATAATCGTAATTTTTTTTTCTCAGCACAGTGTAAAACTTCTTCGAATTCCACAATGCAATGTTGACAACCTAAGCAAAACTTTATAACGTATGTGCTTGCAACTGCCTGTTCCACCTACTGCCATACAGTATAGAAATCCTTTTGTAACGGAAACATCTGTATTTATATTAACGTCATATTCGAATCTATTATGTTTGGGTTTCAGGGAAGGCGGTTGTCACCCAATCATGTGTGGAGAGAAAATTGGTAAGTATCTCTGCCACATGGAAATCCATCCAACCAGTATGCTATCCGGGGTAAGACCACATTAACAATTCGTCTGCCATTACCCAGTTAAAGAGTGCCCTTGAAAATACGGTTTTGGTGTGGTGTGTGAATTTTGTCGACCACTTTGGCATGGCACATGTTAGTCCAGTGAATACTGAATGTACTACTGCATTAGATCTTTCACGGGGTAGCAGTAAATGTACGCTAGTCTCTCGCGTATTCGCACACTGGCTATTTTGCAGAACGCACCAATATTTCAAAATCCGTCACCATATTGGGGCGAAATTGAGGGGTGTCATGTTTGAGAGGATATTTCTGAAAAACAGGTATGAGAATTTCACGAGTTTTCCACAGCACTTGTGTCAATGGAGGTTAAATATGCTGTGAAATTTTCAAGAAAATTGTATGACAAATTTTGTATACTCTAAATTTGGTCTTACCCCATCCCTAGATCGGACCGATCGTAATGATGCATGCCGGGAAATCTCGCCGGACACCATCCTCCACTTCGCACGGCTACAAGCAGGGTCAAAGGACCCGCGTAGTCCCAGATCTCTCCCGTCAATCCACATTTCTGGTGGTTCTGCCCATTTTCGTCTGTAGTGCCTTGCCTTTGTAAGAATGGTATGCTTTCATATGTGGCCAAAACATTGAAAATCCAGTTTGATACAACTGCTTACTTTGTACATTCTAGAGTTTTATGAAGACATGCCGTTATTTCACCTTTGCAGTTCCAAACTGCTATGGCCCGCTTGCGCAAGATGTGGATAGCCTAGCGATTGCTATGAAGGCTTTGACCGTTGATTCGACCTTGTACGAAATAGCCCCTGCACTGCCGCCTGTGCCGTTCCGTAGTGAGGTATTGCTTTACAGTTTCTCATGTGTATCGCTGTCACAACTTACATAAAAACACTACAATGTTTCAGCATGCGTTGATAGTTTTGTAGACAGCGAATATGGTAATACAGGTAACTATGAATGTTTTACGGCGGAATGGAATTAAGCACCACGTATTCAATGGGTAAACATCCCATGTACACACACACACATATATATATATATATTATATATATATATATATATATAATAAGGGTTTGTGAAATAAAATACTTTCACATAGGCCAAACAGGTACAAAACAACAAGGTATGTTTTCATTTGTGCAAAACATATTTAATATTCTCAGGCGTATCTCAATGGAAGGCTTAATACTTTTTAATGCAAAGAAATATTGTTAATTTGTTCCACATTTTCAGATCTACGAGGATAAGAAACGACTTAAAATTGGTTTCTTTTTAACCAATGGAGTCCTGCGTGCTGTTCCTTGTATGGAGAGGGCTGTCCTCAAGGCAAGAGATGCTCTTCAGGCAGCTGGTCACCAGGTGTGTATGGCTGTAGTTGAACATGGGTTTACCTGGATGTTTGTGTTCAAGGGTCCTCGGGACACCAGCCTTCTTTTGAGGGGGTCCCCAGCCTGTAGCGAGGGTCCTACTTATTGTTAGTTTGTAAGTATTATTTTCTAAATATCACAACTTATACAACCCATGTAAATCCGGTTATTATTATTATCAGTTTGATACTAACAGGAACTTAACAAAATAACGTGCCTTTTTACAATATGTTGTTTTATTTTTTAATGTTTTCCCTTGATAATCGATGTAGCTTTGGAAGTTAGAACAGCCTAATCTGCTAGATGTCTTGGCTTGCGTATAAATGTCACATTGTGAGATCTCCTAAAGCTAAGCTAAGGATATCGAGGAAGCCAATACCCACTTTGGAAGGCTCCTGAATTTATTGTTAGTTTTCAATTGTACGTATTATTTTCTAAACATCACAACTTATACACCCCTTGTAAACACGGTTATTATTATTATGTGTTTGATAGTAACAAGAACTTAACAAAATAACGTGCCTTGTCACAATATACTGTCTTATTTGTTGTTTTCCCTTGATACTCGATGTAGTTTTGGAAGTTAGAGCAGCCTTCCTCACTTATGGGAGGGCGTGCTAGTCTGCCAGATGCCTTGGCTTGCGAGTAAATGTCACATTGGGAGATGTCCTAAAGCTAAGCATATCGAGGAAGCCACGACTCACTTTGGAAAGTCCTTAATTTGTTTCGGTGGCGGGAAACCTGACCGTGGTGATGACAGTAGCACTGGAATAGCCAATGGGCAGCAGATGGAACTGTGCTTGACTTTGTGGACACTTAATTGTGACGTGTATAATCCCGGCCCACCCCGATTTCAGGATTATGTCCTGACATAAATTATGATAGTTGTGCCTAAATGTTTTACCTTAACGCATTTATTCCATCTATCTTTCCACATCGTTTAATGAATACAACGTCCCAAATACCGCTCGTTTATGTTTGAATCAGTGTACGCCGCTGCGGTTGAGGGTTACTGCACGCAGCACTTGAAACAAGCAATATTAAGAAATCGCATGTTGACGCAAACCGGAGCGCTATTTGGGCCTCATAGTTCCCTGACATCAATATTGTATAACAATGTACTGTATATATGAAACAATGTGGAATGGTGGCATAAACACACTGAGGTATCAAATCGGTTCGATTGGTGGACGAGCGACTGGCGCGATCAGCCCCGGGATGTGGGTCGGGATCGGAGTGCTTGCACTCTGTATTGTCGCCGTACGGTCCATCATTTGTTTTGTTATAACGAGCGGTTAGTTATACAAAAGAATGTTCGTAAGTCGCTTTGTTTTTAATCGTTACAGCTCTAATAAATAAGGAAGTCTTAAAACGCAGAGCGACTGTGCTCAAACGCTGAAGCCTGAACGGACATGCGCACGGATTGGAATGGTATTCTGGTTCGCGAATCAGTCCCTAGAGACGCTCCGCAAAACTACGCACAGGGCGGCGCCACACCGAGGATTAGGCAACCTTCAGAATCGGGAAGCATATACCTATGGGATTGATTATTTGGAAGGACTCGTGAAAAGAAATACCAAACGAACTGATTCGGTAATAAACTACCAAGTTAAACTTAAAGGCATCATATTCAATATATATTTTGGTTGTATATGTCATAGATACGCATGCGTCCCGTGGGATGCAACGATTATTTTGCACGCGTCCATGCGTATATGCGTTTAGGACGCAGGATCTTGCGTCCCGTAAACGCCTGACAGCTAAACCATATATTAAAGCTCAGAACTGTGTGAATGTTAGGTTACTTGGCAAAAGTTCTGATTTGGTCTAGGTGTCTTGTTCGGTATTATATATGTATTGGTTGTGTACTTGGCAAGATGAAATTTTCTGTTTTCAGCTGGTAGTGTACGACATTGGTACATTGGGAGAAGACACTTTTGAGATGTATAAAAGAAACTTCTTTGCTGACGGTGGTGCAGAATTCCTGAGTCACATGTGAGTCACTAGCTGCAGATAGCTAATGTGTCTGTGACACCATGCAATGTGACACGTATGTGACAGCGGTGTTTCCCGTTTCATCCCCATTAAATCCTTGTGTGTATCCATGTTGTTAAACGACGCAGATGACAAGATAGCTTCAATATCAACAAATGAATACATTTCCATGCAGTACCACCATGATACAAATGAAAATAAGTGTTTCTCTGCAACCACACGACTCCACTGTTCCGTTTTCCCGTACCCGCGTGCATCAACCAATGGAATGTATGTGTCATTAATTGCCTGGAACTAAACTGTGAAATACATTTTATGTCAGTTTTGCCAATATTCATTCCTAGCTTTTTTTCAAAGCATACCATAGCAAACAGTTATTAGAAAGTTATTGTGACCAGTTGTAGTATCATTACAATGTACAGTTATATTATAATGTACTAAAGTATATTATATTTATTTATTTATTATTACCTGAAAAGCTGCTACAGTTGTCGCAAAGGAACAACAAGACAGTATAGGACCTGAGTAGTTTACCTAAATGTGGCTCCTTTTAAACTATCAGGCTATCCACATAATGCGCGAGCGGGCCATAGCAGTTTGGAACTGCAAAGGTGAAATAACAGCATGGCTTCATAAAATTCTAGAACGTACAAAGTAAGCAGTTGTATTAAACTGGAGTTTCAATGTTTCGGCTACATATGAAAGCATACCAATCTTACAAAGGTTTAGTAGTAGTAGTAGTAGTAGTAGTAGTAGTAGTAGTAGTAGTAGTAGTAGTAGTAGTAGTAGTAGTAGTAATAGTAGTAGTAGTAGTAGTAGTAGTAGTAGTACTCGTAGTAGTAGCAGTAGCAGTAGCAACTGCAGCAGTAGCAGCACTAATAATAAATAACGTTTGTATGTATGATTCTATAATGTGATTGTTTAATTAGAAATTGTAGTCGTCGGTTAAGATATTTTAGAAGCATGTATTCCCGCGATGACTCTCTAACTATTCATAGAACAGTGGGTAAATGCAACTGTTGTTGTAAAGGATCATACTGTTAAGCCAAGAAAATTAGCAGACAGAAATTATAATTGGTTTTCTGAATTATCTGTAAATGTAAAGAAAATGTGAGGTTGAAGACATTGACAGAATGTCTTCTGACCAAAAATGTCTTCAATCAAGTCAAAAGATTCAATGGTACATTTGTTATTAACAAAATACTCAGTCAGGTAGACCGACCCACAGTGATCTCTGTGAGCAATATCTTATGTTGTTTCATTAATGCTTTCTGCTGTATTGTAAACTGTTTAAATCTTACAAGGCTCAAATTATTTCACTATAATGATAACTAGAAGACCTCCCAAAATTGTTACAAATCTATAGTTATATAACATTGACATGAATGAACTGTTGATTTGTCCAATGTCTAACTGTGTTGATTAGCTCTCAGTCAGTAATCATTTCCTACAGGGAGAACGATGCAGTGGACGGTTCGTTGAGATCGCTTAATAAGATTTTCAATTTGAGTGCTTTTCACAAGTGGATACTTTACCATATCAACAGATGGTTCTCGGTACGTATACATATCCGTTTCGTGGTAGTTTTGAAATTGTGTCTGTTATATATTGCGCTACCTGATTACTACGAATGACACTTCAGCCTACGAACGTTCAAGGTGGCTCTCTAATCACTACGCATGTGACACTTCAGTTCGAGTTCCGCAATGTCATGCTGACTGCCTGTGTTATCGTCATTAGTTAAATAAAGTTTAAATAAACCCTAATACATGACAAATTGGCGACGAGGACGGGATCATTAGAAATGGCAAGAGTGCAGATCGCTAGTGTAGGAGAATATGACGAAAATAAAGAGGACTTTGAGTCATACACTGAGCGTTTGAATGCATGGTTTGCGGTGAATGATGTGACAGCCGAACAGAAGGCGAATGTGTTTCTGGTGGTTGTTGGGGCGCACACGTATAAACTATTGAAGAGTTTAGTGGCTCCGGAGAAGCCATCGTCAAAAGGGTTTGATGAGTTGGCCGCCGTGTTGCAGAGACATTATAAGCCCAAACCACTGATGATCGCCGAACGTTTTCGTTTCTATAAGCGTCATCAGCAGGATGGCGAGAGTGTGTCGGCATTTTCGGTCGCGCTGAGACAGCTGAGCAGTTCGTGCGAATTCGGTGAATTTCTACTCGAAGCTCTACGAGATCAGTTTGTGTGTGGGTTGTCAAATCAGAGCATACAACGCAAACTGTTAGCCGAGGCAAACCTCACATTGGAAAGAGCACAACAACTAGCGACAGCTATGTCAATGGCGACCGAGAACACTGTGCAGTTTCATGCAGACACTCTTCGAACAGACACTCGTGCAATACACAAAGTGAACGTCAAAACGACTAAGCAATGTGACCATGCGGCGTGTTGGCGATGTGGCAAACAAAATCACTCACCTGATGTCTGCCGCTTTAAAGAAGCTGTGTGCCATGGTTGTCAGCAAAAAGGGCACATCATACGGGCATGCAAGAAGCAGCAATCGGCCAAGTATTCGCAACAGGGAGCAACTCGTTACTTTAGACGGCTGTTCAGAGGAGATGACCGACGGTGTTGATGAGACGTTGGGCATCTACTCGACGGAAAAACGGATCAACAAGCCGAAGCCTATCATGGTGTCGGTTACCTTGGATGACTTCAAATGTGACATGCAGCTAGATACGGGGGCGACAGTGTCACTCATCTCAAAATCAATGTACGACGAACACTTAGCGCATGTTCCCCTGCAAAGTACAAAGACGGAACTGAAAGCGTATGCTGGTCACAAAATACCGGTGTGTGGCGAGATAAACGTGTCAGTAACCTACACAAAGCAAACTGGCGTGTTTCCACTGGTTGTGGTGGGCAGCGAAGGCCCGTCGTTCCTGGGTCGCAACTGGCTTAACCGACTGCAACTCGACTGGCAGGAGATCTTTGTGATAAGTCAACCCGACAGTCTCAGTGGGGTGGTGCACCGACACCAAGCTGTCTTCAAACCGGGCCTGGGCATGATAAAGGGTCACAAGGCAGACATCCGAGTCAAAAGCGATTCACGTCCGATCTTCTGCAAAGCCAGACCGGTGCCCTACGCAATCCGAGACAGTGTAGGAAAAGAACTTGAGCGCCTAGAAAAAGATGGGGTCATCAAAAGAGTGGAGAGCAGTGAATGGGCGTCGCCGATAGTGTGTGTGCCGAAACGAAATGGGAGCATACGCATTTGTGGCGATTTCAAAGTGTCGGTGAATCAAGTGCTGATACCAATCTCCTATCCGCTGCCGAATGCCGACGATCTTTTCGCAACTCTGGATGGGGGCAAGATCTTCAGCAAACTGGACTTGTCAAACGCATATCAGCAACTCGAACTGACTAGCGAAAGCCAGAAATACCTCACAGTTAACACGCACAGAGGCTTGTTTGCGTACCAGCGCCTCACGTACGGCATTGCGTCCGCGCCGTCCATCTTCCAAGCGGTCATGGACCAGATCCTGCAAGGGATGAGCAACGTGGTTTGTTACTTAGATGACATTCTTATCGCCTCTAGTAGCAAGGAAGAGCATCTGGCTACGCTGGAGGAAGTGCTGTCTCGACTGGAAAAGAGCGGCGTCACGGTAAACAAGGCTAAATGCGATTTTCAAACAAACGCCGTGCAGTACTTGGGACACATAATCGACGAAGAAGGGCTGCACCCGATGCAGGAGAAATTCACCGCCATCACGGAGGCTCCAAGTCCGACAAACGTGTCTGAGCTTCGGGCATATCTAGGACTAATCAACTACTACGCCAAGTTCATGAGCAACCGCGCGACATTGTTAAAGCCGCTACATGACTTGCTGCGAAACGGTGAAAAGTGGGAGTGGACCAAAGAATGCGAGTCCGCTTTTGCACTCAGCAAGTCAGAATTGGTTACAAATCAGGTGCTGGTTCATTACGATTCCGGAAGGGCACTGAGGCTAGATTGCGATGCGTCACCCTATGGGGTAGGCGCAGTTTTGTCCCATGTCATGGACGATGGGACCGAACGTCCGATTGCGTTTGCGTCGCGAACGCTAACTAAGAGCGAACTGAACTATGCGCAGATCAAAGAGGCGCTTGGACTTGTATTCGGTGTGCGAAAGTTCCACAAATACCTGTATGGTCGTTCGTTTACTCTGGTTACAGACCACAAACCGCTTGTGACCATCTTCGGACCAAGGAAGGCGGTGCCGACTCTGGCCGCAGCAAGGATGCAGCGATGGGCTGTGATTCTGCAGGCGTATCGTTACGAGGTGGAGTATCGACCAGGAAGTGAGCACGGAAACGCAGACGCCCTCTCGCGCCTACCCTGTAAGCAAGCAGACGCAGAAGCGGAAGTCTTTTTCTTTTCTGGTCTGAACGAGTTGCCAGTAGCTGCTGAGGACATCAGTCGAGCCAGCGCGAGAGATCCAGTGGTGGCGCAGGTGCTGAAATACACGTTGTGTGGATGGCCGAACTATGTTGCAGACGAAGCGTTGAAGCCGTATTTCGTCCACAGAAATGAGCTGTCAGTTGAGCAGGGCTGTGTGTTTTGGGGAATGAGAACGGTTATTCCTCCCAGCCTACGCAACAGACTGCTACAACAGCTACACGAGGAGCATCCGGGCATTGTGGCTATGAAGGCAATCGCCCGAAGCTATCTGTGGTGGCCTCTGCTAAACAGTGACATTGAGAAACTGGTGCAAAGCTGTGAAGTATGTCAGTCAGTACGCAAAAAACCATCAGTGGCGCCACTGCACACTTGGAGGTGGCCGAGGAAGGTGTGGCAGAGGTTGCATATCGACTTTGCCGAAAAAGACGGTGACAACTTCTTGGTGTTGATCGACAGCCATTCAAAATGGTTGGAGCTGAAACACATGACGTCGACGACAACTCTACGCACGATTGAAGTGTTGCGTGATCTGTTCAGTGCGTTCGGCTTGCCAGAAGAAATTGTGTCGGACAATGGGCCACAATTCATCTCCCAAGAGTTTAGCGAGTTCATGAAAATGAATGGCATCAAACATACGCTCACTCCACCGTACCATCCGGCCTCAAACGGGGCCGCCGAACGCTCGGTTCAAGTTTTGAAACAGGCTCTTCGGAAACAACTGGCATCGTCTCAGCAAGGTCAGCCGAAAATGACGATGGAACGTCGGCTTGCAAACTTCTTGTTTCGCTACCGAAATACACCACATACCGTGACGGGTGTTTCACCAGCCGTACTGTTCTTAAAGAGACAACCGCGCACACGTTTCACCATCTTACTGCCAAGTGTGGAGAACGTCGTCGAGAAACAACAAGAGAAACAACGCCTTCAACATGATCGCAGTCGTGTGAAATTGAGAGAATTTGAGAATCGTACGTCAGTCAGCGTACGAAACCATCGAGGCACGTCAGAGAAATGGCTTCCGAGAACGGTGATTCGACGACTCGGTCCACTGACGTATCTCGTGCGAGTCGGTCGTCAGCTGCGTTACGTCCATGTTGACCATCTGCTTCAGTCGGGTTGCATGACAGATCCAGTGACGTCGGAGGGAGAGGTTGTTGGCGAGTTGTTGCCAGAGGCAATGGCGGCAGGTGACTCGCAAAGCCTCACATCAGACGCGACGACCGCAGACGACTCGCAGAGTGTCGATTCTTCGCAGCAAATGAGCGGGTCGGCAGCAAAGACGTGCAGCGGCGCGTTGGCGTCGTCACCGGTGCTCGAGCCGACATCTACAGCGACGAGGTCATCGCGTGCTTCAGTGTCGTCACCTGTGGTCGTGCAGACGGAGCGGCGCTATCCTACGAGGGTTCGCAAGGCACCAACACGACTTGATATCTGAAGCAGCTCGCTTCAAAAAGGCATAATAATCCCTTATCATATGTTGGTTCCAGGGTCAGAATGACTCGGTGGACAGTTGCCTTATTTGATTGACAATATTATATTATGAACATTAGTTGCCAAATGCTTTTTGTAGTGAACTTCTTCTTAGTGTGAGAGGAGTGTTATATATTGCGCTACCTGATTACTACGAATGACACTTCAGCCTACGAACGTTCAAGGTGGCTCTCTAATCACTACGCATGTGACACTTCAGTTCGAGTTCCGCAATGTCATGCTGACTGCCTGTGTTATCGTCATTAGTTAAATAAACCCTAATACATGACAGTGTCCACATTTGTTTCTGGTTTATAACTAGCGTTAAAGTGGCCTCCTGACTTAAACTACCATTTTACGTATTATGGAAACACTAGCCAGCTTTAGATATTAATAATGACAACACCAACAAACACCAGAAATCTAGAATTTGCATTTGTTGCAGCACCCCTGGTTCGCGAGAATACTTAAGGCATCCAGTGGAATAAGGTCAGTCAGTTGGTCTGAATGTATTAGTTACGACGCATCTGGAGGCTACACGGCTGCATCAGCACAGGATAAATATCACAGTAATAGCAATGTTTACCGGTTTTGAAATAATACGTAGTTAGTACAACATACAGGGTATTGTACCCATCGGTAGAAACCATTGAACATAGTTTATAATTCTACATACGCTACATCAATACTACACATCTGTTTGGCAAGACACAACATTGTAGAAACCACAGAATACAGTTCATAACATTATCAACCCTGCACGTATGACTATATTCGTAATTTCAGAACATTATTTATAGCACAACCGACAATTAAATATTGGCAGCAGAATATACACGGGCGGTCGGCATGCATAGACTGCCAACTCCGCTAATTCTGGAAGGAGATGTCCAACTTTGCGCAACGTAATGGAATTGTTGTCCTTCCGGACTGCGACTTCAGTGTTCCAAGTTGTAGAAATTGCATAACTATGATTTATGGCTATAGCTTAGTTTCATATCCTGACAACCGAATGACCAAGAATAACGTAGGTAACCAGTTTTCCATCATGGATGACTCGCGGAGACTACCTAATAAGTTATATTTAATATGGTAAATAATTTGCTGAATCTTAAATGCCATTGAATTGCACCTGTATCTTTTCAAAATATATGTGTGCGTGTGTGTGAGTGGTGCGTGCGTGCATGCGGAAGAATTACATTTGATACAATTATATGACATGTTATTTATCTTTATTGTAGCTCTGTGTTTGAATACTGGAACTTGGTGGCAGAGACGGAGGTAAGACTATCAGATGTGTCAGAGACTAGCTGGTGTACTTACGCCGTGGTGCAGTGGCTAGAGCTTCGGACTCTCAATCGAGAGAACCTGGGTTCGAATCCTGTGCTGCGGTGTCGAACCGTGGGCAATTTTGTTCACTCTACGTTGCTCCTGCTCACTCAGCTGTATAAATAAGTGCCTGGCTATAGACAATAGTGGATATGTGTGTACGAATAGTCTTTGCGCATTGATTGCAGCGTGGCTGAATGTTTCCCAGAGAAGTCGATATGGTGTTTGATTGAACAGGGATTAACGTGTGAAGCGCTTTGCGCAGTCCTAAGAACTGAATACTGCGCTATGGAAGAACTTACTTTTACCTTCTATGGTGTAGCTGTCATTTAAATAGTAATATATATATTATAACTATTATGTAATATGAAGTCTCCTTTGAAACTAGCTTTTGAAATCCAAACGAAACAAAGTTTTTTTAAAGCATTCCTTACGGCTGCATACTTTGTTATTGCAATTAGATTACAATCATTATTCCACCAGGTGGCAGTGCAACAAGACACACACCATTTTCCTATCAGAGTCATTTCATTCGAGCTTCGTGCCAGCTGGCCAAGCAGATGTTTAATTTCACTATTGTTAAATCACAAACAAACGCTGTTCACCATTGCTTTTCAGCTATAATTATTATTTATTAAATTGCAGGACAATGATTTTCTTGACGGTGTGTTTCCAATAATAATTGTCATAGAACATGTTTAAAAGTAGGTAAGTTACCGTTTTAGACGAGTACCTGTCCACAAACAATAGTGGAGTTATATACATGGTTTGATATCCTTTGCAGCGAATGCAGATCAGGGTGATGAAAGAGTGGCAAAGTTTAGGCTTGGACGCGGTCATTTGCCCTGGCTTTGGTTTTCCTGCTCTGCCATTTGGAACCATTGTTGAAGCAATGGGTACTTAGTATTACTAACTTACTTCTCCTCTACATACCGCCAGTAAGATGCAGTGGGTGGGATCTCAATTAACCGTTTTGTTTTCCGTTGACAAATAGCGTTATTGAATATGTTCTATTAATATAATGAAACAGGCAAGCTATTTTAAAATTTAGTACGCTTACAATCTGTTGAAAATATGTCAACTAATGGATCCTTGCTTGAACAAACTCTTTAAATGTAAACCTAATTAATTATTCTTCCTTAATCTATCTCACTTTATCAATATTATTGCCTGGTTTGTTCTTAATTGCAGCCAAAGATATTTTGTAAATAGGGCACGGTCTTGATATTTACAGACATATTAATTTGGATACTTTAAAACGGCAATAGAAGCAATATTTAGTCAATTTGTTGTGACGAGGATTCATACAATGACTCTCTGTGTTTAGGGGGTACCAGCTACACGGCGATGTACAACGTGCTCAAGTTTACAGCGGGAAGCGTTCCTGTGACAACAATAACGGATGAAGACATGCGTAACATGAAGGACTACCCTACACCTGATCCGTGGCATGAGATCGTTAAGAAGGTGGGTATTTAATGCCAAATGTTCCTTTTGTGTGCATTGCATTATATTAATTGAGTATGTCTAGTACGAACACAGGCTTGAACAAAGGTTGTGAGGCATATCCCCACCAGTTGATGCCAGGGTATGCCCTGGTCGGTTGGTCTAAAATAAAGATATATTGTTTCAGAACATGCCCGGGTCAGTTAGTTCAAGAATACAGATATGTTGTTTCAGAACATGCCCGGGTCGGTTGGTTTAAGAATACAGATATGTTGTTTCAGAACATGCCCGGGTCGGTTGGTTTAAGAATACATATATGTTGTTTCAGAATATGCCCGGGTCGGTCGGTTTGCCTGTCAACGTGCAAGTGGCGACTCTCCCGTGGCGGGAGGAACTTTGTCTGCGAGTGATGAAAGACCTCCAGGAAGCGCTCAAACAACAGCCCGCCTAAACAATGTCAACGCTAGTGTTGTCCGTCGCATTTAGCGCTGTCATATCGGACAGTGTTGATTATATGTCATTACGACTGTAGGCATTTCTGTTGTCTTAAATGCAAGGACAATGCTTTCCATAAGATAACTATTTTGATATACAACATTGTCTTGTCACCGTTACAGGTTAGTTGACGGTAACGTGGCTGACGTATCCGTTGAGGCACATTACGATACAACAATATAGGATACGTAGACATTTAAACAAGACTCACGTCTTACAGATATACATCCATGCATGCATGTATGTATGTATATATGTAAGACGTGACTCTTGTTTAAATGTATGTGTGTATTTATATATATATATATATATATATATGTGTGTGTGTGTATGCGTGCGTGCGTGCGTGCGTGCGTGCGTGCGTACGTACGTACGTCCATATATACATACATACATAAATACGTACACTCATATTATATAAAATAATATGTAATCACGTACATACGTATGCATGCACGCACGCACGCATGCACGCACGCGCGCACCAAGAACATTAATCCTATGTTGGAAGCTTTGATGTATTCATATTTTTATGACTAAAGTCTTTCAACTCTGTATCTTTACTCACATTTGTATTCTTTCTAGTATCGCTACTGTGGCTTTCAAACGTCTAAATTAGACATAATTTTTCCTTTCCTGTTACACGAGCATTTTGTATACGCTTCGAACTACAATCTCGTACTGCTCTGGAAATGCTGTGCCATGACTAATTGTACTTACTTCCCAGTGTTTTTCTTTTGTGACAACACGTATTGTGATCACTGCCACCCATCTTATATGTTGCATCCATGTCCCCGTGTTCTGTAGGTACATTTACATTTCCTAAAATTGAATAATATCTCGTGTTTAGATAATTTGACAAAGCTGTCTACATCTACTTGTAAATGTTTGTCTTCATCTTGTTTAACCCGAAAGCGACCCTGTGGTCACTGCGCTGGATGCCGGAAAAACCATTCAACCAAAGACGCTATGCATTTGTAGACGCTGTGGGCAATATGCTACGAGGTTGCGCAGTGTTTAAAAACTAAGTAGTTGTTTGCTTGGCTTAAAACAGAAGAATGTGGTTGATGGAGAAGACGAAGGCAGAAATTAAGATGGAGAGAAGGTTTTAAACATATCTCGGAAGGGCAGGGGTGAAGAAAGAGCGTGGGTGGGAGAGAATAAGGCAGAACACCCGTGATGGATGGAGATGTCTCGTCACGGGGGCGGAACAAACTAAACCATTAGGCTCATGACTTATTAGTTAAAAGATACCTCGATTAAATCGGCAGTCTGCCGCCTGAATCGGTAGTGGTTGCATTTTGCAGAGGCCTTATAGGAATAGTGGAGGCGCGATGTCCTGAACCTATAATGCACATTAATATACAGTCGTTTCAAAACCTGTGTGTTAATTAGGCCTATACTAGTCGGTATGTGGAACTTTATAAACATCATATAATCTTTATTGTTTGTTTAAAGACTATTTTTTTCAACAGGCTCTCAATAAGTGAAAGTGCTAGTGTAACATAAACCAATCAACATCAATTTGTGCAAATACACAGATATTACAACAGGTAATCATAACCATTTCAGAGAGATGATATTGGTGAACAAGTGATGGGTGGATATATGAAATGTGACGGTGGGAGTGACGAATGAACGAGTGATGGAAAAATGATGCAGGAATGCATACATACATGCATATATTCAGGTTGCAAAAACTGGCCGATATTACAAATGTCTCGTGAATCACTGGATGCTGTAAAAATAAATGGCATTTGTAAGAACTTCCTTTTGTATCTCCCTGTCCTGATATGTATCGAGCTGAGTATTCCACTCTCTCCTCTCCTGCGTTCAGTCACATGGCATGCGAGAGTGCTCGCTGAATCATCCGGGAAACGCTACAGCCTTGTTTGCAGACTCGGAGACAGACGCCGTATCCTGCACGGTCTCTCGAGTATGTCGTTGACGAGGAAGCCTAATGTTCAATTAAATATCATGGCCTAGACGGCATTAGCCTACTTCTCAGAGCAAACATGCACGCGCTAATACACACGCCATTTGGACATTCAAATCTGCAGTCATCGGGAAGGTTCGATCATTATCAAATCGTCTTTTGGATCTCGTACACAATTTGAAAATGTTGTCTTTTTAATCCCGACTCGATCGGCTGCTTGTGCACCATGTATATGTCAATAGAATTTGTGATATTTACATATTCAATCTGTTAGAAATTAACGGCACGTGGAACCCAAAACGGACCAAGATCGATACACTAAATCTGCGCGGTGACACAACATGTGCCACGCGTACTTCAAGGAAGTACGTCGGCCTATATACAAGTCGATGTCTTATCAATCCCCGACGACATCCGCGATCGATGCACATACAAATGCAAATTGCTATAATATGAATCCAGGCCTGCATGGGGACATATCGTCGAGAGCGCGGTAGACACACGACTATTGCAGACAGCCACGTTACTTTGGTTGAAAACCCATCTTGTTGACTTGAAATTCTTTACAAGCGGAACCTCACTATTAAGGTCACCTTTGGGACTGAAGAAAAGTGAGCTGAATAGCAAGGTGACCAAACTGCCGGGACTAATTTCTTATAGTTTCCTGTTACAGAAATAACTTGAGACTATCCGAGGATGACCTTGATTGCGAGGTTGCCATATTGCCAAGGTGACCATAAAACGATTGTTTGGGTATGTGTGTGGCTGGCTCTCTCTCTGTGTGTGTGTGTGTGTGTGTGTGTGTGTGTGTGTGTGTGTGTGTGTGTGTGTGTGTGTGTGTGTGTGTGTGTGTGTGTGTGTGTGTATGTGTGCGTGCGTGTTGTCGTGTGGTGTGTGTGCGTGCGTGCGTGCGTGCGTGCGTGCGTACGTGCGTGCGTGCGTGTGTGTGTGTTATGTTGTGTTGTCAAGCATCTTCTGAACCAACATATCTGTTTTTTTAAACCGACCGATCCGGGCATGTTCTGACACAACATATATATGTATTCTTAAACCAACCGACCCGGGAATCTTCTGAATCAACATATCTGTATTCTTAAACCAACCGAACCGGGCGTATTCTTAAAAACACCTGTATTCGCTGACTTGACAACTCCGCCTGGGAGTGTGCAAGCCATTCAACTGCCGGTCCCAAGCCCGGAAAAAGGAGGAGAGTTGGCGTCAGGAAGGGCATCCGGCCACAAATCATTTCATGCCGAGTCGAAATAGGAAAGAATTTGCAGCTAGGGCGTTCCCTGTAAACGACTCGCAGCGCACGCGCCCTGTGTCTGCGAAAAATATGCGAAGGAGTAGTCAGACGATCAAGATAGCAACGTTGAACATTAGAACGTTGACTGGAAAGAGCCGAGATGTTGCGGCCATGATGAAATATCGGAGACTGGACGTGTTATGTGTGGAAGAGACCAGATGGGGAGGCAACAAGGCAAAGGAACTTGGGGAGGGATGCAAGCTATTCTCCAGTGGTACCAGTAGGGCAGTTGCGATTTGTGTGAGAAACCATCAAGAAAAGGTACTGGAAGTCGAAAGAGTTTCTGATGGAATGATGACTATCAAGCTGGTACTGGCAGAGGTAGTGTGGAACATAGTGACAGCGTATGCTCCACAAGTGGGTTGTGGAGATATAGTTAAAGAGCCATTATTGAACCAACTGAAGGCACTGCAGATAGGATTATCAACCAGGGAAGGCTTGGTGCTAGCAGGAGACCTAAACGGCCACATTGGAGAAGATAGGATGGGGTTTGGAAGATGGCATAGAGGATTCTCTGTGGAAGATAGAAATGAAGAGGGAAAGAGAGCATTGCATCTGGCAGAGGCGTTTGACATGGCCATAGCAAATACCTTCTTCCAGAAGAAGAGAGCACTTGCTGACATACAGCAGTGGAGGAACCAAAACAGTGATTAACTACATGTTGATAAGGAAAGACAACATGAGCGGTGTGATAAACTACAAGGTGATTCCCGGAGATTCTATAGCAACGCGGCACAGGACACTAGTGATGGACATGAAAGTAACTAGAAGGAGGACGACACCAAGAAAAAGAACCAAAAGAATAAGAAGATGGAAATTGAAGGAGGAGGAAGTAAGAGATCCATTCATTTACAAGGTTAAAAAACAGCTGGCTGTTTCGCAGACTAAAGAAAAGACCACAACATGGACAGAAATGTACGTAAAGACAATGCAGCTTGCAAAAGAGGAGCTTGGACAATCAACACCAGGCAGATATTTTGAGGAGTCGTGGTGGTGGGATGAGAAGGTGCAGGAGGCGTTCGCAGAGAAAAAGAAAGAGGTACAAGAAATAGCAGGCATCAAGAGACGAAGAAGATCTGGTGAGATACAAGGAAGCAACGAAAGAAAGCAAGCGGGCAGTCGCAGTAGCCAAGGATAAAGCGTAAGGGCAGTTGTACGAGGAACTGAAGGGAAAGAAGGAAAACAAAGGATATACCGGCTGGCAAACACCAGGAAGAGGATATTAACGGACATAGGAAGGGTAGACAAAGATGGGGCACTACTCACCCAGGAGAAATGGGAGAATTACTTCCACGAACTCTTAAATGTCGAGAATGAAAGTCAAGAAATGGCAGGGACCAATTGAAAAAATCAAACCTGGGAGGTGCTGACACAGATGGGTAAGACGAACAAAGACAAGGCGTGTGAACCAAATGAACTACCGATGGAGGTAGTGAAGACGCTCGGACAAAAATAATAGAAATGGATGGTAGAAGTGTTAAACCAGACCTTGAAAAATGGTTTCCCAGATGAATGGAAAAAAGCTTGATTGCACCAATCTACAAACAAAAAGGAGACCCTTTAAATTGTAACAACTTCCGGTGGATCAAACTTCTTAGCCACACTCTGAAGCTCTGGGAGATGGTGATAGAGAGGAGGTTGAGAGGAATGGTGGAGATAAATTAAAGACAGTATGGATTCCAACCGGGAATGTTGACAGTGCTCTCGCTGTTCTGTCTCAGGATGCTCCAAGAGAAACATTGGGAGTTCAGAAAAAAGGTGATGTCAGCTAAAGATCAGCAGAACGAAGACGGAACACTTTCCGCCAATGGGGCACACAGAGCCGGTGAAGATGATGAAGTACGGGTCTCAGGAAAAGGTAAACATCCCAACTGTACAGACGTTTAAGTACCTTGATTCTGTCATAGACAAGGAGGGAGGTGTCAGTAAGGAAACCGAGAGTCGAGTGTCAAAGGGGTGGTTTAGGTGAAGAGAACTATCTGGAGTGATATGTGAAAAGACGGTGCCACAAAAGATGAAAGTCCTGCTCTACAAAACGGCAATTAAGCCGACACTTCTCTACGGCTGTGAAACGTGGCCACTATCGACAAGAGACGAAAGACGACTGGCAACAACGGAGATGAGAATGATTAGATGGGCAATGGTGTAAGCCTAGAGGAGCACCGGAGGAATGAGGACATCTTGAAAGAAGCCGATGTGGAGAGCATTGTTGTCATCATGCGGAGAAGAAGGCTGGAGTGGTTTGGTCATGTGAAACGAAGGAAAGAAAGGAAGACATAAGAACATAGGATAGTGTTCCTCAAAGATCTATGCAATGTTACCAATGGAAACTGTGTAAATAAATTGTTGGCAAAGTTATTCATTGCTGAATTGATTAGTGAAAGAATTCATGTTTTGAGAAACAGTGTTGACAGTTTAATGCACAACATTTGTGACCCACCATGCCAAAATGAGACGCAACTTGAGAAATTCATACCTCAATAATAACTATATTCTCATTACTTCCAGAGATACAGCTATTTTAATGTTAGAAATACAAAAAGTATGGTCTCAAGAAAAACAGTTTCAAAGTTTTCTCTCAGCTGGCTATGGTTTTTACTTTCTTGACTGTGGTTTTAATTCTGTCGGCTGTGATTTTTCACACTGTTGGCTATAGTTTAAAACATTGTCAGCAATACAAAAATTGACAGTTGTCACAAAACTCACTACGAAACACATGTTGGTAAAATTTTTACAATTTCCACATCACAACTAACACATGACAGATTTGTCTATTCAGGAATGTTTCACAATGGATACTCAATAACAAATTGTGACAGTGTCTCATAATTCGTAATGACTATCAGTAAGGTAAGAATTTTTCGAATGATGTGTCACATATATGAATTCAGCCAACCCACAGAGGGAATGCATATTTGATAGGTGCCATTGGTTGGTATAATTGGTCTCTGAGGTAAGACAATTAGATGTTGAGTGTGTGCATAGGTTAATTTGTTAGTAGCCAGCAAGTTTGGCTATGAAGGTGTTGAGTGTGCGCATAGGTTAGTTTGCTAGTAGCCAACAAGTTTGGCTATGAAGGTGTTGAGTGTGCGCACAGGTTAGTTTTGCTAGTAGCCAACAGGTTTGGCTAAGGTGCTTAAATGTTTCTTTTATGAAGTTGTCGATGTATGGTGTATTAATACACTGGCAATGACTGAAGGCAGTTCAATCCAGTCAGTTGAATATGTTGCATATAACACCAAATATTGGTTGGCTGGTTGTTTAGCCTAACTGATTTGTGGATTGGATTTGTTAAATTGTACACCACATAACATGATATTGTACAAAATAAACTCAGTTGTTAGTTTAGAAATTAAGTAGAAAACAGTTTATTTTATATAATCAATCAGATTCGGAAGTAAGGACAGCCACATGTGTTATTCCACAAGGATCTATGCTAGGTCCAGTTCTGTTCATGTTATATTAAAACAACATTGTTAAAACAATAAATATGTTATTTACAGATGGCACAACTAGGTTTCACTTACACACAAACGTTACTAGGCTTATTGAAGAATAAATTCGGAACACAATAGGATATCAGCATGGATTCATTGTAACAAAATATCACTAAACAGAAATAAAACTAATTTATTATATTTACTCTTGAAAATAAGACGATCATTCATGATATAATTAAAATAAATGTAATTAGTATAATTCAAGTTACTTCAATAACATGTTTAGGAATTTACCTAGAGGAAACCGGTCACTACATATTGTAATTCATTTGTATGTGAACCAGTGGCACCCGTTGTAAGCGTTATATATATATATATATATATATATATATATATAAATTAAAGCAATTTTTATCACACAATGTGCTGTGCCCTAATGTGTGCAAATAGTTATCCATCAAATAAAGGATAAATAAACATAACATTTTTACATAAGAAGGCAATCGGAATAAGTAGGCCTACTATATTTTTTATTTATTAAAGCAAACAGTTAATTATGTTGATTAATTTACCACCATTTCAAGAAGAAAGTATTTCGTATGCACAAAAGAATAGCACGACACCGCGGCTGTGCATATAGACAGTGCCGTGCGCCACATATCACGATAGCCTCGGTACTAGTTATAGCCTCGATTATAGATCATGAACAACAAAAAGAGCGCTCTAAATCACACAATATGTTTGTGTGCGTGAAAATAATCATTCAAGTTATTCCATTTTATTGTTTATATGTATACTAACAATTATACTGGAAAACATTTCGTATTACTAACCCAAACCACCTTAGTAACTACGCGGAATCCTGGCACGCACCTACTCTGGGCCCGCTACCGTCGCGGGCCGAAAGTAGGCGGTGAATCCTGGCACGGGTGAATCGGGGCCCGTGACACCGGACGTGACACGCGATGACCCATCCAACCGTCGTGCGATGACGCGAGTTACGACGGAGGATACAGCCAGCATGACGGATTCGACCGGCCATCGCGCAAGACAGACGTATGCCCCCATCATCGGACGTGAACATTTTAGAAAAATGAACTTCCAGTTATTCAGAGCCTGATTTATTATGATGTTTTATTTTAGCATTTATATTTAAGGTTCGATATTATATGTTGCATGTGTTTGCATGTGTGTTATTTATTACGATTTCGGAACGAAATTTTAAATGGCGGGGGGTAGTGTAGAGAATTTAGAATGGTATGTTTCAATTCAAGTAGTGCTCCGAAAAGCCAATTTATATGCAAATGACTATAGCTGGGGCGGGGGATTTGTTTACATTTGAGGCCATCTGGTTTTGGGGAGGCAAGAGCCCTATACAGAGGGCCTATGTTCACAAGGTTACTATAAGTTCACTGGCACCCTGCCAAGAGTTCTAGAGAACCGTAGACTTTGGAAATGACATAACTAAAGGGTCAGCGTCTCACCCAAGGCTATGGTTTTAGCAGTATAAGTAAGGGGGATTTGTGGATAATCGGGGCGACTACTGGGGCACACTACCAGAGGAACGTTTCTAGTGAAGCACTGTCACCGAGCGCCCTGCGAGAAGTACTAAAAGACTCTCGCAGTACACCCGTGGCAATCAGTTATTCGCAGACTCGGTGAGTAACTCGGTTGCTGTATATAAGCCGCCGCCGTCTGCTTATCGTTCTGACACCTAGAATTCGGTTGCTGTATATAGGCCGCCGCCGTCTGACTTATCGTTCTGACACCTAGAATTCGGTTGCTGTATATAGGCCGCCGCCGTCTGACTTATTGTTCGGACATTTATAATATATCGGTTATAATTCGGTTGCTGTATATAAGCCGCCGCCGTCTGACTTATCGTTCTGACACCTATAATTCGGTTGCTGTATATAGGCCGCCGCCGTCTGACTTATTGTTCGGACATTTAGAATATATCGGTTATAATTCGGTTGCTGTAATAGCCTCCGCCGTCTGAACCTATTGTTCTGACTTTTAGGATATATCGGTTACAATTCGGTTGCTGTATAAGTGTCACGAGATACCCCAGCTGATGCCCAGCAGGGAGGGTATATTTGGACTGATTGCCTAGCGGCAACCTCTGGACTCTAATTAGCATATAGAGTAATGGGCGCTGCCGCCGCTCTTAGTGTAGTGAATCAGTCTAGCCTAGGATTTAGACCAGTGCAGCTGTGTAACCAGATAGTAACGCATTAAACATATTCTTCTCGACGTGTTGTTTGTATGTTATGTAATACATAGATACGAGCAATACCGTTACAATAAGCCGCCGCCGTCTGAACCTATTGTTCTGATCTTTATAACTGGGTAGTATTTAGCAGACATAGCCGTATACTGTGTATTAGATCTTGTATTGGTAGGGTTTTCCGCATATAATAAACTGTGAAAACGTATAACCTGACTTATCATTAGTACGTCTGAGTGAGTGAACGTGTGCCCGTATGCTTCCCTGCCGACCGCTCGCCGCAAACGATACACATATATAACGAGAATGCCAGGCTATAATATTATACTGTGTTGCCTTTGTATTGGTGTCGATGATCCACATTCGGTAAACATACGTTAGCCGTGCATCTAGTCCTTGCTCTATATATAACATAGTTTGTGCGCATGTGCGTTGTTTGATTTGGTCCAAAGGTATATTATCTTATGTTGTCATACGAATCGAATGTGCACGAGTGACACTCTCGCAAGTAGCTGGCATCGTCCTTCACTAGGCGATTTGTGTCGCTAAATTGTCTATATTCTAAGATTATTACGCTTGTTTGCGCGCTATAACGATGTCTACGTTGACATGGAGGTCGATTCCTGTGCTGACAAGTGTCGGTGTCGTGTGTGCGACTTATTTGTTATGGCGCTGGGGCGGCAATTGGCTCGAGTCACGTCGGCTGACGATAAAACGACGAGAAAAGAAGGAACGCTGCAGACTCGCCCTGGTGGCACTGGAGCGTCGGGTCCAAGCCAGCGAGGTGAGGCGGGTCAGGGTGTTTCGTATGGGAAACTTATTATAGTAAAATCAGTCTGGAATCACCGGACCAAACTATAGTATATACAACAAAAGGAAATTCCCACATACCATATTTGTGCAACAATATTATGTTACTGAGGGTTGTTGTTATAATAATAATAATAATAATATAACACATATAATAACAATTATTATGACGCTTGTTTTCTAAATGCTTTCAGCCATTGTCTCTACTGCTACATATCATTTTATTTCAGCTTAGTGAAATAAAGCGCCGCAAGATCTTGCAACTCAGTCTGTCTGAGCTGGTGGAGAAACTTCAGAGTGGCCAACTGACAGCCATAGACACCCTGCATGCCTACCAGTGGAAGGTGAGAGTTGTCTAGTAGTATACCAGTCACCTCAGAGTAGCCAACTAACAGCCACAGACACACTGTACGCCTACCAATGGAAGGTGAGAGTTGTCAAGTAGTATACCAGTCACTTCAGAGTAGCCAACTGACAGCTATAGACACACTGTACGCCTACCAGCTAGTGGAAGGTGAGAGTTGTCTAGTAGTCTACCAGTCACTTCAGAGTGGCCAACTGACAGCCATAGACACCCGGCACGCCTACCAGTGGAAGGTGAGAGTTGTCTAGTAGTATACCAGTTACTTCAGAGTAGCCAACTGACAGCTATAGACACACTACGCCTACCAACTAGTGGAAGGTGAGAGTTGTCTAGTAGTCTACCAGTCACTTCAGAGTGGCCACCTGACAGCCATAGACACCCGGCACGCCTAACAGGGGAAGGTGAGAGTTGTCTAGTAGTATACCAGTCACTTCAGAGTGGCCAACTGACAGCCATAGACACCCTGTACGCCTACCAATGGAAGGTGAGAGTTGTCAAGTAGTACACCAGTCACTTCAGAGTAGCCAACTGACAGCTATAGACACACTGTACGCCTGCCAGCTAGTGGAAGGTGAGAGTTGTCTAGTAGTCTACCAGTCACTTCAGAGTGCCCAACTAACAGCCACAGACACCCTGCATGCCTACCAGTGGAAAGTGAGAGTTGTCTAGTAGTCTACCAGTCACTTCAGAGTGGCCAACTGACAGCCATAGACACACCGTACGCCTACCAGCTAGTGGAAGGTGAGAGTTGTCTAGTAGTATTCCAGTCACTTCAGAGTGGCCAACTGACAGCCATAGACACCCGACACGCCTACAAGTGGAAGGTGAGAGTTGTCTAGTAGTATACCAGTCAATTCAGAGTGGCCAACTGACAGCCATAGACACACTGTACGCCTACCAGCTTGTGGAAGGTGAGAGTTGTCTAGTAGTATACCAGTAAATTCAGAGTGGCCAACTGACAGCCATAGACACACTGTACGCCTACCAGCTAGTGGAAGGTGAGAGTTGTCTAGTAGTATTCCAGTCACTTCAGAGTGGCCAACTGACAGCCATAGACACCCGACACGCCTACAAGTGGAAGGTGAGAGTTGTCTAGTAGTCTACCAGTCACTTCAGAGTGGCCAACTGACAGCCACAGACACACTGTACGCCTACCAGCTAGTGGAAGGTGGGAGTTGTCTAGTAGTATACCAGTCACTTCAGAGTGGCCAACTGACAGCCATAGACACCCGGCACGCCTACCAGTGGAAGGAGAGAGTTGTCTAGTAGTTTACCAGTCACTTCAGAGTGGCCAACTGACAGCCATAGACACCCTGTACGCCTACCAGTGGAAGGTGAGAGTTGTCAAGTAGTATACCAGTCACTCCAGAGTAGCCAACTGACAGCTATAGACACACTGTACGCCTACCAGCTAGTGGAAGGTGAGAGTTGTCTAGTAGTATTCCAGTCACTTCAGAGTGGCCAACTGACAGCCATAGACACCCGGCACGCCTACCAGTTGAAGGTGAGAGTTGTCTGGTTGTATACCAGTCACTTCAGAATGGCCAACTGACAGCCATAGACACACTGTACGCCTACCAGCTAGTGGAAGGTGAGAGTTGTCTAGTAGTCTACCAGTCACTTCAGAGTGGCCAACTGACAGCCATAGACTCACTGTACGCCTACCAGCTAGTGGAAGGTGAGAGTTGTCTAGTAGTCTACCAGTCACTTCAGAGTGGCCAACTGACAGCCATAGACACACTGTACGCCTACCAGCTAGTGGAAGGTGAGAGTTGTCTAGTAGTCTACCAGTCACTTCAGAGTGGCCAACTGACAGCCATAGACACACTGTACGCCTACCAGCTAGTGGAAGGTGAGAGTTGTCTAGTAGTCTACCAGTCACTTCAGCGTGGCCAACTGACAGCCATAGACACACCATACGCCTACCAGCTAGTGGAAGGTGAGAGTTGTCTAGTAGTCTACCAGTCACTTCAGAGTGGTCAACTGACAGCCAGAGACACACTGTACGCCTACCAGCTAGTGGAATGTGAGAGTTGTCTAGTAGTATACCAGTAACTTCAGAGTGGCCAACTGACAGCCATAGATACCCGGCACGCCTACCATTGGAATGTGAGAGTTGTCTAGTAGTTTACCAGTCACTTCAGAGTGGCCAACTGACAGCCATAGACACACTGTACGCCTACCAGCTAGTGGAAGGTGAGAGTTGTCTAGTAGTCTACCAGTCACTTCAGAGTGGCCAACTGACAGCCATAGACACACTGTAGCCTACCAGCTAGTGGAAGGTGAGAGTTGTCTAGTAGTCTACCAGTCACTTCAGAGTGGCCAACTGACAGCCATAGACACACTGTACGCCTACCAGCTAGTGGAAGGTGAGAGTTGTCTAGTACTATATCAGTCACTTCAGAGTGGCCAACTGACAGCCATAGACACACTGTAGCCTACCAGCTAGTGGAAGGTGAGAGTTGTCTAGTACTATATCAGTCACTTCAGAGTGGCCAACTGACAGCCATAGATTCACTGTACGCCTACTAGCTAGTGGAAGGTGAGAGTTGTCTAGTAGTCTACCAGTCATTTCAGACTGGCCAACTGACAGCCATAGACACCCTGCACCCTACCAGTGGAAGATGAGAGCTGTCTAGATAACTGACCGATAATGAAACAGTTGTGAATGTTGACGTTGGCATAGGGAAAAACTGTAGTTTCCAGATATGTCGTGGTAATGTACGTTTTCTGGCATCATTACATATTACGACACGTGTATCAACAACAATGTTTGTGGTTGTAGGCATTGGAAGTGCACAAGAAGACCAACTGTCTCGTTGAACCAATTCTGGAGGCAGAGGTGAGATCACTGACCCTTAAGCTCTAAGACAGTAGAGGTCGTTAATAAAACAGTGATTTCTTGCTTGATTAATACAGCTCAATCGTACGTGATATCATAAAGCATTTGTCCAGTCCTTCTTCATTAACAGATGAAGGTGATCACACGACCACATCCAACAATTTACATTTAAAGATTGTAAGAGGGACATTATTTGTCAACAAATAGTTGTCATACTTACATGGTCTACTATAAATATGTCTCCTTTGTGTCGAGTAGGCCCTGGCTCGAGCCTGTGATGCTGGACAACGCCCTGGGCCACTGTGTGGAGTACCGGTCAGTCTCAAAGACTGCTACGGTCTCAAGGTATAAGTTCTCATTGCCATTTTGGTGTAAGTGTGTACTTTATTTGATTTGTAATGTTATAGCAGGTTAGTTTTATATATGTTGACTACCATCTTGTTACGTGTGTTCTTGACAATTAATTGTTTTTGTTGAAGGTGATTAGGAGTAGATAATTTGATACATTTATAGCACGAATACTTAGTGCATATTTAAATAGGTTTAGTACATATTTGTACAATGTTGAATGATATCCATAACAGTAATCTTATTTTGGTTTATTAATCCTCTTTCGCATTCATTTTTTAAATAGACGATCTCTGAAAAAAGTAAGAGAAATTAGTTGTTTATGTTATCTGGCTAACAAAATATAAATGGTTGTCAGCGTTGTTGTGCTGGTCTCAGATTATTAAGGCACTCTTTGACGCTTTAATATAGTCGGATAGTTTAAGCGGAAACAAGTTCAACACATAGCTAAAATACATGTTGTGTATTTTTGTTACGTGTCAAAGATATGGGCCCATGTGTACAACTTAAGTGTTACTTCAGGGTTATGACTGCACCGTCGGTCTGGCTCGCTGGATCGACAGACCCTTTGACAAAGACTGCGACATAGTTCAGGTAACATGTATACAGTTGAAAGAACTCTGGAGTGAAGTAGACCAAGATTTCTAACTCAGTCGCTAAAGACTTGGGTTTTCAGTCGTAACCAGTTTGTCACAAATGGAACGTTTGTGTTATGCTTTGGTTCAAACAAAACCATAATTCTAATTGTCTCTCTCTGCTTCCCGGTAGCATCAGGTCATAAGCAATGCAACTTCCCGCCCATTTCATACTAAGCCAATGGAGATGCTCCACTGGTGTTATCTAGATGACAGAGGCATAACTGCGTGAGAATAGACATAGGTTTATATAGTTCAGCGAGTAGCTCACCATATGGTATTTACAGGTGCTGAAGAAGCAAGGAGCCGTTCCTTTTGTGAAGACTAACGTCCCGCAGACTATGTTCAGGTTGGCCGGGATTATTAGCTTCATTTCAACTCGTTTGTAAATTATACTATAAATACATCTATTGAGATACATAAAATACTTTAAAACATAAGTGTTCGTTTTGTTGTGGCTTTAGTCAAAATCTCGTTGTGTGTGAAATATGTGTATTTCTTTTCGTATTTAAAATATATCGTACTCATTCGCTATTCGATGTGATTGTTATACACGTGCGCCTTTGTTTCTAGTAGTGAGACGTCCAATCCCATTTTTGGGCCCACAGTGAATTACCATGTTCCTACTCGGACTGCGGGAGGGTCTTCCGGGGGAGAGGCAGCTCTGATTGCTGGCGGGGGGAGCATCCTAGGTTTCGGCAGTGACATTGGAGGAAGCGTCCGCATCCCTGCAGCTATGTGTGGCATCTACAGTCTCAAACCAGGCGATCTGAGACTCTCGTAAGGATGTACACTTCTCTCACTTAGACTGCAGCAGAATATTCATAGTCTAAAGGATGCTGAAGCTAGCGAGTATGCAAACTAAGGCTTACAGTCTCTGGCTAAGTTCCCGATAGCATCATATCAATAATAATCGTAACTTTGGTTTTTTCAGCACAGTGTAAAACTTCTTCGAATTCCACAATGCAATGTTGACAACCTAAGCAAAACTTTATAACGTATGTGCTTGCAACTGCCTGTTCCACCTACTGCCATACAGTATAGAAATCCTTTTGTAACGGAAACATCTGTATTTATATTAACGTCATATTCGAATCTATTATGTTTCGGTTTCAGGGAAGGCGGTTGTCACCCAATCATGTGTGGAGAGAAAATTGGTAAGTATCTCTGCCACATGGAAATCCATCCAACCAGTATGCTATCTGGGGTAAGACCACATTAACAATTCGTCTGCCATTACCCAGTTAAAGAGTGCCCTTGAAAATACGGTTTTGGTGTGGTGTGTGAATTTTGTCGACCACTTTGGCATGGCACATGTTAGTCCAGTGAATACTGAATGTACTACTGCATTAGATCTTTCACGGGGTAGCAGTAAATGTACGCTAGTCTCTCGCGTATTCGCACACTGGCTATTTTGCAGAACGCATCAATATTTCAAAATACGTCACCATATTGGGGCGAAATTGACGGGTGTCATGTTTGAGAGGATATTTCTAAAAAACAGGTATGAGAATTTCACGAGTTTTCCACAGCACTTGTGTCAATGGAGGTTAAATATGCTGTGAAATTTTCAAGAAAATTGTATGACAAATTTTGTAAACTCTAAATTTGGTCTTACCCCATCCCTAGATCGAACCGATCGTAATGATGCATGCCGGGAAATCTCGCCGGACACCATCCTCCACTTCGCACGGCTACAAGCAGGGTCAAAGGACCCGCGTAGTCCCAGATCTCTCCCGTCAATCCACATTTCTGGTGGTTCTGCCCATTTTCGTCTGTAGTGCCTTGCCTTTGTAAGAATGGTATGCTTTCATGTGGCCAAAACATTGAAAATCCAGTTTGATACAACTGCTTACTTTGTACATTCTAGAGTTTTATGAAGACATGCCGTTATTTCACCTTTGCAGTTCCAAACTGCTATGGCCCGCTTGCGCAAGATGTGGATAGCCTAGCGATTGCTATGAAGGCTTTGACCGTTGATTCGACCTTGTACGAAATAGCCCCTGCACTGCCGCCTGTGCCGTTCCGTAGTGAGGTATTGCTTTACAGTTTCTCATGTGTATCGCTGTCACAACTTACATCAAAACACTACAATGTTTCAGCATGCGTTGATAGTTTTGTAGACAGCGAATATGGTAATACAGGTAACTATGAATGTTTTACGGCGGAATGGAATTAAGCACCATGTATTCAATGGGTAAACATCCCATGTACAGACACATATATATATATATATAATAAGGGTTTGTGAAATAAAATACTTTCACATAGGCCAAACAGGTACAAAACAACAAGGTATGTTTTCATTTGTGCAAAAAATATTTAATATTCTCAGGCGTATATCAATGGAAGGCTTAATACTTTTTAATGCAAAGAAATATTGTTAATTTGTTCCACATTTTCAGATCTACGAGGATAAGAAACGACTTAAAATTGGTTTCTTTTTAACCAATGGAGTCCTGCGTGCTGTTCCTTGTATGGAGAGGGCTGTCCTCAAGGCAAGAGATGCTCTTCAGGCAGCTGGTCACCAGGTGTGTATTATATGGCTGTAGTTGAACATGGGTTTACCTGGATGTTTGTGTTCAAGGGTCCTCGGGACACCAGCCTTCTTTTGAGGGGGTCCCCAGCCTGTAGCGAGGGTCCTACCTATTGTTAGTTTGTAAGTATTATTTTCTAAATATTACAACTTATACAACCCATGTAAATCCGGTTATTATTATTATCAGTTTGATACTAACAGGAACTTAACAAAATAACGCCTTGTTACAATATGTTGTTTTATTTTTTATGTTTCCCCTTGATAATCGATGTAGTTTTGGAAGTTAGAACAGCCTAATCTGCTAGATGTCTTGGCTTGCGTATAAATGTCACATTGTGAGATCTCCTAAAGCTAAGCTAAGGATATCGAGGAAGCCAATACTCACTTTGGAAGGCTCCTGAATTTATTGTTAGTTTTCAATTGTACGTATTATTTTCTAAACATCACAACTTATACACCCCTTGTAAACACGGTTATTATTATTATGTGTTTGATAGTAACAAGAACTTAACAAAATAACGTGCCTTGTCACAATATACTGTCTTATTTGTTGTTTTCCCTTGATACTCGATGTAGTTTTGGAAGTTAGAGCAGCCTTCCTCACTTATGGGAGGGCGTGCTAGTCTGCCAGATGCCTTGGCTTGCGAGTAAATGTCACATTGGGAGATGTCCTAAAGCTAAGCATATCGAGGAAGCCACGACTCACTTTCGAAAGTCCTTAATTTGTTTCGGTGGCGGGAAACCTGACCGTGGTGATGACAGTAGCACTGGAATAGCCAATGGGCAGCAGATGGAACTGTGCTTGACTTTGTGGACACTTAATTGTGACGTGTATAATCCCGGCCCACCCCGATTTCAGGATTATGTCCTGACATAAATTATGATAGTTTTGCCTAAATGTTTTACCTCAACGTATTTATTCCATCTATCTTTCCACATCATTTCATGAATACATTGTCCCAAATACCGCTCGTTTATGTTTGAATCAGTGTACGTCGCTGCGGTTGAGGGTTACTGCACGCAGCACTTGAAACAAGCAATATTAATAAATAGCATGTTGACGCAAACCGGAGCGCTATTTGGGCCTCAAAGTTCCCTGACATCAATATTGTATAACAATGTACTGTATATATGAAACAATGTGGAATGGTGGCATAAACACACTGAGGTATCAAATTGGTTCGATTGGTGGACGAGCGACTGGCGCGATCAGCCCCGGGATGTGGGTCGGGATCGGAGTGCTTGCACTCTGTATTGTCGCCGTACGGTCCATCATTTGTTTTGTTATAACAAGCGGTTAGTTATACAAAAGAATGTTCGTAAATCGCTTTGTTTTTAATCGTTACAGCTCTAATAAATAAGGAAGTCTTAAAACGCAGAGCGACTGCGCTCAAACGCTGAAGCCTGAACGGACATGCGCACGGATTGGAATGGTATTCTGGTTCGCGAATCAGTCCCTAGAGACGCTCCACAAAACTACGCACAGGTCGGCACCACACCGAGGATTAGGCAACCTTATGAATCAGGAAGCATATACCTATGGGATTGATTATTTGGAAGGACTCGTGAAAAGAAATACCAAACGAACTGATTCGGTAATAAACTACCAAGTTAAACTTAAAGGCATCATATTCAATATATATTTTTGTTATATATGTCATAGATACGCATGCGTCCCGTGGGATGCAACGATTATTTTGCACGCGTCCATGCGTATATGCGTTTAGGACGCAGGATCTTGCGTCCTGTAAACGCCTGACAGCTAAACCATATATTAAAGCTCAGAACTGTGTGAATGTTAGGTTACTTAGCAAAAGTTCTGATTTGGTCTAGGTGTCTTGTTCGTTGGTTGTGTACTTGGCAAGATGAAATTTTCTGTTTTCAGCTGGTAGTGTACGACATTGGTACATTGGGAGAAGAAACTTTTGAGATGTATAATAGAAACATGTGGGCTGACGGTGGTGCGGAACTCGTGAGTCACATGTGAGTCACTAGCTGCAGATAGCTAATGTGTCTGTGACACCATGCAATGTGACACGTATGTGACAGCGGTGTTTCCCGTTTCATCCCCATTAAATCCTTTTGTGTATCCATGTTGTTAAACGACGCAGATGACAAAATAGCTTCAATATCAACAAATGAATACATTTCCATGCAGTACCACCATGATACAAATGAAAATAAGTGTTTCTCTGCAACCACATGACTCCACTGTTCCGTTTTCCCGTACCCGCGAGCATCAACCAATGGAATGTATGTGTCATTAATTGCCTGGAACTAAACTGTGAAATACATTTTATGTCAGTTTTGCCAATATTCATTCCTAGCTTTGTTTCAAAGCATACCATAGCAAACAGTTATTAGAAAGTTATTGTGACCAGTTGTAGTATCATTACAATGTACAGTTATATTATAATGTACTAAAGTATATTATATTTATTTATTTATTATTACCTGAAAAGCTGCTACAGTTGTCGAAAAGGAGCAACAAGACAGTATAGGACCTGAGTAGTTTACCTAAATGTGGCTCCTTTCAAACTATCAGGCTATCCACATAATGCGCGAGCGGGCCATAGCAGTTTGGAACTGCAAAGGTGAAATAACAGCATGGCTTCATAAAATTCTAGAACGTACAAAGTAAGCAGTTGTATCAAACTGGAGTTTCAATGTTTCGGCTACATATGAAAGCATACCAATCTTACAAAGGTTTAGTAGTAGTAGTAGTAGTAGTAGTAGTAGTAGTAGCAGTAGCAGTAGCAACTGCAGCAGCAACAGCAGTAGCAGCACTAATAATAAATAACGTTTGTATGTATGGTTCTATAATGTGATTGTTTAATTAGAAATTGTAGTCGTCGGTTAAGATATTTTAGAAGCAATTCTCCTATCTATTTTGTGTAACATTAATGTTCAGCAACATTTCCATCTGATGTGAGACACATGTATTCCCGCGATGACTCTCTAACTATTCATAGAACAGTGGGTAAATGCAACTATTATTGTAAAGGATCATACTGTTAAGCCAAGAAAATTAGCAGACAGAAATTATAATTGGTTTTCTGAATTATCTGTAAATGTAAAGAAAATGTGAGGTTGAAGACATTGACAGAATGTCTTCTGACCAAAAATGTCTTCAATCAAGTCAAAAGATTCAATGGTACATTTGTTATTAACAAAATACTCAGTCAGGTAGACCGACCCACAGTGATCTCTGTGAGCAATATCTTATGTTGTTTCATTAATGCTTTCTGCTGTATTGTAAACTGTTTACATCTTATAAGGCTCAAATTATTTCACTATAATGATAACTAGAAGACCTCCCAAAATTGTTACAAACCTATAGTTATATAACATTGACATGAATGAACTGTTGATTTGTCCAATGTCTAACTGTGTTGATTAGCTCTCAATCAGTAATCATTTCCTACAGGGAGAACGATGCAGTGGACGGTTTGTTGAGATCGCTTAATAAGATTTTCAATTTGAGTGCTTTTCACAAGTGGATACTTTACCATATCAACAGACGGTCGTCGGTACGTATACATATCTGTTTCGTGGTAGTTTTGAAATTGTGTCCACATTTGTTTCTGGTGTATAACTAGCGTTAAAGTGGCCTCCTGACTTAACCCTCTCAAGGCCAGATTAATGCAAATATGTGCCTGTTATTGAATCCTATTAAATCGAGAGAATGTGCTGAGTGAATCATGTGATATACTCGGGTTGCATGAATGCAAATAAATAAATAATTTTTGATCCGACTCAAGTAAAATTTTCACTACATTTGAAGAACTAATTCCTGGTTTAACTAGCCAAGTATGTGACATATATGTCAATTTATTACCCAAATATGAATTGCTAAAATTTGACACAAATAAAATACTTAAATAATTTTAAACAATTCATAAAAAAAAAAAAATTTCATTAATAATTAGCGGTTACATGCTGCGTATGAAATGTTCACAAATTACAATGCTACAGAATGGAAAACTAATTAAATGTCTATGTCTATGACTATGGTAAATAAAACTGAAATAATTTAAGTTTTTCAGAGTGCATGTATTTTCAAGATTTTATACAAAATGGCGTTCTTTGTGATCATAGCCGTCATCCCGTCTGAACTATTAAGTTTGTGTTATATTTAAAATGCGTAATCATAGTACAAAACATTCCCCTTCGGCTTCGATGGCAGCGTTCGTTATAAACTCGATTGGAAAATCCCATCAAAGTCCGAATTACTGGAGTTCGACATAATGACAATGTCGAGAATTACAACAAAGCTAAAAACACCACCCGCTTCGTTGCGCGGCGCATTAATATTTTTTTTACAACAAAATAGACCACTCAAAGGTTAGCATTTAATCGTAGAAATCGCGTGCGGACGCGTGTTTTGGAATAACTCCTGGGTGCTTCCATGTTTATGCCCGCAGCAAATGTTAAACTTTAATCTCATTGGCTGAAAATCACCATTAAAATATTCACTGCGTGGCGTAAAAGAGTGACCGGAAATTGTGTGTCGCTGCGTTCGACTACAAAACCGCTTGGTGGTTTGCGCTATTTAGTCACTGAAATCGCCATCATATCTCATTTTTGATGCTTCCCAGTGAAACTTCAATATTATTATATGCTAACTGCCGAAATAAATTGCCGTTATTGGATGACACTGTTTCGCGGTACCAGTTTAAATGTGCCCCTGTATTCGGGTTGATTCGGGCGTTCTGGCCGTGAGGCATACTCGGGTTGATTCGTTCTGACCACGAGAGGGTTAAACTACCATTTTACGTATTATGGAAACAATAGCCAGCTTTAGATATTAATAATGACAACACCAACAAACACCAGAAATCTAGAATTTGCATTTATTGCAGCACCCCTGGGTCGCGAGAATACTGAAGGCATCCAGTGGAATAAGGTCAGTCAGTTGGTCTGAATGTATTAGTTACGACGTATCTGGAGGCTACACGGCTGCATCAACACAGGATAAATATGACAGTAATAGCAATGTTTACCGGTTTTGAAATAATACGTAGTTAGTACAACATACAGGGTATTGTACCCATCGGTAGAAACCATTGAACACAGTTTATAACTCTACATACGCTACATCAATACTACACATCTGTTTGGCAAGACACAACATTGTAGAAACAACAGAACACAGTTCATAACATTATCAACCCTGCACGTATGACTATATTCGTAATTTCAGAACATTATTTATAGCACAACCGACAATTAAATATTGGCAGCAGAATATACACGGACGGTCGGCATGCATAGACTGCCAACACCGCTAATTCTGGAAGGAGATGTCCAACCTTGCGCAACGTAATGGAATTGTTGTCCTTCCGGACTGCGACTTCAGTGTTCCAAGTTGTAGAAATTGCATAACTATGATTTATGGCTATAGCTTAGTTTCATATCCTGACAACTGAATGACCAAGAAAAACGTAGGTAACCAGTTTTCCATCATGGATGACTCGCGGAGACTACCTAATAAGTTATATTTAATATGGTAAATAATTTGTTTAATCTTAAATGCCATTGAATTGCACCTGTATCTTTTCAAAATATATGTGTGTGTGAGTTTTGCGTGCGTGCATGCGGAAGAATTACATTTGATACAATTATATGACGTTTTTTTTTTACTGAACATTCTTCAGGATAGTTCGTTTTTAAATTCGAAACTTTCATTTTTCATATCCAAGAATCATGTTAAATTACCTGGTAGAGGCTTTCGTTGACGTGTCACGTCGACTTCATCAGTACCCATGACGCTGAATGACGTCATCGTACACGTGAGGCAGTTCGTAATTGCCCTCGTCTCTGTTGATGGGTGTTTGCAAACGAACTATCCTGAAGAATGTTCAGTAATCTTAGGACAAAGTATGGACAAGAATGTGTCAAAGACGTGAGGAAACTCGAACAATTGACCAGAAAGGTTTCGCGCCACAGAAATCACCTTGTATTTACGCTACGTTGTAAAGACATCAATGTAACACCTCCCAGTCTCAGTCTGAAATGCCCGATAAACACGACGAATGCGAGGAGAATAGTGGACAAAGCCAGGAAGGAACTAGTGAGAGAGAGAATACGTGTCATAAACAACAAATTGGACACGTTTAAAGAGAAGAAACTCGCCCTAGAAACGAAGCTGTTTACTTCGTTGTCAAGGGAAGAACAACAAAACGTCACGCGCCACACCGCGCATGTCAGCGAGAGTACGCATGAGAAAACAAAATGGCGCCACCAACAACAAATTCGGCGCTTGGAAGCGAAGAGAGACAGAACAAACGAAGTTGACCTTACCGGAACACAGCTAAAAAGGTGGGTGACAAAGCTGTCGAAATACAAACTGTCCGGGGCCCAGAATAAGATATTAGCGAAGGGACTAAATTACGCGGTAACGCCAAAAAAAGTACCAACCGAGGAGTTCGTCGTAGCGGCAGAACAAGCGACATGGAAACTACCACAAGAACAAAAAGACAAACTTCGTGCAGATATCGCGGGAGTTCTGAAATCAGCAAAAGTTCCAAAACAGAACCTAACCAGACAAGAAAGAACAGCCTTGAAAGAGCTGCAGAAGGAGAAGTCCATCACCATACTCCCAGCGGACAAGGCCACAGTCATCATGGAAACGAAAGAATACCAGGAAAAAATGAAAGAAATGCTAAGTGACGAAGCGACATATGAGAAGTTAAAGAAGGATCCGACCAAGAAATATAAGGCAGAACTCATCAGAATGGTAAATTCCTTGGAGAAGGAGGGGAAGATCACCAAAGATCAGTACTGGTACTTATATCCTACGCTAGAAAAAGTACCACGGATGTATGGATCACCAAAAATCCACAAGGAGAAGGTACCACTCAGACCAATTGTCGACTACACACAGACAATAGCATACAGAGTATCCAGAGAATTGGCCAACATACTACAACCACTTGTTGGAAAAACAGAACACCATACGGAAAATTCACAAGAATTGGTGAAAGAAATGACAAAGCTGAGAATGGAAGAAGGAGAATCATTTGTGTCATATGACGTTGTGTCACTGTTCACGAAGACCCCAATCAGAGAAGCTTGCAAAGTCATCAGAAAAAGACTAGAGAATGACAAGACACTAAAGAAGAGAACAAATATAAACGTAGACGACATCATGGAGTTGTTGAAATTTGTCTTGGAGACGACATACTTCAGATTTGGAGGATAAATTTACCAACAGAAGTTTGGGGTAGCCATGGGCAGTCCAGTGTCCCCCATTGTTGTGAACCTGTACATGGAGGACCTGGAGCAGAAAATCATAGCCACAGCACCAGTCGATTGCCAACCGAGAAACTGGAAGCGATATGTGGACGATATAATTTGCCTGGTACACACAGGAAAGGCAAAGAAATTACAACAACACATGAACACTGTAGACCCCACAGGTAGCATCATTTTCACACGGGAAGACGAAGAGAACAACAGCATGCCCTTCTTGGATGCAAAGTTCACCAGAAAGGAAGATAGCAGTGTGAAGTCCACAGTGTACAGGAAGAAGACGCACACTGACCAATACCTGAATTTTGCATCCCACCACCCCAAACATCAGAAGTTGGGAGTTGTCAAAACCCTTATGAACAGGTGTGAGACAATAACTTCGGAGGAGGGGGACAAGGAAGAAGAGGTGGAACACCTGAGAGGAGCTCTAAGAGTATGTGGCTATCCGTCGTGGGCCTTGAAAAAGGCGACAGATAGCAGTAAGAAGAAAAAGACCAACAAAAAGACTAAGGACAAAAACTATCGGAGCCAAGTAGTCATCCCATACATAGAGGGGGTATCGGAGAGAGTACATCGAGTACTGAAAAAATATGGAGTAGCAACGGCCATGCGTCCCCACACCACCCTCAGACACCTGTTGGTACATCCCAAGGACAAAGTACAGCTAGAAGAACAGGGCGAACTGGTGTACCAAATACCGTGCAAGAATTGTGGTGGGGAATACATTGGGGAGACAGGAAGACTACTCAAAACAAGACTGGAGGAACACAGAAAGGACGTAGACAACACGAAAAATGAGAAATACACAAGGAGCGGAAAAAAAGATTGATGTCTACCATCAATAAATCCGCCCTTACAGACCATGCGACAACTGAAAACCATATCATAGACTGGGAGGGAGTGAAAATTGTTGACAAAGAACCCAACAGAAGAATTCGGCAAATCAAGGAAGCCATCTGGATAAGAAAAACCCAAACACCCATCAACAGAGACGAGGGCAATTACGAACTGCCTCACGTGTACGATGACGTCATTCAGCGTCATGGGTACTGATGAAGTCGACGTGACACGTCAACGAAAGCCTCTACCAGGTAATTTAACATGATTCTTGGATATGAAAAATGAAAGTTTCGAATTTTTTATATGACATGTTATTTATCTTTATTGTAGCTCTGTGTTTGAATACTGGAACTTGGTGGCAGAGACGGAGGTAAGACTATCAGATGTGTCAGAGACTAGCTGGTCTACTTACGCCGTGGTGCAGTGGCTAGAGCTTCGGACTTTCAATCGAGAGAACCTGGGTTCGAATCCTGTGCTGCGGTGTCGAACCGTGGGCAATTTTGTTCACTCTACGTTGCTCCTGCTCACTCAGCTGTATGAATAAGTACCTGGCTATAGACAATAGTGGATATGTGTGTACGAATAGTCTTTGCGCATTGATTGCAGCGTGGCTGAATGTTTCCCAGAGAAGTCGATATGGTGTTTGATTGAACAGGGATTAACGTGTGAAGCGCTTTGCGCAGTCCTAAGAACTGAATACTGCGCTATGGAAGAACTTACTTTTACCTTCTATGGTGTAGCTGTCATTTAAATAGTAGTATATATATTATAACTATTATGTAATATGAAGTCTCCTTTGAAACTAGCTTTTGAAATCCAAACGAAACAAACTATTTTTAAAGCATTCCTTACGGCTGCATACTTTGTTATTGCAATTAGATTACAATCATTATTCCACCAGGTGGCAGTGCAACAAGACACACACCATTTTCCTATCAGAGTCGTTTCATTCGAGCTTCGTGCCAGCTGGCCAAGCAGATGTTTAATTTCACTATTGTTAAATCACAAACAAACGCTGTTCACCATTGCTTTTCAGCTATAATTATTATTTATTAAATTGCAGGACAATGATTTTCTTGACGGTGTGTTTCCAATAATAATTGTCATAGAACATGTTTAAAAGTAGGTAAGTTACCGTTTTAGACGAGTACCTGTCCACAAACAATAGTGGAGTTATATACATGGTTTGATATCCTTTGCAGCGAATGCAGATCAGGGTGATGAAAGAGTGGCAAAGTTTAGGCTTGGACGCGGTCATTTGCCCTGGCTTTGGTTTTCCTGCTCTGCCATTTGGAACCACTGTTGAAGCAATGGGTACTTAGTATTACTAACTTACTTCTCCTCTACATACCGCAGTTAGTAGGCCAGTAAGATGCAGTGGGTGGGATCTCAATTAACTGTTTTGTTTTCCGTTGACAAATAGCGTTATTGAATATGTTCTATTAATATAGTGAAACAGGCAAGCTATTTTAAAATTTAGTACGCTTACAATCTGTTGAAAATATGTCAACTAATGGATCCTTGCTTGAACAAACTCTTTAAATGTAAACCTAATTAATTATTCTTCCTTAATCTATCTCACTTTATCAATATTATTGCCTGGTTTGTTCTTAATTGCAGCCAAAGATATTTTGTAAATAGGGCACGGTCTTGATATTTACAGACATATTAATTTGGATACTTTAAACCGGCAATAGAAGCAATATTTAGTAAATTTGTTGTGACGAGGATTCATACAATGACTCTCTGTGTTTAGGGGGTACCAGCTACACGGCGATGTACAACTTGCTCAAGTTTACAGCGGGAAGCGTTCCTGTGACAACAATAACGGATGACGACATGCGTAACATGAAGGACTACCCTACACCTGATCCGTGGCATGAGATCGTTAAGAAGGTGGGTATTTAATGCCAAATGTTCCTTTTGTGTGCATTGCGTTATATTAATTGAGTATGTCTAGTACGAACACAGGCTTGAACAAAGGTTGTGGGGCATATCCCCTCCAGTTGATGCCAGGGTATGCCCTGGTCGGTTGGTCTAAAATAAATATATATTGTTTCAGAACATGCCCGGGTCAGTTAGTTCAAGAATACAGATATGTTGTTTCAGAACATGCCCCGGTCGGTTGGTTTAAGAGTACAGATATGTTGTTTCAGAACATGCCAGGGTCGGTTGGTTTAAGAATACAGATATGTTGTTTCAGAATATGCCCGGGTCGGTCGGTTTGCCTGTCAACGTGCAAGTGGCGACTCTTCCGTGGCGGGAGGAACTTTGTCTGCGAGTGATGAAAGACCTCCAGGAAGCGCTCAAACAACAGCCCGCCTAAACAATGTCAACGCTAGTGTTGTCCGTCGCATTTAGCGCTGTCATATCGGACAGTGTTGATTATATGTCATTACGACTGTAGGCATTTCTGTTGTCTTAAATGCAAGGACAATGCTTTCCATAAGATAACTATTTTGATATACAACATTGTCTTGTCACTGTTACAGGTTAGTTGACGATAACGTGGCTGACGTATCCGTTGAGGCACATTACGATACAACACTATAGGATGCGTAGACATTTAAACAAGACTCACGTCTTACAGATATACATCCATGCATGCATGTATGTATGTATATATGTAAGACGTGACTCTTGTTTAAATTTATGTGTGTATTTATATATATATATGTGTGTGTGTGTATGTATGCGTGCGTGCATGCGTGCGTGCGTGCGTCCATATATACATACATACACTCATATTATATAAAATAATATGTAATCACGTACATACGTATGCATGCACGCACGCACGCAAGAACATTAATCCTATGTTGGAAGCTTTGATGTATTCATATTAGTTTGGCATTTGCGGCACGCTATGTATTATTGATGTCCTTGATGGATGGTACCGACTTGTGATGACCTGACATCAAATGTCTAGCAACGTCTTGCTGGCGTAGCAGTGCATCTCCCTTGCTTCCCACGTAGTGAGGGGAGGCTTTTATTCAGTTGAGTGTCTGTGCTTGTTTTTGTGTCAGAGAACATCCAGCTTTTTAAACTCTGTTCGTTTTTTATGACTAAAGTCTTTCAACTCTGTATCTTTACTCACATTTGTATTCTTTCTAGTATCGCTACTGTGGCTTTCAAACGTCTAAATGAGACATAATTTTTCCTTTCCTGTTACACGAGCATTTTGTATACGCTTCGAACTACAATCTCGTACTGCTCTGGAAATGCTGTGCCATGACTAATTGTACTTACTTCCCAGTGTTTTTCTTTTGTGACAACACGTATTGTGATCACTGCCACCCATCTTATATGTTGCATCCATGTCCCCGTGTTCTGTAGGTACATTTACATTTCCTAAAATTGAATAATATCTCGTGTTTAGATAATTTGACAAAGCTGTCTACATCTACTTGTAAATGTTTGTCTTCATCTTGTTTAACCCGAAAGCGACCCTGTGGTCACTGCGCTGGATGCCGGAAAAACCATTCAACCAAAGACGCTATGCATTTGTAGACGCTGTGGGCAATATGCTACGAGGTTGCGCAGTGTTTAAAAACTAAGTAGTTGTTTGCTTGGTTAAAACAGAAGAATGTGGTTGATGGAGAAGACGAAGGCAGAAATTAAGATGGAGAGAAGGTTTTAAACATATCTCGGAAGGGCAGGGGTGAAGAAAGAGCGTGGGTGGGAGAGAATAAGGCAGAACACCCGTGATGGATGGAGATGTCTCGTCACGGGGGCGGAACAAACTAAACCATTAGGCTCATGATTTATTAGATAAAAGATACCTCGATTAAATCGGCAGTCTGCCGCCTGAATCGGTAGTGGTTGCATTTTGCAGAGGCCTTATAGGAATAGTGGAGGTGCGATGTCCTGAACCTATAATGCACATTAATATACAGTCGTTTCAAAACCTGTGTGTTAATTAGGCCTATACTAGTCGGTATGTGGAACTTTATAAACATCATATAATCTTTATTGTTTGTTTAAAGACTATTTTTTTCAACAGGCTCTCAATAAGTGAAAGTGCTAGTGTAACATGAACCAATCAACATCAATTTGTGCAAATACACAGATATTACAACAGGTAATCATAACCATTTCAGAGAGATGATATTGGTGAACAAGTGATGGGTGGATATATGAAATGTGACGGTGGGAGTGACGAATGAACGAGTGATGGAAAAATGATGCAGGAATGCATACATACATGCATATATTCAGGTTGCAAAAACTGGCCGATATTACAAATGTCTCGTGAATCACTGGCTGCTGTAAAAATAAATGGCATTTGTAAGAACTTCCTTTTGTATCTCCCTGTCCTGATATGTATCGAGCTGAGTATTCCACTCTCTCCTCTCCTGCGTTCAGTCACATGGCATGCGAGAGTGCTCGCTGAATCATCCGGGAAACGCTACAGCCTTGTTTGCAGACTCGGAGACAGACGCCGTATCCTGCACGGTCTCTCGAGTATGTCGTTGACGAGGAAGCCTAATGTTCAATTAAATATCATGGCCTAGGCGGCATTGGCCTACTTCTCAGAGCAAACATGCACGCGCTAATACACACGCCATTTGGACATTCAAATCTGCAGTCATCGGGAAGGTTCGATCATTATCAAATCGTCTTTTGGATCTCGTACACCATTTGAAAATGTTGTCTTTTTAATCCCGACTCGATCGGCTGCTTGTGCACCATGTATATGTCAATAGAATTTGTGATATTTACATATTCAATCTGTTAGAAATTAACGGCACGTGGAACCCAAAACGGACCAAGATCGATACACTAAATCTGCGCGGTGACACAACATGTGCCACGCTTACTTCAAGGAAGTACGTCGGCCTATATACAAGTCGATGTCTTATCAATCACCGACGACATCCGCGATCGATGCACATACAAATGCAAATTGCTATAATATGAATCCAGGCCTGCATGGGGACATATCGTCGAGAGCGCGGTAGACACACGACTATTGCAGACAGCCACGTTACTTTGGTTGAAAACCCATCTTGTTGACTTGAAATTCTTTACAAGCGGAACCTCACTATTAAGGTCACCTTTGGGACTGAAGAAAAGTGAGCTGAATAGCAAGATGACCAAACTGCCGGGACTAATTTCTTATAGTTTCCTGTTACAGAAATAACTTGAGACTATCCGAGGATGACCTTGATTGCAAGGTTGCCGTATTGCCAAGGTGACCATAAAACGATTGTTTGGGTATGTGTGTGGCTGGCTCTGTGTGTGTGTGTCTGTGTGCGTGCGTGTTGTCGTGTGGTGTGTGTGAGTGCGTGCGTGTGTGTGTGTGTGTTATGTTGTGTTGTCAAGCATCTTCTGAACCAACATATCTGTTTTTTTAAACTGACCGATCCGGGCATGTTCTGACACAACATATATATGTATTCTTAAACCAACCGACCCGGGAATATTCTGAATCAACATATCTGTATTCTTAAACCAACCGAACCGGGCGTATTCTTAAAAACACCTGTATTCGCTGACTTGACAACTCCGCCTGGGAGTGTGCAAGCCATTCAACTGCCGGTCCCAAGCCCGGAAAAAGGAGGAGAGTTGGCGTCAGGAAGGGCATCCGGCCACAAATCATTTCATGCCGAGTCGAAATAGGAAAGAATTTGCAGCTAGGGCGTTCCCTGTAAACGACTCGCAGCGCACGCGCCCTGTGTCTGCGAAAAATATGCGAAGGAGTAGTCAGACGATCAAGATAGCAACGTTGAACATTAGAACGTTGACTGGAAAGAGCCGAGAAGTTGCGGCCATGATGAAATATCGGAGACTGGACGTGTTATGTGTGGAAGAGACCAGATGGGGAGGCAACAAGGCAAAGGAACTTGGGGAGGGATGCAAGCTATTCTCCAGTGGTACCAGTAGGGCAGTTGCGATTTGTGTGAGAAACCATCAAGAAAAGGTACTGGAAGTCGAAAGAGTTTCTGATGGAATGATGACTATCAAGCTGGTACTGGCAGAGGTAGTGTGGAACATAGTGACAGCGTATGCTCCACAAGTGGGTTGTGAAGATATAGTTAAAGAGCCATTATTGAACCAACTGAAGGCACTGCAGATAGGACTATCAACCAGGGAAGGCTTGGTGCTAGCTGGAGATCTAAACGGCCACATTGGAGAAGATAGGATGGGGTTTGGAAGATGGCATGGAGGATTCTCTGTGGAAGATAGAAATGAAGAGGGAAAGAGAGCATTGCATCTGGCAGAGGCGTTTGACATGGCCATAGCAAATACCTTCTTCCAGAAGTAGAGAGCACTTGCTGACATACAGCAGTGGAGGAACCAAAACAGTGATTGACTACATCTTGATGAGGAAAGACAACATGAGAGGTGTGACAAACTGCAAGGTGATTCCTGGAGAATCTATAGCAACGCAGCACAGGGCACTAGTGATGGGCATGAAAGTAACTAGAAGGAGGACGACACCAAGAAAAAGAACCAAAAGAATAAGAAGATGGAAATTGAAGAAGGAGGAAGTAAGAGATCCATTCATTTACAAGGTTAAAAAACAGCTTGCTGTTTCGCAGACTAAAGAAAAGACCACAACATGGACAGAAATGTACCTAAAGACAATGCAGCTTGCAAAAGAGGAGCTTGGACAATCAACACCAGGCAGATATTTTGAGGAGTCGTGGTGGTGGGATGAGAAGGTGCAGGAGGCGGTCGAAGAGAAAAAGAAAGAGGTACAAGAAATAGCAGGCATCAAGAGACGAAGAAGATCTGATGAGATACAAGGAAGCAAAGAAAAAAGGAAGCGGGCAGTCGCAGTCGCAGTAGCCAAGGATAAAGCGTAAGGGCAGTTGTACGAGGAACTGAAGGGAAAGAAGGAAAACAAAGGATATACCGGCTGGCAAACACCAGGAAGAGGATATTAACGGACATAGGAAGGGTAGACAAAGATGGGGCACTACTCACCAAGGAGAAATGGGAGAATTACTTCCACGAACTCTTAAATGTCGAGAATGAAAGTCAAGAATTGGCAGGGACCAATTGAAGAAATCAAACTTGGGGGGTGCTGACACAGATGGGTAAGACGAACAAAGACAAGGCGTGTGAACCAAATGAACTACCGATGGAGGTAGTGAAGACGCTCGGACAAAAAGAATAGAAATGGATGGTAGAAGTGTTAAACCAGACCTTGAAAATGGTTTCCCATATGAATGGAAAAAAGCTTGATTGCACCAATCTACAAACAGAAAGGAGACCCTTTAAATTGTAACAACTTCCGGTGGATCAAACTTCTTAGCCACACTCTGAAGCTCTGGGAGAGGGTGATAGAGAGGAGGTTGAGAGGAATGGTGGAGATAAATTAAAGACAGTATGGATTCCAACCGGGAATGTTGACAGTGCTCTCGCTGTTCTGTCTCAGGATGCTCCAAGAGAAACATAGGGAGTTCAGAAAAAAGGTGATGTAAGCTAAAGATCAGCAGAACGAAGACGGAACACTTTCCGCCAATGGGGCACACAGAGCTGGTGAAGATGATGAAGTACGGGTCTCAGGAAAAGGTAAACATCCCAACTGTACAGACGTTTAAGTACCTTGATTCTGTCATAGACAAGGAGGGAGGTGTCAGTAAGGAAACCGAGAGTCGAGTGTCAAAGGGGTGGTTTAGGTAAAGGGAACTATCTGGAGTGATATGTGAAAAGACGGTGCCACAAAAGATGAAAGTCCTGCTCTACAAAACGGCAATTAAGCCGACACTTCTCTACGGCTGTGAAACGTGGCCACTATCGACAAGAGACGAAAGATGACTGGCAACAACGGAGATGAGAATGATTAGATGGGCAATGGTGTAAGCCTACAGGAGCACCGGAGGAATGAGGACATCTTGAAAGAAGCCGATGTGGAGAGCATTGTTGTCATCATGCGGAGAAGAAGGCTGGAGTGGTTTGGTCATGTGAAAACAAGGAAAGAAAGGGAAGACATAAGAACCACCATGGAGATTATATGATTGCTGCTTTTAAATGAAACACACCATTTATCAGACTGAACGAATCATGGCCGTCGTTTATTATTTGATCCGACCAGCACCGGAGAAATCCGAAGTCAACGGGATCCGTCCGTAATACATAGGCTACGTATGTATATAACATGCAGGGAGCGGCTATATTACAGAGATGAAGATAGAGAAACGAGCGAAAGGGAGGCCCAAGTTGAGATGACAGGACACAGTGAGTAAATATTTAAAGGCATGGCAGATGAAGGAAGAATGGGCTCAGGACAGGAAGAAGTGGAAGACACTCGGCAAGACCCGCCACCACGCACAGGGAAAAGGCGGGGAAAGGTGAGAAGAAATATGCCGACTTGACAACATACCGATGTTGAACAGTCAAAACAATGGAAGTCCATTTTCCTTTTGTATAAGTTAGTGTATGCGCGCGTGCGTGCGTGCATGCGTGTGTGTGTGTGTGTGTGTGTGTGTGTGTGTGTTTGTGTGTGTGTGTGTGTTTGTGTGTGTGTGTGTGTGTGTGTGTGTGTGTGTGTGTGTGTGTGTGTGTGTATATATGAATACTAGTGTATAGTCTTCCCGGAATACACATGTATACCAGTGTATAGTCTTCCCGGAATATATGTGTATACTAGTGTATAATCTTCCCGGAATACATATATATACTAGTACATAGTCTTCCCGGAATACATATGTAAACTAGTACATAGTCTTCTCGGAATACATGCATGTGTATACTATAGTGTATAGTCTTCCCGGAATATATATGTGTACTAGTGTATAGTCTGCCCGGAATACATCCGTGTTGTGTGTGACCCTGTGACGTGTTTGTGATCACCCATTATGAATTGGTGCAGAATTTGATGCTATGTTGTTCCAGGCGTATCCAAATTAAATGTGTTAATTGCAACATGGTGACGGTAAACATTTCTTGCGACAATTGATTTTATTACCTCAAATGTCGATTCATAAAGTTGCATTTCCCAAAAGGTAACCGAATATTGAATATTGAATAACCAAGAATTGGTGAGCATGCAAGTATTAATTTAATACGAAATATCATGAGAAAATATACATTCCCGCAAGTATATATATATAATAGGAACTCATGCATTCATTTAGTTACATATGCAAAGTTGATTATGTTCATCAACTGCTGGTGGTTCCATAAAAGTAGTGTCTTTTATGCTGCGTTTTCCCAACAGTGATACAACGTGGAGAAAAACACAACATAACGTGGTTCCCGTAAATCGTGGTATGGAACCACACTGGGCCGTCTGGGCGTGTCACAAATAAACGTACAAACCATGTCCAACCTGTCATCCCCACCGCGCAGTGAGCACGACCCAGATTGGATCCGTTGATCGAGTAGCGTTGATAGCCTGGAGGCTGGGCTCTGTTGACAGCGCTTGAGGGAACGGATGAACATTGTACTTTGTTGTGATGCGGACATGAAGGATTTCCCTAGACACAACAATCGACGTCAGTACGTGTGGCATCGGCCGACCGGCGTATGTAAGTATAGTAGCTTCGTACCGAGTAGCAACGGTGGTTATCGTTTTGCAACGATCTCTAGACAGCGGTGGTCCGTGGGACTAGCGCAATCGTCACCCGTCGCAGCTGTGCTAGCTCGCCCCGATTTCAGGGAACGCACGAAAAGGCCGGCCGTTCTGATGCCTGCTGTATCATTTTAGTGTCGCTCCAGGTGAGAAGGCTTTGATATATGGACTCAGCGTGGTCGAGTGCGCTCACGAATCACCTCATTAGCGCAGTCGGCTGGTACAAAGACAGGCGACGGTCTCTGTACTTCTGCGCTGCAGCGACATTAGATTAGATCGAATCACAGCTGATCGTGCAGTGGAAAGTTCAACATCAGTAATGTCATCGCTTTAGTAGATAATTATTATTCTAGAAATGAATGACGCCTGCATGGTTGCGTGTGGACTTCCTCATCGTGGTATCTTGGTACAGGTCATCAGCTGCAGAAGGATTGCTGTGCGCGTGTGAGCATGTGTCACTGTGCGTGCATGCGTGTGTGATTATTTGTGTGCGTGAGTGTATGCGTGCGTGAGTGCGTGTACGCACATCCCTACGTGCATGCATTCATTATATCAATTAAACTAAAAACATCAGAGCGGTGTGGGATTGCAGCAACTTAAGCAAATCAAATTAATTGGTTACATTAGGAGAGACAACATTATAAATTACCAACAATTAAGTATAGTTCTCACCTATAATATTACATACAGAATTAGCCTAGAGGTGACATTGCAAGAAGAACATATATAAACTGGAAAGAATGCAAATATGAATGACAAAACTGATGTATCAGAACTGAGAGAAATTGGTTGCAAATATGCCTAGAATTTAAGAAGTTGACAATTTATTCAAAAATGGAAGGTAGGTAGGTAGGTAGGTAGTAGTAGTAGTAGTAGTAGTGAAAGGACAGAGTAAATACTCATTCTCACAATAGATAGTATATTAGTGGAACAAAGTCTCTATTTACTGCATAAATGCACACATTAAAACAGGATTTACAGATAATGAGATATGGCAGCAACATAGATGACATTTAGCTGGATTTTTAGTGAGCAGTAAGTTCTTATATAGCACAGTATCCAGTCCTCAGGAATGCTCAAAGCGCTTTACACTTTACTCCCTGACAGATCTGTTCAATCGAACACCATCTTGACTTCTCTGGGAAGCATCCAGCCATGCTGCAATTAATGCATAAAGACTATTTGTACACTAATATCCACCACTGTCTATAGCCAGGTACTTATTCATACAGCTGAGTGAACTAGAGCAATGTATAGTGAACGAACTTGCCCAAGGTTCGACACCGCCGCACAGGATTCGAACCCGGGTTCTCTCAGTCGAGAGTCCGAAGCTCTAGCCACTGCACCATGGTGCTACATGTAATAAATAATTAGTGACTAAGCGATTGACCATATTGAAGGCACCAAGTTCTTGGTGCCATTTTATTTAAAGGTCCTTCCTCAACTGAACATTTGGTACGTCTCGATTTAGAATCATTTCGCATAGGTGCTAGCTATGCCACTGGTTGATTTTTGTTGCTGCACATTGCAAGACCTGTAGATCTTGCTAGCCTAGCGCTTTATGTCTTGCGTTGTAGCATATCACGTTCCAATCTGTGTCTGGAGTCTTCATGGTGTCTCGTGTCCATCGATGGTAACAGGACCTGCAAGCATTTCCTGTTAGTCGAGAACGTATTCGAGAACGTATTCGTAGTAAATTAATACACTTCCATTAATCATACATTTGAGAGATTAGCACCAGCACTGTGCAGGCACAGTCCATTTGCTGCTAATTAGGCCTTGAAGGTGCCCTATGTTGGTGACAGCATTTAATAATGCAAGGGTCAACTGTCTAGCCCTAATTGTTCTGTTGTCAGTGGGTGTCTCCTGAAGGCGCTGTTGCACAACAAGAATTAAGGCAGTGGGCTCTAAATATGTGGGTGGAAGTGTTGGGCCTGGCCGGGCCGTGTGGGAATTCACCATAAGATTCTCATCCAATGCAACAAGCTCTTCTTCTTCCTTTTGACTGTCTGTTGCTGATTCTGTTGTACATATGGGGTTGCTATGAATATGGCACATTTTGAAGATCTCTTGAATGTGGGAAGGGAGAGTGGTAGAATTTTCCTTAAACTGAGGTAGTCAGTCTGTTCGTTTTTAACGTAAGATCATGTTATGTAGTATAAATATATATATACAGTGTATATATACTTAATTATATTTCAACCACAACAAAAGGTTCATTAAAAGTAAACACCTTGAAATATAATTAAGTATTTTTGTGAGGAAAGAGCATGTTTACATAACAGCGCACCACTTTTGAAGGTGTGGCCTCAGATGTGATGACCAACGAGGTGGATATGTGCACCGTATGATGTGTCATCACGCCGGGAATTATGCGATCTCGCTACTTTCTACTTGGAGATTTGGGTGACTGCTTGGCAAGTTTTGAAATGTTGAATTCAGAAGTTGGTTCAGGTTTGATTCCTCCTCTTGCTGCCATGTCGAACCTTGGACAAGTTTGTTCATTTCAGATTGCTCCAAATTACTCGGCTGTATGAATGAGTACCTGGCAGTAGACACTGTTTGATATTGTATACGAATAGTCTTCGCGTAGTGATTGTAGCATGGCTGAATGCTTCCCAGAGAAGTCTAGGTGGTGTTCGATTAAACAAGTCTGCCAGAAAATAAAGTGTTAATGGCTTTGAGAAGTTTTATTTATTTACATATTTATTTGTAGGGAAAGTTGGTACTTTTCCAAAGAAGACAACAAAAGGTACAGTTTCTAACATTACAATTGCCCTGTTTCATATATATATATAAGAATGTCCTCTAAGAAGGTTGTGACATTTTTAATCAATTATATAAAAACGAGTTATATTTTTAGTAACCTTGCAGCCTATTTACTATTTAGTGTCACCAGTACCTTCCTAGATTATATTGGCACGTTCCATGTTTGGTGGAGGAAACCTTTTAATTAGTGTAATTCCCTTGGTAGGATGTTGCTCACTAGCTGTTTCTGAAAGCAATAGTTAGATTAACTGATGTTAGTGCCAAAGACTGTATCGTCAGCAATCATATTTTCTCACATTAATCCTCTTCTTGGAGAAAGTGGAACTCAGTGAGCATTTACAATTAAGAACAAATGTGTAGAACAAAGTTATATGTTAATTAACCCTGCACACACGCATGCACGCACACATGCACGCGCGCACACACACACACACACACACACACACACACACACACACACACACACACACACACACACACAGTTGACCAGTAAGACAAATGCTATGCTAAATGGCCAGTACAACATGATATTTATGGACGATGCCTCAACACTGAGTTGTCAGTGTAATATATGAGACTGGCAGATATACTAGCTTTGTGTAGACAAACATAATGCATCATGTTTGTGTGTGATGGCGTTATTGCTGTATTACTTTGCATGTGTATTTCATCATTTCTGGTCTTTCAGTTCTGGTCTCAATTGTTGAATGAAGTAGCAGTGCAGTTTAAAATGCATGTCATACATGTAGTTAAGACAGATGTTAGTAATAAGTTAATAATTGCCACCACCATTGGAAACTTAAACCAACATTATGTTCCAAAGTCTTGGTCTCATATAGACAACAAAGGGTTGTATCATGATGATACAAACGGAGAACCTTTTCTCGTGATAGCGGATAAACAAATAGTGTGTTTATATGTAGCTTTAAAACTTAGGGTGTGTCTAATGGTAGCTGATAAACAAAGGTTATGGCTTGGTGTAGCAATCAAACAAAGGTTGTATGTTATGGTAGCTAATAAAATGTCCTGTTTCATGGCGCGGCAAACAAACTAGGGTTATATCTTGTGGCTGTTAACAAATAAGGTTAGCTTTTCTTGATAGCTTACAAAGTTAGGTTGTATCTTTTTGATAAGGTAATATACACAAGTTGTGGTTTGTGGCAGAGTAGCTCTTACAAACACAAGTTGTGGTTTGTGGCAGAGTAGCTCTTACAAACACAAGTTGTGGTTTGTGGCAGAGTAGCTCTTACAAACACAAGTTGTGTTTTGTGGCAGAGTAGCTCTTACAAACACAAGTTGTGGTTTGTGGCAGAGTACCTCTTACAAACACAAGTTGTGGTTTGTGGCAGAGTAGCTCTTACAAACACAAGTTGTGGTTTGTGGCAGAGTAGCTCTTACAAACACAAGTTGTGGTTTGTGGCAGAGTACCTCTTACAAACACAAGTTGTGGTTTGTGGCAGAGTAGCTCTTACAAACACAAGTTGTGTTTTGTGGCAGAGTACCTCTTACAAACACAAGTTGTGGTTTGTGGCAGAGTAGCTCTTACAAACACAAGTTGTGTTTTGTGGCAGAGTACCTCTTACAAACACAAGTTGTGGTTTGTGGCAGAGTAGCTCTTACAAACACAAGTTGTGGTTTGTGGCAGAGTAGCTCTTACAAACATAAGTTGTGGTTTGTGGCAGAGTACCTCTTACAAACACAAGTTGTGGTTTGTGGCAGAGTAGCTCTTACAAACACAAGTTGTGGTTTGTGGCAGAGTAGCTCTTACAAACACAAGTTGTGGTTTGTGGCAGAGTAGCTCTTACAAACACAAGTTGTGGTTTGTGGCAGAGTAGCTCTTACAAACACAAGTTGTGGTTTGTGGCAGAGTAGCTCTTACAAACACAAGTTGTGGTTTGTGGCAGAGTAGCCCTTACAAACACAAGTTGTCCGTAATTGTAGCTAACAAACAAATGATGTGTCTCATCTCACAATAGCCAACAAACGAAGATTATGTCCCATGATAGCTCAGATAAAAAAATATTGTTTCATTTTAGCTACCAAACAATGGCTCTACAAATTGCCTACATATTTCATGAATGCTTCCCAGAGCGAGTTCAATTGAACATATCTGTCGGGGATAGTGTAAAGTGCTTCGAACAGTCCAAAGCCTGGATGCTGGGCTATATAAGAACTCGCATATTACTTTATCTTTCATGATAGCTACACACAAAGGAGCATCATGTTAAGAGATGTACTTGCAATCAATGTAGCATCACTGCTAGAGACTAAGAACATGCTGCTTAACATCACGTACAACAGACTTGTCATTAAGTGGCATCGTATTGATGCTGGAAGCTGAATCGTGCTTCTTAATTAACAACACGAACCTGACGCGTTGTCATTCATTATTAATTAAATACATAAACCCTATAAACATGCCGGCATACACAAGGCCAGATCAGACGTCTACAGGTGATACCAGCTCGTCGAGGGAGCAGGTATCGGTGGTGCTGTGTTGTCGTGGTGCTGTCTAAGTTATGCCTTCTGTCTGCTGCAGTTTCCTGCATTGATTTGTCATAAAAACTACAATCCATCGTCAGCAGGCGTCCAGCTATTGATTTTTGTGAGCAAACACTAGAGTAAGTCGCTAACACACAAATGACAGTTGTCCACAGTTCATTGCAGATCCAAACAAACATGTCTCTTAGCGTCTCGGCAGGCATTCTCACAGACTGGAGTACAGTGTTACTCTGAGTGCTGAATGAACAAAGATATCACACAGACTGCATACTAAGATGAAGGATAGTCTGATTGTGTGATGACTGTCGTCTCTGCTGGTTCTCTACTTGTTTGATGTTCATCCTCTCAACTGATGTCTACTTGTATGAAGTCCATTCTATCTACTTGTGCCTACCTCTGTGATGTACATCCTCTGCTGGTGTCTACAGTCTACTTGTGTGATGTTCATCCACTGCTGGTTATCAAATTTCTACTGATGTCCACTTGTGTGATGTCCATCCTCTACTGATGTCTACATGTGTAGTGTCCATCCTCTCTACTGATGTCTACTTGTGTGATGTCCATCCTCTACTGGTGCCTAGTTGTGTGATGTCCATCCTCTACTTGTGCCTAGTTGTGTGATGTCCATCCTCTCTACTGGTGTCTACTTGTGTGATGTCCATCCTCTCTACTGATGCCTACTTGTGTGATGTCCATCCTCTACTGGTGTCTACTTGTGTGATGTCCATCCTCTACTGGTGTCTACTTGTGTGATGTCCATCCTCTCTACTGGTGTCTACTTGTGTGATGTCCATCCTCTACTGATATCTACTTGTGTAATGTCCATCCTATCTACTGATGTCTACTTGTGTGATGTCCATCCTCAACTGGTGCCTAGTTGTGTGATTTCCATCCTCTCTACTGGTGTCTACTTGTGTGATGTCCATTCTCTCTACTGATGCCTACTTGTGTGATGTCCATCCTATACTGGTGTCTACTTGTGTGATGTCCATCTTCTACTGGTGCCTAGTTGTGTGATGTTCATCTTCTCTACTGATGTCTACTTGTGTGATGTTCATCTTCTCTACTGATGTCTACTTGTGTGATGTCCATCCTCTACTGGTGTCTACTTGTGTGATGTCCATCCTCTCTACTGATGCCTACTTGTGTGATGTCCATCCTCTACTAGTGTCTACTTGTGTGATGTCCATCCTCTACTGATGCCTACTTGTGTGATGTCCATCCTCTACTGGTGTCTACTTGTGTGATGTCCATCCTCTCTACTGATGCCTACTTGTGTGATGTCCATCCTCTACTAGTGTCTACTTGTGTGATGTCCATCCTCTACTGGTGCCTAGTTGTGTGATGTCCATCCTCTCTACTGGTGACTACTTGTGTGATGTCCATCCTCTCTACTGATGCCTACTTGTGTGATGTCCATCCTCTACTGGTGCCTAGTTGTGTGATGTCCATCCTCTACTGGTGCCTACTTGTGTGATGTCCATCCTCTACTGGTGCCTAGTTGTGGATGTCCATCCTCTACTGATGTCTACATGTGTGATGTCCATCCTCTATTGGTGTCCACTCATGTAATGCTCACCTCTACTGGTGTCCACTCATGTAATGTCCACCTCTACTGGTGTCCACCCATGTAATGTCCACCTCTACTTGTATCCACTTATGTAATGTCCACCTTTACTTGTGTCCACCCATGTAATGTCTACCTCTACTGGTGTCCACTCATGTAATGCCCACCTCTACTGGGGTCCACTCATGTAATGTCCACCTCTACTGGTGTCCACTTATGTAATGTCTACCTCTACTGGTGTCCACTTATGTAATGTCCACCTCTACTGGTGTCCACCCATGTAATGTCCACCTCTACTGGTGTCCACTCATGTAATGTCCAAGTATTCTCAGGCCGGTTACTCAGATCAATACTCTCCTGCGTTCAGTGCAACATGCCTGTTATTACGATCGCCACTGTGGTCAGAACCCTGGTCATCTGTTGTCATCTGTAGATCACTGGTGACCTGTGTTGTGGACATTTGGTCATGTCGGATGTCTCAGTGAAGTGGTCATTTGGAGTGGTTCTTTAGGTCCACTCCCACAGTACAGGGTCTCGTTTGCAGAGATAAATATCCTCTTTTCCATGGTACATCTGCTCGCATCAATTTATTCATGTGAAATCACATTTCATCTTCATCTGAAACCAAACACTTCAACTCTTCATGGTGACACAGCTGTGGTAGTTCTATGCAGGCCTGATTGAATGTAAGTGAACGTGTGTATTTAGAATTTTAGATAACACGTAAAAACCTCTATGAGTAATTACTACTAGCCGTAATTTGTTTTGTTTTTTATGTTTTAGGTCTTGTTTCATAAATTTATTTTAATATAACCACATTCTTTAAAATTATTGTATGTTTTTATCAATGTATATTTTAAGTTGATTTGAATTGGCATTCGTTAATTGTGGCCCGTACACATGGCACATATCTCAGTACAAACTATGTGTACTTCAGTACAAACTGTATCTAGCTTAGTACAAACTGTAATTACCTCAGTATAAACTGCACATGACTTCGTACAAACATGCACATGCATCAGCACAAATTGAGTGTATCTCAATACAAACTTTGTGTACCTCGGTAAAAACAATGCACATGCCTCAATACAAACTATGTGTATATTAGTTCGGACTGTGTGTACCTTAGCACAAATATGTGTACCTAATACAAACTGTGTGTCCCTTAGTATAAATTGTGTTTACCTTAGTACAACATATTGTACACTAGTACAAACTGTGCATACCTCAGTACAAACTGACTGTACCTTAATAACAAAACTTTGTGTACCTCAGTACAAACTGGGTGTACCTTAATAAAACACTGTGTACCTCAGCACAAACTGTGCATACCTAAGTACAAACTGGGTTTACCTTAATAAAACACTTTGTGTATCTCAGTACAAACTGCTATTGTCATGGTAATGTTTAGTATCTTCTAAATGGGTCCTGAATTCCACATGTTGTTCTTCTTGTTTGTTTTCAGGAGTTGACGTGTTGATCCCGCAATAGAGATACCACAAAAGACAATGACACATTCCAACAATGGTGACACCCACAGCCAAGATCATCTACTGACAAACAGTGTCAATGTCAAACAGTGACATAGCGTCAGTTGTATCGTCCAAGTCATGCAATGACATACATGTACAGACTGTGTCCGTAGTAACACCATTAGTGACATGACACAACACTGACGCACACACAGATCATCAGCATCTCTCAGTGTGTCACGTTGATTGTGTCAAGGCTTGATAGTGACACGCAATTGTGTCAATGTTTGGTAGTGACACGCAGCGACATTGTTGGTCAATGTTTGTCTGTGACTCACACACAGTGTCTCAATGGATTACATCAAGACATTTGACATAGAGTTAGAGAAAGAACAGTATTATGCCGGCGAAACGCTTGTTGGTTGGGTTGTCATCGAAAACACAGAGAACATCAAGGCAAGAGGTTAGTCTGATTTGCTACATTTAGTTATTTAATTATTTTTCATTGTTTTTGCTTCACAATCAGCAGGAAGTTTTTGTGCAATATTATTCTTGATAATACTTTTACATTTTTTATAATAGAAGATTTAGATGCTTGGAAATATGTTAATATGTCATGTAGATACTGTTTTATTCTTCTATTATGTTATTTAAAAAATATATTCCTTCTCAATTTTATTTTTCCTCATATTTCCTCAGAATAATTTTGTTAAAAACCTATCTAGTAACCATTGAGATGACATTTGTATACGTTTGTTATTTAGTTTAGGTGAAATCATATGACAAACTATGACATTATTTGTGATTGTATCTCGTCAACATTTTATAGAACAAAGGTAGATATACTAGTATGGACAGTTCTGTGCAGTGTACATTGTGTCTGCTATTCCCATATGTATAGATGAATTATTTGGTCTAATGGTCAGAGTCAAGTTTTGAACAAAAATTTATTTATTAAACCAACTGTGCGTATTACATAAACTATTCACAAACTACAGATTATAACTGTCCATGGGGCCGTTTCACCAGAGCTCACAACAACATAAGCCCAATTTGTAGCTTTTTAAAGTTAACTTCACTCATTAACTGATCTTGTATAATGAAACCTGTCAAGACCAAGACACACCACAGAGATGCTTCCACTGGTGGGTCACGGAAATAATGTCTTCAGTGATACTGTGGCAGCCATTTGCATTTTGAAAAAACTTCAATTAAACAGTGGATTCTCTTGTATGGTGGTTTTTCTTACGAGCACATTGTCGTAGTCCCCTGATCCATTGTGGGCAAAATCAAATGAGAAGGGAGTCGCATAAAATAACAAATTGCTTTTTGAATTTGGCATGAGATACACTGCTACACAGTCTTGTTTTTATAATACGGCTGCTTGAATAAATAAATAGCATTAGTCATCATGACAGCATAGCTAAGTGAGTGTATTAATTTAAACTTGCATGAATGTGGGGTTGAATATTTCCACTTTCCACATCAACTTCATCACTGTACGTCAGAAGGGTATGACATACACTTATAGATCTACATAAAGGGTTGAACTTTCGATAAGCCAAAGGCTTCCTTTGTCCACTTTCTATCTAGAGTTAATTCTCTGCGTTGCAATCTTGTCAAATTTCTTGATAAATGTCTTGTTAAATCTTGTTAAATTAAAAAAATTAAATCTCTTGTTGAATCTATTGTTAAACATAGTTAAATATATTGTTAAATCCCATTAAATATATTATTTTTAAATCTTGTTAAATATCATGCTAAGCCTATTTTTAAATCTTGTGTTAAATCTTTTGAAATCGTATTATATCTAGTTAAAAAATATTTTGTATATTTTATTAAATCTCTTATTAAATGTTTTTATATCTTGTTACATTTTTTTTTTTAATCTTGTTAATTTTTTTTATCAATATCCTGTTAAAACTCTTGTTAAAACATAATAAACCTCTTTCAGGTGTGCGCTGTTTCCTGCGAGGGAAGGCGCACGTTGAGTGGAAGATCACACGGGGAGGAGAGAGACGGACGGTCAAGGAAGACCAGTACTTTGTCGACGAGAAGAAGGTCGTGTGGGGGAAAGGTGGGCTACTTCCTTCTTAAATATATTCTTTTAGAAGAAATCAATTACCATATTCAATCTATTAAGTGTACAAACACTGTACATGCCCTAATTAGCATACACCCCCTCAGTGTTTGAAGTTAGCAAAAAAGTGAACTGGCCCAGATAAATTTTGAACTGATACTGCTGAATTTGAACTGGCCCAACAAATTTTTTACAAACCACATCGACACATTTCCATTTTTCCACATTCTTTAATCACACACGTGAATGTCTATTTTTTTAGTTTTACATGTAAATACATACAAATTTCATAGCATAGATAGGACCCACCATTTTTTGATACAGGTGTCTTCGACGAGAATTTGGATTTCGCCGGTATATTTTCGGAAGTACTTCTCTCAAAACAACATTTGTAACAGTTTGTTTGCCGAAATTGGAAGGAATATGTGTTAGAGATTTAGCACATAAATATCTTACGGAAGAATTTGATCAGGTTTTAGTAAAAATGGCAAAACACAATGGGACCCACGATTATTGCCCACTTCTAGGTGTTTCCAGCGCTCGGCAACGTTCTATTAACTGACTAGTCTGTATTATTGTGGTTACAATGTAATGGTCTTATGAGGTCTCATTCAACTAGTCAGCCTTTTTCAGAACATTATTGCCAAACCGACCTTTACATTCTGGCACTGAGAGTGATCACCGCCAGAGTGTTTGTCGTCCTCAGTGGTTCTTTTACATCCCAAATTGAGACGGGACCGACATTAATGTGATCTCCGAGTCACGAGAGATACACAGTCACCAATATTAAGAGCCAGGTTTTTACACAAAATATCATGCCAGCCCGGTCCAGGGTTTTGAAATCAGCACTGGCATGCCAGGCAGAGGTTCTAACCACTACACTAGCTGCGCTCCCAATATACAAAAGGACGCGGAAAACTATGAAAAATGGCGTCCAGTCTGACTCTTGGAAAACTGCACTGCCGGTGGCGATGCCACCGATGTTTAGACTTGGCATTTGTTGGCTTTGCTATTGAATGCAACCGTTTGCATGATAAGAGTTAAGTTTTGATGAACTATTGTTGAATTATTACCAAAATTGGGTTTACCGTCTCGTATAACTGAGTCAGGTCTAAGAATTCTAACAAACTATGCATCAGAAAGGGGACATCCATGTCCGAGGGAGATACAGAGGCATCACATTACTGAGCCAAACCCTGAACTTGTTGGAAAGGATGCTAGGGTGAGGCTTACAGTGGAGAACAAAATCGGAGATAATTAGCTGAGATTTAGGAAAGGGAGAGGAACAGATGAGGGACTGTTTGCCATCAGACAAATTATCGAGAAGAAGAGAGAATTTAAAAAGGATATAGCATTCGGTTTTGTAGATCTGGAAAGGCATTTGATACCGTGCCAAGAGAACTCGCATTTGCAGTCATGAGATGGATGGAGGTTGGAGAAGCAGAAGCCAGAATGGTGGAGGAAATGTACAATGAGACAACAGCGGTAGTGAGAGTTGAAGGAGAAACATCGGAACAATTTGGAGTGGAAGTAGGACTCGGACAGGGAAGTGCCTTGAGTCCCCTGCTTTTTATTATGGAGATGAACCTGATCAGTGGAAAGATATCGGAGCAGGAAGAACTTAAGAAGATACTGTATGCAGCTGACCTAGCAGTGGTGGCTGATGACAAAGAGAAACTACAGAAAGCATTGCAAGAATGGAGTAACACCTTCAGAAACACGGCCTTCGAATGAATCTGGAGAAGAATGAAGTAATGTGGATCGGTGAACAGGAGGTAGATCTGCATGTAGTTGTTGATGGAAAGACCATTAAACAAGTGGACAGCTTTGTATACTTGGGTGGTACAGTGTGTGAGGATGGAAGGAGTAGTAAAGAAATACAGAGGAGGGTGCAAGCAGGAGCAGCAGCATGGAAGAGGGTAGGAGGCATTATGTGGGACAGAAAACTGAAAAACTACTGAAATAAAAAGTGTTGGAAGCCTGCATTGTACCAGCCTCTATATATGGGTTGGGAACACTGCCACTGACAGAGAGACAGGAGGAGAAACTACAGGTAGCAGAAACAACTGGGTCAGAATAATATGTAGAGTAACACGAGAGGATAGAAGGAAGATGAAGGAGTTGAGAGAGGAGATTGGAATGAAAAAACACTTAAAGAGGAAAGTAGCCGGAAACAGAATGAGATGGGCGGGACATGTACATAGAAAGGGTGAAGACAGACTGGTGAAAAGAGCATGGAAAATAGATTAGGGTAGCAGAAGACAGAGAGGAAGACCAAGGCTGAGATGGAATGACAGCATAAAACGAGACATGGGGAGGGCTGGTCATCCATCTATGAATGGATGGCCATTGCAGACGAGAGAGAGAGAGGTGGAAAAAACTGAAAAAAAAAGCAGAAGAAGCTACCAAGTGACGTGGACCCCACCCCACAAGGGAGCAAGGGGAAGAAGGAGAAGATGATTTAGCCACATTTTGGATTGATCCGTGTTGATCATTGTTTTTACTTTAGACTTATGTTTTTCCATGACAGATCCTGAGGGTATAGCTCTGTGGTAATACTGATGAGCCTTCGTGTTACCAAGGTCTTTCCTGGTGACGTTTGCTTCTCTAGCAAGTTTGGTTTTAAGGGCATGGACTGTTCTTACATCAGCCTTTCCAAATGTTCTTGCAATAGCAAGAGAGTGGTATTGAGAAGAGATGTGACTGATGGAATACTTAGACCAGCTGGGCTGTAGATGATGGCAGATGTGGCACCATGTTTGGGCAAACCAAGCCAAAGTTTGAGATAACGATTGGTAAGTGAGTCAAGTGATTTCCTTTGTGTGGTGGTGAGATCAGGGACAGTTAGAGACAATCTGACGGATGATGTTACATACAGAGTGTATATACATGCCTTGTATTCTTAGCGTACCTGGGTTGCTTCAATATTTTTGAGCATGGAATAAATTTGGTTGTAGATAGATGTGTATCCTAATTTGGATGTTGTTTTGAAGGAGACCCATGCACTAAGAAATTTCTCGCGGCTTTCTTTGGCGGAAGCCAAGTTATTATTTCCAATAGAAAATGGTACAACTTTTGGGGAACCGCTGCATATAGATAGCATTTAATATTTGGATGGTTTTTTTATTGGAACACAAAATCTGACATATTTTCATGTCTCAAATATTTATTAAGCTTACTGTAGGCTTAATAGAATGAATATGGTAATCCATTAGCATTATATTTTAAAAGAAACATACCTACCTTTTAGGGCCTGTATTTTATGCATGACAAAGCCTTTAGGACCATCACGGTGCCTTTATCACAACTGCTATGTGACCATGATGGATGCGTCACATGACAACCGCTCCTTAGCATATTGTAATCATGTTAAACAAATTGTAAAGATTGCTCATAGGCTTACTTAAATATTGTTTTATTTGCAATAAAATATCAAAGTTAGCTAACCTGCTAAAAGGACTATTTGCAGAAAATATTGCTTCCTTACCTCTGGATGTCTGAATTCTGTAATGTCCGCTATGAGCTGTAATTATTAGTCTGACCAGTGAGCGTGTCGATGTGGACAGTTAACAAGAATTGCCAATAATTTGTCTGATCAAGAATTAATTTCAGTGTTTACCAGTAACATCTGCCTGAGGTAGTACGTTGGCACGTCAATTATTGCGTGCCAGCAAGCAATACTCACTGTTGTTATTATTTCATGGCCAGAACATCCTCGTATCTTCGGGGGACTGTTTCAGTTTAATGATATGCTGAAAACCATCATTTAACAGAATCTGTCGCTAAATTTAAGGAGATTTTTAAAATGCAAAAACTGCCTCCATATAACCAATGATAATATTTTCATGACGCTGCTGAAAGTATCCCAACAGTGCATCCAGGTGTTTGACTGTTTTGAGTATGTTGGGGAAGGCAGTGTTAGGTGTTCCATTTTTTTTTTTTTTAATATCTACGACAAAATTATATTCCTATGTCAACATTTTCTTTACGTACATAAACTATGATTATTTGTAGATCTTTTGCGACAAATAAAATGTCTAACATGAGTAGATAACTAAATATAACTAATACAAAGGGGGCTGGTCAAATGGCTCAACTAGCACTATGTGTGGGGTAAGTTGTGCCACAGCGTGGGGTAAATTGAGCCACAGTTGGTAAATGCTTTAGTTTACGCAGACCTTCTGCTAAATTGTCACAATAAGTGAGAAAAATCACTGACAAGCCACAATGCATAATTAATCAATCAACGCACTTAATTAAGATACCATTAAAGGCCCATTGCAACTACAATGCAACCAACTGCATATATGGTGCGCTGTAGCTATCCAATGTCTCAACTTCCAAATTTTCACAAACACGTGAACTCTATGGTGTATTTTCCATTAAATCAAAATACATATTCATTCACTTCAACTAATGCTGTCTTCCCCTACAAGATCACTGGTAAGGAGCAGAATCAGTTTTAAAGAGGAAAATTGGGTTTATAAGCTCATAAAATTGTGATTTATCTAGTTTGACCTCACAAGAGATTCATTGCCATGAGTAACAAAATAGCAAACTAGAATTTCGAAAATACATTAGTTGATATTTATTTACTTATTGTGTGTCCAATTACAGGCATGCCAAGTTATTGAGAGGTTCTTACTTATAAAAACAGTCACGAACCGTGGAAATGCAAACAAATGTTTTATATGTATCAGCAGTGTTATCATATACTTCTTCAAGGGAGTACTTACAAAGTATTTTAAACTTTAATACATGCGTGAAGAGGTTCATTAGATTCTATTGTTCAAATGAGTGATATTAATTATTTCACGTTTTAGCTGATTTCAGCAGTCATCCTCAGAAGGAGACTGAGGAAGACTGCTGAAAGCAGCTGAAATATTACGGAAAAAATGTAAATTAACTGTGAAATAAGTAAAAACATCACTATTTTCAACTTACTTAGCTCAGTGGTCATAACTTAGATTTATTTTAAATATATGCAAAGATTGGGACAAATGCAACAAAAATCTTATTGAATGCAACTTTCCCGCCATGTTTTATTGCAGACCCCACCCCTGTGTCTGTCTTATCGGCTAACACACATCCGCATGTTGTCTTGTTTCAGACAAACATGAAGAAGGTTCGTTTCCCATCATGCCGCGGGGCAACCACCACTTCCGCTTCGAGTTCAAACTGCCCGAGTGTGCCCTTCCCTGCTCCTTCGAGAGCAAGATGGGCAATATCAGATATTACCTTCGCGTCATATTCGACATTCCTTACGCGTCAACCCCGCAGGGACTCAAATACTTCACCATCATTGGTCCTCACGTTGACTGTATGGAAGACCGCTACCTGGTAAGTTGACAGCCTCATCCTCAGTATGGTCTTTATAATAATTGTGTTAGTTGCGACGGCATTTCATTATGTGCCTCCCTGTCATTGTTTACTGCCCATCCTCTCTCTACCGCGCAACCATGTTCTCCCGACTGACATTATTGATTGATGCAAAAGCCGCCAAATCAGAAGCAAATTGCAGCTGATGCTGCCTGCCGTTTCTGCGACACTTCTGTTTTGCCAGACATGTGCCTGGGTTGGCTGTACTGGCTGCAGTTTAGCCTCGAGTCGCCGAGTGAGATGAACTGCAGAGATTGGCGTAGGAGAGTGGCAGCCCATAGTACATAAATACGCCCACTTTAATGGTGCAGAATGTTTACCATTAACGATGTTTTGGCTGGTGCAGAATACAATCCATTTCTTGAATGGCCATGCCTGAGTTCATGGATGGTTCAGATTAGTAGATTGTCTGCTTTTGATTTTTTGTTTCGAAAGCAAAAGTAAAAAATTTGATAATAATTTATTAGTGAATTATATTTTTGAAACAGATATAGATAAGTAAACGCCATATTGAGATAATATTTCCAGAGATACGGTCATTAGAAAGTGACCAAGAGGGTTATATAATTTCCCAGTAGCCCTAGTAATGCAACATGTAAATGCCAACCACTTGGAATGTCCACTAATATAATTCCTTGGCCTAACTGCCATGATATGTCCCTTGGCCTAACTGCCATGATATGTCCCTTGGCCTAACTGCTATCATATCCATTGGTCTATATGTTATGATATGTCCCTTGGTTTTTATGTTATGATATGTCCCTTGGCCTAGATGTTATGATATATGTCACTTGGCCTAAATGTTATGATATGTCCCTTGGCCTAACTGCTATGATATGTCCCTTGGCCTAGATGTTATGATATGTCCCTTGGCCTAACTGCTATGATATGTCCCTTGGCCTAGATGTTATGTTATATGTCCCTTGGCCTACATGTTATGATATATGTCCCTTGGCCTAACTATTATGATATGTCCCTTGGCCTAGATGTTATGTTATATGTCCCTTGGCCTAACTGCTATGATATGTCCCTTGGCCTAGATGTTATGTTATATGTCCCTTGGCCTAACTGCTATGATATGTCCCTTGGCCTAGATGTTATTATATATTCCATGGCATAGCTGTTGTAATATGTCCATTGGCCTAACTGTTATCTTATGTCCTTTGGCCTAGATGTTATGATATGTCCATAGGCTTTGAGGTTATGATATATCCTTGGCCTTGATGTTATGATATGTCCTTTGGCCTAGATGTTGTGATTTGTCCCTTGACCTAGATGTTATGCTATGTTCCTTGGCCTAGCTGTTATGATATAACCATCCATGAACTCAGGTGTAGATATTATGATATGTCCCTCGGCCTAGATGTTGTGATTTGTCCCTTGGCCTAGATGTTATGATATGTCATTTGGCTTAGACGTTATGATATGTCCTTTGGACTAGATTTTGTGATTTGTCCCTTGGCCAAGATGTTATGATATGTCCTTTGGCCTAGATGTTGTGATTTGTCTCTTGATCTATCTGTTATGATATGTCTCTTGGCCTAGACGTTATGGTACGTCCCTTGGCCTAGACGTTATTGTACGTCCCTTGGCCTAGACGTTATGGTACGTCCCTTGGCCTAGACGTTATGGTACGTCCCTTGGCCTAGACGTTATGGTACGTCCCTTGGCCTAGACGTTATGGTACGTCCCTTGGCCTAGACGTTATGGTACGTCCCTTGGCCTAGACGTTATGGTACGTCCCTTGGCCTAGATGTTATGATATATCCATATGTCATGCTGTTATGATATCTCCCTTGACCTAATTAACTGTTATGATATTTCCCTTGGCCAAGCTGATACGTTATTCCCCTTGGCTTTGCTCTCATGACTTGCATCAGGCTTTTCTATTAGCTATATCACTGCCACCTGAAGACCCTGGAGAAATTTACCAACACTGCCTTCAGGAGTTTTTTGCATCCAGTGGGAAAACCGTAGCACCAATGCCAGCATCTTAAATTAGGCTAATACAGTATCAAGGCAGTGATTGTCCAGAATCAAGGCCTCTGGATGGATCTCTGTGTTAGAACTCCCACCTCGTGCCTCCCTGACAAGTCCTGTTTTCTCAGATGAACATATAATGGCCAAAGGAAGATATATAAATTCACGTTAAACAAAAATACAAACATAGAGTACCTGGCCATTGATTGTCCACTTTGGCACCACCAACCCATCAGATCGCACCACCAATCCATCAGATTGCACCACCAATCCATCAGATCGCACCACCAATGCATCAGATCGCACCACCAATGCATCAGATCGCACCACCAATGCATCAGATCGCACCACCAATGCATCAGATCGCACCACCAGTCCATCAGATCGCACCACCAATCTATCAGATTGCACCACCAATGCATCAGATCGCACCACCAGTCCATCAGATCGCACCACCAGTCCATCAGATCGCACCACCAGTCCATCAGATCGCACCACCAGTCCATCAGATCGCACCACCAGTCCATCAGATCGCACCAACCATCCATCAGATCGCACCACCAATCCATCAGATCGCACCACCAGTCCATCAGATCGCCTACTGAATGCAGTAGAGAAACTGCAAAATAGAAAGGAGAAGAAGAGGAACAATGAAATACAAGCCTTGATCACCTGGATCCTCCTGCCCCCTCAGCAGTTATTTAATAGGTCTGTCAGGGAGTAAAGAGTAAGGCACGTTCACCAGTCGTAAGGACTGGATACTGCACTATATATATAAATAATGCACCTTTACTTTACTGCACTAAAATTTGCATGCCACGAATTGGGCTCCTGAGATGCTTCAAAACACATGATCGACCCTTGGCCAACACCTTCCTCATTCCAAGGGACTACCGATTATATTATGATATGCTTCCCTGGCCTAGTTATTATCATTTATATAATATTCCCTTTGTTCCACACAAGGTAATAATAATAATAAAAATAGTTAACTTTATTTTGACCCTTCTATTCGGAGTATAACTCTTAGAGTCAAGAGTGGTCACAATGTATCTAAAATACTAATACCTATATAATAATTACTAGAGCTACTAAAAATGTAATAAAATAAAAAATCTACAAAGTTGTTAAAATATCTGATATTTTATGCAAAACAAGTTGTAATCTCTTAGACTTAGTTATTTACTTACGTGATTCTGACATGCACTGCTTATCTTGAGGACCTTTCTCCCACTTGAGAGAATTGACTGGTGAACCACTTTCTTCCAAAGACCACTACTAGTGTTTAAAACAATAAACTACCCTTTCTTTGTTGTTCCATTGATATAAGCTAGTAAATAGTTAGTTAATGAAAACATGCATTGCTAAGTGCCAGTCACAGTGGACATGACAGAAAAAATGTGACACAAGTCTCAATGAGTGAGTCTCCCTGACTGGTGGTGTGTTGTAGTCTCACTGACTGGTGATGTGTTGTAGGCTCACTGACTGGTGGTGTGTGATAGTCTCACTGACTGGTGGTGTGTTGTAGGCTCACTGACTGGTGGTGTGTTGTAGTCTCACTGACTGGTGGTGTGTTGTAGTCTCACTGACTGGTGGTATGTTGTAGTCTCACTGACTGGTGGTGTGTTATAGTCTCACTGACTGGTGGTGTGTTGTAGTCTCACTGACTGGTGGTGTGTTATAGTCTCACTGACTGGTGGTGTGTTGTAGGCTCACTGACTGGTGGTGTGTGATAGTCTCACTGACTGGTGGTGTATTGTAAGCTCACTGACTGGTAGTATGTTGTAGTCTCACTGACTGGTGGTGTGTGAAAATCTCACTGACTGGTGGTGTGTTATAGTCTCACTGACTGGTGGTGTGTTGTAGTCTCACTGACTGGTAGTATGTTGTAGTCTCACTGACTGGTGGTGTGTGATAGTCTCACTGACTGGTGGTGTGTGATAGTCTCACTGACTGGTGGTGTGTTGTAAGCTCACTGACAGGTGGTGTGTGATAGTCTCACTGACTGGTGGTGTGTTATAGTCTCACTGACTGGTGGTGTGTGATAGTCTCACTGACTGGTGGTATGTTGTAGTCTCACTGACTGGTGGTGTGTGATAGTCTCACTGACTAGTGGTATGTTGTAGTCTCACTGACTGGTGGTGTGTGATAGTCTCACTGACTAGTGGTGTGTTATAGTCTCACTGACTGGTGGTGTATTGTAAGCTCACTGACTGGTGGTATGTTGTAGTCTCACTGACTGGTGGTATGTTATAGTCTCACTGACTGGTAGTATGTTATAGTCTCACTGACTGGTGGTGTGTGATAGTCTCACTGACTGGTGGTATGTTATAGTCTCACTGACTGGTAGTATGTTATAGTCTAACTGACTGGTGGTGTGTTGTAGTCTCACTGACTGGTAGTATGTTGTAGTCTCACTGGCTGGTGGTGTGTTATAGTCTCACTGACTGGTGGTGTGTTGTAAGCTCACTGACTGGTGGTGTGTTATAGTCTCACTGACTGGTGGTATGTTATAGTCTCACTGACTGGTGGTGTGTTATAGTCTCACTGACTGGTAGTATGTTGTAGTCTAACTGACTGGTGGTGTGTTGTAGTCTCACTGACTGGTAGTATGTTATAGTCTAACTGACTGGTGGTGTGTTGTAGTCTCACTGACTGGTAGTATGTTATAGTCTAACTGACTGGTGGTGTGTTGTAGTCTCACTGACTGGTAGTATGTTATAGTCTCACTGACTGGTGGTGTGTTATAGTCTCACTGACTGGTAGTATGTTGTAGTCTAACTGACTGGTGGTGTGTTATAGTCTCACTGACTGGTAGTATGTTATAGTCTAACTGACTGGTAGTATGTTATAGTCTAACTGACTGGTGGTGTGTTGTAGTCTCACTGACTGGTGGTATGTTGTAGTCTCACTGGCTGGTGGTGTGTTATAGTCTCACTGACTGGTGGTGTGTTGTAAGCTCACTGACTGGTGGTGTGTGATAGTCTCACTGACTGGTGGTATGTTATAGTCTCACTGACTGGTGGTGTGTTGTAGTCTCACTGACTGGTGGTGTGTTGTAGTCTCACTGACTGGTGGTATGTTGTAGTCTCACTGGCTGGTGGTGTGTTGTAGTCTCACTGACTGGTGGTGTGTTGTAAGCTCACTGACTGGTGGTGTGTTATAGTCTCACTGACTGGTGTTGTGTTGTAGTCTCACTGACTGGTAGTATGTTGTAGTCTCACTGACTGGTGGTGTGTGATAGTCTCACTGACTGGTGGTATGTTGTAAGCTCACTGACTGGTGGTGTGTGATAGTCTCACTGACTGGTGGTGTGTTGTAAGCTCACTGACTGGTGGTGTGTTGTAGTCTCACTGACTGGTGGTGTGTGATAGTCTCACTGACTGGTGGTGTGTGATAGTCTCACTGACTGGTGGTATGTTGTAGTCTCACTGACTGGTGGTGTGTGATAGTCTCACTGACTGGTGGTGTGTTATAGTCTCACTGACTGGTGGTGTATTGTAAGCTCACTGACTGGTGGTGTGTGATAGTCTCACTGACTGGTGGTGTGTTGTAGTCTCACTGACTGGTAGTATGTTGTAGTCTCACTGACTGGTGGTGTGTGATAGTCTCACTGACTGGTGGTGTGTTATAGTCTAACTGACTGGTGGTGTGTTGTAGTCTCACTGACTGGTGGTGTGTTATAGTCTCACTGACTGGTGGTATGTTGTAGTCTCACTGACTGGTGGTGTGTTATAGTCTCACTGACTGGTGGTGTGTTATAGTCTAACTGACTGGTGGTGTGTTGTAGTCTCACTGACTGGTGGTGTGTTATAGTCTCACTGACTGGTGGTATGTTGTAGTCTCACTGACTGGTAGTATGTTGTAGTCTCACTGACTGGTGGTGTGTTGTAGGCTCACTGACTGGTGGTGTGTGATAGTCTCACTGACTGGTGGTGTATTGTAAGCTCACTGACTGGTAGTATGTTGTAGTCTCACTGACTGGTGGTGTGTGAAAATCTCACTGACTGGTGGTGTGTTATAGTCTCACTGACTGGTGGTGTGTTGTAGTCTCACTGACTGGTAGTATGTTGTAGTCTCACTGACTGGTGGTGTGTGATAGTCTCACTGACTGGTGGTGTGTGATAGTCTCACTGACTGGTGGTGTGTTGTAAGCTCACTGACTGGTGGTGTGTGATAGTCTCACTGACTGGTGGTGTGTTATAGTCTCACTGACTGGTGGTGTGTGATAGTCTCACTGACTGGTGGTATGTTGTAGTCTCACTGACTGGTGGTGTGTGATAGTCTCACTGACTAGTGGTGTTTTATAGTCTCACTGACTGGTGGTGTATTGTAAGCTCACTGACTGGTGGTATGTTGTAGTCTCACTGACTGGTGGTATGTTATAGTCTCACTGACTGGTAGTATGTTATAGTCTCACTGACTGGTGGTGTGTGATAGTCTCACTGACTGGTGGTATGTTATAGACTCACTGACTGGTAGTATGTTATAGTCTAACTGACTGGTGGTGTGTTGTAGTCTCACTGACTGGTAGTATGTTGTAGTCTCACTGGCTGGTGGTGTGTTATAGTCTCACTGACTGGTGGTGTGTTGTAAGCTCACTGACTGGTGGTGTGTTATAGTCTCACTGACTGGTGGTATGTTATAGTCTCACTGACTGGTGGTGTGTTATAGTCTCACTGACTGGTAGTATGTTGTAGTCTAACTGACTGGTGGTGTGTTGTAGTCTCACTGACTGGTAGTATGTTATAGTCTAACTGACTGGTGGTGTGTTGTAGTCTCACTGACTGGTAGTATGTTATAGTCTAACTGACTGGTGGTGTGTTGTAGTCTCACTGACTGGTAGTATGTTATAGTCTCACTGACTGGTGGTGTGTTATAGTCTCACTGACTGGTAGTATGTTGTAGTCTAACTGACTGGTGGTGTGTTATAGTCTCACTGACTGGTAGTATGTTATAGTCTAACTGACTGGTGGTGTGTTGTAGTCTCACTGACTGGTAGTATGTTGTAGTCTCACTGGCTGGTGGTGTGTTATAGTCTCACTGACTGGTGGTGTGTTGTAAGCTCACTGACTGGTGGTGTGTGATAGTCTCACTGACTGGTGGTATGTTATAGTCTCACTGACTGGTAGTATGTTATAGTCTCACTGACAGGTGGTGTGTTGTAGTCTCACTGACTGGTAGTATGTTGTAGTCTCACTGGCTGGTGGTGTGTTATAGTCTCACTGACTGGTGGTGTGTTGTAAGCTCACTGACTGGTGGTGTGTTATAGTCTCACTGACTGGTGTTGTGTTGTAGTCTCACTGACTGGTAGTATGTTGTAGTCTCACTGACTGGTGGTGTGTGATAGTCTCACTGACTGGTGGTATGTTGTAAGCTCACTGACTGGTGGTGTGTGATAGTCTCACTGACTGGTGGTGTGTTGTAAGCTCACTGACTGGTGGTGTGTTATAGTCTCACTGACTGGTGGTGTGTTGTAGTCTCACTGACTGGTGGTGTGTGATAGTCTCACTGACTGGTGGTGTGTGATAGTCTCACTGACTGGTGGTATGTTGTAGTCTCACTGACTGGTGGTGTGTGATAGTCTCACTGACTGGTGGTGTGTTATAGTCTAACTGACTGGTGGTGTGTTGTAGTCTCACTGACTGGTGGTGTGTTATAGTCTCACTGACTGGTGGTATGTTGTAGTCTCACTGACTGGTAGTATGTTGTAGTCTCACTGACTGGTGGTGTGTGATAGTCTCACTGACTGGTGGTGTGTTATAGTCTAACTGACTGGTGGTGTGTTGTAGTCTCACTGACTGGTGGTGTGTTATAGTCTCACTGACTGGTGGTATGTTGTAGTCTCACTGACTGGTGGTGTGTTATAGTCTCACTGACTGGTGGTGTGTTATAGTCTAACTGACTGGTGGTGTGTTGTAGTCTCACTGACTGGTGGTGTGTTATAGTCTCACTGACTAGTGGTATGTTGTAGTCTCACTGACTGGTAGTATGTTGTAGTCTCACTGACTGGTGGTGTGTTCTAGTCTCACTGACTGGTGGTGTGTTATAGTCTAACTGACTGGTGGTGTGTTGTAGTCTCACTGACTGGTGGTGTGTTATAGTCTCACTGACTGGTGGTATGTTGTAGTCTCACTGACTGGTGGTGTGTTATAGTCTCACTGACTGGTGGTGTGTTATAGTCTAACTGACTGGTGGTGTGTTGTAGTCTCACTGACTGGTGGTGTGTTATAGTCTCACTGACTGGTGGTATGTTGTAGTCTCACTGACTGGTAGTATGTTGTAGTCTCACTGACTGGTGGTGTGTTCTAGTCTCACTGACTGGTGATGTGTTATAGTCTAACTGACTGGTGGTGTGTTGTAGTCTCACTGATTGGTGGTGTGTTATAGTCTCACTGACTGGTGGTGTGTTGTAGTCTCACTGACTGGTGGTGTGTTATAGTCTCACTGACTGGTGGTGTGTTATAGTCTAACTGACTGGTGGTGTGTTGTAGTCTCACTGACTGGTGGTGTGTTATAGTCTCACTGACTGGTGGTATGTTGTAGTCTCACTGACTGGTAGTATGTTGTAGTCTCACTGACTGGTGGTGTGTGATAGTCTCACTGACTGGTGGTGTGTTATAGTCTAACTGACTGGTGGTGTGTTGTAGTCTCACTGACTGGTGGTGTGTTATAGTCTCACTGACTGGTGGTATGTTGTAGTCTCACTGACTGGTGGTGTGTTATAGTCTCACTGACTGGTGGTGTGTTATAGTCTAACTGACTGGTGGTGTGTTGTAGTCTCACTGACTGGTGGTGTGTTATAGTCTCACTGACTGGTGGTATGTTGTAGTCTCACTGACTGGTAGTATGTTGTAGTCTCACTGACTGGTGGTGTGTGATAGTCTCACTGACTGGTGGTGTGTTATAGTCTCACTGACTGGTGGTGTGTTATAGTCTAACTGACTGGTGGTGTGTTGTAAGCTCACTGACTGGTGGTGTGTTGTAGTCTCACTGACTGGTGGTGTGTTATAGTCTAACTGACTGGTGGTGTGTTGTAGTCTCACTGACTGGTGGTGTGTTATAGTCTCACTGACTGGTGGTATGTTGTAGTCTCACTGACTGGTAGTATGTTGTAGTCTCACTGACTGGTGGTGTGTGATAGTCTCACTGACTGGTGGTGTGTTATAGTCTAACTGACTGGTGGTGTGTTGTAGTCTCACTGACTGGTGGTGTGTTATAGTCTCACTGACTGGTAGTATGTTGTAGTCTCACTGACTGGTAGTATGTTGTAGTCTCACTGACTGGTGGTGTGTGATAGTCTCACTGACTGGTGGTGTGTTATAGTCTCACTGACTGGTGGTGTGTTATAGTCTCACTGACTGGTGGTGTGTTATAGTCTAACTGACTGGTGGTGTGTTGTAGTCTCACTGACTGGTGGTGTGTTATAGTCTCACTGACTGGTGGTGTGTTGTAGTCTCACTGACTGGTGGTGTGTTATAGTCTCACTGACTGGTGGTATGTTGTAGTCTCACTGACTGGTAGTATGTTGTAGTCTCACTGACTGGTGGTGTGTGATAGTCTCACTGACTGGTGGTGTGTTATAGTCTCACTGACTGGTGGTGTGTTATAGTCTAACTGACTGGTGGTGTGTTGTAAGCTCACTGACTGGTGGTGTGTTATAGTCTAACTGACTGGTGGTGTGTTGTAAGCTCACTGACTGGTGGTATGTTGTAGTCTCACTGACTGGTAGTATGTTGTAGTCTCACTGACTGGTGGTATGTTGTAGTCTCACTGACTGGTGGTGTGTTATAGTCTCACTGACTGGTGGTGTGTTATAGTCTAACTGACTGGTGGTGTGTTGTAGTCTCACTGACTGGCGGTGTGTTGTAGTCTCACTGACTGGTGGTGTGTTGTAGTCTCACTGACTGGTGGTGTGTTGTAGGCTGACTGACTGGTGGTGTGTTATAGTCTAACTGACTGGTGGTGTGTTGTAGTCTCACTGACTGGTGGTGTGTTGTAGGCTCACTGACTGGTAGTATGTTGTAGTCTCACTGACTGGTGGTGTGTGATAGTCTCACTGACTGGTGGTGTGTTATAGTCTCACTGACTGGTGGTGTGTGATAGTCTCACTGACTGGTGGTATGTTGTAGTCTCACTGACTGGTGGTGTGTGATAGTCTCACTGACTGGTGGTGTGTGATAGTCTCACTGACTGGTGGTGTGTGATAGTCTCACTGACTGGTGGTGTGTTATAGTCTCACTGACTGGTGGTGTGTGATAGTCTCACTAACTGGTGGTATGTTGTAGTCTCACTGACTGGTGGTGTGTGATAGTCTCACTGACTGGTGGTGTGTGATAGTCTCACTGACTGGTGGTGTGTTGTAAGCTCACTGACTGTTGGTGTGTTATAGTCTCACTGACTGGTGGTGTATTGTAAGCTCACTGACTGGTGGTGTGTGATAGTCTCACTGACTGGTGGTGTGTTGTAGTCTCACTGACTGGTAGTATGTTGTAGTCTCACTGACTGGTGGTGTGTGATAGTCTCACTGACTGGTGGTATGTTGTAGTCTCACTGACTGGTGGTGTGTGATAGTCTCACTGACAGGTGGTGTGTGATAGTCTCACTGACTGGTGGTGTGTGATAGTCTCACTGACTGGTGGTATGTTGTAGTCTCACTGACTGGTGGTGTGTGATAGTCTCACTGACTGGTGGTGTGTGATAGTCTCACTGACTGGTGGTGTGTTGTAAGCTCACTGACTGGTGGTGTGTTATAGTCTCACTGACTGGTGGTGTATTGTAAGCTCACTGACTGGTGGTGTGTGATAGTCTCACTGACTTGTGGTATGTTGTAGTCTCACTGACTGGTGGTGTGTGATAGTCTCACTGACAGGTGGTGTGTGATAGTCTCACTGACTGGTGGTGTGTGATAGTCTCACTGACTGGTGGTATGTTGTAGTCTCACTGACTGGTGGTGTGTGATAGTCTCACTGACTGGTGGTGTGTGATAGTCTCACTGACTGGTGGTGTGTTGTAAGCTCACTGACTGGTGGTGTGTTATAGTCTCACTGACTGGTGGTGTATTGTAAGCTCACTGACTGGTGGTGTGTGATAGTCTCACTGACTGGTGGTGTGTTGTAGTCTCACTGACTGGTAGTATGTTGTAGTCTCACTGACTGGTGGTGTGTGATAGTCTCACTGACTGGTGGTGTGTGATAGTCTCACTGACTGGTGGTGTGTTGTAAGCTCACTGACTGGTGGTGTGTGATAGTATCACTGACTGGTGGTGTGTTATAGTCTCACTGACTAGTGGTGTGTGATAGTCTCACTGACTGGTGGTATGTTGTAGTCTCACTGACTGGTGGTGTGTTATAGTCTCACTGACTAGTGGTGTGTGATAGTCTCACTGACTGGTGGTATGTTGTAGTCTCACTGACTGGTGGTGTGTTGTAGTCTCACTGACTGGTGGTGTGTTGTAGGCTGACTGACTGGTGGTGTGTTGTAGTCTCACTGACTGGTAGTGTGTTATAGTCTAACTGACTGGTGGTGTGTTGTAGTCTCACTGACTGGTGGTGTGTTGTAGGCTCACTGACTGGTAGTATGTTGTAGTCTCACTGACTGGTGGTGTGTTGTAAGCTCACTGACTGGTGGTGTGTTATAGTCTCACTGACTGGTGGTGTGTTATAGTCTCACTGACTGGTGGTGTGTGATAGTCTCACTGACTGGTGGTGTGTTGTAAGCTCACTGACTGGTGGTGTGTTATAGTCTCACTGACTGGTGGTGTATTGTAAGCTCACTGACTGGTAGTATGTTGTAGTCTCACTGACTGGTGGTGTGTGATAGTCTCACTGACTGGTGGTGTGTTATAGTCTCACTGACTGGTAATATGTTGTAGTCTCACTGACTGGTGGTGTGCTATAGTCTCACTGACTGGTGGTGTGTTGTAAGCTCACTGACTGGTGGTGTGTTATAGTCTCACTGACTGGTGGTGTGTTGTAGTCTCACTGACTGGTGGTGTGTTATAGTCTCACTGACTGGTAGTATGTTGTAGTCTAACTGACTGGTGGTGTGTTGTAGTCTCACTGACTGGTAGTATGTTATAGTCTAACTGACTGGTGGTGTGTTGTAGTCTCACTGACTGGTAGTATGTTATAGTCTAACTGACTGGTGGTGTGTTGTAGTCTCACTGACTGGTAGTATGTTATAGTCTCACTGACTGGTGGTGTGTTATAGTCTCACTGACTGGTAGTATGTTGTAGTCTAACTGACTGGTGGTGTGTTATAGTCTCACTGACTGGTAGTATGTTATAGTCTAACTGACTGGTGGTGTGTTGTAGTCTCACTGACTGGTAGTATGTTGTAGTCTCACTGGCTGGTGGTGTGTTATAGTCTCACTGACTGGTGGTGTGTTGTAAGCTCACTGACTGGTGGTGTGTGATAGTCTCACTGACTGGTGGTATGTTATAGTCTCACTGACTGGTAGTATGTTATAGTCTCACTGACTGGTGGTGTGTTGTAGTCTCACTGACTGGTAGTATGTTGTAGTCTCACTGGCTGGTGGTGTGTTATAGTCTCACTGACTGGTGGTGTGTTGTAAGCTCACTGACTGGTGGTGTGTTATAGTCTCACTGACTGGTGTTGTGTTGTAGTCTCACTGACTGGTAGTATGTTGTAGTCTCACTGACTGGTGGTGTGTGATAGTCTCACTGACTGGTGGTATGTTGTAAGCTCACTGACTGGTGGTGTGTGATAGTCTCACTGACTGGTGGTGTGTTGTAAGCTCACTGACTGGTGGTGTGTTATAGTCTCACTGACTGGTGGTGTGTTGTAGTCTCACTGACTGGTGGTGTGTGATAGTCTCACTGACTGGTGGTGTGTGATAGTCTCACTGACTGGTGGTATGTTGTAGTCTCACTGACTGGTGGTGTGTGATAGTCTCACTGACTGGTGGTGTGTTATAGTCTCACTGACTGGTGGTGTATTGTAAGCTCACTGACTGGTGGTGTGTGATAGTCTCACTGACTGGTGGTGTGTTGTAGTCTCACTGACTGGTAGTATGTTGTAGTCTCACTGACTGGTGGTGTGTGATAGTCTCACTGACTGGTGGTGTGTTATAGTCTAACTGACTGGTGGTGTGTTGTAGTCTCACTGACTGGTGGTGTGTTATAGTCTCACTGACTGGTGGTATGTTGTAGTCTCACTGACTGGTGGTGTGTTATAGTCTCACTGACTGGTGGTGTGTTATAGTCTAACTGACTGGTGGTGTGTTGTAGTCTCACTGACTGGTGGTGTGTTATAGTCTCACTGACTGGTGGTATGTTGTAGTCTCACTGACTGGTAGTATGTTGTAGTCTCACTGACTGGTGGTGTGTTGTAGGCTCACTGACTGGTGGTGTGTGATAGTCTCACTGACTGGTGGTGTATTGTAAGCTCACTGACTGGTAGTATGTTGTAGTCTCACTGACTGGTGGTGTGTGAAAATCTCACTGACTGGTGGTGTGTTATAGTCTCACTGACTGGTGGTGTGTTGTAGTCTCACTGACTGGTAGTATGTTGTAGTCTCACTGACTGGTGGTGTGTGATAGTCTCACTGACTGGTGGTGTGTGATAGTCTCACTGACTGGTGGTGTGTTGTAAGCTCACTGACTGGTGGTGTGTGATAGTCTCACTGACTGGTGGTGTGTTATAGTCTCACTGACTGGTGGTGTGTGATAGTCTCACTGACTGGTGGTATGTTGTAGTCTCACTGACTGGTGGTGTGTGATAGTCTCACTGACTAGTGGTGTGTTATAGTCTCACTGACTGGTGGTGTATTGTAAGCTCACTGACTGGTGGTATGTTGTAGTCTCACTGACTGGTGGTATGTTATAGTCTCACTGACTGGTAGTATGTTATAGTCTCACTGACTGGTGGTGTGTGATAGTCTCACTGACTGGTGGTATGTTATAGTCTCACTGACTGGTAGTATGTTATAGTCTAACTGACTGGTGGTGTGTTGTAGTCTCACTGACTGGTAGTATGTTGTAGTCTCACTGGCTGGTGGTGTGTTATAGTCTCACTGACTGGTGGTGTGTTGTAAGCTCACTGACTGGTGGTGTGTTATAGTCTCACTGACTGGTGGTATGTTATAGTCTCACTGACTGGTGGTGTGTTATAGTCTCACTGACTGGTAGTATGTTGTAGTCTAACTGACTGGTGGTGTGTTGTAGTCTCACTGACTGGTAGTATGTTATAGTCTAACTGACTGGTGGTGTGTTGTAGTCTCACTGACTGGTAGTATGTTATAGTCTAACTGACTGGTGGTGTGTTGTAGTCTCACTGACTGGTAGTATGTTATAGTCTCACTGACTGGTGGTGTGTTATAGTCTCACTGACTGGTAGTATGTTGTAGTCTAACTGACTGGTGGTGTGTTATAGTCTCACTGACTGGTAGTATGTTATAGTCTAACTGACTGGTGGTGTGTTGTAGTCTCACTGACTGGTAGTATGTTGTAGTCTCACTGGCTGGTGGTGTGTTATAGTCTCACTGACTGGTGGTGTGTTGTAAGCTCACTGACTGGTGGTGTGTGATAGTCTCACTGACTGGTGGTATGTTATAGTCTCACTGACTGGTAGTATGTTATAGTCTCACTGACTGGTGTTGTGTTGTAGTCTCACTGACTGGTAGTATGTTGTAGTCTCACTGACTGGTGGTGTGTGATAGTCTCACTGACTGGTGGTATGTTGTAAGCTCACTGACTGGTGGTGTGTGATAGTCTCACTGACTGGTGGTGTGTTGTAAGCTCACTGACTGGTGGTGTGTTATAGTCTCACTGACTGGTGGTGTGTTGTAGTCTCACTGACTGGTGGTGTGTGATAGTCTCACTGACTGGTGGTGTGTGATAGTCTCACTGACTGGTGGTATGTTGTAGTCTCACTGACTGGTGGTGTGTGATAGTCTCACTGACTGGTGGTGTGTTATAGTCTAACTGACTGGTGGTGTGTTGTAGTCTCACTGACTGGTGGTGTGTTATAGTCTCACTGACTGGTGGTATGTTGTAGTCTCACTGACTGGTAGTATGTTGTAGTCTCACTGACTGGTGGTGTGTGATAGTCTCACTGACTGGTGGTGTGTTATAGTCTAACTGACTGGTGGTGTGTTGTAGTCTCACTGACTGGTGGTGTGTTATAGTCTCACTGACTGGTGGTATGTTGTAGTCTCACTGACTGGTGGTGTGTTATAGTCTCACTGACTGGTGGTGTGTTATAGTCTAACTGACTGGTGGTGTGTTGTAGTCTCACTGACTGGTGGTGTGTTATAGTCTCACTGACTAGTGGTATGTTGTAGTCTCACTGACTGGTAGTATGTTGTAGTCTCACTGACTGGTGGTGTGTTCTAGTCTCACTGACTGGTGGTGTGTTATAGTCTAACTGACTGGTGGTGTGTTGTAGTCTCACTGACTGGTGGTGTGTTATAGTCTCACTGACTGGTGGTATGTTGTAGTCTCACTGACTGGTGGTGTGTTGTAAGCTCACTGACTGGTGGTGTGTGATAGTCTCACTGACTGGTGGTATGTTATAGTCTCACTGACTGGTAGTATGTTATAGTCTCACTGACTGGTGGTGTGTTGTAGTCTCACTGACTGGTAGTATGTTGTAGTCTCACTGGCTGGTGGTGTGTTATAGTCTCACTGACTGGTGGTGTGTTGTAAGCTCACTGACTGGTGGTGTGTTATAGTCTCACTGACTGGTGTTGTGTTGTAGTCTCACTGACTGGTAGTATGTTGTAGTCTCACTGACTGGTGGTGTGTGATAGTCTCACTGACTGGTGGTATGTTGTAAGCTCACTGACTGGTGGTGTGTGATAGTCTCACTGACTGGTGGTGTGTTGTAAGCTCACTGACTGGTGGTGTGTTATAGTCTCACTGACTGGTGGTGTGTTGTAGTCTCACTGACTGGTGGTGTGTGATAGTCTCACTGACTGGTGGTGTGTGATAGTCTCACTGACTGGTGGTATGTTGTAGTCTCACTGACTGGTGGTGTGTGATAGTCTCACTGACTGGTGGTGTGTTATAGTCTAACTGACTGGTGGTGTGTTGTAGTCTCACTGACTGGTGGTGTGTTATAGTCTCACTGACTGGTGGTATGTTGTAGTCTCACTGACTGGTAGTATGTTGTAGTCTCACTGACTGGTGGTGTGTGATAGTCTCACTGACTGGTGGTGTGTTATAGTCTAACTGACTGGTGGTGTGTTGTAGTCTCACTGACTGGTGGTGTGTTATAGTCTCACTGACTGGTGGTATGTTGTAGTCTCACTGACTGGTGGTGTGTTATAGTCTCACTGACTGGTGGTGTGTTATAGTCTAACTGACTGGTGGTGTGTTGTAGTCTCACTGACTGGTGGTGTGTTATAGTCTCACTGACTAGTGGTATGTTGTAGTCTCACTGACTGGTAGTATGTTGTAGTCTCACTGACTGGTGGTGTGTTCTAGTCTCACTGACTGGTGGTGTGTTATAGTCTAACTGACTGGTGGTGTGTTGTAGTCTCACTGACTGGTGGTGTGTTATAGTCTCACTGACTGGTGGTATGTTGTAGTCTCACTGACTGGTGGTGTGTTATAGTCTCACTGACTGGTGGTGTGTTATAGTCTAACTGACTGGTGGTGTGTTGTAGTCTCACTGACTGGTGGTGTGTTATAGTCTCACTGACTGGTGGTATGTTGTAGTCTCACTGACTGGTAGTATGTTGTAGTCTCACTGACTGGTGGTGTGTTCTAGTCTCACTGACTGGTGGTGTGTTATAGTCTAACTGACTGGTGGTGTGTTGTAGTCTCACTGATTGGTGGTGTGTTATAGTCTCACTGACTGGTGGTGTGTTGTAGTCTCACTGACTGGTGGTGTGTTATAGTCTCACTGACTGGTGGTGTGTTATAGTCTAACTGACTGGTGGTGTGTTGTAGTCTCACTGACTGGTGGTGTGTTATAGTCTCACTGACTGGTGGTATGTTGTAGTCTCACTGACTGGTAGTATGTTGTAGTCTCACTGACTGGTGGTGTGTGATAGTCTCACTGACTGGTGGTGTGTTATAGTCTAACTGACTGGTGGTGTGTTGTAGTCTCACTGACTGGTGGTGTGTTATAGTCTCACTGACTGGTGGTATGTTGTAGTCTCACTGACTGGTGGTGTGTTATAGTCTCACTGACTGGTGGTGTGTTATAGTCTCACTGACTGGTGGTGTGTTATAGTCTAACTGACTGGTGGTGTGTTGTAGTCTCACTGACTGGTGGTGTGTTATAGTCTCACTGACTGGTGGTATGTTGTAGTCTCACTGACTGGTAGTATGTTGTAGTCTCACTGACTGGTGGTGTGTGATAGTCTCACTGACTGGTGGTGTGTTATAGTCTCACTGACTGGTGGTGTGTTATAGTCTAACTGACTGGTGGTGTGTTGTAAGCTCACTGACTGGTGGTGTGTTGTAGTCTCACTGACTGGTGGTGTGTTATAGTCTAACTGACTGGTGGTGTGTTGTAGTCTCACTGACTGGTGGTGTGTTATAGTCTCACTGACTGGTGGTATGTTGTAGTCTCACTGACTGGTAGTATGTTGTAGTCTCACTGACTGGTGGTGTGTGATAGTCTCACTGACTGGTGGTGTGTTATAGTCTAACTGACTGGTGGTGTGTTGTAGTCTCACTGACTGGTGGTGTGTTATAGTCTCACTGACTGGTAGTATGTTGTAGTCTCACTGACTGGTAGTATGTTGTAGTCTCACTGACTGGTGGTGTGTGATAGTCTCACTGACTGGTGGTGTGTTATAGTCTCACTGACTGGTGGTGTGTTATAGTCTCACTGACTGGTGGTGTGTTATAGTCTAACTGACTGGTGGTGTGTTGTAGTCTCACTGACTGGTGGTGTGTTATAGTCTCACTGACTGGTGGTGTGTTGTAGTCTCACTGACTGGTGGTGTGTTATAGTCTCACTGACTGGTGGTATGTTGTAGTCTCACTGACTGGTAGTATGTTGTAGTCTCACTGACTGGTGGTGTGTGATAGTCTCACTGACTGGTGGTGTGTTATAGTCTCACTGACTGGTGGTGTGTTATAGTCTAACTGACTGGTGGTGTGTTGTAAGCTCACTGACTGGTGGTGTGTTATAGTCTAACTGACTGGTGGTGTGTTGTAAGCTCACTGACTGGTGGTGTGTTGTAGTCTCACTGACTGGTGGTGTGTTATAGTCTAACTGACTGGTGGTGTGTTGTAGTCTCACTGACTGGTGGTGTGTTGTAGTCTCACTGACTGGTGGTGTGTTGTAGTCTCACTGACTGGTGGTGTGTTGTAGGCTGACTGACTGGTGGTGTGTTATAGTCTAACTGACTGGTGGTGTGTTGTAGTCTCACTGACTGGTGGTGTGTTGTAGGCTCACTGACTGGTAGTATGTTGTAGTCTCACTGACTGGTGGTGTGTGATAGTCTCACTGACTGGTGGTGTGTTATAGTCTCACTGACTGGTGGTGTGTGATAGTCTCACTGACTGGTGGTATGTTGTAGTCTCACTGACTGGTGGTGTGTGATAGTCTCACTGACTGGTGGTGTGTGATAGTCTCACTGACTGGTGGTGTGTGATAGTCTCACTGACTGGTGGTGTGTTATAGTCTCACTGACTGGTGGTGTGTGATAGTCTCACTAACTGGTGGTATGTTGTAGTCTCACTGACTGGTGGTGTGTGATAGTCTCACTGACTGGTGGTGTGTGATAGTCTCACTGACTGGTGGTGTGTTGTAAGCTCACTGACTGGTGGTGTGTTATAGTCTCACTGACTGGTGGTGTATTGTAAGCTCACTGACTGGTGGTGTGTGATAGTCTCACTGACTGGTGGTGTGTTGTAGTCTCACTGACTGGTAGTATGTTGTAGTCTCACTGACTGGTGGTGTGTGATAGTCTCACTGACTGGTGGTATGTTGTAGTCTCACTGACTGGTGGTGTGTGATAGTCTCACTGACAGGTGGTGTGTGATAGTCTCACTGACTGGTGGTGTGTGATAGTCTCACTGACTGGTGGTATGTTGTAGTCTCACTGACTGGTGGTGTGTGATAGTCTCACTGACTGGTGGTGTGTGATAGTCTCACTGACTGGTGGTGTGTTGTAAGCTCACTGACTGGTGGTGTGTTATAGTCTCACTGACTGGTGGTGTATTGTAAGCTCACTGACTGGTGGTGTGTGATAGTCTCACTGACTGGTGGTATGTTGTAGTCTCACTGACTGGTGGTGTGTGATAGTCTCACTGACAGGTGGTGTGTGATAGTCTCACTGACTGGTGGTGTGTGATAGTCTCACTGACTGGTGGTATGTTGTAGTCTCACTGACTGGTGGTGTGTGATAGTCTCACTGACTGGTGGTGTGTGATAGTCTCACTGACTGGTGGTGTGTTGTAAGCTCACTGACTGGTGGTGTGTTATAGTCTCACTGACTGGTGGTGTATTGTAAGCTCACTGACTGGTGGTGTGTGATAGTCTCACTGACTGGTGGTGTGTTGTAGTCTCACTGACTGGTAGTATGTTGTAGTCTCACTGACTGGTGGTGTGTGATAGTCTCACTGACTGGTGGTGTGTTGTAAGCTCACTGACTGGTGGTGTGTGATAGTATCACTGACTGGTGGTGTGTTATAGTCTCACTGACTAGTGGTGTGTGATAGTCTCACTGACTGGTGGTATGTTGTAGTCTCACTGACTGGTGGTGTGTTATAGTCTCACTGACTAGTGGTGTGTGATAGTCTCACTGACTGGTGGTATGTTGTAGTCTCACTGACTGGTGGTGTGTTGTAGTCTCACTGACTGGTGGTGTGTTGTAGGCTGACTGACTGGTGGTGTGTTGTAGTCTCACTGACTGGTAGTGTGTTATAGTCTAACTGACTGGTGGTGTGTTGTAGTCTCACTGACTGGTGGTGTGTTGTAGGCTCACTGACTGGTAGTATGTTGTAGTCTCACTGACTGGTGGTGTGTTGTAAGCTCACTAACTGGTGGTGTGTTATAGTCTCACTGACTGGTGGTGTGTTATAGTCTCACTGACTGGTGGTGTGTGATAGTCTCACTGACTGGTGGTGTGTTGTAAGCTCACTGACTGGTGGTGTGTTATAGTCTCACTGACTGGTGGTGTATTGTAAGCTCACTGACTGGTAGTATGTTGTAGTCTCACTGACTGGTGGTGTGTGATAGTCTCACTGACTGGTGGTGTGTTATAGTCTCACTGACTGGTAATATGTTGTAGTCTCACTGACTGGTGGTGTGCTATAGTCTCACTGACTGGTGGTGTGTTGTAAGCTCACTGACTGGTGGTGTGTTATAGTCTCACTGACTGGTGGTGTGTTGTAGTCTCACTGACTGGTGGTGTGTGATAGTCTCACTGACTGGTGGTGTGTGATAGTCTCACTGACTGGTGGTGTGTTGTAAGCTCACTGACTGGTGGTGTGTTATAGTCTCACTGACTAGTGGTGTGTGATAGTCTCACTGACTGGTGGTATGTTGTAGTCTCACTGACTGGTGGTGTGTTATAGTCTCACTGACTGGTGGTGTGTTGTAGTCTCACTGACTGGTAGTATGTTGTAGTCTCACTGACTGGTGGTGTGTGATAGTCGCACTGACTGGTGGTGTGTTATAGTCTCACTGACTGGTGGTGTGTGATAGTCTCACTGACTGGTGGTGTGTTATAGTCTCACTGACTGGTGGTGTGTTATAGTCTAACTGACTGGTGGTGTGTTGTAAGCTCACTGACTGGTGGTGTGTTGTAGTCTCACTGATTGGTGGTGTGTTATAATCTAACTGACTGGTGGTGTGTTATAGTCTCACTGACTGGCGGTGTGTTGTAGTCTCACTGACTGGTGGTGTGTTGTAGGCTCACTGACTGGTGGTGTGTTGTAGTCTCACTGACTGGTGGTGTGTTATAGTCTAACTGACTGGTGGTGTGTTGTAGTGTCACTGACTGGTGGTGTGTTGTAGGCTCACTGACTGGTAGTATGTTGTAGTCTCACTGACTGGTGGTGTGTGATAGTCTCACTGACTGGTGGTGTGTTGTAAGCTCACTGACTGGTGGTGTGTTATAGTCTCACTGACTGGTGGTGTGTTATAGTCTCACTGACTGGTGGTGTGTTATAGTCTCACTGACTGGTGGTGTGTTCTAGTCTCACTGACTGGTGGTGTGTTCTAGTCTCACTGACTGGTGGTGTGTTCTAGTCTCACTGACTGGTGGTGTGTTGTAGTCTCACTGACTGGTGGTGTGTTCTAGTCTCACTGACTGGTGGTGTGTTCTAGTCTCACTGACTGGTGGTGTGTTCTAGTCTCACTGACTGGTGGTGTGTTCTAGTCTCACTGACTGGTGGTGTGTTGTAGTCTCACTGACTGGTGGTATGTTGTAGTCTCACTGACTGGTGGTATGTTGTAGTCTCACTGACTGGTGGTGTGTTCTAGTCTCACTGACTGGTGGTGTGTTCTAGTCTCACTGACTGGTGGTATGTTGTAGTCTCACTGACTGGTGGTGTGTTGTAGTCTCACTGACTGGTGGTGTGTTATTGTCAGTGAGACTCACTACCTGGTGGTGTGTATTCTCACTGACTGGTGAGGTGTGAGACGATTGTCAGTGTACTGCCATCGTTTTAACATAGTATATAGACTCTATATTAAACAATATTGTATGTTCAGTTGATGATAACATGTAACGTTATTAATGATATAAAATAATCGTCCATCCTAGACGAGAACATGGTCAGGGGAAGATGTTCACCCACACCATGGAAGACAATGGAATTAATCATGAACAACAAACGGTCCACCTAACTCGCCTGCTGTCTGCTAAGGATATTGCACCTCCATGTTGGAAGGATCTCAGAGCAAAGTTGCATCTTTTGCATGTAGATCCGTTAGTTAGTTTGGAATTATGTTTGGCATTGACGCCAGGTACGTGTGCCAGCACAAGTTACCCCATGATTCCTTTTACAACTTCTTCATCACCAAACACTGTGTTGAGATGATCAGACATGTTGACGTTTAAATAGTTGACGTTGAACACCACAACTCCAGCTTCACAATGAATGCTCCTACTTTAAGTAAATCAGCTTCAAGACTTAGCTTTTGTTCTATATAGTTTATCCAAGAATTATCGCCTTGTAGAAGTGGTCAGACAATTAGGCGATTTCATCTTTTATTCATTCCTCTTTAGGTCCATGTTCTACATGACAGTGAATAGCCCACGGTGTGGAAGTATTTTTGAGTGGCAAAACCTATCACCTCTGTCATTCACTCAGTGAAAAACTGCTAAGAATGATCCACGCACACCCACAATAATCCCTCGGGCCTCAAAATATTTGGGTGCTTTTGGAAGACGCCCTCACATTTCTTAGTGAATTCTAAGGGATGCAGTCCCCTTGAGATCTCTTCCTTAAAGTCTCCATCTTTGGTGCAAAGCGCAACCACAAGTAGCACACAAGTGAAATTGTTACTTTCAGCCAACCCTTTATATATGCCTTGGAAAACCTCTCACGTACCCCTGTGGTACACATACCCCAATTTGGGAACCACTGTGTTAGTTAATCTAGTTGCTAGTTGGCCCTCTCTAAATTCTGCCAGTCTTATCATTTATAATTACCTGTCTGGACCAGTCATCTGCCAGTCTTAAAGAAGGGCAGACGGGTCTCTGGCTAAGCCCCTGGTGTGCTGTATTCTCTCTGACCGCATGGTGTACTGTAGGTGCCAGTGAGCTGTACTGCACAGTCAGAGCAGTGCTGTCTGTGCTGCATGGTTGGCCCAGTGAACATCGAAGCGACTCTGGAGCGGAGTGCCTATTGCTGCGGAGAGAGGATCAAACTTAAGTATGAGATCCAGAATGGAGGAGAGGAGAACGCATGGGTGATCTGTCGACTCATCCAGGTGAGACATCAGGATGTCAAGATCTAGATTTAGCCAAATTGAATGAAATTATATAAAGGTAAGTTTGTATGTAGTCTAGTCATTAGGACTGCACAACACGGTTTACATTTTACTCCCTGGGAGACCCGTTCAATCAAACACCATCATGAATTCTCTAGGAATCATTCAGCCATGCTGCAATTAATGCACAAAGACTATTCATACATAAATATCCACCACTGTCTATTGAGCAAGATTGTACAATATTGTTATCCATAACAAAAACTCCAGATCGCAAATGGACAAGGAAGCAATTGGATTCTCAAGTCTGAATGAATGAATCTGTATGAAAGTGTAACCTGCCCAAGTGTGATATTTATTCATTTTCTTTTCAAACATAATCTTGTAGTGTTTAGACATTCACTAGATTTCATTCTTGTGTAGTCCTAATACTTTCTGATGTATATACTAAAATGTCTCTTCACTGAGGTTACTCTGTGTCCTTGTGTCTTTTGTAAGTGAAGATACTACAAAATATTCATTATTAACCGAGGATTATAAATGAATGAAATGGATGATCTACCAGTTGTGTAAATGCTAGCATGTGAATATGTATAAAAACAACAAAATAACAAATATCTCAGAACTCATGTTTCATAGAGAGAATAGGGAGGGAGGGAGAGATATATTGAGAGAGGGGGAGAGGGAGGGGGGAGGGAGATGGGAGGATGTTGGATCTCAATAAACCAGACTCCCCTGTCCACCCTCCATCTAGGGTTTGCTGCGATAGCAATCTTGTTCAATCTTGTTGAGCCAACACAGTTCTCACTAAACTTTTCTGACAGAGTAATAGTCATGGATCATTGGTGAATTTGGCTGTGGTCCAAGTACACAGCCATACAGAAGGGGAAGACATAGATTGGTGAAGTGCCAGTGGACTTACTGAGCGCATTCTAAGTGTATACCCAACAAAATAGTCATTCTCTGCTGTCTTCTAAAAAAACAATGTTTAGACATGACTCCAGAATTGAAATCTTGATTTGACTAGGTAGTTCTCATTGGTAGTTTTTAACAATGTGTTTAGTTTAGTTCTAAACATACTGTTAATTTTGTTGGGAAATTTTAACAATATGTTTAGTTTAGTACTAAACATACTATTAAAAATTACCAAACAACCAAAAAAGACAAAGCAAGTTTCCCAGTAAGTGAAATAGCACATTGGCCTATTACACAAACATTGATTTATTTTTGCTGAAAAAAGTTGCCAAATGAAGCCGGTGAGAGGTGGTAAAACCACACTTTTGACATAAACAAATAATGCTCAGTTGAAATTTGATGCCACAGTTCCCATGCCACCACACCGACATGTATGCACACATACGCACGCACGCACGCACAACACAAAAACACTCACATACATGCACCCATGCACACCCGCACTGCCGCTACAGTATAGAATGCTTTGCTGACTACCGTTACTTCTAAAACTTCCCTTCAATCTTTCAAGGCAGCCTTAAAGACTCACCTTTTTATTACTGCGTACATGGCTTGAATGACCGCAGAAAATTTTACTCTAAGTTATTCATATTTTTTATATATCTTGATCTATTTTACAGCGGAAAGAACATTTAAAGTACTTATTTTAGCATGGGTATTTATTTATTTTAACATTTAAACCAACTTACTTAATCTATTTTTTAATCTAAATTTCTTTATTCGTTTATTAATTTGTTTTATTTCTACTATTTATATATCAGTCTTATGTTAGGTGCTATGAACATTACTGATATGGCACTATATAAAATAAAGATTATTATTATATAACCACTATTTGTTTGTCGTCAGAATGTGGAGTACCACATCAACAAGGGAGTTCTGGGTCTGACTAAGGAGACCCAGCATGAGGTATGGGTGGCGCGGGGGCAGGCTGTGAGACCACACACCACAGAGAGCTTCCACGACTTCTACAAGAACCTGCAGGTGCCTGTGATGCCGGCAACCCTTGTGGACGTGTGTAAGGTTATCGATATCTACTACATCTTACGGGTATGTCTTCGTCTTGTGTCTATATGTATTCTTCTTTTATCTTCTTGTTGTTCTTCGTCTTATTGTTTCTTCTTATTGTCTTCTTGTTGTGTCTATTTCTTCTTGTGTCTTCTTCTTGCTTTCTTGTTGTCTTCTTGTAGTGTATTTTTATTGTTCTTCTTTTGTCTTCATCTTCTGTGTTTTATTCCGGTTGTTGTTGTTTGTATCTTCTTCTGTGTTCATCTTCTTCTTCTTCTTGTGTTCTTTCTACATAAGTTTCTTCTTTTTTTGTCTATTTCTTCTTGCGTTGTCTTCTTGTTGTGTGTTCTTATGTTGTTGTAAAGTGTAAAGCGCTTTCAGCAGTCCTGAGGACTCGATACTGCGCTATATAAGAACTTACCTTTATCTTTTGTGTCTTTGTCTTGTCTTTTTTGTCTTCTCGTTCCTGTGTTTTCTTTTGTCATATTCTTGCATCTTGTTCTTTCTTTGCCTTCTCTGCCATCTAGCGAGGATATGACACTTAATTAAATAATAACAATAATATTAGTTTTATAGCACCTAAATCCTCAGACCCCAGCTCCTGGTGGTGCAACAAACCAGAATCACCAAGCATGATATCACGAACGGAGACGCACAACAGTCATCATCAGGGTGGAGCACTGCTAAGGATTTAATGTGGAAATGCGATTTTGAAAACATAAAATTACATTATATGGCACAATTCGGACACATGAAAGCATTCAGCCAGGTACATTAAACCAGACTGTCATGCCTCCATCATGACAGCATCACATCAACGGAACATGTAAATATAGCAACTTCATTGATTAACAATGTGAGGTAGAAAGTTAACACTCCAGACCCACGCAGCCTATTAAGAACCTACTCAGACTTTGCCACAGTCATAATCAGTCTCTAGTATGGTTAATATGCACATGAATGTAATTTCAGGTGAGTCTTGGACTGGAGAAATCTGGAGAACGTCTGGGGATGGAATTCCCAATAGACATAGGGACCATGCCCTTCCGAATACCAAATAGTCCCGCGCCACAGATCAGATACGGTCAGTGCTTTGGGCCTGGTTATTGCAAACATGGCGGTGTATTATATTGACAATATGTGACATCTGGAGTGAATCAGTCTGGATTATTCGAGTGAAAGCTGTAGCGTCTGTTTGCCAGCGGATGCTGTATAAATGTAGTGTCTGGTTAGTCGTTTATTATTTGGAATATTTTGTTTTGCATTTGTATGTTATTATTTAAGAAATGACGAATAATGTTAAACAAAATGTTAATGTTTTATTGAGGAATAAAGTTTAAAATACATGTGTTCTCTAACAACACCATAAAATGCACGAGATAATTTAAAATGCATACATGTCATTGATATTAATACAAACATTATTTAAAACACAGTGTGATACACAGACTATTAATGTTGATTGTTTTGGTCATTGTTCTAACTGAATACCATGAACAATGCAAAGTAAAATGTATTAAACATTCGACTGGTTACTATGGTCTTAGGTCTTAGGTGATTTACTCCAAAGTTGTATGGTGCTTGTTTGTGCTTGTTTTATAGGCACTTTAGAGGATTGGGTGTGGTGAAAGGGAGGTTCATGATCGCTGTTTGAAATGCTATGGGGCTTTCTAGTTCAGTAATCGGTGGTGGAATCATATTCCAGATTCGAACTGCTCGGGAGTAGAAAGAGAACACTGCTGCATTGATGTGGCACCTAGGGGCTTTTTGACTGTGTTAGTAGACCTGGTAGGGGTGTGATGTTGATTATGTTATTTAATATTTTGTAAAATGTCATGGCTTGTTTGATAATGCGTCGTCGTTCAAGAGTTGACCATCCAAGGGTGGCTATTAGGTCTGCTGCATTTGTTTGGCGTCTGTGGTAATTTCTGACAAATCTGGCAGCACAGTGTTGTACTCTTTCAAGGTGTTTAATTTGGGTGGCAGTGTGTGGGTTCCATATGGGAGAGACATACTCAAGTGTTGGTCGGATTAGCATGTTATAGGCTGTTTCTTTTACTTCAGGTAGCATGGTTCGAGGGTTCGTTTGATCATGCCTAGGACTTTTGAAGATTTGGAAGCTATGTCAGTGATATGGTTAGCCCAGGTTAGTTTAGAATCTAATTTTATTCCAAGATATGTGTGGCTAGAGGCGGTAGAGAGTGGTATGCCAAAGAGTGAATATGAATGTACCGGTAGTCTGGGTTTGGTTTTGTTTGTTATTGGGAGATGCACACATTTAGATATGTGAAATTCCATCTGCCATTTATTAGACCATGTTTGGAGTTTGATCAGGTCAGATTGGAGAGTTTCGTGGTCGGTTTCGGATGTGATTTTGCGATATATAATGCTGTCGTCTGCAAAGAGGAATATTGGACATTTTCGGTTATGTCGTTTATGTAGAGTAAAAATAGGACAGGTCCTAGGACTGAACCCTGTGGTACATCATGGTTACGGACATACAAATGTATTAGTTTCATTATGTCATGATTGACCTTCTTTTCTCAGAAATATTCTACGCTGTAAATTTTGTCAGAATACAATGAATGGTGTTTTAAGATAATGACATAAAGTTAACATTAGCCATTTGTGAACACACATCCTAGCTTATACATCGTATTTGAGTTTTATTTATTCAGCAATATATTTCCCAGTGTAGATAAATATTATAACATGTTAGGATACAAAGTAGTAATAAATTGTAATGTTAGGTTCAAAATTCTGTCTGCATTGAAAATGGGTCTGCTTTATTGATTGAGTCTTCTGTTATTTTACATGGATCTCATGATTGAACGGCTACTTGTAAAAATACTAGTTGGTGATTTGTATTCAGCATCGTTATTGCTTGGTTGGTCCCAACTCGATTATGTCCTTATTTTTCTAATAATAAACCTCTTTACACACTTATGTTGAGAATGAGACTCAAATCAGGCCTCATAGGTGTCTAAAGACTAAGTGAAATGAACATTTTTATTCCCAATTTGAATTAAATATACTCTAACAATAGTGTCCTGCTATTGATATCATTTTTAACCCTCTTCATCACCCTGTTTAAGGCTGCTGTACATTTTCTACACAGTTTGTTGTGACACCTAGGACAATTTTCATTTCACTTCGTCTTTAAATAGTGGTAGTAGTAATTACAAACGAAACTGGAGACTAATAAAATAAAACTACAGAACATTGCTATGGTTCATTAAAGAAAACTAGACAAAAAGCCAAAGTTCAAACCTATTCTGTATGTCTCGATTACAATGAATGCTCCCTGACCATGTTACAGATATGGCGGTGGATTACGTGGAGGGAGGCCTGTACATTAGCCCAGAGTTTCAGCTGGGCCAAGTGTACGATGGCGCAGTGGAACACAGCAAGGAAGATATCATCCTCTATCGTCCCGTCTATGTTTGTGTCCCCGATAACAGCTGTACGGTGAGCAACACAGCCTCACACGGCATGGACGGAAATGTGACAGTGAATGACGAACTGACAGAAGAGAAGTGTACCAGTGTATAGCACAAGTTGTATCATGTTACACCATCGACTTGTTATAGTGTTCCGAGGACAAGTGTACCGGTATACAGCACAAGCTATATCACGTTAGACCATCTACTTGTTATGCGAACTACCAGAAGAGTACCAGTATATAGCACAAGGTGTATCATGTTACACCATCTAGTTATTATGCGAACTGCCAGAAGTGTACCAGTGTATAGCACACGCTGTATCATGTTACACCATCTATTTGTCACGCGAACTACCAGAAGTGTTCTAGTGTATGGCACAAGCTGTATCATGTTATACCATCTACTTGTTATGCGAACAAGAAAAGTGTACCAGTATATATATAGCACAATCTGTGTAGTGCTACACCATCTACTTGTTATGCGAGTGATCAGAGAAGTGTCGTGCAAACAAGTGTACATGTGTGTAGCACACGCTGTATCATGTAATTCATGTTATGCCACCTACTTGTCATGCAAATGGGCAGAGACGGTGTACCCATTTATAGCACAGACTGTATCATGATACACCATCTACTTGTCATGCAAGCTAACAGAAGTGTACCAGTATACGTTTAGCTCAAGCTGTATCGTGTTACACACACTAGTGAACTGACCTGTGCCAGTGTATAGTACAAGCTGTACCATGTATTCTGTGCAGAGCCGGAATGTAAAGAAGTACTTTTACTTTGTTACTTTACTTAAGTAACAAAGTACTTTTACTTGTATTGAAGTACAATTATGGTGTGCTTTTCTTAATGTAATGAAGTATCCATAATTTATGTGTTAACATTTTGGAACTTCTAAATGTTTCCGACGAATGATCTGTGTCAGAACCCAGAACGGTTTGCCCCCAGCACAGATTTATATATAGATATCAGCGCGAACTACAATTAATAATGTTTTCTGATTGGCTGATTCTTTACCATTAGTCAGCACGATTTCCAAGTGGCATACAAGTTCCAAAACAAAATGTCAAGCCATTAACTCAGAAAAGTACACTTGTTTACTTGTACTTCAAGTACTTTTTTTAAAAGTACTTTTACTTTTTACATGAGTAGCTTTTTTTTCCTAGTCACTTGTACTTTTACTCAAGTACAAAATAAATGTACTTCTACCAGCTCTGGTTCTGTGGGCCATATCTGCAGCTATATACAGATACCTAGACTGGGTCCTCAATGGAAGGACCAAGGTTCTGGACCAAATGTAAATGATCTCATGCCTTTATTATGGGTCAGTCGTGTACCAAGGATCGAGGGGACTTTGTAAGGGATGAGGAAGTTGAAATGTGGTAACAAGTAAATGGTAAAGCATGTTTGGTAAATATTTTGAAAATAGGTAATTTGGTGAGAGTTAATGATTTGGGGTTGAAAAAATCATAGAAAAATGTTGGCAAGAAATAACAATCGCAGTCGCATAAGGAAATCCACGAAGCATAATTTACTGGAAGAGAGAGAATGTGTCTGCTAGGCTAGTGCAAGCAGACATGAATATATTTGGGTAGGCCGACAATGTGCATCTGAGTGCAGCATGGTAGAAATATCCATCCTTTCAAGACTAGTTAGTCATCGAGTACGTTGCGGAAACGTCCTTCACGTCACTGATAAATAATAAAATAACTTTTTGTTCGATACCAAAATGTTACATCAAAATAGATTTTTCAAAATTATGCTTATTAGTTTCTAGTAGAATCTTACCAAGTTACCAAATCACCCTTTGCAATTTGCCATGCATTGCAAAACAGTTTTATTTACTGGCATCTTTAGCCTTTGTGATGTTTAAAAAATCTGTGACTGGTGACGTCTGAATGAATCGTACTGTTCAACTTAGATCTGGCAGAACCGTCATGTTCCTAGAATAACTACAAGGCTTCCATGAACAGTGCAAAATCATCAGCCATCTGGAAAACGACCAAGTCGATAGTAATGCGACTGGAAGTACTTGAACTGCATCTGCTGGAATAGTCCATTGTGGAGTAGGGGTGTTGCCTTGTTACAGCAGTCCTGTAATATAGATGGCGATCTGATTATGTCACAACCAACTTGCTTCTTACTGTAACATAAAATAAACGTGTAGCTGACTCTTGATTAATTTTTTAACTTCCAATAATTCCCGCGCACCACCAGCAGTAACAAATGATCTACTGTTAGTACAGAATACTGGTTGTATTTGCGTAAACGCAGAGAGTAACATCTGCGCTTGAACACTGGTTATGAGTATGTGTTTGGAGGACAATTCCGATAAGGATGAAGATTTTTTGAGATACTTTTTTGCATTTTATTAAACGGAGCAGTGAAGAAAATGCATCTTTTATAATGCAGTATTTCTATGTTGTACACTCCAGTAGCTGGAGGTAGAATCAGGTGACTTGTAACAGTGGAATAAGTCTACCACAGGAAGGACTGAATCACTGATATCAAGGAGTCTTTTAAATGTAACTTGTTGTGAATTGTGTTGTGATAAATGAATGATTTTGATGATGTTATGATGCAATGTGATGTAAGTAAACAGAACTCTACAAACATCGAGATATCCTTGCATTCATTTTGTGTATTATTAATAATTGCTTTCCGTAGTGGAGTAATTTAACATAGTTTAACATGAGTGAATCGTTTATCATAGAAAGCTATGATACAGTACATTCGATGGTACATTTGATATAGCCATTGTCTTGAACGTACATTGTCAGAGTAACTGATTGTGTGTTTGTACATGTGTATGTGTTTGCATGTGTATGAGCGTGTGTGCGTGCACGCATGTGTACATAACTATAGTCATATCAACACATTCCAACAATTTTTCTAATATTAAATAACTGTAAACTTATTTCAAATATCGTTGTACATTCACATTCCTATATTGCATTAAAAATGGTAGTTTAATTCAGAATGCAACTTTAACAAGACAGCTAGATTGTTACATTATTCCAAACAAAGGGTCATGCATATGATCATTCGAGAACCATTGACAACAGGCTATGAAATAAAAATGTTTGTATATACCAGTAATCAGGTTATGCACATTTAATTACTGCCACCAAGACCACGATTAATGGTACTCTAATTTGATCTAGAATTAAGGTTTATTCATATTTAATTGTTTCTGTTTCACTGTGACTTCTAGAGGAGATATTTATCTGTAATTCTCCACATATCTGACCTGCTACGGTGAACAGGCTATTAAGGGGTCAGCACACTGTCAGTTTTCCCATTGGCGACCATGTTAATGTTTTGTGTGATTATAAGAAAACGTGACCTATAAAGTTTCTAAAACTTCTCACCTGCTTTTATTATCATCTCATTGACATGCTGGTCGAGTTTAGTCAAAATCTAATATCTCTAGCTCTTGCAAAATGCCTGTATGTATGACACCCGTCAATATTTACAAATGAATGCAGGCAGTAATCTGGCTAAAGTGTCAACTAGCCAAATTGCTGCCAGATACCCTTCCGCTTAGTAAAATCAGCTAAAAAGACACCATTTTACTGTCAACAGATTCTACAATCACATCTAGAAATCTGACTACTCAAATGCACTTATGTCAGAGCAAGTGAATATTGTAGTCATTTCTCAAAAATATACTGCATTTTTTTTCGTCTGTAACCAAGCAGGAAGTCTAACAATGTCCTAACCCCTTAAGTCACATGTCTATTCTGCACTCGAGCAAAAATAGCTGTCAAAATAATATCTCACACATTTTGTGATTTTGCCAAAAATGCATACCTTATACTTTTGTCTTTCAATGTCGAGTTGATTTTCATTGACACATAATACAAAATTAATGAAATGGAGGCATTTACAAAACCATGCATTAAAAACCAATAGACAGCATCACTCAAAATAACTTTATTTCTTAAAATGATGCTTTTACAGTTTGCTTCTATTTTAGTAATAAGCCGAAAACTATTGAAGATATTTCAACAGATGAGGCACAATTTTAAAGCCCACGATCTGTGGACTGTAGAAATATACAAAATTTTATTTCACATTTTTGCGACTAACTACCCACTTTGCTGTGGCAGGGCGCATGTGGATCAGTATTGACACATGAAGGAATCCATGATACATGTCACCACAGTGACATTGTGACGTGTTTGAATACAGCAACACGGCCACACATCGACTTTCTTTAAATAGCCTCGGCTGGTTGTAATCGACCATGGACTTCAGCATAATAAGCATACACGGAATATAATAGAAGGCACCATAACTGATCAGTTGTGCATCAAAAATTGAGTTAATGTTACTTCGCATCAGTACCAGAGGAGTCTACGGTATCTGCTGTAAACGACACAGCATGCAAAGTTGTGGAAGACAGCTGAGAAATCAATACTGGTTTCTAGGTCTATAGCCGCCTAACAGCAATACAGTAATGCAGCAAATGACATTTATTGCAACACTGATTCACACCTCTTGAGGTACATAAACAGTCATTACGCAACAGTACTAGTGTCGGGGATAGGCCCAATGTTAAGGTCATTATTGTCACGTACATTCTGGAGACAACGGGATGTACCTTCACCCCATTATTTATCAAAGGATATATATATAAATATTTAGGGTACCATCGTATATAAATGTATTATAAAAATATGTGCATATATATAATATACATATTATATATAATTATACATTTGTATAATACATGCATGTTTATGTCTATTGTATATATAATTATTTACCACATTCATTCACAACACATGTGCGTATACAATACCACACACACCACACAGACCACACACACACACACACACACCACTCACACCACATACACCACACACACCACACACACCACATACACACACACACCACACACACCACTCACACCACATACACACACCACATACACACACCACTCACACCACACGCCACACACACACGCCACATACACACACACCACCCACACCACCCACCACTCAAACCACACACACACACAAAATGTTCATATTTTTTATGTAACAAAGCAAACTATCAACATAAAAATCGTAACATTAATGGGGGCACTTTTTAGCTGATATCAAACAAATTGTCATTATAAATTTCTACAAAAATCAGGTCTACGATAAAAGGCTGTAACAGGTGGTGAATATATATTGGAATAATATATATATATTGTACGGGTAAAGAATGTGTAAATAATCATGTGATCAAAATGTGACACACAAAATAAGCACTACAAAATAAATATTATTAAAACATCATATGTTTTACACAACTCTACATAAATCATTTGTACAATAAACATTAATATTTCATTAAATAAAAACAGTTATCAGGTAGACCTTTTTCTGCAAAACAGTTCCTAAATCGCCACTCATGCAACCAAAATATTTTGTCCGGATATTATTGAAACATAGCTAACTATTGTTAGCCAAAATCAACGAAAGTTTTGATACGTTGTTAAATAACTTGCAGTTAAGTGCAAATATCAATTACAAGACATACGAAGATCAAACAAAATTAATAATAAAACTATATAGGTTACAAAAAGGAGAGAGCAGCTGTTGTAATTAAAACCCAAAAAATCAAATCTGGATAATACTGTCGGTTTACCCGGGGCAATAAACTACCAGGTAATGTTATCTTAAGAACTGTTTAAAGAACATCGTAGTGTTTGGGATTTCTCAAAAAGTCATTAGTGTTAAATCACATCAAATCTAGTCAACTTCAATGCAGTGCAGCACCTATTACGACATAGTGTGTGGAGATGCATGACCCACATATAAGACAACTACCAGTAGTGTTGTCACAAAATGAGATCAACCGAGTGTGTTGTTTCGTTAATGTTGGAACATCTTATTCGAGAGAGTGAGCCACGTTTCTTACAGACATGTAAAATAATAAATGCACCGAACGAAATGCAGTAAATAACATCATTATTAATATGTGTGATCAAAAGTAAAGGTAAGTTCTTATATAGCGCAGTATCCTGTCGTTAAGACTGCTCAAAGTGCTTTACATTTTACTCCCTGGCAGACCTGTTCAGCCAAACACCATCTTCGACTTCTCTGGGAAGAATTCAGCAAGGCTGCAAATAATATGTGAATACTATCTGTATATAATTATCCACAACTGTCTATAGCTAGGTACTCATTCATACAGCTGAGTGAATTGGAGCAATGTAGAGTGAACAACCTTGCCGAAGGTTCGACATAGCAGCACAAGTTTTGAATCGGGGTTCTCTCGATTGCGAGTCTGATGCTCTATCAACTGCACCACTGCGCTCCACTTAAAGTATTATGCAGTATTTTCATGCATAATGACCTGACATGCACCATGACCTGACATGTACTTTGACCTGACATGCACCATGACCTGACATGTACTTTGACCTGACATGCACCATGACCTGACATGTACTTTGACCTGACATGCACCATGACCTGACATGTACTTTGACCTGACATGCACCATGACCTGACATGTATTTTGACCTGACATGCACCATGACCTGACATGAACTTTTACTCACCATGCACGTACTATATATTCATGATCACATTCTCAGTATCCACCCAACTGATCTAACACTAACACGGAATATATTCCAAAGAGTTGGTGCAGCAACAGAAAATGTCCTAGTTCCAGTATTGACTCTAGGAACATAAAGTGAATCAGAACTAGACGATCGAAGCTGGATAGGCTTTCTTACAGGAGTTAGCAATGAATGTACCCGGGTAAATATGCTGGTTACATGAAATGCCTGGTAGATAATGGTAAAGATCTTTAAAATGTTATGATATCAAGCAGGAAGCCAGTGCAAAAGACCTCGGAAGAGGCACTGATTGAGAAATCCACGGAGACCGAGTCACAAACTTAGCTAAGCAATTCTGTACATGTTGTAATCTAGTGATATCCTTAATGGCAACCGTTTTTGCAACAGAAAGAGGCAAAAAACAGCCAATACATCATAATTACATTATTATCATGAATATGATAATAACATTATCATGAATATGATAATAACAGCAGTGACAAGTTTGAGAAATATGCCAACTAAAATTGAAATTATCACCAAAGATAACTCCTAGATTCCGTAATAAAAGTGCAGGCATAAGCATAGGTGTGGGAAAAAAGCTTTTAATTTTGTCATGCTGCGACTGTGTAGTATGTACCAATAATAAGAACCTCTGTTTTATCAGGATTTATCTTTAATCTACTCTCAGCCATCCAAACGAAAATGTCATTAAGACAATTTCTGAGCTGATCTAAGGAGCAGTTGATATTAGGTGTAGATAAAGAAATGTAAATCTTTGTATCATCTGAATAAAGATGGCGACTTAGATTATGACTGTAAATAACTGTGCTCAGTGGTGTTGTATAGAGTAATGGAAAACCACATGAAAAAGGGAGTGCTGATGAAAGACAATCCCCAATCTTCAATGTCTGATGCCTATATGTTAGAAATGACAAAAATTACCTTGAATCTGTGCCGGACACACCATACCATAAAGAAAAACGATTTATGAGAATGACGTGATCGATTGTATCAAAGGCAGCAGACAGGTCTAGCACGGTAAGCGCTGTTACTTTACCTTCATCCTTATTTAAAGTAACATCATTATGCACTTTTAATAGAGCAGTTTCCATAGAATGAAGCTATTTGTATGCAGATTGTAATTAATTAGACAAGCAAATTGATGTAATGTGAGATCCAAGGCGTTTTGCTACAACTTTTTCAAGTATCTTGGAAATTACACCGACATTTGAAACTATAATTCTTGAAGTTATCTTTAGGCAGATATGCCTTGTTGAGGAGGGGGTTAACGTATGCCTGTTTAACATTGTTTGGAAAAATACCCAAACTTAGTGATACATTTATAATATTTGTAATTGTATCAAGTAAAGAGTTCAACAGTTTAATTGGTAATGGGTCAAGATCACAGGGCTTATTTGGAGATGATATTATCATGAGGATGAAGAAGAGGAAGACTCATAGTCAATACCAAGTGGGTTATCTCCAGCCCAGCCATTGGGATGCAGGGAGCGCTCCCCTTGGGAGCAGGCAGGCTCCATCACTTCCATGTCCTCATCCCCATCACTCTGGTGACTGGCGTCTTGTCTCGACACAGACGCCATCGCCACCGAATAAACCTCTTTCATGTGGCATGTCACCCTGTGCAGCCGCGTGAATTGAAGGGGTTTGTCCTGGAGACTTGTGGGGGTTTGTCCTATTGTGGAGGTTTGTCCTATTATGGGGGTATGTCCTGAGAACTGCAGGGATGCATCCTGGGATTCAAGTGGGCAGTGCCAAATAACATCAGGTCGGCATTGGGTTTTTATAGATGAGTGTTGTTCCTCGTTGTCCACAAGAGGGAGTACTAGTCGCTCGGAGGATGTCATGGCCGAGCCCAGTGGTTGCTGGGAAGATCCATTCTCTTGAGTGCAATCGTCGAGTCTACTTGTCTTTTCACTTGTCACACTTGCGGCTGAAAAATATACATAAATTTGTTTATAAAATATTTATGCATAATACAAACATGTTTTGTCACATAAATAGATCACATCATATTCATTAAATATTGCTACTTATTTTTACACATATGTGCATGCACACATGGCCCCATTAATTGCAGCATGGCTGAATCCTTCCCCGAGAAGCCGAGATGGTGTTCGATTGAACAGATCTGCCAAGGAGTAAAGTGTAAAGTGCTTTGAGCAATCCTACGGACTGGATACTGCGCTATATAAGAACTTACCTTTTATACACACATCACACAAACACAACACTCACACACAACATTGCACGCATACACTAACACAAATGAAGTAACCTTATATACTGTTAGAATCAAGCTGTTTAATCTATCAAGTAGTCAAAGCATTTGCCACCTCACCTCCTGGCTGACCTGTCATTCTGTGATAAGACTATTAATTCACATACTATTATAGCCATCATTGTCTATGACTATTGGCCAGGTACTCATCATTGTGCACAGCTGAGTGAACTAAGGCAGCACGGAGTGAACAAACTTGCAGAAGTGTGGACATGGCAGCAAGAGAATTCAAAACCGGGTTCTCTTGACTGAGGGTCAGACATCATGACCCTCTACCGAATGCTTGACAATGAGAGTCAGATGTTCTTTAGAACTTGTCAACCACTATTTAGGCCATGAGCCAGAGGGTGTGATGGTACATTTTTAGGAATAATAATAATAGTAAAACTTTATTTTGACACCGTCAAATCTGGGATGATTGCCCTGTTCTCGGGTGTGTATAAGCATTAAAATATTAAATAGCTTAAGATTATAATTAGTCCAGGTAAATAATTAAATAATAATAACGATAGGCTGTAAAACATGTTAAAACTCTAGAATGTTCCTCTGTGTAAATTATTTTAAATAGATATTTACAAATTAAACTGCATTTGTTAAAAGTAATATTAAATGTGTGAAATATAAAAAACACTAATACCATGAATACTACAATGATAATAAATAATGAATACTACAATGATAACAAAATAAGATAATAAGTAATATGTGTGTTAAAGTCCAATGTCAGTCATGTAAACCCATTAAGTGGAGAAGAACAATGTCTTTAGTTGTTTCTTAAATTGAGGGAGATTGCCGTTGTTGCGCATGTTCATGGGAAGTTTGTTCCACAGAGTGGGGCCAGCACAGGCAAATGCACGGCGGCCGAAACGTTCTAAGTTCACTCTACGAACTTGCAAGAGTAACCTGCTTGCAGAGCGCAGGGAACGGCGTGGTGTATATTGGTGTAATAGTGCCGCAAGGTACTCAGGCGTACCATCGTATATTGCCCTGTGCACAAGGACGAGTATCTTAAACTCAATACGTCTCCTAACAGGCAACCAGTGTAATTTCCACAGTATTGTCGTCATGGACTGTCGATCGCCCCGCCGAATTTGCATAACAATTTGAGCCGCAGACCGCTGAACCATTTCAATACGGTGTAGGTGACGATCATTTATTCCGAAAAGGAACGAATGCTCATAGCAAGTTTTGGCTAGGCATACATCCCTAGAGATGGAAAATGTGTGGTAGCATTGAAGCACTCACAGCTTTCTGTGTTAAATCACTCATTAACACTATCCCCATTTCTGCGACAACAAGTTTTCTATGAAATTGGCAATGTGGTGGCCATACACAAACCATTATGAAATAGTTATTATACATCTCAGGTGTATGCAAACTGGATACAATGTGGTTGAAATGTCTTTCTTCACATACTTATCAAAATTATTTCAATATCTTGTGAATTGTGGATGTTATGCCATTTTATCTACCACGTCTCAAAATGCAATCCACACCATTGAGGTTTTCAACAACAACAAAATCACTTAAGTTCTGGTTAATACCTCATGTATCCTAATTGTGCATCTTTACACCAGTTGTCACCGAGAACATTCAGGAATCAGTACGTGACAACTTCTTTGATCTCACCTGGATCAGCTGATCGTTTCCTGGAGCTGTATCCGCGCTCTGTCCAGGGCACGACATTACACTGTGGATCCAACTGTTTGATCTTGCGCACAAATGCCCAGTACTCTCCCTGGAGTCGCTCAACCTGTTCTCTGTACTCCCGGATCTTTGACTCAGGATAACACGAGACCTCGGATTGCTACAACAATCACACCACCATTAGATATTCTGCAATATCATCATTTCAATTTTCTTTAAACGTGATGATAATCATTCCATAACACAGATGGCATAAATTTGTGTGAAAGGAATCTTTTTTTAGTGCCTTATCGTGTGATTAGAATATATAATATTATAATCTGTGTGTACTTGTGAAGTCAAGTATATTTTATAATTTTTGTATTTTGATTGCATTAAAAATACTTACATTAAGCTTCTAATTCAATCTAACAACAGTACATTGTATACGTCTCCACATCTGTTCAAGATCACCACATAAAAATAGCTCTTTTAATAATAAGTCAGTAAAATTACATTTATTGTTTTATAAAACATTTTTTTCACAAATGATATTGATAAATCATGCTAATTGTCTTACAATTTTTGTTTATTTTTACAACTTGTTCATATGTACGTAATAATAAACTACTGTCTACAATTGGGATGCAAAAGAACCACTGAGGACGACAAGCACTCTGGCAGTGACCACTCTCAGCGCCAGCATAGAAAGGTCGGTTTGGCAATACTGTTCTGAAAAAGGCTGACTATTTGAATGACACCTCACAAGACCATAACATTCTAAGCACAATACATACAGACTAGTCATTGCCAAGTGCTGAAAAGAACTAGAACTACTGCAGTTCATAAAACCCTGAGAACCTGAGCTCAAAAGTGCTACATAAATAAATAGTACAGCTGTAATACAAGACACTTTCCATGTTACTATACACGTTGATTTGGTTGATGTATTTGTGAAGGGATTTACCTTGAGATTGAAGTCAATGTCTCTGGTAATCGACGGCAGCCATTTCTTTACCTCACTTACTGAATTTAAGGTTTGCTGCAAAGCAAATATGCATATATACCGGTAAATGATTTTGAACATAACACTTGTCACATAATTTTATATTACCTAATACCAGTTCACATAGTTTTATAATTTTCAAACAATATTTATAAATAAAAGTATCAGTAAAGCTCAGAGAGACTCCTATTATGGCTAACAGCTACAGTCAAACCGCACTCTATGGTTACCTTGCTAATACAGCCTCCTTGCAATTAAGGTCGGCCTAATTATTTCTGTATCGGTGAAGTACACAAATCAGTCTTGCTAATATGGACACATCGCCATACAGGTCACTTACGTCCAGTCCCAAGGGTCACCTTAATGTACCCTGTAGAGAGGGTTACTATACATGCTCCTACACACAGGCCACCCAATTTAAATAGATGCAATTTCTGCTTCAGAGAATACATTAATATCATATTAAATATGATAATGGATTTGTGGACATATCAATAACAGCTACAATCATAATTAATTGATATTTGCACTTACAAGTCTAGGTCTTGGTGGCTTCTTTTTCAGTTGTTCTACAAATCAAAAAGGCCACACAGTTTATACTGTACCAGGAAGAACATTTCATAGGACACTTGAAGACAAAATAAATGTAATGTTTTTACACTATTTTCTTACTGTCAGTTCAACAATTATTTACATCATTATCATATACAACTCGCCACAGTGAACCAGGTATTAAGTCACATAGGTCTATTCAGGACACGAGCCAACTATAGCTGTCTAGGTCATGTTCCATCAATGTTTTGATTTTGGCAGAAATGCATTCCTTATAGTCTCATCTTTCAGTGTCCAGTTTATTTTCCTCGACAAACAATCAAAAACTAATAAAATACAGGCATTTACAAACCCATTAATAAAAAAAACAATATGAGTTCAAATTACTTTTTTCTCAAAACATTACTTTTTTAAGTTTGCTTCAATTTTTGCAATAAATCAAAAACTGTGGAAGATATTTTCAACAAATGAGGTATCATTTAAAAACTCAAAATCGGTGGAATCCAAAAATATACACAACTCAATTTCACAATTTTGCAACTGAATACCCACTTTGCAGTGACAGGTCACATATACGCAAATGTGTGAATGTTCTCAATCTACAATCAGATACATACCGATGTGTTTCCTGAAATTCTTATGTCATTAAGCTGCAAGAACCACTGACACAAGAAACAAATACTCACAAGTTATGTACCACTTACATAACACTCGCAGCTAGAGTAGATGTACACAAAACCATCAACTGTATTTACTAGACATTTAAGATAAATAAATATCATACTGGAGTGAATCACATCCTTTGATGCCATTTGGAGAAGTTGAAGCATCTGTGAACGTTTTTCTGAGAGTTATCCTGTATATGTGCCAATATGTGATGTTAGAATAATTTCAGTAGCATTCAGTAGCAATACATTTACAATGTCAGTGTGCGAACTGTTCTAACAGTAACGGACATATTACTGTGTTAGGTAGATTGAAGAGTACTTGAAGCACACTCGAACGTGATTCTTGGAGCTATAAGTCAATATTGTATTGTGATGTTAAAATAATTTTAGAAGCACCCAATACCATGACATTATCATTGACAGTACCGTCTGTGTCTGAGTGTGTAAATATTCACATTACATTGCTATTTATTGACACCCAATAAATAGAAAGACTTAATTTATCTGTCCGAAAGAAACAACACATTTTTGTACCATCCAATACGCCCTATATTGCAATAACACAAAATTGACAATGTCACTGCTGCCTGTCTGTCTGTGAGCACTTACAAATCATCAAATCAGACAAATATATGTTAATCATCAAACAGTTGCAATGCTATTTATTAACACCCACTCCAATAAGTGGACGAGTTAATTAACTTCTCAACATATCACTCAGTCCAACAGAAACACAAAGAGTCCCTTGAAAGTACAGCAAAAACATAATTATACTATAAAAAGGGAAAACAACACACAGGTATGCTATTTTTATATAAAAGTGGAACAAGCACCTGCATGAAAATGGAAAACTTGTCTTTGAGTTTGGCATTGAACATCCAACTTTTACGAAACTATAGTCATGTGTTTGGCTAAAATGTAATTTCCCGACTCAAGTCTTATAATAAATTTCGACCCGACATGGTCGTAATTAATTTTTTAGTTAGTTAATTTCACCAAAATAAAATAACAATATGCACAAACGAACATGTTATAGTGAATATTTTTAATTAATCGAACAACAAATTTGAACTGAGGGTGGAGTCATAAAACACTGACATAGCCATAGGCCATAGTGTCTATGCATATGATATAGGCATAGGACCATTGCATAGGCTTAGCCTTAGGCCGCTTTAGCCTATATTACCTTACCCGGCCAATGCGGCCATAGCCATAGGCGGCATAGCCATACTCATAGCCATTAGTAGGGAGGTCGGAAGAAATCACGCAAACGCGTTTGCATTGGGACGCAATGTTAAATCACCTATGTTAAAAAAATTGTAAGTCCCTTGATTTATAAAGACTGATCATATATTTTATATCAAAAGAAACATAAATACGTCTTCTTTGTGATAAAAATACCTGCTTTTGTGAACTCGTAATGCTTCATATAGATACTCGTGATGAAACAACGACACCAGCAGGAATTTAAATTTCGTTGCGGGCGCAGCCATATTTAATTTCGCGGAAGGGTGGTGTTTTCATAAAATCATGTGTTCGCGTTATTACCCGCCATGTTATGTTTGGCGGTATGGTTGAAATCGCAAAATGATACTCTTTCTTTTGGCATGTTTCTTGTATGAATTGAAATAAAATTAAGAAAAATATAATATGGTGAGATTTTTATGTAATAATAGAGAGGATCTAAGGTATGAACAACTTGCGGAAACTCTGGCAAACTACATGTACGCTATTTAGTAATGTATAAACGTAATATTAATGCAAATTTGGCGGAGATACACCTTTGCCCATTTTTGCCCCAAGCTCGAATGTAGAAGTACCCCATGTCCGGCAACGAATTTCTTCTATTATCCCTCACATACCCGGCGTACATATTATTCAATTTATTGCAATCTTTTATTCTTAAGTTGTGTTTTAGCCATGCATTTGTTATTCGTGTTTACATATGCACAGACATGTTATCATATATTAAATTGCCAATGTTATATGAATATTTAAAGTTTATTTTCATGTTGTAATCATACAAAAATGTATGACAATTAATAACAACAAATGAATGACAATCCGCTCCATAAATCAGACATCTGATGTACTTCTAATTACACTGCATTGATCTTGCTGTAACTAACTTTGGGGTTGGTTTTTTACTGTATCTTCCTAGAACTATTTGTATATGAATATATAACATGATTTAACATTTCCTGGTGGTGGTACGGTGCAACATTTTGTTTCAGCGCTGATGGGTATGCATGCTTTTTCAACATTTTATTTTCGAATGCTGCAAGGACATTCTTTCTAAGCAATTAAATGCGGTGCTTTATGAATAAACAAGGTGCGTCAAACAGGTTGTTGAAATCCGTTCTAAACGACTTAGAAACGCTACAGTTTCTCACTGGATGTAAAGCACTTGGACTCATCAGGAAGCTGATCACCTGTCCCCCTCTGATGCATGATCGAAGACAAGAGTGTTCACATCTTGGACATGAACACTCACTACCAGCAACTCGTGTCATTCTGCCAGGAGTCATGCAGAAACATCAATGAGTTAATGAGTGGGACGAGTACGCCTATCATTGAAAACGCTACTTGCATCAAGAAGGACAAGGTGTTTGAAATGCTGACAACACTTTCTGATGTAGATGCAGATGTGGAAGTGATTCTTCATATCCTACTTCCAGCCATCGCTGTTCTGTGCAAACGGATCTTTGTAGATACAACATTACATCAGATAATTCAAAGTTGCATAGCAATATTAATATATATATATATATTGCTATGCAACTTTGAATTATCTGATGTAATGTATCTGATGTAATGTATATATATATATATATAATTATATATATATATGTGTATATATATATATATATATATAATGTTGTATGTGCATGCTGTGCAGCGGAATGCTTATTATTGTTGCTTGCAGTAGTTGGCTATCCTTCTCACTTTACTAAGTTCACTCACACACATGCAAACATGTGGACACACACACAAACCTACATATGTTTACATAATTATATGGTGCAAGGCCAAAGCAGAATGTTTACATCAATGCATGCAATATTTGGCTGTGCTTATACTCTCACACACACTTTACTAACTTTGCATACCTGACATGCACGTACTCATTAACGTCCACATGATTTTGCTGGTATACCTGCCACTTCTAAAACATGTCAGATTTTGTTGATATCCACATAATGGAAACCATTAAAGCATAACCTCCAACCTATGGGTAGCAGGCTTTCCAAGCTGGTTCAGTGTGGTGTATGACAATGAGCCAGATGTATTGTGTACACGTATGCTGGATGACGATTTGAAAGTGGGGGACCTGGAGATACTTTTGTAAGCTTTTCCGAAAGGTTAGTTGCTTAGTTAATTTACATAATTTTATGTAAAATTCCTTTTATAAATGATATTTAAAGGAAATACATAAAATATCAAGTCTTAGACTTAGTTAAGATTTTTATATTATACAAGATTATATTTTCACATTTCCTTCAGATCAAAAAAACTGTCACACAAATTTATTCAATGACCTTTACATAATTGTCCATAACTTCGCCATGTTAAAACTGGTATGGCTGTCTATCTCTTAAATAGACCTTTCCAATGGTGTATCATTTTGCCAATTCTGATGAATTATTGCATTTTCACCGACCTCCCTACCATTAGCATAGCCATAAGCAGCCATAGGCACAGGCATGCCATAGATCTAACGTCTAAACTATAAGTACGGTACTAATGTTTTCTTGAGTGTACATCCCTTTTGACATAAGAGTTCTTGAGAACAAACCTTCTTTTTGTTGTTGTAGATGTAGGCGGTTTAATCGCCCGTATTGTTTTTCTTCGTTACGTGCCATTTCGAGCAGGTTACTTCGCAACGCCTCTCCGTCTGCTCGCCGGGGTCTAAACCGTTCACACGAATCGCAGGCGCTCTATTTTACGTTTTGTGGAGAACCATTTTGAGCGACCTGTTTGACGAAGCCAGCTGTAGTTTTGCTAAATTGGGTGACTGTGATTCTTGAAACGTAATACGTTTATGTTTTAGCCATATATGCTATGGCTAGTGGTAGCGGACAGGTAAGCCGTGTTGATGCATCAACAACAGTTGTTTCCTAGACGACTGATATTGAGAGTTCTTTGTGGGCGATAATAGGGGTTGTTTCCATGTTACGTATGGTGCGTTCTACTGAAACGATCTGCTGTCGGTATGACTAAAGGGGTCAGCACACTGTTGGACTTCCTGCTTGATTACAGACGAAAAAAAGTGCATTATATTTTTGAGAAATGATTTTTTACAATGTTCACTTGCTCTGACATAAGTGCATTTGAGTAGTCAGATTTCTAGATGTGATTGTAGCAGCTGTTGACAGTAAAATGGTGTCTTTTTAGCTGATTTTACTAAGCGAAAGGGTATCTGGCAGCAATTTGGCTAGTTGACACTCTAGCCGGATTACTGCCTGCATGCATTTGTAAATATTGACGGGTGTCATACATACAGGTATTTTGCAAGAGCTAGAGATATTAGATTTTGACTAAAATCGGCCAGCATGTCAGTGAGATGATAATAACAGCAGGTGGGAAGTTTAAGAAACTTTATAGGTCACGTTTTCTTATAATCACATAAAACATTAACATGGTCACCAGTGGGAAAACTGACAGTGTGCTGAGCCCAAGTAGAGAGCCTGGCAACGATAGCACACTATAGTCATTGCACAATGTCGGAGGACGCGTTGTACTTCAAATATCTTGAAACAATTACTGAAAATATGTGTATGGCAAAACTACAGTTGAATGGGACAAACCGTTTTTGGATATTACAAACTTCTCATCAGTCTGCAAGTCAAAATCACAGTGATGGAACACATGTCTTATAAGGGGGGTGGGGTGTGGTGCTTAACTGCGTATGCCAGTAGTTAAGCCTCATTTTGAAAATCTGAATGGAAATGAACCAATAACATTGCAGCAGGGTGATTCATCAATCGTTTTTTGTTTACTTCAGCTAATTAAACACAAGTTAATATGTTGTCATTGACCCTAATGAAGTCTGAGGACAGTGATTAGCTGGAGTAGGCCATAGCCAGAGCCTGTTATCAGATCTGTCTACTGACTGGACCTTCTGGCCAATTAAGCAAGTGGCATTGTTTTCTGAATGTCTGCTAATTAAGCTGTGTAATATTATGTAATTGAACTGCTTGAGACATCTGGCCTTTGAGGAATTCACACCCTAAGATGACTTTTTGTTGATGCTTACCTTTGTAAATAGGGCACAAGGTAAAAAAATCAATATACATTTGAATGTAACGTAATAACTGCCTGTATTGAAATTTTCTTATAAAACACTTATTGGACTTAATGGAAAACTGTATCAGGAGTTCATAGTGCCACCTGAGAACGTTATGCTGGATTACAAATTGTCCAATAGTGAAGTGCTGATTTTTCTGGTGCTTTGCCAAGTTTGGTGACACCTTTGATATGTGCATAAAACACAAACATCTGGAGTGATTACAAAAATTAAAATTGCAGAGTGCTTGTAACATTGGTGCCTATAAAATGTGCTGTTTTCAACATTTTTATGCAAAATCACCATGCCTATTTGGGGTCGGCACACTGTTGGACTTCCTGCTTGATTACAGTAAAAAAAAGTGCATTATATTTTTGAGAAATTATTTTTTACAATTTTCACTTGCTCTGACATCAGTGCATTTGAGTAGTTAGATTTCTAGATGTGATTGTAGCAGCTGTTGACAGTAAAATGGTGTCTTTTTAGCTGATTTTACTAAGCGGAAGGGTATCTGGCAGCAATTTGGCTAGTTGACACTCTAGCCGGATTACTGCCTGCATCCAGTTGTAAATATTGACGGGTGTCATACATTTTGCAAGAGCTAGAGATATTAGATTTTGACTAAAATCGACCAGCATGTCAATGAGATGATAATAACAGCAGGTGGGAAGTTTAAGAAACTTTATAGGTCACGTTTTCTTATAATCACATAAAACATTAACATGGTCGCCAATGGGAAAACTGACAGTGTGCTGAGCCCTAAAAGGCGCACGACCATGCACGACCAAAATGTATGTAGTGTTGGTAACCAAGCGGGTTGTTGGTGGCATGTAGGAAGTATATGTATGCAGCTCGCCAAATTTCAGATATGTTCTTCACATAGTCATAGGAGTAAAAACATTCGTAACTTTTATCATCGCTTGTGGTAACTCGCCGGTTTCATTCGCCAGATGGCACTACTGTGCCAAGACTAAATGCTCATCCGGAAGATCGGATAAAATGTTTAAATTGTGTAACTCCTGGGTGAAATACAGACTAAATTTTTTTTATAATGCACACTGCACACACAAACCATATTTACCATCAACGGCCAAACTATCTACCAACACATTATATTACATGTTCGTGCGTAGTCGTTCGTCAACTTCGTGGTCGTGCGTGGTCGTGCGCCTTTTAGTCAAACCCTCTGCAGTTGATGTACTCCAAACAGCCCCTTCAGGAGCTAACACAGTTTAGGGTGCTTGTGTAGAATCCGAGCCCATTTCGATTTCGCCGTTATGGCTATATTTTTGCATAGATTTGATACATCAGTGGGTTAGTTCCATCCACAGTTTTGAGGCTGCTGTGAGTGTGAGGGTAATTCTCTGAGTTTGAGGGTAATTCGCTGTGTGGTCAAAATAGCACCCTGGTTTGCACCAGTGTGAGACACTGTGGCCATGTGTTACGGCACTGCATGTTTGAGATGAGCGAAATTGACTTAGCAATGTTGACGCAACAGGAGGAGGAAGAAGGAACATTTGGAACGCTATTTAGGTCTCAAAAGTGCACTGAGCTTAAGATTCAATATTTTTATAACGTTAGTATGCCTGTGATGATGTAGAGTGATGGAATTAATGCATTGAGGTAACAAATTTAGGAAAAAATATGGTTAATACTGCAAAATCAAGATAGACTCAGATGCTAGACAAGTGCTGAGTGATAAACACTACATTTTAAATGCATTCTGAATGTCATTTTGGCATGTTGTGTATTGCATTCTCAGAGTCAGACATTTGGGCGATGGGCATTCATCACTCTAACCTAAGGCTTCTAAAGGCTAAGAAAGGAATGTATGTATGATGCATTTAAGGGGTCCTGAATTCATTCAAATTAATCACCTCTTGTATGCTAACTAAAGTATATGTTGTATGTTGATTTTAGAGTAGTTCGGCTGCCAGTGGTAGTGCGGCGAAGGAATACAGAGTGAGAGCCCCGCCGTAAGTACTCAGGAGGGTGATTGGTTTGTTCAGGTCATCTATAGAGGTAGGAACACTTTCATTTACTAAACTTCTGCGCTTTGCCATTCAGTTATTCAAATGAATATCCTTTTTTTTTTTTAGGGATAAAACATGGGCTTATCTGTCAGGAAAGACAACTTTAGCAAGTTTCATCAAGACTTGCCTTTTCTGCAGCTGTGGGGGTATTTTGGCATAAAAATGTAAAAACTTTTGACAGCAGTATTTCAAAGCTAAAATCAAAAATTACAGGAGTATCTGGAGGTCTCCTTTTATTTTGTTTATATTGAATATATACACCAAGGTATATTTGTGTGAACAAACTAAGTGTCCACCCTCACCCGTTGCTGAATTATTGAGGTGAGAATCTGGAATTGTTTTTCAAAAAGCTAGTTTTGGGCATTATGTGTACTAGAGTCTGAAAAAGGAAATTAGCTAATCAAGCACTTATGATCAAAGGACAATACAAACTTATTTGAAAAATGGCTAAGATACTGGCAGTTTCTAGTTCTAAGTAAAGCATTCAAGTATATTATCATGCTCTCTGGGACTGCCAAGTTTAGAAAAGGAAAGGTTTCCAGGCAAAATAATTCAAAATAAAAATCTTGCCTTCCCTGTAGGACTTTGTGAGTTTAAGCCATTACATCTATCGTATGTGGATTCCAAGGTCTAGTGATTGCGTTCAATGCTGTTCCAAGCATACACAAGTGGATAGAGAGTTAACTGTTTTGAAAGCCATCATGGGAAAAAGCAGGAAGTCCAGCTTGCTACAAATTAGGAGACTGTTCCGGTAGCCCAGAAAGTCAGATGATGTCCACCCATCTAGTATTTACTTTAACCCACTAGACCTCATAGGAGTGGATCCGCTAGTAGTTCCACCTTGTCAGATCGTCAAAAATAACATTTGAAAGTAAAACATGAGATCCATGAGAATTACCACAAAGAAAACAGGTCATAACAGTGTGTTTGATTATGCTTCATGTAATCGCATGTCTGGCAGCCATTTTGAAATTCATGTAGTCAGATCTTCAGTTATTGCTATGTTAAAGTAATCACAATGTTGAATAAAGAAAGTGATTGAGATCATGTAAACCAACAGCCCAACCAAGTAAAGTTTAAAATAAAGGTTTGTTTTTAAACTTATGCCAAGTCTGTCACAATTGCTGCTGAGCCAGTCAAACAGGGCTTTTTGTCCTGTAGAGTGGAACCTATGGAACTCGGTACCCCATGAGAAGTATGCTGAGTTAGGTGTCAGGTGTAAGACAGGCCCAGACAATTAATACATTTTTCAGTGGGGAAAAACAAATCTGGGTGGAACTTTTCCAACAGGATTTAGAAAAAGGGACAACATTTTGCAATGTCAGCACTATCATTCAAACCATTTCAATGGAAAACCTAATACTTTTATTATCCCTGGTCAGCACCATCCTAATACACCTCTACAAGCCAAAAAATTACCATTGTAGATTTTTTTGCTGGACACATTGATTTATAAGTGTGACAGATGCGACACAAAAATGTGAATGATCTAATTCATTTATTTATTTATTTGACTTCAAAGAAGTCTGTTTGCCGGTTCAATGAAGTCAATATAATTGTATACCATTAGTCAGTGTATAATGTTTAATCAATCAGGAATATCAGTCAATGCAATTTTTTATTTGTTTTGCAGTACAGTATTTGTATGGCTTAAAAATAATATTGTTTTTGTTTGTTTGCAGGGTTGGTCCGAAGAAGACGTTTTGCATAACTACGTTCAACAATGTTGATCTCAAGAATTGTGGATCTGTACGTATCAATCAGATCCTTGCTGACTACAATTTAGATCACGTGTAATGTAAAGGTTGTCGTATGTCCTAAATATATACTGGGACAATTGTACTACACAGTCTACACTTTGCTGAGAAATAAGTTTTGTAAGACAGCCCCTGTCAGATAAGATAGATATGATTGTGACAAAGACAAAATGCAGAAAACCCAATGGACACTAATTGTCGTTATGCTTACATGGCTGGACCTATTTTCTTACCTCTTTTTGTTCTTGGGCAGGATTCACTGCACCATCTGTTGCGCACCGTTTTGTCTTCAACAGCGGAAGTTCAGTATCATTTCTGTTCTGTGAAAGTTCATTCACTCGTTGCTGCGGTACAGTCAGCAGTATGAACGAGTACCTGGCTATAGACAGTGGTAGATACTTGTGTACATATAGTACATTTCGCACATTAATTGCAGTGTCAGCAAAACTTCTCACATAAGTCGAGACAGTGTTCGATTGAACAGGTCTGCCAGAGATTTAAGTGCAAAGTGCTTTGGGCAGTCCTAAGGACTAGATGCCATGTTATATAAGAACATACCTTTTACTCAGGCGAGTATGAATGAGTACCTGGCTATAAATAGTGGTACATTTTTGTATACATATACTCTTTGTGTAGTAATTGCATTGTGGATGACTGCTTCTCAGAAGTCAAGATGTTGTTCGACTGAACTGGTCTGCCAGAGAGTAAAGTGTAAATCACTTTCGCAGTCCTAAGGACAGGATTCTGCATGATATAAGAACTTACCTTTTACTCAACTGTATGAATGTTTAACTGGCTATAGACAGTGGTAAACATTTTATATATGTCTATTCTTTGTGTAGTAATTGCATCATGGCTGAATACTTCCTGCAGAAATCGATATGGTGTTTGATTGAACAGGTCTACCAAGTGTAAAGCGCTTTGAGCAGTGCTGTGGACTGGATACTGCACTGCATAAGAATTTACCTTTACTTTTACCTGTACAGGCAAAGATCGAGCGAGAGAACAACTTGAAGCAGTACAAGCTGTCACATGACATGGACCTGATGCCCAAGTTTGGGGCAGGGAGTGAGTTTGGGCGAGAACAGCGGGAGGAGGCTCGGCGCAAGAAATACGGGGTGAAGGTGAAGAAGTACAACCCCGCCGACCAACCCTACATACTCAAGCTGGGCACTGGCAAACAGGTCAAGAGGTACGTATCATTGCTCTACCCTCAGCCAGGGTTGGGCCGACTGAAGTACTCGAGGTTCGAGTACTGTGATGAGTATGAGTAACGAGTACTTCATCCGCGAGAGTACACGAGTACTTTTGAAAGTACTCGTACAATTACTTTACTTGGCATACTGGCAAAGAACTTTGCTTGCATGTAGTGATCGAGAAAGGAGTTGCTCTGTCTGTATCAGGTAAGACACTGGCAATCTGACCAAGTCACTGGACTGACCTACACCTGAGCATTCCACCTGGGCCCCCATTCCACCTAACCCTATTTCATTCACTCATGCAGCCTTGAACCTGTTGACAATGTGATTGTAAACAGCTATACATTTCAAGATATGTGGCAGATCTTCAAAGGGAAGCCAGTTTCTGACTGGATGAGACAACACCAGCTAGTCAGGCCTACACAGTGTGGACACTGTTTGAAGCCATTGTGGGTTTATTTGACACTCAAATGCCAGTATAGGTCAGTCCTGTCTCCCAGTCTTGTTCAAGTGATCTGAACCAGTCAGTAAACAGTATTCATGACAACCCAGAGCTCTTATGCAATGAGGATATCCTGACATCAGTGTAAACTATGAGACATTTGTACTGAAGATCATAATACGTGATGTTATGATAAAATACATAAAAAATATTCCCAGAGTACTCCCAAAGTACTCATAAATACTCTTTTTTTAGAATGAGTACTTTAATATATATACAAGTAAAAGTACAAGTAACGAGTACTTCGTGAAAAATCAGTACTCGAGTACCAACGAGTACGAGTAACGAGTACTTCGGCACCAACCTTGCCCTCTGCATTGTGACATGACCTCAATGAGCCATTCACATAAAAAGTCAATTACATCATATTTCCCCCCTTCAAACATAGTTCATTCTCAGTTGTATTACACATTCCTCACGAAATATAATCTTTTTATTAACTGTCATATCTTATAAACTGCTCATCCAATCTTGACCTAACTTTCAGTGTATTGTATTTATATTTATATAAAATTAAATTTACTGGTGACATAATAATCAATTTATCTGGCAGTAAACATGGTAACCAGACAATCTTAGACAAATATGATGGGGGTGATTTTGTGGAAGGCAGTTAATTAAAACATGACATTTTATGAGGAGCCTGTAGCTAGCCCATTAGAAAGAGATAAAACATTGTCAAATAAAACATTACGCATAAACATAAGACTTCCAACATTTGTGAGAAAATGTCTTTCATTGTGCAAGAACTGACCCTCTCCCTACTGTTGCCAGGTACAAGGGAAGTCGAGAAGGCGGGATCCAGGAGAACGCATCCTACTACATCTTCCTTCAGTGTCCGGACGGCGCCTTCCAGTTCACGCCGGTCAGCGAGTGGTACAAGTTCACGCCCATCAGCAAGTACAAGTGTCTCAACTCAGAGGAGGCAGAGGAGGAGTTTGATAGGTAGTAGTGTTTATGTGGAGAGTTTGACAGGTAGTGTTTGTGTGGAGAGTTTGACAGGTAGTGTTTATGTGGAGAGTTTGACAGGTAGAGTGTTTGTGTGGAGAGTTTGACAGTTAGAGTGTTTGTGTGGAGAGTTTGATAGGTAGTGTTTGTGTGGAGAGTTTGACAGGTAGAGTGTTTGTGTGGAGAGTTTGACAGGTAGTGTTTGTGTGGAGAGTGTGGCATAGTGATTTACTATGCTTTCTTCATAATAATGGTTTTGTTAAAATTAACACTAATAATATAATATATCCACTATACTTGATAATAGTGAGCAACTACTGGTTGGTAATTTTGTATAATAGTGAGCAACTACTGGTTGGTATAATAATGAGCAACTACTGGTTGATATAATAGTGAGCAGCTACTGGTTGGTATAATAGTGAGCAACTACTGGTTGATATAATAGTGAGCAGCTACTGGTTGGTATAATAGTGAGCAACTACTGGTTGGTGTAATAGTGAGCAGCTACTGGTTGGTATAATAGTGAGCAGCTACTGGTTGGTATAATAATGAGCAACTACTGGTTGGTATAATAGTGAGCAACTACTGGTTGGTATAATAGTGAGCAGCTACTGGTTGGTATAATAGTGAGCAACTACTGGTTGGTATAATAGTGAGCAACTACTGGTTGGTATAATAGTGAGCGGCTACTGGTTGGTATAATAGTGAGCAACTACTGGTTGGTATAATAGTGAGCAACTACTGGTTGGTATAATAGTGAGCAACTACTGGTTGGTATAATAGTGAGCAACTACTGGTTGGTATAATAGTGAGCAGCTACTGGTTGGTATAATAATGAGCAACTACTGGTTGGTATAATAATGAGCAACTACTGGTTGGTATAATAATGAGCAACTACTGGTTGGTATAATAATGAGCAGCTACTGGTTGGTATAATAATGAGCAACTACTGGTTGGTATAATAGTGAGCAGCTACTGGTTGGTATAATAGTGAGCAGCTACTGGTTGCTATAATAATGAGCAACTACTGGTTGGTATAATAGTGAGCAACTACTGGTTGGTATAATAGTGAGCAACTACTGGTTGGTATAATAGTGAGCAGCTACTGGTTGGTATAATAATGAGCAACTACTGGTTGGTATAATAGTGATCAACTACTGGTTGGTACAACCCTAGCACCATTTTATTGTTGATACATACAGGATAGGCATAACCACACACAGTATTACCTCACTATTAATGTTACCTTTGTAACTCGACGAAGGTGACCTGAATAGTGAGGTGACCACATTAGCGGGACTGATTTCTTAAACTTTATTGTTACGCAAATTATTTGGGACTGTCATATTGTCACCGTAATTGTGAGGTGGCTATATTATCAAGGTAGCCATAAAGGCAAGTTTGACTGTACTTGACAAATCTCATTATAGAAGATGAAAATTGTTCTCGTTTCAGACGAGACAGAACTCTGAACTACTTCTCCATCATGGTGAAGAAGAGGATGAAGAATGATGAAGATGCAGCTGTGGAGGCTGACACAGAAGATGGGGCGAAGAAGGGAAACAGCTCAAAGAAGAAGAAATCTAAAGACTTTGTGAGTTACACTTGTGACTTCTTCTGTTACATTAGCAGCCCTGGTACACCTGTATATGACGAACGAGGCGAGCCACCTCACCATTTTTCTATGCCGCCTCACCCAAAATATCCCCCTTGCAATGCTTCGCGCCTGTGGTGCTCTCATAGCCCACCCCTACCACCTCACCCAGGGGAAACACTGTCATTTGATAGTTTGAATATCGATATTAGTATGATAGAAAATGACTTTAACCTCAGTGTGAACCACTTTCAATACCACAGTAGAAACACACATGAGCTTGGCACAGAAATTGATCCTGATAAAAAAATTTTTTACTTATTCATATCCTCTTGTAAACACTAATCACACATAAATACTTCTAGGAATGCTAAAGACTGTTTTAATATAATACACTTAATACACTTATAATTATAAAAATTAGGAACTTTCATTTTTCATATCCAAGAATCATGTTAAATTACCTGGTAGAGGCTTTCGTTGACGTGTCACGCCGACTTCATCAGTACCTATGACGCTGAATGACGAATGGTAGAAGAACAGGGCGAACTGGTGTACCAAATACCGTGCAAGAATTGTGGTGCTGAGTACATTGGGGAGACAGGAAGACTACTCAAAACAAGACTGGAGGAACACAGAAAGGACGTAGACAACACGAAAAATTTGAAATACACAAGGAGCGGGAAAAAAAGATTGATGTCTACCATCAATAAATCCGCCCTTACAGACCATACGACAACTGAAAACCATATCATAGACTGGGAGGGAGTGAAAATTGTAGACAAAGAATCCAACAGAAGGATTCGGCATATCAAAGAAGCCATCTGGATCAGAAAAACCAAAACACCCATCAACAGAGACGAGGGCAATTACGAACTGCCTCACGTGTACGATGACATCATTCAGCATCATAGGTACTGATGAAGTCGGCGTGACACGTCAACGAAAGCCTCTACCAGGTAATTTAACATGATTCTTGGATATGAAAAATGAAAGTTTCTAATTTGAAAACGAACTATCCTGAAGAATGTTCAGTAAACTTATAATTATAATTTACAAGGGCAGCTACTTATTCTTACCTGCAATGTTCCACAGATGTTGACAGAGTTAGACGAATGGGCCAACATGACAGATGCTTCAGACGATGACAGTGCAGCATCTGACGGTGATGGTAAGCATTTGTGGACCATTTCACTAACATTGTTATTAGCTCTTCAGCCCAACTTACAATTGAATGTTGTACATGTTTATGACAGTGCATACATCTATGCATGTTTTTTATAGTGTAGAATGAATTGATAACTTTTCCATCTCATCTAAAAAATACATATATTCCCAATGTCGTTTGGTGCTGATCAAGTCAGAAAGTTGTATACGCATGTTTTTTAAATGACTTTACATACTGCTGGTGCATGATCTTCCATCTAAAATATACCTTCTGGACACAAGACACACACAATATAAATTGGATGTTCCCTTGTTTTACTCTATTACTCTACACCTTCACGTGAATATATCTCATTCCAGCTAAGCCGAAGAAAAAACAGAAAGGTGGCAAGAAGAAGTCGTCGAAGCACAAGGCGAACTCTGACGACGAAGCCTTGGAGGAGAGCGATGACATGAATGAAGGTCAAGAGGTCGACTACATGACAGATAGTGACAGGTGGGTGACCTTTGACATTGCTTGTCACATGCTTCTAGCATGCTGTGATTGAGCATGACGTGCAGTAGCACAGCGTTAGAACATAGAACTCAAATCAAATTTTATTTTGCAGCAACAATAAGTACAGTTGAGTTGCATGGTAGCCAGATGGCATGTTAAATGCATCATCCTGTGACCCCATAAATATAAACTATGATATATATATATGTGTGTAAGTATATGTATGTAATGGTTATATCACAAGGAATGTAAGAATATATGACAATGGGCTAAGGGTGCAGTGGAGAAAAAATAATGTATTATAGGAAATTACTGTTTGAAGACAATTGTAAGAGATTTGTCCAAATCAAGAGAGGCAGAGGCAAAGTTTTAATCCATTTGCTGTCATTCAGTTATCAGCAGTTATGTTCACTCTACACTCCCACAATTTCCTCCAGTAAACCCGCCATTCAGACACAAAACACTTTCGTTGGAAAGAATCAGGAATTAGGAAATGTTCATTTGTCCCAAACAATAAACCAACAAAACATTGTACAGGCAGACATTCCTAAGAATTACTATATATATAACATTACACTATATATTAACATTTGTTGTAATACCGGGTATATATTTTGCTACAGGAAGATACATTTACCGTTAAAGTGTTGGCTGATTCTGTGTGATCTCATGTCTGACCCGTGACCTCTGACCCTGCCAGTGCTGATGAGGCAATGTACGACAACAAAGCGAGGGATGACTCCAACTCAAAGTACGAGGAGAAGGGAGTGGAGGATGAGGACGGACTGAGGGCCCTCGTCGCCTCGGATGACGATGAGGAGGAGGAACAGAAGGAGGAGGAGAATGAGGATGAAGACAAGGAGATAGAGGAGACAAAGAAGGAGGGTGAGTGGCGAAATAGAGAGTGTTTGGGAGGTGGCGTTGGGTTGTACATAGGAACGTGTGGGCAATGGTTTATGTGTGCGGGGTGAGTGGGTGGGTGGATGAAAACAAGGAGATGGAGGAGACTAACAAGGAGGGTGAGTGGGTCAAGGGGAGGTGTTTGGGAGGTGGAGCAGGCTTGTATCTCATAGCATCTGGTCAATGGTGTGTGTTTGGGGGTGAGGGTGGGAGGGAGGGAGTGTGGGTAGGCGGATGTATGGGTGGGTGGGTGGGTGGGTGGGTGGGTGGGTGGGTGGGTGGGTGGGTGGGTGGGTGAGGGTGGTCGGTGGTTCTTAACCTTACTTGGCTGCCCCACAAATTCCACTTGACAACCCATTACATAAAACAGTTCACTTGTGATACCTAATAAATAGTATAATAAATAAACAAATAAATATGATAAAATAGGACTTGATTAAACTTCCTTCCTGTGTAACCATGATTTCCTGTGGTTAGCACAATGGTTTTTCACTGATTTAATTGTAACATGTATATGTAATAGAATTTTTTTTTTCTGACCAGCTTTGTACCTTTAGCTGCTGCCACAGTTGTTCATATTGCATGTATGTGTCTGGTTGCATCCAACTAGACACAAATAAGCTTAAGATTAGAATTTCCCATCTACGACTGATCAATATCCTTTCAATACAACAGTCTACATTCCCGCCACTCAAATTCAGTATAATCCTAATCCTGTAATTCCAACTTAATCCTTTGAGTGGTGCCATGTATCACACAATGCATCAAATTCATGAGACATTTGGCATAAATTATTCATCTCAGTTGCATTAGGTAGGGGAATACGGACAATAAAAGAAAGTTTGGACAGTCACTTGTTTGCCTTGGCGATACACTAAAAATGGACTGGTGACTACATTTTGGCTTCCAGTTGAGGGGTTAAGAACCTCTGGTTATATTCTGAGTCTTGTAAATGAATAAATTTAAAGGAGTTTTTAGAATATCTTAATATATTTTATTTTATTAGCATTTTATGTTCTTTTTACTTGTATTACTATATTTAAGATAGTGTTATAGAATACTATGTATGTATGTAAAGTGTCAGAGAGCAATATTGGTTGATCAGGCGCTATATAAGTACTTTTATTATTATTAATACAGATGATGTTTGTGTGCATGCATACATGTCAATTTTAATGTAGTTTTTTCAGTATTTGCGAAACAATAGATACAATATGCTGTGTCATTTATGGTTTATGGTTGTAGATGTATTTTAGGAGAATTGTGATTCATATTTCATGACACTTTATGTAACTCTTATTTGATTCATTCTAGAAATAAAACATTTAGAGAGAACTTTACAATCAATGTCTTCTTGGTCATCCAATTTTCCAGGGTCAGACAGCGAAAGTAGTTCTGGGTCTGATTCGGATTCGGACCCAGAAAAGGACTCAAATTTTGCCTCAGCACTCTTCATGCAGGTAAGCTTAGCGTTCTATGCTGTGCCTTGGGTAGATATTGGCAGCTATACAGGCAACAAGAGGCCACAACCTGCATTATCACATGCTGCAGGACCGGTGTTTTTAAGCTCTCTCTTCCCAAATGGTATCCGTCTATGGAACCAGCTGCCTGAGTGCGTAGTCACATCCCCAACCCTAGACACACCTTCAAGGGAAAGTTGACCACTCTGGACGTTTAGGCATTTCACTCTTATCTCTTTTACCCAGTACTACAATGTGTAATGCTGTTTGTATCTAGAACTTAACCAGTTTTTTTTTATTTTTTACCTGCACCACCTCCAAGTTGTACATGATGACATAATCACCAACTTCATCCACACTGGATATAATCACAACAGAGTTGAATTATGCAGGGGTTTATGGGACGCAAGATCCTGCATCCTATACGCATAGAAATAGTACCCGGACGCGTGCAAAATAATCGTTGCATGGGACGCATGCATATTAATGACATATAACAAAGATATACATTCAGTATGAATGCCTTTAAGTTTAACTTGGTAGTTTATTACCGAATCGGTTCGTTTGGTATTTCTTTTCACGAGTCCTTCCTAATAACCATTCCCATAGGCATATGCTTCCCAATTCTGAAGGTGCCTATTCTTCCATGTGGCGCCATCCTGCACGTAGTTTTGCGGAGTGTCTCTAGGGACTGATCCGCGAACCAGAATACCATTCCAATCACGTGCATGTCCGTTCAGGATTCAGTGTTTGAGCGCAGTCACTCTGCGTTTTAAGACTTCCTAATTTATTAGAGCTGTAGTGATGAAAAACAAAGCTACATATGACTATAACTAACAGCTCGCTATCACCAAACAAATGATGGACCATACGGCGACAACAGAGAGTGCAAGCACTCCAATCGCGACTCCTATCCTGAGGCAGATCGCGCCAGTCGCTCGTCCAACAATCGAACCGATTTTATACCTCAGTGTGTTTATGCCACCATTCCACATTGTTTCAGATATACAGTACATTGTTATAAAATATTAATTTGAGGGAACTTTTGAAGCCCAAATAGCGCTCCGGTTTGCGTCAACATGCGATTTATTAATATTGCTTGTTTCAAGTGCAGCGTGCAGTAACCCGCGACCGCAGCGGCGCACACTGATTCAAACATGAACGAGCGCTATTTGAGACATTATATTCCTGAAACGATGTGGAATGATGGAATAAACTTGAGGTATAACATTTAGGCACAATTGTCATAATTTATGTCAGGACATAATGCCGAGATTGGGGTGGGCCTGGAATCTACACGTCACGATTAAGTGTCCACAAAGTCATGCACAGTTCCAACTGCTGTCCATTGGCTATTCTGATGCTACTGTCATCACCATGGTCAGGTTTCCTGCCATCGAAACAAATTCAGGAGCCTTCCATTCCAAAGTGAGTCGTGGCTTCCTCGATAAGCTTAGCTTTAGGACATCTCCCAATGTGACATTTACTCGCAAGGCATCTGACAGACTAGCACGCCCTCTCATAAGAGAAGAAGGCTGCTCTAACTTCCAACATCAACAAATAAGACAGTATATTGTAACAAGGCAGGTTATTTTGTTAAGTTCTTGTTACTATCAAACAAATAATAATAACCGTGTTTACAAGGGGTGTATAAGTTGTGATGTTTAGAAAACAATACGTACAATTAAAAAACCAATAAGTGGGACCCTCGCTACAGGCTTGAGACTCCCTTAAAAGAAGGCTCCCGAGGTCCCTTAAAAACAAACATCCAGGTAAAGCTCTGGATTGTGCACTTGTATCGGAAAATAAAAAGCTTCTGTCATGGCATGGTTGTTCTCACATAATAGGACACATATATTTTATTGCTGCATTTAGACAACCTCATAACTGTTATATTCATTTTTTGTCTTTAAAAATGAAGTCTTGTAATTGACTTTTAAGTCTTCAGTAGTGACATAGTTTAAGTGTATGATTTGTGGAAGGGTGTTATCCTTTAAATAGCTGCTTGTGTAGACAGATTATGTTACTGTGGAATACAGATATTTGTTCCAAATCAACTAGCCCTTAATATAAAGATTGCAGTAGGACAAATTGGTGACAATTTTCACAATTTGTGTATGTAAAAACCTAAATATTTCCATTGTGGGCAATTTTTATTTTATCACAAGAGTGCTTGGATATTTGCAGACTGGAACATTATTTCTTTCCCTAATTTTACTTAAAAGTGTGGTGTTTCAGTATAACTCAGGAGATCAGGAGATAGGGATGATTTTGTTCCAAATTCTGGAGATCTTAACAACATCCTGAGATCTCAAATTGACAACATTGGAACTTCTCAGATATTATATATATATCTTACTGCGTCCACCACAATTATAAAATTGAGTAGACATCTCATTCCATGACTATTCTCATTTATGTCCCGAGATTCCAATCTCCACATTGGGACTACCTCAGTCCTTTTATTGCCCCTGAATCTATCAAACTCTTGTTCGCTAGTTACCCCCCCGAGAATGTCTAGTATGTGTACAAGTAGTTGGTGTTTCGTTGTGTTTACAGAGCAAGGATTCTACCAAGAAGAAAAGTAAAAGTTCAAGTCAACAGAATCTGCCAAGTAAAGAAGGCAATGTAGCCACATCTAGTCGGTCATCCACACCATCAAATCTCGACCAATCTAAAGGTAATGTCGAACAAAGAACTTGTATCATTTCATTCTTCCCATACAGTGATAGAAATATTTGTTATTGTATAGCAGTTTTTGGCAGTAGTACGTCATTTCCAGCACAAAATGTAACAGATTTAGATGTTTTGTTCAAGTTTATTGTGGTGTTATGTCATTGAAAAATATAATTAAGCACTTATTACAGCTGCAGTTGTGTTTATAAAATATAATGTATACCGAGTATCCGTCTTCATGAAACAAATTCTATTAAAATGTAGATTTTGATCACATAAAATTGTGAGTATGTGAAAAGCTACATATGTTGGGAACAGGAAGAGTTTTAGTCATGTATTTTTATAAATGTATAGAAAATAGAACACCTTATTAAAGACTAAGGAGAACTTAGTCACTTGGAATTGTACGCCTGCACTGAGGACATAAACACTTGTTGACGTAACAATAACTACAAAGTTGCTGGGGTAGTATTCTAAACAAAATCAAAGAACAGTTGTTATTTTGCTGAATCATAACGTCATTGTTGTTGTCCAATAATTAATTTGTCAGTCAAAATAACTGCAATTCGTGGGTAATATGCATACCATATTGGCCTCCTGACTTCTGTAGTTATGATAGGAAAGATGAATGGAGGTATTAGATAGCTTGGTGCGTAGTAGGTTGATGGTATACAGCCAGACTGTCTGCCAAGAAGACCCAGATTCATGTCCACCTTCTGCTATTTAAAAACCAATATGGGTGCTTCACTAGCTTTTGTTCAAACGCTTGCTCTGATAATATAGTAAACACCACAAGCATCTTGTCTAAGCAGATACCAGGGATATGACATTACAAGGCCATCCATTACTGTAATGTGATTTCTGGGTTGATTCATCTCTAGGTAAAAAGCGGAAGGCTGAACCTGAAGGTCAAGTTGCCAAGAGACCTAAGCCAGAGCCAACTGCAACACCAGTTACATCCAGGTAAAAATACTGTTATTTAATACCAGTACTACTCTTCAAATTTTGTGTTAATCTGATTTAAAACTGGACTTTTATAACGTGGATTTGTCATTCATGTTAATTAACATGAAAATGTTTTGAAACAATTTAGAGCAATTTGACAATATCTTATGATAATTTGGCAGGTTTATGTTAATAAATAACTGCGTAGATAAACCCATGTCCGTGTCATTTTACAATCTTGTATACACCAGGGTGACAATTAGATTTTATAGGTGCTGGGTTCACCTCTTGTGCAGAATTTCTTTCTTTCAAGTATGTATAGCTAGGTTATGTTTTTTATTGTTTTTCTTTGAATTATTTTTAATATCACAAATGATCACATTTTCATCTCGATATAGCCAATAGTGGCTTCTTGCGACGTACCCAAATGACATGTTTTCTACAAATGTTCAGCCCAAAGGTCAACATATTCTAAATAGAACATAGAATATGTTGTTTTAGAAATGTGTGCCAAAATATGTGCTTACATTTTCAGGGTTGAGAATTAAACTGGCCAGTATACTCATTAAAATGTAATGATCACTACACATCGGTCGTAATTGTTTTGCTTGTTCGTTGAGACTGCGGTTGTATATTGTAGCAACGGAATCATGCAAGAAGCAGTGAAACGTTACTTGATGCGTAAACCAATGACAACGACAGATCTGATACAGAAGTTCAAGTCAAAGAAAACGGGGCTGGACAAAGATAAGCTTGTGACGACCATTGCACAGATTCTTAAACAACTCAACCCAGAGAGGAGTAAAACGAAGGACAAGCTGTTTCTGTTCATTAGAAAGACAGACAAATGAACACTTAACCCTGCAAGGAAACTAATAACTGTTTTCTTGAAGCGGCGTTGCTTGCTTTTGAGTATAGTCAATAGAGGTTTAATGGCAAGGACATTACTGGTGTTGTTATGTGAAGGTTTCTATCAAATGGTGATTATACTTTTGGTGTGTTTTTAAAGGGGACATCGATTTTCATTGCTCAAATGAAATACAGCTACTAGTTAGTTTTGAAATATCCAAATACAGTAAACCTTGGATATAACGAATTCGCTTATAACAAATTCTCGCTTATAGCGAGTAAATGAATTGGTAAAAAAATTTCTTATTTAATTTTTTATTAATTTCTGGTCGTAGAACAAATTATGATAAGGAATGTACAGCAATGTAGAACAATTCGGTCAGTCCCAATGGCCAAAATCCATTAAAATATCATCGAATATAATGAATCGACGATGTGAAATTACAAAATGCAGGGCTGGACCCATATTTTATATTTCATTTTAGGTTTAATTCTGTAGAATAAAGTATGTATCTCACTACCTGAATAAAACACTTGATTGAAAACTATTTATTGATGTCAAGCCTATTTCTGTTAGTAAGAGTTAGTGGTAAATTTCAGATATAATGAATTAAGGATATAACAAATAAATTGGCCAGTCCTGAGCAATTCATTATATCCACTGTACTCTTAATTTGTATGTCTCAAAAGTACATTTAAATTTGCATTGTTTTATTTCATGTTCATTGTTATATAGCAAACACCTGACAGATTGATAAGTCATCTGGTGAAACAACTTCAAAGGACCAGGTGAAGATTGATTGGTTTGTTTTTGATTGCAATAAAGCAGTTTATTATGTCTTAAAACTAGCATATTTCAATTCATCAACAAATTGTGTATTTTCAAAAATATTGAGATGACAGTTGTAATGTTTTGTGTGGATGTTACTTTAACCATGAGTTATAATAAATACTGACAATTCATTGCTGCAGAATCCCATATAGTCACTTGGTTAAGTAATGACAATTGTATATCACCTTCAAGATGTTACCCAGGTTCATGACCTTTGTCAGCCCCTCTAACAATATTGATTATGCAAATGATTTCTCTTTGACATATCCAACATGAGGTTTTACCTTGTAGAATCTTGTCAATGTGTCAACTTCCTCAGTACAGGTGACATATGACGTCATCATATTATTTCTCTTTGACATATCCAACACGAGGTTTTACCTTGTAGAATCTTGTCAGTGTGTCATCTTCCTCGGTACAGGTGACATATGACGTCATCATATTATTTCTCTTTGACATATCCAACACGAGGTTTTACCTTGTAGAATCTTGTCAGTGTGTCATCTTCCTCAGTACAGGTGACATATGACGTCATCATATTATTTCTCTTTGACATATCCAACACGAGGTTTTACCTTGTAGAATCTTGTCAGTGTGTCAACTTCCTCAGTACAGGTGACATGTGACGTCATCATATTATTTCTCTTTGACATATCCAACAAGAGGTTTTACCTTGTAGAATCTTGTCAGTGTGTCATCTTCCTCAGTACAGGTGACATATGACGTCATCATATTATTTCTCTTTGACATATCCAACACGAGGTTTTACCTTGTAGAATCTTGTCAGTGTGTCATCTTCCTCGGTACAGGTGACATATGACGTCATCATATTATTTCTCTTTGACATATCCAACATGAGGTTTTACCTTGTAGAATCTTGTCAGTGTGTCATCTTCCTCAGTACAGGTGACATGTGACGTCATCATATTATTTCTCTTTGACATATCCAACACGAGGTTTTACCTTGTAGAATCTTGTCAGTGTGTCATCTTCCTCAGTACAGGTGACATATGACATCATCATCTTATTTCTCTGAGACATATCCAACACGAGGTTTTACCTTGTAGAATCTTGTCAGTGTGTCAACTTCCTCAGTACAGGTGACATGTGACGTCATAGTACATGTCAGATAGTTTGTAATACCCTCCTCTTGATTGTTTGGTGTTCTGGTCTTTCTTATCCTCATGGCTTATCTTATCTGTTGTGTTCTTCACATGTTCTATGACATCAATTACGTCACATGTACTGAGGAAATTGGTGTGACATGCTGAAGAGAGACTACACAAGTTAAATCACATATAGGATATATATCGAAAAGAAATTGTTTGCATAAAAATTAACTACCCTGAAGAATATTCTGCAACACTGTTGATTGCCATTTCATTACAGGCAGCTAATATCAGATCAACTGGGACTTAGTTTAAGAGGTTTATGTATTGTCTAGGAGTGTGGGGCAAATGGTGAGGCAGTATAAAGGGAAGTTATTATATGTAACTGTTTCTCAATCCAGATATGTATGTGCATGATAGTGTGTGAATTCTGTACATCATGGTTTACGTTTGATGCAAAAGAAGCTGGAATATTTATATGCAGATATAGTTGTGTATTTGGACAATAAATTTAAGTGTAATAGGTGCTTGAGTAGTATGTTGACAAGCATCAAATGTTTGTATAATATAACTTGGGTGTCTCCCAAAATATTTGCGTAAATTGTCGGAAATATCGTTTGGCTAGAATGAACATTGTCATGCTAAAGTCACTAGTGTTGGAGATGTTTAGAAAAACTTAAAAAACAGAACGTAGCAATTAAAAAAATATAGTGATATTTATTATTCGCACATGTTATAAAGAGACCATGGTGTAAATAAATATCACTGTAAAACCACATGACCACTCAAAAATAGAAAACACACTGATCAATTTGATTATCTTAATAAGTTATAACTGGACTAAGGGTCTGGCGAGGTATTGTGCAAGCCTTATGTGCTACACAGCACAAAGAGGATACCTAAATAAGGATTAATTGACAATATAACAACTACAATGTCAATAATAACACTGTATATATGGAACAAACATAAAAGTTTTTTTGAAAATAGAGCCGCAAAGTTGGTATGGCATTTTTTTGGTATTGTAGAGTGTCGTGTATTTATCATGAAAAAATACATTAAACACTTTTATAATTGTACAACACTATTCTTTCTGCACACGTGGTTCATGCTGTTGTGTTTGCCCAGGTAATGTTCAGCAGTACCATGATGCGTACATAGATTGTCTGACTGGTACAACTTTAATCAGACTAGCAGTTGAGTCATATCTTGTGCAGCACATGAACTGATGACATCATCAGTTTCTGCGTGCCTGCTCCACCAGCCAATTGAGTGCCTGTGTCACCCCGGCCATGTCCTCCACCACACAGTCGTGCACCTACAACATCACACAAAAATTTATGTATCCAGTACGTTGCGGTTTGCATACGTCACAATCCAAATTTTGCGTGTGACCTCCGTCCAGCTTTGCCAATAATGTTGATTGTGGTTATATATATATATATATGCATTAAATCACTGTTGCGGGTTGACATCTCATATATCAAACATCCCTGCATACAGCTGTCACTTTAGAAAGTTTGCCTTATGTTTTTGTTATAAGAAACATTTATGTGGCCACATTTTCAACAAAATATATATCGGAATGCACCATGTGTTCGGCGTCCACTTTTTTATGGCTTGCCAGAGCTTTTGTTAGGCAATATGTCACATGATGGATAAGTCAACTGAGACTAGGAGTTATCAATATTCATCAGTTTGGTCAGACCAAAATTAATTTAACAGGTTGTCCAATGATTTCATCAAACTTAAACAAATTTGTATAAACAAGCATGTCTTTGTGTATGATACCACTGGTATATAATATCATGCTAGACATCTCAATTTTTTAAAATTAATCTGACATAAAAAAAAACCATAAAATCTAGGATGTAACTTTAATCAAGCTACTACACTGTGCATGTTTTGCTGTCAGGAAACCTTTTAATATAGACTTCACAAATTGTTTCTTCATCAGACTAATGAATATTTCTCTTATACAATAACAAATGAGAAGCATAGTTTCAATAATAGTTCCTATACTAGAAATGTCACGCTGTAGCCGTAACACCAAAATCCAAGTGCTTATCTATTATTGATAATATGTACACAATGACTGAGAAATGTAACTTATTATAACAATAATAAATAAAAATAATAAAAACGTATTTCGTGCATTTGAATAAGGAAAATGATTAAAATATTCTGAAAAATACTGTTCATGTTAATGGCTCAACGTGTAGTATAGACACGTGGATAACTATGTGGTGGAGAAATTGTCATGACAGCTAAACATTTCCCGATTTGAAAATGTATAGGCTACAGGATTCATACATATTTATATTATTGTATAATTTGTATTCATGCATGTCTAAAAATGCTTGTTTCTGTTTCTTGTCTCACCTGCCAAGGTCGATTAAATTTTCCCATGCGCAGGTGGCGAGCTACATCGATGCAAGACACCCTCTTTGAGCTTGTGTCGGGTACACAGGCTAGGACAACTACAGGGACATTGAGTCCAGTCCATCGGTCATTCACCAAGGTGTGCAGCTCTGTACTGCTCGTCATGTTTTCTAGAGCCAACACGGAATATTGTATCTAAGGCAACCGGATTTGCAGAACAATTTTTTTTATTGAACTTAGAAAGTTGACATTTTCAGAGATTGTTAATCAGAGTTAGAAACTGAGTGGGATTTTTTTCAGAATTGTTTTTGGATTTCTCATGGCATGGCGGCCATCTTGGATTAAACTGTCATTCCAAATATCTTGGTGACTACTATGTTTACAGCCCAAATTTAGTGTGCATTTACTCCACAGAACCCCAATAAAAAGCTGTCAAAGAGTTTTTATTAATATTCTTTAATCAGCACACACAAAGCACCAGAATGAATGGTGGAGAAAGAGAGAAAAGCAGAAGAAAAAACAATTTAATCCAGATATATCAGTATATGTATACTATATTTATATATTGAATTACATGTAACAGGAGCTACTCCTACAAAAAGCTGAAAGATATCCTGGACATAAGTTACTAGATTTATTGTTGGATCAAATAGCATTTGACATACCATCTGTCATGTTAGATGCATGCATACATACATATTACAGTAGAGAACATAGTATGATACAAGTTGGGAAAGTATGGGGGTAATATAGCAACCACCGTAAAAGCACCTTTTCATTGTCAAACAAAATGCCAAATAATTACCCAAAATAGGATTTGCATGTTCGCAAATGAACAACATGATTGCTATCTGTATTTATGAAAAAGAAAATATATAATCATAATTACAATACCACAACCGGGGCACACATTATGGTAATGGTTATTGGTAATAACTTAAAAACTAGTATTTGAGTATCTGTACAGTATAGTATGATGTGACCTGCCACAGGGAAGTTGGTATTAAGTCACAAAATTGTGAAATAAATGTACATTATTGGATCCCACAGATCATGAATTTTAAAATGGTACCTCATTTGTTGAAAATTTCCGTTAGTTTTTATTCAACAAACTTTAAAAAGCAACATTTTTTTAAAAACAAGATAATTTGGACTCATATTGTCTTACGTCTTTAATCTATTGGTTCATACATGCATGTATTTTAATAGTTTTGGATTGTCAAAGAAAATAAACTAGACGTTGGATGGTGAGATCATAGGATGTGGACTTCACCAAAATCACAAAAATGAACATAAGACGAGGTTTCAATCGGTCACCAACTCAACCTCCTGAGAAACGTACGTGTTTCTGTGTCTGTGTGTGCATAAGTACATAATGATAATTATGAAGGACTGTTATAAAAGAAGCACGTATTAATAATAATGAAGTCTCAATTTTCTAACCGATAGGTGTGCAGACACACGTACACACATCAATATTTGAATGAAGCTATTTTTGCCTGGTGTCCAGATTGGACCCATGTGACTTAAACACCTGATCACTGTGGCTGGTCACCAGTTGTCGTATTGGTACAAATTATGTAACTATCCACAAACCTGAGTGACTGCTAAGGCTTGCATCGTACACAAAGATGAACGCATCCACGGTATGACACAAATTCTTTACACCCGACTGCAGGTCATATTCCTCGCTGCCATCAGTGTCATTGTCTGCTGCCACAAGGGGACTACTGCGTCGAGTCATCAGTCGACTGTGTTCCAATCTCTCATTCCTTGCGAAGTTTTCCCGATCCTTCTTTGTAGTTGTGTAAAGCGTGATGAGATGGAAGATGAGACTATCCAACATTTTTAATGTGAAGCCGGAACCAACACCTGCAGATGACGAGAGAAACAGATGATTAAGGCCATCACAAAACTTAATTTTGAAAAGTTATTTTTCAGTCACATTTGTGCATCTGTGCAAACAGGAATTAATCTCTCCATCACGTGACCTGTTGCCTTGTAAAAAGTTCCGTCAAGCCATCATAAAATGGATGCTGAACGTGGTGTGTTCATGCATTTAGTTGTATATTTTGGCGAAATTTTGGTCACAAATGTGTTTCTTTATGTCAAAAATGTATAGGGAACCCCTCAAAATCAGTGAAAGACAAAGAAGGAAAAACCATAAACAAAAAAGCAGAGCAAAGATCAAGTTGGGAGGAACACTTCAAAGAAATCCTCAACAGAGATCCACCAGCAGAAAGACCAGACATACCAATAGCAGACATGCTATTAAATGTTGACACAAGCCCACCTTCAAAGGCCGAAATAAGCAGAGCAATGAAGATGTTAAAGAATGGAAAGGCTCCAGGACTAGACGGCATACCACCAGACGTCCTGAAAGCAGACCCGAAAATGACAAACTGCTTCTGAAGATCTTGGAAAAAGAGGAAGTCCCAACAGCATGGATAAATGGATACCTTGTCAAACCATCAAAGAAAGGTGTCTTGGGAAGGTGCAAGAACTGGGGAGGAATTACACTACACTCAGTACAAAGTAAAGTATCTACACGCTTCATTTTAGACAGACTGAAGGAAGCACTAGACGACAAGCTATGTGAAGAACACGCTGGATTTAGAAAAGACAAATCATGTACGGACCATATCGCACCTTGAGAATAATCATAGAACATTCAACTGAGTGGCAGTCACCCCTCTATATCAACTTCTTAGATTTCAAGAAAGCCTTTGACAGTGTGGAGGTCATCTGGACGCTGCAGCAACACTGGTATTCCTGCAAAGTTCATAACAGTAATCAAACATATCTATAAAAACTCCACCTGCCAAGTTATACATAATGGGAAACTGTCTGAAACATTTGAAGTAAAGACTGGTGTAAGACAGGGGACATGCTGTCACCATTAATGTTTATCATGGTGATAGACTGGATAATGAAGGAAACTGTTAAACAGGGCCAAAATGGCATCCATTGGACATTCACAAAACAGTTGGATGACCTTGATTTTGCAGACGACATCTGTTTACTATGTCACACACACACAAACAGATGCAAGCGAAAACTAGCCGGCTAACAAAGGAAGCAGAGAAAACAGATCTGAAAATAAATATACAAAAGACAAAACTCTTGATGGCGAACAACACACAACAAGCGAAGTTACAGATCAAGGGAACATATATAGAAGAGGACACCAAATTTACCTATCTCGGCAGTGTAATGACAGACAAAGGAGGAACAGACGAGGATGTCAAATGCACGATTGGAAAGACCAGACATGCATTCATCACCTTAAAGACAGTGTGGAATACACCATCCTTTTCAACAAGAAAAAAATGTGAATGTTCAACTTAGAAGGATATAAATCATGATATTGGTAAGGGCAATTAATATAGCCAAGAGAGCTAATTAATTGTTATGGTTTACCCATAAATACTATAGATCTTTATAAAAAATGTGCTGGTCTCAGAAAGAAGATATTCCACAAAGTTGCGTGAATTTTTGATAAGGTTTTCATGTTCACTGTACAGGGTGTATTATGTAAAAAAAATATATATAAAATTCACCCACTTGAACACGTACCTTCAAACTTTCCAGGGAACATGCCTACAGTCTTAAACATTCCTGTGCTGTCCTCCAGCATCTTCCTGGCTATGCCGCTAGTGCCAGACTCCAGACCAGGGCCAAATATGACAAGTTTCTGGGTCCTCTTTGGCATCAGAGATCTGAGCATGTTTGAGAGCTGGTGGAAGTTGTTGTTCTCTTGACGTACTGCATCGTTAACCTCCGGGGAACAACGCAGGTAGCTACAGAACACACGTATGATTCAGCTGAAGCAAAGCAATAACTAAGCACCGTATGTCTGCTAACTACATTACCCAACAGATTGGCACGTCTCTATGAATTTTCTATGAATAAAAGCAATGTGTATTCAAAGAAAACTGCCTTAATGTTATAGTGCTCGGCTAGGAATAAAATATTACTAGGGTCAGTAGGTTCGCCATTCCTTTTGCAGTGGCATAAATAGGTACCATTATTATGCTGTGATTATACAGTACACTATAATGTCCGTCTGTGAATGATTACGGTAAATGTGCATGTTCTTATTTTGTGGTTTATAGTTCCACTCCTATAGGACCATTCAAAGTACAACACACTTCACCTCTGGCATATGTACTGCTTCATTCCAATTTAACTGAATAATTTTAGGAAGCATTCAGCCATACTGCAATTACTGCACAACAGTTATTCACCCAATTATCCATAATGAGGTAGCCATTTATAATAGCTGAATGAACCAGCCGAGTCTGTTAATTATGGTAAAACAAACATAGACCATCGTGGGGCCCACTGATGCAGGATTTCATGCATTTAATAGGACAACAATAGACGCAACCTACAGCAAAAATACCATATATCAAGATCTAGTTGTTGAATGCTTAGCTTTTAAATTGCTACATGCTAATTTTACAACTATATGGATATAGAAGACATATAATATGACTAGTCCTGACAGACCGGTTAATTCAAATTACCAAGGAAGAAATATACCATACAGCAATTAATGCATACAAGCCAATTAATTCACTGGTCATATTTCACCTTAGTCCTTATATAGTCAGATACTCATTTATGTTTGAACTGAATTATACAGGTCACCACAAACAGGTCATTGTTAATTAAAACAATCTGCATTCTGCGTTTTTCTAATATTATGAGCATTTGTGGCCACAGCAAACCGGGTATTAAGTTGCTTGGGTCTATTTTGGACACAATTAAGCCAAAAATAGCTGTTTTTGGCAGAAATGTATACCTTATAATCACATCTTTTAGTGTTGCCCAGTTTATTTTCCTTGATAAACAATCCAATACTACAAAAAATGCATTAAACAATCCATTAAATGTTTGCTTCAATATTTGCAATAAATAAAAAACCACTGAAGATATTTCAAGAAAGAAGTATCGTTTTAAAGCTCATTATTTCTGGAATCCAAAAAGATACAATGCTCAGTTTCACAAATTTACGACTTAATGAGGCAGGTCACATATACGTGTCACAAAAATGTGCAAATTTATTGTATGAGGAATCATTGAGTATAATAACAATTTAAAATGTTATTTGATTTAACTTACATATCTTTAAATAGCCAACCAGATTCACATTCTTCATACATGTCTGGGTTCGTCATGTGGCTGATCATGTGCCAGGAACTGACATCTCGCTTTAGTAGTCTTTGCCAAAGTAAGTCGTCACCAGTCAGCATACACGAGTGCTGACATACTCGGGCAACAAAACACAGTGTCCTCGCACCAAGATAAGAGAAGATTTCCAGCTGTAGGCTGTCCTGTAATTATAGAAACCCCATCATGTAAGGTGAATGTTCTCATTAACAAACAACACATTGATGTGCTTCATGAAGTGCTTGTGAGAATGACATGATCGAGAACTGTAGCTCTCTTGGGTATATTTCAATTGAATTAATAAGGCTTCTTTTCTTGGTAAAATTCATCATCAAGCTATGTTTTTAATGGAAATCATGCATGTGTAATGATAATTATGAAGGCTGTTTTTTAAAAGAACCACATATTAAATATAAATAAATCTAATCTTTAATTGATGGGTCTACCAACATACGTCAGTATTGAAATTTATATAACTTACTGGTAAATCCGAGAAATTGGCAGGGACGACATGCTGTTTCTTCGATGGTTGGAGATATTCTACCTCTGTATTCATGTTTCGGTTGATCATCTGCTGAAGTCCGCCGGACACTGGCACAGACATAGCTGCAGTGTCATTCATATTGCTACCATTTACTTTTAGTTGGGCTTCGTTTTCAAAGAGTTTCAAAAGTCCTAGAAATGAGTGCGTATTCCCAAATTTAGCCGGACCGTAATGTCGCTTGTAAAAGCTACCATTATCCTGATGAAAGTACGAATTGTAGTCATGTGGTCCAGCGACGGCACCTTCGCTATTTGGGGCACAAGTGCTCGCACCTGCTTTTCCTTTTGTTGACGTTGTTGTCATGGGTCCAGCCGGCGTTTTTCGGCTTGAAAGCGAACTTTTTGTATAAATATCTAGCCACATTATGAAATTAATCTGCCGGCTCTCACACACATTTATACTCCAATAATGTCGTCTAATTCGTTTCTGACAACATTATATACAGCATGGATGCAGTTAAGAAATATGACAACGAAAATCTCTAAACGTCTATCGGGCCAACGTGGCCCGACAAACGTAAACATCCGTCACTTCCGGAAAGTTATTTCCGGCATTGGCGCGCTTGCGCAGCCTCTTTCCCCAATTTCGTCAAACAAACATGGTGGGTTACAGAAAAATGTGGCTAAAATTATCCAGCGTCATCCGTCTCTTATCGTTATTGTGCGAATTATTATGCTTAGATGATGAATATGATTATCTATGCACTTTGTTATATTGATTAATCCATTATAATGTTAACGTTAGACCACCCTCTGGACTTCAGTAAACACCTACTGTAACCCACAAGTCCTCGTCGGATGTCCGGAGAACCGAGTAGAGAAACACGTTTAGCTGCCGTGTTATGGCTATGTCATAAAGCTGTAATAATCATAAACGTTTTCACACAAGTGAGATGTTAGTCACGGTTTTATCATCATACAACAGGCTGATTAAATTGCTGCATATGGGTTCGAAGACGGATGCCGGCAACTTGTTTTATCGTGATGTGAATGTCGGCAACGGACCGTCACCTGTGCCTGTCGTCATAGAGTTTTGTCTAACTTTGATACCTCGGCTCAGGCTCGGAGTGTTAGTTCCATCATCCCACTGATTCCCAGGTATATTTATACTACGAAAATATTATGTCTTAGCGCACTTTTGAAGCCCAAATAGCGACCCGGTTTGTGCTAGTCTGCACCGATGTGGTCGTGCGTTACCGCGTCGTGCTCATAAAATGAGCTGCATATAGCGGCATGTGTTGATGCAAGCTGGGGTGCTATTTACGCCTCAAAAATGTGCTAAAACGCAATATTCTTAAACAGCATAATGTTAAAAAATGGAACTATCGCACAGAGGTATCAAAGTTAGGCAAAACTCAAGTTATAACGGTGAAATCGAGGTGGGTCCGGACTCTACACAAGTGCCCTTCAGACCTAACCACGAAAACGACCACCTACAACCGTCTCCTCACATATCTTACATATATACACACACTACGTTACAAAAACAATTCTCTACAGCGATCAAACTCAAGTAAACTCAATGTCGCCGGTGGCGACTACGCGTGAATCCACAGTTACTGTAAAATTTATGCGTCGCTAAGTAATTGAGCTTCATATAAATTCTGTAGAGTGGCAGTATCGTTACTGTGTGCGTAGAGTCCCTGCATAAAGATAACACTTTACACAGGAACTCTGTGTGTGCATGTTCGCAACCCCTCAACACTACGGGTAGTCAGTGATGTCAAGTTTTATTTGATTTTTTTTTGTGAATTTTGATCTTTATGGGAATGTAAGAGAATTGTTTTTGTAACGTAGTGTGTGCATATGTATTTAAGATATGTGAGGATAAGTTTGGCAGCTGTAGGTGGCCGTTTTCATGGTTGGGTCAGAAAGTAAAAGATCACCTTTTTACTATGATTAGTGAGTTAAAAACAGTTACCCCACCCAATAGGCCATGCACTGCAATTGACTGATGTGGTAGTGGCTTGCCGCCAGGGCATCGCCTCGCAGAAAATGTCGCATACATAGTTGAACTGACTAGTGCTTTTGAAGTTTTGGTGATGTGTATGCATTCACGGTCACATTTACCAGTGGTGAAGTACGTGAAGCCAAAAGTTAAAAGGAACCAAAGTAGGCCTTTTTGTGACTACAACATGTATGGGGTTAACTTATGAACTCGTCTTCACATTACTGAGTGCATGATCAGAAAACGAATGCCATTAGAAAGTCTTTGAAAATCAAAGAAATTATTTTGATTGGTCAGATTGTGGCTGAGGACAATCATTCGGTTGGCCTTGTTTGGGGTTGCAGCAGGAAAATTAATATGCAATGTATGTAATTTTACTGAGTAAACTCAATCAGTGAAACACAACATAGCTTTCGACTTCTTTATGTCACTGATACTTGTATGAGATTGTGAACTCATATTGACAGTAAATACAAGCGGATTGGAATGCATTTGTGGGTATGCATGTAGTCGCTCCTGGTTCGCAAGTATTAGTTGCCCTAGACATAAAGCAACTGATCGCATGTGACAAGAACAAACTGCTGATCTGACCAGTTATTTAGATAGACATGAATGTGTAGCTCTGTTTTTGTATGGCTTTATGTACACTAATGTTAAACGTTGGCGTGTTGTAGACGAAGGGTACATCCAGCTTTGGAAAGCGTCACAATAAGACGCACACACTGTGCCGGCGTTGTGGCAGCCGCTCATACCACATCCAGAAGAAGACATGCTCTCGTTGTGGCTACCCCGCTGCTCGCATGAGGAAGTGTAAGTGTTTATTTGCAACTTTAAAAAATATGGCTTTAATAAAAAATATGCTTGCTGTTAAAGGGAGACCGTGTGTTCCTCTACCAGGAATTAGCCAGCGTAGTAATTTGTAACAGGAAGTCTGCTGTGTTGAATGTGGGAAATCGTTGAACATCAAGGCTGTTGAGGCCAGACACCTCAGGTTAAATGGTGTTAATAATGTGTTAAGTGTTGCATTCAGCATTATCTACTGTGTGCAATGATCAGACACGTTTTACAAATCATGAATAGTTTGAAAGATATAGCCATATTTGTTGCAAAAAAAACAATTTTTTTTCGTATTTTACAAAACTTATTTTAAAAATAAAAACAACATAAAAAATGCTGATCATTGCACAATAGAATGTATCGAGAACAATGATTTGTAAGAATTATAACTATATTGGTTCAATAAAAAATGGCAGCCATTTTGTTTGTTACCATGGAAACGGGGGCCTGGCTGAAAAAAAGTTCAATATAAGTGTATATTTTACTCAGTAAGACCCATTTCATGCATTGGACAGAAAAGTATTTTTGTACAGGTGTAAAGTCTACCAAACATCCTGGTATTTGTACTATATAACTATAAGTGGTTGTTTTGCAGACAACTGGAGTGAGAAGGCAAAGCGACGAAGGACACAGGGTGTGGGCCGCATGCGTCACATGAAGGTTGTCTTCAGGAAATTCAGGTACGCTACAATATAGGAAATCCATTGTCATAGCAGTACCTACCTATACACATAAAAAGACGTTTTTCAGCTGCCCTAAATTTACACTCGATGACTATCTAGGAGTCCTATAATCCCAGATAATACATTATCACAAAAGCTGCTGTCATATTACGTAAACAAAAATCTAGTTGTTGAAAATCAAGAAATTAACTTCAGAAAATCTCAGTTGGTCTGAATGTGGGTGGAGGAAATCGCTGGTTACATGGAAAAAATTATCCCAATCCTTCTCAGCTCCGAACTCTGCATCAGCCACACATGTGGCTAGAATATTGTTGAGCTTGTGATAATGAAGTACAAAGGTCGTACTATAAACATAGCAGAAATGTTAATTGAAATTTTCCATTGGCCACTAGTGCTGTCTTTGCAAGGTTTCATCCTATACTTTGTATCAGACCAGTGAGTCATATTGATAGAGCATGTTTTTATTTTTTTAACTCGTACTGATTTTATTTTGGACACATCAATTGTGTATTTTTATCCTGCATATTAAACTGGATAATTGCAGTGCTTCAAATGTCAGTTGTGTTCCACATTGTTAACAGGATGAACCATTAGTTCCTTAGAGGGATGCAAATAAACTTTAATTTGGGGAAATCAAGAAAGAGAGAAAATATTGAAATATGTAGAGAATATTTTAGCCCATGGGTGCTGTCTGTTGCCAGTGTTGTGTAACGCGGTGTCTGTTGCAGGAATGGTTTCCGTGAGGGTGTGCAGGCCAAGAAGAGGACACAGGCCCCAGCCTCATCAGGAGCCGTTGCTTCCAAATAGACTCTTCTTGTAATTGGCGCCAGTTTAGTGAACTATTAAACAGTTTGACAAGTGCCTTTTGTTTTGTTGTTTTATTATCTAGTGTAGGTTAATTTGGCCTGTCTTGAGAACACCACTTCTGAACACAGTGTAAACTGTAAGCCAAAATGTGGTTGTAGTCTTTGCAAGCAGAACTGTTGTGCGCAGTTTAACTCTCATGCGGCGAGATGAAATGGCAGGCAAAATCTGCCAGTGAACTCGACATTAATATTGGCTTTGCCCTCAACCAAGTGGAATTACTGGAACTACTTGTCTTAGTTACCAAGTGATAACAAGTTCACACTGAGTAGACTGTGATAACTACTAAATAAATATATAAAAAAGATAGTCGACAAAATTAATATATGCTGTACTGATCTGGATGCATTTATTTTGTACTTTGTTTCCTAACATAAATATCCAGAAGATAACGCCACCTCTAAGCATTGTCAAAATTAAAGGATGATCCAGGCGATTTGGGAAGCAGGGATCCAAACGATTGGGGTCTAAATGGTTAACCATGAAAAAGATCGGAGACATCTTCCAAATGTGTTACACTAACATGTTGCCCCATGGTTTGTCACATTAGCCACACTATGCAGTGTCCTCGGAAGAGTTGTATTTGGATGCCTAGCGAGTTAAACTTGTGCCTCATAGCTTCCCGTACACCAGTTTTCTACTGATAAAAGGGTCACGAAGGTACAATATTCTACAACCAATCTGCCCATTACAGTCAATTGGTGGCCTAGTAATCACATGGAATCATGCAGTGGCTAGATCGAGAGAATCCAGGTTCGAATCCTGTGCTGCCATTACAAGCTTTGGGCAAGTTTGTTCACTGTACTACATTGCTCCAATTCACTGTATGGATGAGTACCTGGCTATAGACAGTGGCAGATATTTGTGTATTAATAGTCTTCGCACATTAATTAATTGCAGCACGGCTCTTCCTAGAAAAGTCAAGATAGTATTCGATTGAACACGTCTACTACGGAGTAAAGTGCTGTGAGAGTTACTCTGGTAAAATCTTAAGCACTTTAAAAAACAAGCAAGTTCTTGCATAATGCAGTATCCAGTCCTTAAGACTGCAAGAACGTGCCTGTTACTTAAGATTTTACCAGAGTACCATGATACTAACATCCAAAGCCGGAGATTGTTTTCCATTTGTCAATGGATAAGCAGAGAAAGAGAGGAGTGACAAGATATCCAACAGCTCTTCATTTACAACCATATGCCTTTATTTATAATTGCACCCTGTAAATATACTGATACAAAATATAAAACTTCAAGTGGAAGTATCAACAAAAGCACTTACTACATACAGTATAATCAACAACAAACTGCAATATATCGATAATGTTTCAATGCCGTGTATGTACAAACTCATGCCAGATCATTTCTAAAAACAGTTGTCGTGTCCACCAGCGCTGTAAGTTCTACTTGTCACCAGACTTCCATCAGAACTGCAATACTCCAATTGCAGAGAATCTCTGAGCAACATCAATTACCTTGTTATAAATGCCATCATACATAAAACTGGTGAAAGTAGTCCCTCATGCAATATAAACTTAGTCGAGCCCTTGAGGTTCCATCAATACAATATGATTTTTGAAACCAGAAATACCTCCTACATATCAACTTTTTTACGAACAATCCTTTGACAACGGATTAAAATCATTAAGATAACACGTTCTAAGCAGTGGCAGTTTTGGCTGTCCTGTCCGCATATGTCCTGGTCTCTGGTAACCATAGGGTGCAGATGAAGGGCATATTAATTACTGCCGGCCTTCTGCATTTATACATATATATATATATCAACAATGATGAAAGTTGGATAATATACACAGATTCGTCACTGTTTTAGGGGTGAAGGTGAGTTGTTTGTTGACATGCCAGTTCTACGCAAGTAGCAAGTACTGAAGAGGCATTGCAAACAGCATCTACTGTTTTTAATTGGTACAACCAATCCTGCAACAACAACAACAAGCTGTCCATCAAAGGCCAGCACGGATTTCAATCAATTGGTGCTAACAAGCTGTCCGCCTAAACCAGCACCGGATATCAGATAGTGCCAGCACCAGATTCAAACAGTACCATCAAACCGAACACTGGGTGTGAGATAGTGCCACGACTGAGTCCATCTAAGCCAGCACTAGGTGTCAACACCGCAGTGGCACGCGACATGAAGTAGGCCCAGTAACTGCGGTGGTCGGGGATCAGCGCGCTAGCGCGGTGATTAGATTGGCACACATCTCAAAGAACTCAAGTAGCAGGTGTTGTTTGCCGCCGTTGGTGTCTTCATTCTCCGCGTCCACCTCCATCGCTTCTGTTGAAAAACACAGACACCTGTTACCAATGTGGGCACACACCCGAGGTATTCCTTATCAACAGTCTAACAACTCATTTCTACAAATGATTAACTATCCGGGTTGTCTCTAGAATACATGTAGGTGTCTAATTGGTCAGGTGACATTAGGTCACCCAACAATCGGTCAGTTGATCACTTATGGAAACAGGCCTTTAGACATGCAGCACTGAGCATTTTGGGGAACTACCTAGTATTAGATTACCTTAATTAAGAGTAAAAGCAATAGTTTTAAAAGGGGTGGTTATGAAGCTAAACAAGGCTACACTTACCTGACAGGTACATATAAAATGGTACAAAATCACTACATTGCTTAGAAAGCACCCATAAAGTATGTTATGCTCAAAGATGTGGGGTGCTGGATTAGAATCAGGGAGCATCACACAACTCAAAGATGTGGGGTGCTGGATTAGAATCAGGGAGCATAACACAACTTAAAGATGTGGGGTGCTGGATTAGAATCAGGGAGCATCACACAACTTAAAGATGTGGGGTGCTGGATTAGAATCAGGGAGCATAACACAACTTAAAGATGTGGGGTGCTGGATTAGAATCAGGGTGCATCACACAACTCAAAGATGTGGGGTGCTGGATTAGAATCAGGGCGCATAACACAACTCAAAGATGTGGGGTGCTGGATTAGAATCAGGGTGCATCACACAACTCAAAGATGTGGGGTGCTGGATTAGAATCAGGGAGCATCACACAACTTAAAGATGTGGGGTGCTGGATTAGAATCAGGGAGCATAACACAACTTAAAGATGTGGGGTGCTGGATTAGAATCAGGGTGCATCACACAACTTAAAGATGTGGGGTGCTGGATTAGAATCAGGGCGCATAACACAACTTAAAGATGTTGGGTGCTGGATTAGAATCAGGGTGCATCACACAACTCAAAGATGTGGGGTGCTGGATTAGAATCAGGGTGCATCACACAACTTACTCACTTTCATACAACAGTTTGGGGTATTATGAATAGGTGGGTTATTCCAAAGACCACATTAGGACTTCTTGTCATTAAAGAAATATTATATCACTGTTCTGATTTCACACGACAGTTTCCAAAATGAAGAACCGATTCTGTGGTCCAATTAAATGACCAAGGAAATTTGTCTCAATGCACAATGGGACAGTGCCTGCCAGGCTGATTAGTTGATAACCACCTTAGCTTCCTTGTGTATAGATCCATCTGTTGACGACTTAAATATGGCTTAGTGATTCTGAAAATGACTAACCCTTTTATATTGATGCGCCTCCGGGTCTGAGCTTGGTTTCCGAAGATTTAAGCGCAAAAGAAGTTACCTTATTATTACTACACATTCGGCGACTCACCGAATGCAGTGTCTAGAGAGCGCCTCCTACTGGCCAGCGTCATCCTCTTCACCCGTTTCGCATCCGGATGATCGAGTGTGTTGAGACTTTTAAAGTCTAAGAGATAGCTCTTCTGATCCACTTGGTACAGCTGTAGGCTCATCTTCACCTGGGCCACAATCACATCACAATTAATCAACAGGCGGAAACTCAAACTGAAATTACACCAGAAACAGTCGACTTTGTTAATTTTAACTTTGATAACTTGTATGATTCTAACCATCAGCCCATTAGGATGCACTGCCTTATATAATAACAGTAATAATTTATTTCTTATATAGCCCACCATCCAAACAATTGCTCTGGGGCGCTTTACAATGGTTAATGCAAATAAATAAATAACATCATACGATATATAGAGTTAAAAATAACATATACAATCATTACTATATATAAGAGTTAATTAAGCATTCAGGCAATGTATAACTCGAGAGTTTCCCAGCCTTCTGAGATTTTGAGTTAATGCGGTGTTCCCTAATTTTGTGTACTACATTTCAGTACTACAGCTCTGACCAGCTATGACCACTGAATACTGCATTCCCAGTGAATATGCAACATAATGGACTACCTCCCTTCAAGTCAAGATTTGAGCAACAAAAATGCATTTTATGAATAGGAATGTCATATATTTTCGGAAAGTATGATAATCAGCGAATAAAATGAGCCATATAATTTTACATTCCGTCGTCATGGTAACCAACAATCCAAGATGGCCACCAAGATTTCAACGTTTTTGCAGTTGCTGAACTCAGTTGTATACAAAGTTCGCCGACATCGTTATTATGTCGATCGTCAACATCCGACAAAGATTCTTCAATAAAACTATCAAATAATCAGTCCAAAACATACAATGGTAAATCGCTAGTTGAAGTAATGCGGTCCGCCATTGTGGCCGCCGAGGATTTTGATAATCCATCATTAAAAACGTGAAAATCATCGTAAACTATTATTGAGCGATAATAAACAATGACTACTGCTGAATAGCTAATTTATTCGCCTTGACAACCGTACACAAGTGGCTCCACGTAGTGGATTATTATGAAAAAAACGATTTGAATAGCAGACATCGATTATGCCGGAAAACCGGCCTGTCGTACTGAAGTGTCACAGACAGTGCGGCCGGAAAACCGGCCTGTGGTACTGAAATGGTTAATCTAGTTGCACTGAATGTTTCAAGCATTATGACTTCAATCAAACTGCAGTGTTCATGTACGTACCAACTACAAACCTTTTGTTCTTTTATCATGTAATATTCTGTCCACAACATCATAGAGTGAATGGGGGTAGAACAGCTGACAAAGAAAGCAGATGCCCAGAGTGTGGAAGGAAATAGGAGTCAAGGACGACCTAGACTGTGATGGGAGGATTGTGCAAAGAGAGATTTGGAGGGATTGGGAGAGGAGTGGAGAATGAGAGCGAAAGATAGAGAGGAGTGGAGAATGAGAGCGAAAGATAGAGGGGAGTGGAGAATGAGAGCGAAAGATAGAGGGGAGTGGAGAATGAGAGCAAAAGATAGAGAGGAGTGGAGAATGAGAGCGAAAGATAGAGGGGAGTGGAGAATGAGAGTGAAAGATAGGGGAGAATGAGAGCAAAAGATAGAGAGGAGTGGAGAATGAGAGTGAAAGATAGAGGGGAATGAGAGTGAAAGATAGAGGAGAAGGAGAGCGAAAGATAAAGAGGAGTGGAGAATGAGAGAGAAAGATAGAGGGGAATGGAGAATGAAAGCAAAAGATAGAGAGGAGTGGAGAATGAGAGAGAAAGATAGAGGAGAATGAGAGAGAAAGATAGAGGAGAATGAGAGGGAAAGATAGAGGGGAGTGGAGAATGAAAGCAAAAGATAGAGAGGAGTGGAGAATGAGAGAGAAAGATAGAGGAGAATGAGAGCGAAAGATAGAGGGAGTGGAGAATCAAAGTGAAAGATAGAGAGGAGTGGAGAATGAAAGATAGAGGGGAGTGGAGAATGAAAGTGAAAGATAGAGAGGAGTGGAGAATGAGAGCAAAAGATGGAGTGGAGAATGAGAGTGAAAGATAGAGGAGAATGAGAGCGAAAGATAGAGGGGGGGGGGGGTGGAGAATGAAAGTGAAAGATAGAGAGGAGTGGAGAATGAGAGAGAAAGATAGAGGAGAATGAGAGAGAAAGATAGAGGGGAGTGGAGAATGAAAGTGAAAGATAGAGAGGAGTGGAGAATGAGAGGGAAAGATAGAGGGGAGTGGAGAATGAAAGCAAAAGATAGAGAGAAGTGGAGAATGAGAGGGAAAGACAGAGGAGAGGAGTCTATTGGTGGAGACAGTGATGCAAGATGATGATGGGAAAAAAAATGGAAGAGGATGGAGGGGAGTGGAGAATGAAAGTGAAAGATAGAGAGGAGTGGAGAATGAAAGTGAAAGATAGAGGGGAGTAGAGAATGAAAGTGAAAGATAGAGAGGAGTGGAGAATGAGAGCAAAAGATAGAGAGGAGTGGAGAATGAAAGTGAAAGATAGAGAGGAGTGCAGAATGAAAGTGAAAGATAGAGAGGAGTGCAGAATGAAAGTGAAAGATAGAGAGGAGTGGAGAATGAGAGCAAAAGATAGAGAGGAGTGGAGAATGAGAGCGAAAGATAGAGGAGAATGAGAGCGAAAGATAGAGGGGGGTGGAGAATGAAAGTGAAAGATAGAGAGGAGTACAAAATGAGAGAGAAAGATAGAGGAGAATGAGAGCAAAAGATAGAGAGGAGTGGAGAATGAAAGTGAAAGATAGAGGGGAGTGGAGAATGAAAGTGAAAGATAGAGAGGAGTGGAGAATGAAAGTGAAAGATAGAGGGGAGTGGAGAATGAGAGCAAAAGATAGAGAGAAGTGGAGAATGAGAGCGAAAGATAGAGGAGAATGAGAGCAAAAGATAGAGGGGGGGGGGGGGGTGGAGAATGAAAGTGAAAGATAGAGAGGAGAATGAGAGAGAAAGATAGAGAGGAGTGGAGAATGAGAGCAAAAGATAGAGAGAAGTGGAGAATGAGAGGGAAAGATAGAGAGTAGTGGAGAATGAGAGGGAAAGACAGAGGAGAGGAGTCTATTGGTGGAGACAGTGATGCAAGATGATGATGGGAAAAAAAATGGAAGAGGATGATCAGTATCACAGCCAGCCTCACCCCGGACACACAGGGAAACAAGAGGAGAATAAAAACATTATAAGGAACTTTTTCATTTTCTGTTAGTTACCAACTTGGAGACTATTGTGTGATTTTGACATGTCGCATGTATACCAACACTGTATTTCAAGTACTATCAAAAGAGCTGATGTCCCCAGTGCAGTACTTACAAATTTCTTGGACACCGTGTTTTGTCTTCGGGCTCGCACATGATAGTTGTTAACAATCTTCCATTCCTACAAACGTTTGTCACATTCAGAAAAGGAACACAACAAAGAAATTGTAACTACAATCGTGTTACAATCAGTAATGAGAGATTAAACTTTTGTCCTCCCAGTGCCGCTAAAATATGCGTATTTGTTATCAGTAAAAAGAAGCTGTATATCAGCGGCGAGTAAGAAATTAATAACTGACAATGTTTTCGGCAACCAACAGTATTTGTTTGTGTAATTACCATCTGATTAAGAAACATTAGTCCTGATATTTAACATCAACAGGTGTACAAAAAACAGGTAAATTAATATAATGAGAAAATGTAATGTGTGAAGGGAATGGCTGGTTCAGTTCATACTTCAATTAATTTACTGAGAAATCGTTAAACAATTCAAGACACAACTTACATAACCAAGCTGCTTCATCGCACGGAATACCTCATGCATGATGTCCTGTGGCTTGCTCTGGGATCGGATCCCTGAAACACAAGCAAACAAATTATAGGAGATGACGATAATTATTCAAACATGTCAAGTGATGTTGGACAAAAAGCAGTCGATCTACCGCTTTTCACGATGTGACGTTGATAGTAGGGGATCTGGTGCTGCAGTGGCGAGGGGGGTGCGGAAAAGGGAACAGCTCCATCTGCAGATAATTTTGTTTAAGGTACCGGTGTAATTATTTATATCGGTTAATTTTCACCTGGAAATGTTGGTTAGACAGTATAGTTGCATACAAATTTAGTCATTATGTTTTTAATTGGGAAATTAACTCGTCTGTTGTGTTGAATGTGGAAAAATGGGAAATCGTTGAACATCACAGAGCACTGCAGTTAACTCAGCCCACTTTGACGATATTGCCAATAAAGCTGGTTTTGAAATTGGATGTTTTGTTTACCATTTGGACATGCTGTGGGGTGGAAACTTTCAAACTCCACACACTGTTACAGACTTACTAAAGTAACTAAACACAATTTGGTGGGCAGTTTTACCTTCAGCATATTTATTATAGCCTTAAGAACATTATAGTAATAATAAAAAATATAGGAACAGACTGACTCTGTTAACAGCGCTGTGCCTTGGCAGCAAGGATACACAGATGAGGACACCTACCCAGATGCCATTTGGCCTTTTTCACAGGCAGGTTCTTCTTGCGTTCCATTGCCAACAGAGGCTCCAGCGTCGGCGTCAGGTTCTGCATCTCTGCACAAGGCAACACAAACTGGATGTACAAGAAGTCATTAGATCACAGTGTATGAACACCCTAACAGTTGCCTCTTGTTGCTGTGTTTGTGGAGCTTCTGATATGTACTTAGATCTACGGTTCTTAACCTCCTTGCGACTCAAATGCTAGTTGCAGAACATGCATGGTGACCCACACTTTCAATCAGTTAATTTGTGATTAATGATAAAATACATCACGATCAAATAATTAATAAATAGATGGCAATCAGGATAATAAAGGACAATTCGGACAGTCACTGGAGACTCTTGGTGCCACTCAAAATGGCTTGGCATCCCAATTTTGGGTTGCAACCAAGGAGTTAAGAACCACTGACGTAGGTGGAATTGATTCAACAGAAGCAGCAACATGTGTGCGTGAGTGAGTGACTGAATGAGCAAGTGTGTGTGTGTGTGTGTGTGTGTGTGTGTGTGTGTGTGTGTGTGTGTGTGTGTGTGTGTGTGTGTGTGTGTGTGTGCATGCATGCATAAGCACAGTATGTTCTGTCATGTACTTAATTGGAATAGATTCAACAAAACAGCAGTGTGTGTATGCGCGCGTGTGCACGCCTGATCCCTCCACCCTGTCTTACTACTAACAAGTTAGGAGACATCAGCTGGTTAACATCAACATGTCTAACAAGCCACACCATGGCTCTCCTACCCCACTTGGCTGTACATCTAGTCTACACCTGGCCAACTCTCACTCAATCTCACCTGGCATGCGTTCTGGATGAGGTCGTAACGGACTACTTTGTAAGCCACTTTGGTACCTCTACAAATTTCAAACAGATTCATATACAACACGCTAACTACATGTTTTACAGAGTCCTTGTGTGACTAAATCTTGGTTATGTTGCTTATATTATTATATTACTGCTGCCTGCAATATTATCCATCATTGGAATGAGCATATTTATATGGCAACAGCATTTCCAAATATCATAAGTATTTGCATCTATTTACCCTCATTGTAGTAAATGTTTAACATTACACTGTAGACGATGCTTTGACATTCCTAAATAAGTTATTCTTCAAACTACTAAACTAAAACTGCACTAAAAAACTCAAAGTAATCTCCGGAATAGAACGTTTTTATTGCTATTACACACAAATCACTGTAACTCTTTGAAATTAAAGTAAAATTAAAGGAATTAAACTTTCAGTTAGATACACGCCACTTACAACCATGAAAGCGTCGGCAGGAGGACTTGAAGCAACGTAGAAGTCACTGATGTGAACCTTTGCAGCTGAAAGCAAACACAGACATTCTTCTTACTGTGTGTACAAGAAAGAATAAAGACTTTACACATGAAACAACACTAAAGAGCCATTCACACAGAGTTCGTTACTAGCTATTAGCCACTAGTGGCTAGTAAATGTTTCTGTAAACATCACTTGCTGTGACGTTCATAGAAAGCTAGTGAAACCTTCAAATTTATACTGCAGCCAAAATATCAAATTGCAGATTTATGTTGATTAGTTTGTTTTACTTTCAACTTGCATTTAAATTAGTATTTTAATGTCATATTATTCCTATCAACTTAATTTCAGTGGCTCTTCCCCTCACAGTGACTGACAATTTTCCTAGTTACCTTCATCAGCAATTCTCTTGTTGTCGATGACAAGATTGTAAGCAATCACAAGCTGATCCTGCGGGTCACCCGCTAATAGCGCCATCTGGATGTCATTTTCACTCACTTTGCATTTCTGAAAGAACCACAGCTATTAAACTGTAACCTATGCATAGATAATTTCTCCCATCCAGTGATACACTTTGGAGTGATGACTGACACATCCCCAACTGTGGAACATTTAAAATGGCCATTTTAATGTATTTGGCCTATCATGAATCACCTTTACTGGTGCACATGTTTGTAGCCTGTCTATTGTTTATAGAGCTGAACCACTTGCGCAATGTTTTTTGCAGAATTTGACTGTATCCAATCAAAATTGATTTGATAGTTTCGCCAATGATTTCACTAAAATAAAACAGCAAACGTGTACAAACAATGTAGTACATCAAAGAGGATAACAAATGTTCAATTTGTGTAAACAGTTATTCTGGGCCAAGCAAAAAAACTTAGGAAAAGCCTTTAACTTTATGCTAAAGTAAAATCTCAATAATTGTCAATCTGGGGCATAAGCTATAAAGGTGTGTCCTTATATAGCATAGTATTCAATCCTTAGGACTGCTCAAAACACTTCAATAATAATAATGGACTTTATTTGGATACTCATATCCAGTGTAAAAACTCTGTTGAGGGGTGTTGACAATAAAATGGTATTGATATAGTTACTACAATGTAAAAATGAAAATAAAATTACTAAAACTTTAAAATCTGTACAAATCTGTTCAAGCAAACCTAAGCTAAGACTATAAAAGTAAGCATACATAAGCATACATCTATAATTAAAATTGAATAAATAAATATAAAATAAAATATTAAATAATAATTAAAATTATATTCTAATGTAATGGTAGACAATAATAGCAAGAAAAAATAGTGCTTTACACTTCACACCTGGCAGACCTGTTCAACTGAACAATCTCAACTTCTTTGGGGATTGTTCAGCATCAGTCCTACAATAAAATATAAAAAAATCTGTTTTCCACATGCAGTAACAAAGACCTCACCTCACACACTTCCTGAATGGCCTCCATATCAACAATCGAAGCATCAACGTCACCGTCTCGAGGGAACAAGTACTCAGGCAGTTCTACCTTGAACCATTCGTCTTCCCTGAACACAAAAATCATATATTCGTTGATACTTTTGTCAACTTTATCAATCTTATATAACAATACGATGGTCATAGGCAAGTCAATATCAGCTATTCGCTGGTTGGTATATGAATAGTTGCATGGAATAAATGTTATTAGGCTGTTTTACTGATTCACATGAGAGTTGTAACAGTAATTAATAAAGAAACCGACATAGCACAGCAGTGCAGGAGCACATTACTGGGCACATTGATACCACATATACATATATATATGTAATAAATTATTTTATAATTTAAAAAAATGTTATGTAACATTTGTACGTATGTATATGGATTTTGTAAATATTTTCCAATCCATTTTTATATTTATAATAAACAACTTTTTTTAATAAATAATTTACTTTTAATAAATCATAAATTACATAAATGGCATGTAAAACCGATACAGGTTTTTACCAGAAATAAGAGTATTAGAGAGACTTTGGATGAGGGTCTGACCTGACGTCTTTGATGGTGAACCGTTTGATGGGGTCCACTTGGAGCATGCCGGTCAGCATATTGACCAATGTCTTGTTGAGGTAGTCGGGGATATGGAAGATTCCAGCTGCACAAAAAGACAGCAAGATCATACAGACCATAGCACAGTCTGGGGATATAATGGAAAGTAATTGTATGTCACCATTAGAGACCATCCTCACAAGTCGGGGCTGTTTGCCATACAAAAGTAGCCCTGGCTGATCTACGCGAAGAGTCAAACTAGTAATTGACTTCACCAGTCGCGACTGCGTCACCCGTGAGAAAAGCTCAAATACCCGCCCCAATAAGAAGACGGATAAACGACTTGTGGGAATCCCAATATAATGACCCGTTCGCCCATTAGCACAAACAGCTGAACAATATTGTGTATTCAAATAATTGTTTCTACTTCCTAAAAATTGCATATAACACGAGGCATGGTTGGTTTAAATTAGTTTTATTATGACCACCTGACCTGCCGTTAACCAATGATATAGGCTGAACTCAAATTGAGAGTTTCGCAAAGCAATCAGCCAGGGGGTACTGCCGGCTGGCACTGACGTAATCAGCAGCAGTGACCCCTGGCGCGCGACGATGCTAGAAACTGATGATAATCATATTTCACTAACATTCTTATTTTCTGAACAATCTCCAAGTGAAATTTCAAGAACTGTAAAAATACAAACTGCATTTAAAAATTTAGATAAACCAGAGGGCAAAGATGCTTCATACTCAGACATGTGGAAGTATACCAAGACACCAAACAAAACAGAAACCACTTACATTTGATCTTTCTAAACAGTGTTGGGACGTGCTCATCATCAAACGGTAACTGAAAAGGACACATTATGCGTCATTAGTCCTCATAGCAACGTGCAGTGATTTGTGTGAGTAAAATGTAAATGACCACATCACACACAGCATCAATGCTAACAAAATGTAATCAAATAAAATCAACCAACTCCAGGATGATTAAAAATGATTGTCAGTGTATTAAGACAGGGGTGGGATACTGACCGTTCCACAAAGGAGGGCATAGAGTATCACCCCACAGCTCCACACATCTACTTCTGGGCCCGCGTACAGCCTACAAAGTAAAAAGTAAAGGTAAGTTCTGATATAGCGCAGTATCCAGTCCTTAGGACTGCTCAAAGCGCTTTACACTTTACTCCCTGGCAGACCTGTTCAATCGAACACCATCTCGACTTCTCTGGGGAGCATTCAGCCACACTGGTATTAATGCGCCAAGACTATTCGTACATAAATATCCACCAATGTCTATAGCCAGGTACTGATTCACACGGCTGAGTGAACTGGAGCAAGCTAGAGTGAAAGAACTTGCCCAAGGTTCAACATGGCAGCACAGAATTTGCCCCGGATTCCCTCGGTCGAGAACCCGAAACTCTAGCCACTGCTTCAGTGCACTCCACTAACATTAGTTTGTGTCGTCTAGTCCTTCTATGTTTTTAAATGAAACATCTATCCATGATTTTGCAACTTTTCAATATCGTTAAAACAAACTTTTCAGAAAAGATCTTTTCTTAATCTCCTTGCCGCTTGAGTAATTAACCACTTGTTTAGGAGTGTTTCACAAATACATTCTCACAGTCATGTGATGAAGCTACAGAAAATAACACAAGCATAGAATAAGTGATTCTGCCAGATAGAAAAATACTAAATGATGTAGAATGTTCAATACTGACTTTCCTGATATGACTTCCGGGGCAGCGTAGTTGGGAGACCCACAGCTAGTCCGCAGAAACTCCCCGTCTGTCATCATATTGGATAAACCTGGAATTCACAACAGCTGAATTTTACTTAATGCAATCATGAAGGTTATGAAAAGTAGAGTTGAATGGAGCTAATATTTTATTTTTGTGAATAATAGCACACAAACTGGCTACATAAACAATGCATACTTACGCAAACAGCAAAAAATTGGCTATGCAGTTAATGCAGGTACCTTTATGTGAATATTCCATGCTCTGTAAATGTGAATGGGATTTTGTGTTGTTTTTGATAAAACAGATACTGTTGTCTTTGTAAGTGATTACGTGTTTAAACTCACAGTGCCTACATAACTACACTCTTATACATGTATACATAATAAGCAGTATAATGTCAATTCCAGGCTGGCGCAATACAGAAAAATCCAACAACTCTCCGAGATAAATGTTCAATTTCTAGTATGACTGAATGAATCAATGCCTGATGAACACTGAACGAGGTCTCACCAAAGTCAGCAATCTAGTGCCTACATAACTACACTCTTATACATGTATACATAATAAGCAGTATAATGTCAATTCCAGGCTGGCGCAATACAGAAAAATCCAACAACTCTCCGAGATAAATGTTCAATTTCTAGTATGACTGAATGAATCAATGCCTGATGAACACTGAACGAGGTCTCACCAAAGTCAGCAATCTAGTGCCTACATAACTACACTCTTATACATGTATACATAATAAGCAGTATAATGTCAATTCCAGGCTGGCGCAATACAGAAAAATCCAACAACTCTCCGAGATAAATGTTCAATTTCTAGTATGACTGAATGAATCAATGCCTGATGAACACTGAACGAGGTCTCACCAAAGTCAGCAATCTTCACATTGAGAGCCTTGTCGAGAAGTAGATTTTCGGGTTTGAGATCCCGATGGACTATCATGTGTCTGTGACAATAGTCGACTCCCGAGATGATCTGCTGGAAGAACCTCCTCGCCTCATGTTCCTTCAGCTGAGAACACATTCAACTGTGTGTCATCACTACTGCCAGGCATGTTAGGGACGGTGTCACAAGTTCACAAAGTCCAACAAAACATCACGCATTTAGGGATCATCTCAGAACACATTCAACTCTGTGTCATCATCACTGCTAGGCATGTTAGGGACGGTGTCACAAGTTCACAAAGTCCAACAAAACATCATGCATTTAGGGGTCATCCCAGAACACATTCAACTCTGTATCATCATCACTGCCAGGCATGTTAGGGACGATGTCATGACAAGTTCACAAAGTCCAACAAAACATCACGCATTTAGGGATCATCTCAGAACACATTCAACTCTGTGTCATCATCACTGCCAGGCATGTTAGGGACGATGTCATCACAAGTTCACAAAGTCCAACAAAACATCACGCATTTAGGGACCATCTCAGAACACATTCAACTCTGTGTCATCATCACTGCCAGGCATGTTGGGGACAGTGTCACAAGTTCACAAAGTCCAACAAAACATCACGCATTTAGGGATCATCTCAGAACACATTCAACTCTGTGTCATCATCACTGCCAGGCATGTTAGGGACGATGTCATCACAAGTTCACAAAGTCCAACAAAACATCACGCATTTAGGGATCATCTCAGAACACATTCAACTCTGTGTCATCATCACTGCCAGGCATGTTAGGGACGGTGTCATCACAAGTTCACAAAGTCCAACAAAACATCACGCATTTAGGGATCATCTCAGAACGGTGATGTCCGATGTCAGCCGAAACTACTTCCATCTGGCCTCAGCCCCCACTCCCCGTCAGACGAATGTTTATAATCATTGATATGAGGCTATCAAAACATTAACAGTATCGCTCTGAAGCATAAAATATCTGACGCCAGATGAAACTGCCTCTGACCCTTCTCCTCCAAAAGAAAGTAATTTAGTCTGATATCAGACATCAACATTCTGAGATGATCCCTTAGCATTGATTCAAACCACCACCCCGCCTACCAGTATGTGTTGTGGAACTGGGTCTTGCGATTTTTATCATCCAAAATGGCTATTAGAACAAATGTGTATTCATATATTTTCCCCTCGCTAGGTGGCACCACTAAAGCAGTGTATATTCCCTTGGTACACAATGACAACCAACCGGGGGGCCCCCTTCATAATGCTTAACATATCTTGGGACATTGTGAACTTGTGCAACCACCCCTAAGTAAGTTAGAGGTCAATATGAATAGGACAATCAGCTAGTTTACTGCTTAACAACATTGATAGTCAATGTGTGACACTGACAGATATGCAATAACTGTTCATCCTTCATGGAGGAATTGCTATATTTTCTTTCACTTTCTTGGGGATTAACAGTACATTCACAGTTCAGCTCACAACTTACTAAATCTAGAGTTCACAAGAAATTCAAATGCTTCATCCACAATTCATTTAGCGCTACGTGAAGTGTTTCAAATTCTCCCAGAGAAGAGAGAGCATTGGTATTTGTTTTCATGTCATGCTTTTCTGAATAACAGCAACGTAAGTAGAATATATATACATGAACAGACCTTTCCATGCTTGACGATGTAGTCAAACAGTTCTCCACCCGAGACATATTCCATCACCATAAAGATGTCAGTCGGGGTGCTGATCACTTGGTATCTGCAACCGTTCGCAAACACAATACAGTGACTGCTTGCATAGACCCAATGCTGTCACTGCCACCTTTGTCTGACTCCTACCAACTTTTTAAGATTTACAAGTGGCAGTTTCAAAAGTCAAGTCTGGATAAGAATAAATGGGTGTGTGCATCATATACATCTCATTCATCGCATACATGATACATAATAATGTGGAGGATTGTTGGGCATGGCATACGTGGTGTGTCCCCAGTAGATTACACATTTACCCCTCTTGGGACTTTTATTTTTGCAACCTGGCAGCGGGGTGAACAAAACTGTCCAAGTTTCAAAATGATAGGAGGTGGAGTACAACCCAGGTCCTCTCCTCTTGATGGGCAGTCTGACATTCTAACCAGTAGACCAACACACCCCATAATAAATTACTGCAGTGTTGAAGATACAGCAACCAGTACATCAGAAAAACAACATGTCTATAGTCGCGTCACTGAACCACAATGCACGAGAGAGTTTGGTCTGTAATTGTAAATCACACTAGGGCAGTAAATCTGAAATATGTGTCACCAGTCACGCCACAGGGTTACATGTCCCCAGGGCACTGCAGAGTCTGCAGGTGACAGTAGCAGCAGTGGGGTTGTCACTAGGGATGACTGTGGGCTACAGTCTTGCAATAGCTGTATTACTATTAGTTACACTAGTGCCAAATTTTCTGCGATGGTATCATGACAGCATGGAGCATCGAATAGCCAGGAAAGCAGTCCCAAAACATAATTTATGGTTAATTTATGGTTACCGTTAGCAGCACTGTGTGGCCTAAGGGCAAGGGGTAGTTAATTCAAAAAGGTGAATCTGGTCAATGATTATTCATGGTAGGCCGATAAATAAGTATAATTACAAAACATATTTGAAAACATATATATTTCTTTTTATGGACCGCATCTGATTTGTTTTATAAAATGTCATTCCTATCGATAGTTCATGTTTTATTTATTTATAGCAGTGGAAATATTGATAGATTGTATAATGAAAACTATTGATAGGTAAATTTATTATTGATAATATAATATTACATTGGTGATTGTCACATCGACTAACTTGTCACATGAGCATCAGTAGTTTTATGTAGTGTTACAATGTCCCAGTGGTACGGAGGCTGCTGGCACTTACAGTTTGATGATGTGCGGGTGTCGGAAAAGCTTGAGATTCTGGATCTCTCGTCGGATCTTTCCCACGACATCGAGCGTCTTGATCTTCTGCCGGTTGAGTATCTTGATGGCGACCTTGTGCCCAGTCAACTGATGGATTCCAACTGTAGAGGACAGATCACACACAGCTCATTAACATGTATTTCACGGCATGGCCACCAGTATTGTAAAGCGAGGAGCAGGTTCAAAGAGTGGGTGAAGTATAATTGTCTAAACGGGGGTGAAGTGTAATGGTCTAAACAGGGGTAAGTGTAACAGTCTAAACGGGGTTGAAGTGTAATGGTCTAAACAGGGGTGAAGTGTAACACTAACAGTCTAAACCAGGGTGAAGTGTAACGGTCTAAACGGGGTGAAGTGTAACAGTCTAAACAGGGGTGAACTGTAACAGTCTAAACCGGGGTAAAGTGTAACGGTCTAAACGGGGGTGAAGTGTAACGGTCTAAACAGGGTTGAAGTGTAAAACACTACGAGCAGTTCTGAGGACTGGAGGCCGCACCACACAAAGAAATTATCTTTACCTTCATAATGAAATATGTTATTAGACAATCTGCAACTTCCTATATAGCTAACCGGGTGAGAGATGGGGTAGTGGAGATTGGTGTGAAATTCAACCTATGGTTTCAAATTCAATTACAAGTATCGAGGCCAGCGTTACCACAGACTCCAGGGACGAAGACGGAACAACAACAACTGTAAAAACATTTGCCATTCTGGCTGAACATGGAGCGCAGTAGCACAACAGTAAGAGCCCCAGACTCTCGACTCAGAGAACCCGAGTTCAAATCCTGTGCGGCTGTGTCGAACCTTAGGCAAGTTCATTTACTCTACATTCCTTCAGTTCACTCAGCTGTATGAATGAATACTTGGCGACAGACAGTGGTGGATATTTGTGTATGAATAGTCTTAGGCTAGATGCTTCTCAGAGAAGTTGAGATGGTGTTCAACTGAACAGGTCTGTCAGGGAGTAAGGGGTCAAGCACTTTGAGCAGTCCTGAGGACTGGATATTGGGCTACATAAGAACTTACCTTTACTTTTTACTTTATATTTATGACACACGCACGCACAACCTTTACTTTTTACTTTATATTTATGACACACGCACGCACGCACGCACGCACGCACACACGCGCATACACACAACATTATAATTAACACATCACAAAGATTTACACCACATGCTAGAACTCTAACAGCAGGCATGCCACTAGTCTGGCAAGGGTGATAGATGACTTAGTGCAGTGCATCTGTCTGTGCTGATCTAGAGGTGCATGTGTATTTTTTTTTTAATTAGGCATAGTCATAAGTAGGTTTAACAACAGCTGTTTCTTACTACTGCAGAAGATAGCAATCTATGATAATCATCTGAACCACAAAAAGTCATCATGCAGCAGGAGCCATAATTATACTATAGAGCACCTCACTTTGGCACAGAGCCCAACTCATGACCATGTTCTGGTTCACATCCTTAGGTCAGTCCCCCCAGCAGCTAGCTGATGCATGCAAAGTTACAAACGCAACACAGCACAGGACATGACTGATTGAGTTAACCTCCAAGGTCATGAGGTGAAGGCCATTCAAGCACCCACAAGCAAGACACACTGGTTGTCAAAATCTGGCTCAACATTACCACAGAATAGATCTACGTATTTGTCACATTTCCTAAGATCACTTTATCTTGTTGCTCATCCTTACATTGCGCTTACAGTCCCTAAGACCACTTTATCTTGTTGCTCATCCTTACATTGTACTTACAGTCCCTAAGACCACTTTATCTTGTTGCTCATCCTTACATTGTACTTACAGTCCCTAAGACCACTTTATCTTGTTGCTCATCCTTACATTGCGCTTACAGTCCCTAAGACCACTTTATCTTGTTGTTCATCCTTACATTGCGCTTACAGTCCCTAAGACCACTTTATCTTGTTGTTCATCCTTACATTGCGCTTACAGTCCCTAAGACCACTTTATCTTGTTGTTCATCCTTACATTGCGCTTACAGTTCCTAAGATCACTTTATCTTGTTGTTCATCCTTACATTGTGCTTACAGTTCCTAAGACCACTTTATCTTGTTGTTCATCCTTACATTGTGCTTACAGTTCCTAAGATCACTTTATCTTGTTGTTCATCCTTACATTGTGCTTACAGTTCCTAAGACCACTTTATGTTGTTGTTCATCCTTACATTGTGCTTACAGTCCCTAAGACCACTTTATCTTGTTGTTCATCCTTACATTGTGCTTACAGTTCCCAAGATCACTTTATCTTGTTGTTCATCCTTACATTGCGCTTACAGTTCCTAAGACCACTTTATCTTGTTGTTCATCCTTACATTGCGCTTACAGTCCCTAAGACCACTTTATCTTGTTGCTCATCCTTACATTGTACTTACAGTCCCTAAGACCACTTTATCTTTTTGCTCATCTTTACATTGCGCTTACAGTCCCAAAGACCACTTTTTCTTGTTGCTCATCCTTACATTGCACTTACAGTCCCTAAGACCACTTTATCTTGTTGCTCATCCTTGCATTGCACTTACAGTCCCTAAGACCACTTTATCTTGTTGTCCATCCTTACATTGTGCTTACAGTCCCTAAGACCACTTTATCTTGTTGTTCATCCTTACATTGTGCTTACAGTTCCCAAGATCACTTTATCTTGTTGTTCATCCTTACATTGCGCTTACAGTTCCTAAGACCACTTTATCTTGTTGTTCATCCTTACATTGCGCTTACAGTCCCTAAGACCACTTTATCTTGTTGCTCATCCTTACATTGTACTTACAGTCCCTAAGACCACTTTATCTTTTTGCTCATCTTTACATTGCGCTTACAGTCCCAAAGACCACTTTTTCTTGTTGCTCATCCTTACATTGCACTTACAGTCCCTAAGACCACTTTATCTTGTTGCTCATCCTTGCATTGCACTTACAGTCCCTAAGACCACTTTATCTTGTTGCTCATCCTTACATTACGCTTACAGTCCCTAAGACCACTTTATCTTGTTGCTCATCCTTACATTATGCTTACAGTCCCTAAGACCACTTTATCTTGTTGCTCATCCTTACATTACGCTTACAGTCCCAAGACCACTTTATCTTGTTGCTCGTCCTTACATTGCGCTTACAGTCCCTAAGACCACTTCATCTTGTTGCTCATCCTTACATTGTGCTTACAGTCCCTAAGACCACTTTATCTTGTTGCTCATCCTTACATTACGCTTACAGTCCCTAAGACCACTTTATCTTGTTGCTCATCCTTACATTGCACTTACAGTCCCTAAGACCACTTTATCTTGTTGCTCGTCCTTACATTGCGCTTACAGTTCCTAAGACCACTTCATCTTGTTGCTCATCCTTACATTGTGCTTATAGTTCCTAAAATCACTTTATCTTGTTGCTCATCCTTACACTGCGTTTACGGGAACAACTGAGGGTAGGCAGTGACTACCACTAGTACTCCAGTAGTTAGCACAAATAAACAGCTTTAATAGAACAACTTTATGTGTAATCAAACATCGGCATTTAAGGACTGGATAGCCTCAAGATATCTGATACCGTACAAACACAGGCAAGCTGGCTAATTAAACATGTTTTGTATCACAAACTACAGCTTGACAGAAGTCCTGTCACTGAGATAGGCTACAAGTATTGCGTTAACAGGTATAGTGGAAATGTAATGTTATAAAGACAAACACAAAAATAATTACCAATATATAGAGGCTGTAACAACACAACTAAATAACAGTTGTAATTGTTTGGCAAATTAAGAGTTGGTTTAAATACTTTTTAGATGTATGATATTGAACAAGACAGCTGCTACACACATTCCACTTCAAATCAACTTTGTTTAGTATCAAACATCAGTGCTTTTATATGGTTCTTTAGTGTACTTTTAGTATGCATGATTTAACATACATCCTGTATGATAAGCACTGCTATTGATGAAGCCATAACAAGACAACGGTATTCCCACTGATGTAAAGTTCAAGAATTTCAAGTAGTTGTGTAAGCAAATATGTTATGATATTATGTGCATTACATGACATGCATCTTTTCATTTTTTAAATCCACCAAGTAATAAAACACTTATGTCACATTGTTGTAATGTTCAGTCAAGCAGCTGCAGCAGCAGAGGACCCCCCCTTGTCTTTCATTTGTGACATGCAAAAAGCTCGGGTAACTCAATATGTGGTGAGATCAAGGCCAGTTTGGAGAAAAACATCATTAATTTAATGCAACGAGTGATAGATAAACACCCACATTCACTGTGCCCAGGGCAGCCTTTATTAAATGAGATCACATGACAGATGACTCAGTGACAGAGGCAATGAGTAGACTGTGGTTTGATTAAGACTCAAGTAAAAGCTGTTAGTTGTTGACACATTACACAAGCCTGTCACCTGGCCCAGATCAGTTGACAGGCTGCTCTCTCTCTCTCCGGTGACCCACTCTGCACTGAACATAACACAAAATCCTCCTATTGTTGACAAACACCTTCTTTCACTGCTGCTCCTTATTTACTCTGCAACTTATTTACGCTCACTGATTTATATAGAAGTAGAACAAACGTAAACTAACACCTTGTAAAAAAACATTCTGTGGTTGTAAGTACACCCAACGCTACCCATTCCTACAAACCTATAAAACCCCAAAACAACAGAAGCAGTATAGTTTATTTAAAGTTCCACTTGTACATGCAAAATCTCTTTTATATTTTCATCAGTAAATACTATATCAAAATCTCAAACGAGAAAATTCTAATATCATGCAAATTACCTTGGCTCACTCTAATTTTTTGTTTAGCAATTTGGCTATGTGATTGTTTTTGTCTTACCCAAATTATCTCCTATTTCTGCTAACCTGCCTAACCAAATTTCATATTTTTGTCATTGCCTAAATCGTCAATGGCGAACCCAGCCATTGATATGAAAGGCCTAAAACAACCATCAACGAATCATTTACCAAGCACTCCTCACTATGAGTAACACTGTATGGCCAGTAACCACTGGTATAACCGGAGCAGTCAGTTGTGACACATTCTTACAATAGCCATCTCACAAACAAGTCTTCTCTCTAACAAGTGTCATAGTCCGCTCACTGATTATATCATCTTGGTCAATTCGAAGCACTGAGCCATTAACTAAGGCACTTTCCTGAAATAGCATGGTTCTTAATTCAATAAGGAACATATGACGTTAATCTGTATATATATAATTTGTTTAAATATAATGGGCCATATGCATAAAGCTACCAGTAATTTAGTTAGGCCTGGTTTATGGTAGACCTATGGTTTAGTAAGACCGGCGTTTAACAAAACCACCGGTTTAAACTGTGTCTATTGCACAAAGGTGGTTTAGCCACGGTCTTACAAAACCACTGGTATAACAATTATTTTCACATATGTGTGGGGCCTACGCATGCGTGCTGTTAGATTTTGAGGCTTCCATCGGTGTGTTATTTATGCGAATGTGTTCCAAAACGGCAGAAAATGGCCAGCACGGCAAAACGCGCTCCAAATTTTAACAGGAAGGAGAAGGAGTTGCTTCTACAACTAATCACAGACAAGGTAACTCTAGTCGAATGCAAATTGGGTGATGTAAATTCAACCAAAAGAAAGAAAGATGTATGGGATAAAATCACAGAAAAGTTCAGTGCACGGTTACCGGGGAGGGATGTGAAATCATTGCAGGGGCAATGGAAAAGAACGAAAATGTTGGCCAAAAGAGAAAAAGTTCGGGGAAAAACTGGCGGGGGTTCTATACCATCAGAACCGTCAAACATGGCATTGACAATAAAAGAACTTGTGCCACAAGAATTCTAGCAACTGGAAAATATGTTCGATGACGATGCTGAGCCTGCCCCTGAAACCCCTGCTGAAGCTGCGGCTGAGGTAGTGGCGGTTAATGTGTATGACACAAACCAGGATGACGCCACTAGTCAGTCCTCTGCTGGCTGCCCAAGACGAAGATGATCCTCACCCTGACCTATTTCTGATGCACAACATCAGAGGTACAATTAATTAGAAGACTGTGCCATGTGTTGCATTGTGTATAATCAAATGACAATCACCCCACACCCTTCAACATGTCACAGCCAGGAAACAAATGACGACCACCCCACACCCTGCAACACGTCACAGCCAGGAAACATTAATAAGCAATGCATATCATATCTGCACACACACACACACACACACACTCACCAGATTATATCGCTGTTTTGAAGTAAATACATGCTTATGCATCAATAACGAATGAACTGTTTCCATGAAAATTACCCCCCACAAAAATATAAACAATAAATACAAATATGTAGACCTACTTCAAAAATTAACTATTGCAATTTTTCGGCAAGGCAATTACCAACAGACAAGTAGGCCTGTTGTTCGTGTAATAGAGATTTCCAATACACCAGCATAGAAAAAGCAGAAGCGTTGCTCTTGAGTAATAGTTGTGTACATGGTGATTCTTGTAGGCCTTACTTAAAATTAAGTTCATTACTGATGATTAGGCAGCCACCCAAAAAAAGAAGATACAGAGCATCGTTTTTACAACTATTTCGCCAGTAACTCAAGTGTCCACTCAATGGAAGAAGAACTTATCAAAATACAGCAGGCCAAACATCAGAAACGACTGACTTTCACGGAGGCAGAGCACAGGGCTAAAATGAGGGTTCTTGATGTTGAATTTGAGATTGCACAAAGCAATGGGTCAGCCAGTGAAACCGGAATCTCTGTCACCATTGCCTAGCAATCCGACCTCAGTGTCAATCACTGAATCATCTCCAGCTGCAGATGAATCTGATTCACTGTACACCATGCTTCAACCCATGAACCTCAACATGCATAATCCAGTGACGTCTCCCTCGCATTCACCACCATTCCACCCAGGGTTGGACACACAGTACAATGCCTCCAGACATTCGTACAAGTATTAACATACCGACCAGCAGAAATACACGCATGTGACATGAATATAGAACGCATACACTCATTGCATCATTTCTATGTTGTAGTACTAGTACTAATGTCAGCTTGACATCATTGCTGTAGGAACGCATGGTTGAAGTGCTGACCTATATTCCCCTTTCGGTACTTTGCAAACTACTAAAAGAACGTGTAGTCCGGCTCTTTCGCTCAAACTGCGACGTGTTGACTTGCATAGACAAGATGACCCTGGTTTCGACTATACTCTTTACTTGAGCATGGCCCACTACTATCGCCAAGTTTCATTCAGCTTTCATCACATATGTGGCTGAGTGAAGCTTGGTAATAGAATACATTCCAGCAAAAATTATGTCAAGAAACAGAGACTACCATTCAAGGTCTGTGTACAGAAATGGATCAGATTGAAAGATTTCTATATGTCAGACATATACTTGCGGCCAACCGGCAGGGTCAACAGCATAACAAACTTCACAGTGAAAGAGTGTTTCGTGAACAAATGAATCCTTTCGATTGGTTTACTGACTAGGGTAACTTCATTGAATGATTTTTATTTATCAAAGCCACTGTACAATATATGATAGAACTAGTAGCCTCTGACATTAAGCCACCTACTGAAAGGAATCTTGCTATTCCAGCATTTTTGCAGGGGCTCATTGCCCTTGAATTTGATGCCAGTGGAACATTCCAGATTCGTAATTCACGAACACCAGTCAACTGTGTGCAGGATCATTAAAAGGGTTTGGCCCGGAGAATACTCACAGCGCTTCATCAACAGAAAGGGGTGGCACTCACTGAATTGTCAATGTACATGTGATGGCAACATGGTCATGTCCAGTGTGGTAGCCCACTGGCCCGGAAGTGCCCATGATTCCAGAATATTTAATGAATCGCACTTGAAAGCGAGCTTTGAAACAGGGAAAAAACCAAGGTCTGCTACTAGGCGATGGAGGGTACGCTGCTCTGCCATACTTGTTGACCCCACTGAATAGACCGTGGGGTCATAGAAAGGGCCTTTGGGGTTATGAAGAGGAGATTCACATGCCTCCATTTTTTACTACGGTTGAAACTGACTACTGTGTTCGCTGTAATACCTGCAACTGCTGTATTACACATTTCCAGATGGCGCAGGATCTTGGTAGTGGTATCCTTGCGCGCAACCACATGATTGAAAATTTGCCCACTTTCTTTGAGTCATTTGAAGTTGAACAGTTTTCACACATAATACCCATTGATGACTGTTTTGAAGTAGACCTTACTTAAAATGCAACAATTGTTTAGTTGTATCTTGCCAATAACAGTTTAATTACACCATGTATGCATGCATTATGTTTGAAAACAACAATTTGTGGGCGTATTGTCGATTTAAAAACAATTCAACAGAATAGGCTGTGCATAAAATGTGGCAACTGTTTTGTTTGTTCTTGCCATAATGGTCAAACTAATCAGGTCACTCAGTGTTGTTATTGCTACTGTAATTTAACTTTCAACAACTGTAATGGACATTTTATGTGTTGTTGTTTTTATTTTGATATTCGTACTGAAAATAAAGTTCAAATCGAGGTGGGTCCGGATTCGACATAAGTGCACATAAGTCTATTCTACTAATGTTCCAAGCCACATCTCATAAACGATGTGGCATTTTATGTTCACATCTCATAAAAGACTCCTATTGCCCAAAACTTATACTGTTTTATAAAAAAGGACACAATCTGAGAAACGTTCTTGTGATAAATTAATAGAAACATACTTTTGTGGCATTCTAGAAATGACTGTTTAATTAAATGCATAGCATGCTAGCAATAAATAAAATATAATCTTTGGAACATAAACCACCAATTTACCATAATATTATGATATTATAATCATTGAAAGGTGATGATGAAAGAGTCTTCAGATGATACCACTGGATGCTTCCCAGAGAAGTTGAGATGGTGTTCAACTGAACAGGTCTGCCAGGGAGTAAAGTGCAAAGCACTTTCAGCAGTCCTTAGGACTGGATATACCTTTTACTTTTTTACTGACTCTGTCAGCGTGGTAATCAAGGCAAGAAAACCACCACCACAACAAAGTACCAGTGGTCAAGGGGAAACCATACCTCAAATGAGTGCCAATGGTAAAGAGGAAACCACACCTCAACACGATGAAACAATTATGATTACTGATTTTTATCAATCATGATTACTACATTTACAAGTAGTGTCTTGTTGTTTTATATCTTCCTCTCTATATCAAAGTAAAGGTTAAAACATACCTCAGAATGCACCATTTTTAAGCTAGTTATTTTTTAAACGGATACAAATGAGTTCAGCATTGCATACACGTCATCATACATGCATGGCTAAGGTTTAGTTGATGTTGTTTAATTAATTATAACAAAAATGTCACAAAACGAACATTTATTGATATATCAAATAACAAGATCAGGCTTTAGGGTTGTCTAATTTTTCTAGCTAGGGTCCAGTTACCGGAAACACGATGGATTGAATCTAGTGGCCTGTCGGGCCAGTAAAATATGAAAACTGGTGGCCCGAACTGGCCCGACAGCTTCAAAAAAGATGCTGGGCGATCGGGCCAGTGTTAATGTTGAGGCCTGGCCTGTAGCTAACAATACAGTCTTTATGTGTGTAAGAACAGCATTTCAGCTTTAAAAATCCATGGCTGATACAAAAATGTGGTCTTAGGAACTGTGACAAATACGTAGATCTATTCTGTGATAATGTTGAGTCAGATTTTGACAACCAGTGTGTCTTGCTTGTGGGTGCTTGAACGGCCAAAACTAAGAAATACTGTGCTGAGGAAAGCCAGCTAAAGTATCAAGCCGCAAGATGAAAATAGGTCAGTAACGTCTCAGATTTTGCAGACTGCAGAGTGATACCACGATTAAAAATCTTCATTTAACTTTGTGTTATCACTTCTTATAGTCGCTACCTTAATTTCATAAATTATGTGCACAAATAAGAACTTCAAAAAAGTCAACATGACATTGCTCCAGGTGAACCTTAGACTTTGAGGACTTCTTCAGTGAAGCAACCGACAAGCACCTCAGTATCAACACTTTTTTTAACAAAATCCGGGCCAGTAACTTTTTTTGGCGGGCTAGTAATTTTTCAAATCTACTGGCCCCCTGGGCCAGTGGATACAAAACCTTAATGTCAAGGCCTGATAACATTTGCAAGTGTTATGCTTATTTTATGCTTGATCAACCTCACCATTATCATAATCAGATCTTACAGACACACTATGATCTAACAAATGCCCATTAACTTGTTTTCTCTTTGAATGACCACTTGCAAAAACAATGTTTTAAAATTCAATAATATATACAGCAATGAGTTATCAGCACAGCCAAAATTACAGTACAAACCATTAACAATTATATCCAGATCTATGCAACATGGCTATGCAGGGCCAACATACGCACTGTTGCTGCTTTTACTTTTAAATGTAATTATCTGTAACTAATGGCCAGTCAAGATAGATTTTTAAGAACCTCACTGGTCATGAACTGACCCAGTTTCCATGCCAGCATACCAAAATGTGGTGCATTTTATGTAATGTCCTGAATAAAAAGCTAACTAGTCGATTTAAATTAATTTAAATACAAATTTGGGTGAATCATTTACGTCAATGTTACAAGATGTATTGTTTTCTTATAATAATATTGGCTTGTACTGTTCATGGTACAAATAAAATAAACATGTAACATAAAGATATTATTTTGATGATAGATCCTAAATAGACATCCTAGCCACAATGCTGCCACATCCATGCCTTCAGAAGATTTGAAAACATGTTTTGAACTTTTGGTATACCTTAAGTATTTGTTTTGCCATAAATAGTAGGGAAATATAAATTTAGATGCCATAAGAAATAAGAATGGAACATATCCTGACTGACTCAATCGTGATTCTAGTTTTGAATCCTTTTGCTCCCATTTTGAAGCATTGTCATGCGCAAATTGCTTTGATTTACTCAGCTGTATGTCTGGCTATGGACAATGGTAGATATTTGTGAACAAAGACTTTGTACAGTAAGTGCAGCATGGCTGAATGCTTCCCAGAGAAGTCAAGATGTTAATCAATAAAACAGGTTTGTCAGTGAATGAAGTGTAAATGCTCTGAGCAGTCCTAAGGAATTGATTCTGAGCATTATAAAAATTTATCTTTTTATTAGAATACTACTATACATGTTATTCTGGTGCTACTTTTACATCGCTGGTTTATAAAACTGTTTATTGCATGTGAATATCTCTCCTGGGAATGGTTAAAGGGAAACAAAAGGCATTTTGGGCCTATGCACTTAAAGGTGTTTTAAATAACAACACTAACCATTAGCAACTACAAGACAAGTTCAGTTACTATCAATTCTGACAACAAATGTATTGTTAATTTAGTTTCTAATGAATGGTATATTGAAGTGTACATATTGAACATGATAAATTATTATAAATTAAGTATTTTGTATTTCCAGTAAGCAATAAACTAGTAGTATGCATGAACGTGAGCACGTAGTCGTAGTCCTAGCAGCTTGGATATTACCTGGACGTCGGGGCTACCAGTGCCACATTATTCAGAAGAAGCTATTCTTACAAACAACTTATACTGATACTACATTACAGCAGATGCGTCTGACAGTATGTCCTCTTCTTCTTGCATGTTTGTCAATTACGACTGACTCGGTGACAGTAAGTGCCAAGTGTATCTGAGTCTGACCGTGAAAGTGAGTCGTGACAGGGAATTGTGACATGATGTCGTTTAGTTTTGAGACTGAAGTTTGGTACTGGATTAATATGCAATAGCTCACATCATAGAACAAATTACAAAAAGAAAACATGACAAACAGACAGGTGCACCGTGGTTTCTGTCACTGTCATCCGATCCGCTAGCGGATGAGTAGCAAACTTGCAATGGCATGCCAAGGCAAGCTGTCACTGTCAGTGTCAACTCTACCCTCGACTCTAGACTAGAGCAGACTCTTGTCTAGTTTCTACTCGTCAAGCACTTGCCAAAAATAAACATATAATAACAGCTCTGGCAGCTGCAACTACAGATTGGATCGATATTTTGAAAAAATAAAACAACTTACTTTTCACTTTTCCAAACGTTCCTACTCCTAGCGTGTCGCCTAAAACGTAATGCCCTATCTTGACTTGGGCAATAATCGTCGGTGACTTGTCCGCCATGATTCTGTTTTGCTTCTGCACTTTGCGGTCACGGTTTACCTCATTAATATTCGGCCGACCGGAAGTTTCCTAATTTAGAAATATACGCATCTGAATAACGTGGTAAATAATTTTTTATTGTTGGTATATTGTCTTTGCGTACATCGTACAATTATAGTGTTATAAAATTGTGATGTAGAGTAACGCATGTAAAGATATTATTTTTTAGTAAACAGCTCTTCGGCAATTTACGGAAACGTTGTCAAGGTCATAGCTCAATGTAAAATATGTTTTCATTGGATAATAAAGAAGGCGTGTCTGCATAATAGACCAAGCGATTGTCGGGTACCATAACTTAACTCACAGTGCCATGCTTTTATCAACAACAGTGCGTTGTGTGTTAACTTGTTGATTGCAATTTGGAAGTGTGCCGAAAAAGCGAATGATGTTTAGCACGCGAGAACACTTAGAAAGGAAGACAGGCCCGTATGGAATTGGAAGGCAGAGCTATTTACAATCACTTGTAACCGAATTCCAAGACACTGATAGTGATGGTAGCTATACTTTCAGACTAGCTATCTATCTGTCTGACTGCTAGGCCGTGCGCAATGCTCATAGACATACTCACATACGACATAGTCATAGACATAGAGCAACCAGCATCATTGGCGCGATACCCAGCTGGGATTTGCCTATTATTAAACAGAAACAGAGACTGTCTTTGTATCTGACTCTGAGTCTGACTATCAATACAAATTACAATAAAGTCGATAGGCCTAATTAATATTTTGATTTAAATTAAAGGGAATAAAAACCCCTATTGCTTGAATTCATATTACCTTAGCCTTAGGCTTAGCCTTGGGATACCTTAGCCTCTTAGGACTGTTCTGATCACAGGATCCTCTCGGTTCCCCAAATGAGTCAATGCTCAGCCTCAGATCTTCGGGATCTAATATTAAAAATGTATGGTTTCCACTTCCAGTGTTTAATGTTAATGGGGCTTCATAGTCGTATAGTATCTCCTGGGTTGATCAGAATTTATCAAGTCGGTTTTAAATGAATTCATTGATTTAGCTTATATTACTGAATCAGGTAAATTGTTCCATGGTTCAGCCACTCTAAGCGGGAATGCATTTTTTCTTATGTTTAGTTTTGCTCTTTGGTTGAATAGTTTGAGGGAGTGTCCTCTGTTACCGGATCGTAATGCCACATCCTCCCATTTAAGAAGGTTTGGGGCAGATTTTTTATCATAGGTTATGCATTATTTTGTAGACTACAATCATGTCTCCTCTTAATCTACGATATGCTAATGTGGGTAACTTAAGTAATTTAAGTCTTTCAATATATGATAAATCCCTCATACCAGGTAGTTCATTTGTGGCTCTTCTCTGGACATTTTCTATGGCTGTTTTATGTTTCGTCTTATATGGATATATATATATGCTATTGCATAATCTAGGTGGGATCTTACCAGTCTTATATAGTGGCAAGAAAGTGTATGTATCTAAGAATTGAAAAGTTCTTCTAATTATTTTTGTAATTCTGGTTGCTTTATTAACCACTTGGTTGATGTGATCATCAAATGGAAATATTGAATCAATAATTACTCCTATATCTTTTTGTTTATCTGTGGTGACAAGAGCATTATTTGTTGCCATGAAACATTATTTGTTGCCATGAAATATTGGGATGGAATTTTAACAGCCACTTGTCGCTCCATTGTTCTAGTATGCTTAAATTATGTTGAAGTACATCCTGATCATCTATATGTGTTATTGGTCTAAATATCTTTATGTCATCAGCAAGTACAAATGTATTTGAATTTGTTAGATCTGGGAGGTCATTAATATATAGAACAAAAAGTAAGGGTCCTAGAACGGAACCCTGGGGTATCCCTGATATTACCTCTTTCCAGCTAGACTCATCTCCATTTACTGACATTTTTTGTTTTCTATCTGTGATGAATGATTTTATCCAGTTAATCAGTTCTGAAATGTTGAAGCTTTGTAATTTATTAATTAGTCTTTTGTGTGGCACGGTGTCAAAGGCTTTTTGGAAATCCATATATATAAAACATTGGTGTGTTTGCTCTTATTCATTTCTTTAGTCCAGTCATCTATTATTTTGAATATTTGTAGAACTGTTGATCGGCCAGATGTAAATCCATATTGTTTTTGACTGAATAGATTATTTACTTTCATGTAATTTATAATGTGGTTTCTGATAATTTTTTCCATACATTTACAAACTATGCTTGTTAAACTTATTGGTATTATTATTACTAGCTATTTTCTTGTTTCCTTTTGTTATAAATTGCTGATATTTTAGTCTCTTTCCAGTCATCAGGAATGCAGGACATTCCATCTGGGCCAAGCAGTTTGCTTATAATAAGTTGTTTTAACATCAGTAATATTATATTTTCAGTTATTTTTAGTTTGTCCATTGCATGTTTATTGTATACTTTAGGTGTAGTTGTATAGGCCCTGACTGTTCTTTGATGAATACACTGGAGAAGTAGTCGGCAAGTATATTTGCTTTTTCTCCATCTTCATTTGTTGTTTGAGATTTTTGGTTGGTGTGGGCTACATTCAGTTCCCCAATTCCTTGTTTAATTGTAGTTTTTGATTTATAATATTTCCAAAAGACTTTTTTTTTGCCTGGGATGCTAAGTTTCATTCAAACTCCTTTCGGAGCTTTCTGGTTAGAGCTCAGATTTTATTTCTGCTTTTACGATAGTCTAAATATTTTGTCCCATCCCTTGTTTCCATGTTTCTTGCCCATAATCTATTTTTACGTCTAATTAGTTTTCTTGTATTAGCATCCAGGGGGAAGTTTCCCTTTCTATTATTTGGAACTACTTTTTGAGGTACATATTTGTCTTCTAATGAGTTTAGAACTGTTTTGAAGATTTTCCAAAGATCATTAACATTATCCTTACAGTCTTTAAATTTCTCTTCCCAATTAATATTTGAACATTCAATCCTCATTGTAGTTTGCCATGTTATACAGCTTCCTTTTCTTAGTATAGTTTCTTCTTCTAATGTTGCACACAATACTGAATTTGATTACACAATGGTCACTTTTGCCCAGAGGACTAAGGTCCTCTAGTTCTACATTATCTTCGTCATTAGATAGAATCAGATCTAACAGGTTTGTGTTAGTTGTGCCTCGTCCTCTGGTGGGGTTTGACACGTGTTGAACCATGAAGGTGTCTCTAAGGCATTCCACAAATTTTAAGTTAAGTTGTTGGTGTTATTTGATTTGGTCATCGAATGATTCAAATTCATGTCTGGTAGGTTGAAATCTCCTGTAATTACGATGTAAGAATATTTAATTTGTGATATTGATCTAATCATATTTAAAAGTTGTACGTTATTTTCTTCAGATCCCAATCGTTTCTGTATATACGTCCAAAAAGAAGTTTGTTTTTATTCTTTAGTTTGATTTATATAAATAAGCATTCTTTGAAAGGTATGACCAGGTTTATATATTCTGCATGCAGGGAATTTAACATGTGTATTATAATACCTCTTCCTTCATTATTTTCTACATTTTTGAGAATAACATGTAACCTTCAAAGGAAAATTCTGGTGTGGTTACAGAACATTTAGGGTTTTGGGGTTTACTTCATTAATTGCTATTATGTGGGGTTTTAGTTCTTTGATTCTTCGGTCTTATGTTGGTTTTCCCATCGGTTGTTCTAGGTGGATGTGTAGTCTTTATTGGCTTTTCCTTACCTTTTTTATTCTTCTCTCCCATGGTGGACATCTGACTCTGTACAGATATTCTCCCGATTCATCAGCTGCTTCCTGTCTCTTTGCTTCTTCATAGAGCTTTTTAGATTCTTCTCTTTCTTGTTTGGTTTTGTTGTGGTCAATTTTTTTATTTTTGAACTTATTATTGTCCTTGATGTGATGGAACTTTCGAAGAAGGGTGCGTTTTTTGTCAATGTGTGTTACTGTAATCAGTACTGGTCTGGGGCTGTTTGCATTTTCTTTGGCTTCCCAGAGCCGCCGGATTTCTGTGATGTCAGTGTCAGTGAAGCTATTGTCTATTTCTGTGCAGACTTCTAGGATTTGTTCCTTGTCATGTTGTTGTCTTGTGGTTTTTAGTTGTGATGTTGATTCTGGCAGGTTGAAAATGATTACATTGTTTAGTCTTTTTTCTCTTTCCTTTGTTTCAATGTTTTGCTCTTTCATTTGTAGTTGTACCACTTTGACTTCAGTTGGGCTAATACACTGTAGTTAACTTTGTTTGGGCTTGTGTTGGGCTCTTTTTTACCTTTGATTCTGAGGTAATTTCTCTCTCTTTTCTTGTCAACTTTGGATCCAAGTTCTTTTTCTATTTAATTTATTCTTTCTTCCACTTTCTTTAGGAATTGTTCGCACCTCTCCCCACGCTCTTTTCCTTCTTGGGATTTGTTATTACTTTTTAGTCATAGGGTGGACAAAACCAATGTATTTGCTGTTTATCTGTCACTAGTTTATATATATATTCTTTATCATTTATGTCCACACATTCAATACAGAAATGTTTCTTGTAGAATTCACACTAGCAGTTTATGGTTTGGTCCTTTGAAGTTTTGCTTACACCCTGTGCATGTCCAAACTTCATCATCAACAGCTGTCCGCTGAAAGTCGGTTTTACTTTTTGTTCTTGTTTTTTTGCTGGTTGCCATAACCTACTTTAGTATTAATCCCTTATTATTTTATTTATTTAGTATTTTATAGTTGTGCAAGGGATCAAGGCAGTGCTGGGAGAAGATGTTGAGTAGTTATAGAATGATGCCCAGGGCGACTCTGGGTTTAATGAGTTGCCTTGATGAAAGAGCCAGATTAGTATAAAGTGATGATTTGTGCAGGATGGTTGAAGAAATGTGTTTATGCCTAACTAATTAATAATGTTTATGTCTAAATAATTAATAATGTTTGTCCACCTAATTGTAGTGGCTCTAACTAAGTTTGTATGTTAAGCATTGCTTGGGGTGCTTTCTTTTGTTTACTTTTAATTGTGGCAGGAAAATTTGGAAATAAGAGTTGCGTTATAGTTACAATCCTAAGGGTAGAAATTTTCTGGTATTAATAACAGTATAGGGTTTGAATTGTGCTATGGGTTTAAGTATTAACGAAAGAGCTCTGGATTTATTAGTTTATGATGAGATTTAGTGCTGCTGGTGTTGCTATATATGTGCCTTGTAACGGAACCGGAAGTTCAACTTCGACAAATTATACTACATCTACCTGTATATTTCCATTTCCACCAAAACAATAATTTTACCAGAATTCAATCTATTCATAATTTCACAATGTGCTGTGCAATTGGTCTTCTTTGAATATATATATATATGCATATTTTTGGCATGCTTTTCGGTATGTCTAGGTGTGACAACAGAGGTGCGAATGTTGCACAAGATGCGAGTACTTTCAATACATTTACAACATGTTTACAACGATAGATGTTGGTTCGAAGCAAGCATCCAAATGAGTTATTGTGTGGTATTCCGATGTAACATAAACACTAGTCATTATAGAGGAACTTTACGGTTCCATACTAATACCAACTTTGTTGAAAAAAATTAAGCGAGAGAATCAGTCAACCTGACAACATCAACAAGAAAAGACGACAGCAAAAACCTTTGCCGCTTCAGTTTATTTTGCGAAACATGGTTTCGTTTGCAACACAGAAAAACTAATCTACATCAGTAAACACACACAAGCACACATGCACGCACATACACACATACACACACACAAAAATATTGTATCCAACTGCAGAAAGTCAGAGTGGGTAAGTGTGTTGGCTCAGCGCACATCTGGTTTTACTACCAACACGGGTTCAAGCTTAACACCATGCACACTTTTTTAAAGTGTATTTTTATTTTGAGGTATTAAATCATAATCATGTGATTACTACTTTCCAGATGCGAGAGAACAAGTGTTGGCCAACCTGGCTAATTTTGCCTATGACCCAATCAACTATGAATACATGCGACAACTGAATGTCATTGACCTGTTTCTTGGTTAGTCATAAAACTATGGTGTTACCTTATCATTAAGAAACTTTTTAATGAAGATAGGCCCTAAATATAATGTATTGTGATGCAAAGTTTTGTTTAATGATGTTATGTTATGTGACAATATTTATATGTACATTTTGCATTTTACTAGAGCTGCATTTCGCATACGTGTGCTGTATAATTACAGTAGCTTGTAATTTATTAACTCACTTTTTCAGTACTATTAGTTATGTCATCTGTTTGGATTAAAATAAATTTAGCCTCAAATAATTGTTTCATTTTCAGACAGGATGAATGACCCGAATGAGAAACTGGTGAACTTTGCTGTTGGAGGACTGTGCAACATATGCCTAGGTGAGTACCCTTACAGTGCAGCAGTACTTAGATTATTTGATGTGTCCAGTATGTCGCAGTTTGCGTACGTCACAATCAGAACTTTAAACGTGACCTTCGTCGAGCTTTACCTTTACCACCAATGTTGATAATAGTTATATAAGTGAATTAAATTGTCATTGCTGCATGATATCTCATGCATCAAACATTCCCTCGTGCATTTAAAAACTTTGCATTATGTTTTTGTTATAAACTAATAAAGAAGAACTTTGTGGCCGGAAGTTTAACAAAATATACAGTAGTCCCTCTCTTCTGCGGAGACATCTGTATCCAAGCATAAGTGTCCCGACATGGCAGGTGTCCGCTCATCGGAGGGACAAGCATCTTAGTGCCGGAGTTCAGTCCAGTACAACCGACACATGGTAAAGATGTCAACACATTAACTGATAGGAATTAAGCACTATATATATATGTTTATTATTACTGTGATGTATTACAAAATAAACAGTCGATCTGAGATTTTCCTCAACCGCGCACTGCCACTGGTCACTCACTCACTGCCACTAGCCTACGCAACGGTATCGGCCCGGCGTTGCAGTAGAATTTGCTGCGCGTATGGCAGCATTCAACAAAAAATTTCAAACAAAACATCTCCGTTACAACATTTTATAAATTGGTATTCTTGAACGATTTTGATATTCTTTAGCTAAAATACTTCTTAAGTCGCTGTACAGTGAAATGCACAAACCCACTACATGTTCGTCATCCATTTTTAATGGTGGAGCTTTTGCTAAGCAACAGGTCACGTGATGGACAGGTCATTTGAGTAGTTTACCTGTAAACCATAATACTTTGATGTGTCTTTGATCTGCACTTGCTGTGGTTGTGTCATCTTGACATTTGTTGGCTTCCTCTTGCAGACAGACAGAACAAGGAGTTCATTTTGAAAAACAATGGTGTCAGTCTGATGAAAAATGCACTTTCAAGGTATCACATATCACTTAGAACATTAATAATAATTATAAAACACTTGATTTATACACTCACATCCAGAGTTAGATCCTGTGTAGGAGTGTTTATATTTGACAAAAATGCTAAGATCATTAATAGTGTAATGCAAACTGCTAACTAATACAACTACTAAGAATTTCATTAATGATGATGTTTCGTTTTTGTATCCGTATTATAGTATCACTAAGAACATAACTAATTTGATCATACTAAATTGTAACTTCGTCCAAGTGCATCTGTATTATTTCCATAGCACTATCTTAATAGTTAGTTACTTAGGCCTGTTTTTGCACTAGATGGATAGACCTACAACTCAAATTCTACCATCGATCCTGTTTTGGGTCATCTTCTTGAGTTTTGTTCCATGAAGGTATATCAATTCTTCTTAATTTGCACTTTAGTGTTATCATAAAATAACATATTTATGATGTCCTGCTACTTCATCTTTTGTTTGTGTTTGAATTTTAATGAAATGTATTTCCTGTTCTAGCACCAATGAAGAGACAGTCTTGTGTGCGATCACCTGTCTGATGTTTCTGGTCACGCCCCAGTCGAAGTCAGGTATGGCGTCTTCTACACGTCATGATCTTCTATTTCAGTTTAACAGTCTTTACATGTGACCCGCCTCAGTAAATCGGGTATCAAGTCCCTCAGGCCTATTCTGCATACATGCCAAAAATAGCTGTCTAAGTCATGTCCCATAAACTTTGTGATTTTGAAGAAATGCATTCCTTGCATTCTCATCTTTGATTGTCCAAGATGAGTGAAGAGGTTCGTCAGACTGGGTGGTTCAAATGAGTGATAATTTTACTTATTTCACAGTCAGTTTATCTTGTTCTCGTGACGTTTCGACTGCGTTCATTAGTCTTCTTCAGACAACTACTGCTAGATGGCGACACAATGAAATGAGAAATACAAGGTGAACACAGCAATAAAACCTCACAACACCATCAAGAGGTCACTGGTAAGACTAAAAGACAAAGTGGCACCACACAAGATGTGCGAAGGAGTGTACGCTATATCATGTAAGAACTGCAATGCCACATACATCGGAGAAACTAAACACACATTTGGAACCCGCACCAGAGAACACAGAGATGACGCAAACAAAACAACAACGAACAGACCCTACACCAGAAACACACCGGAAAAGGAGATGAACAAATCAGCCATCACAGACCACATGACAGAACAAAATCATATAGTAGACTAGGAGGGGGCCAAATTTGTGGACAGGGAGTCGGACTGGAGGACAAGAGGCATCAAAGAAGCGATCTGGATTAGAAATACCAAGGACAGCGTGAACCAAGATGAAGGACAGTACCGGATTTCACACATCTATGACGATCTCTTGGAGAGCCACCCAGGGTGTAGCCGTGGGGGCACACACTGGAGTGACCACATCTGCGCTGAAGGACTACCGTGTCACCACCTAGCAATAGTCATCAGAATAAGACTGCTAAAAGCAGTCGAAATTTCACAAGAACAAAAGGTAAACTGACTTTCATTATCCAATTTAGTTTACTCAACAATTGATCCAAAACTAATCAAACACATTCATTTTGTATATAACACAATAGACAGTACGAGTCGAAATGACCTCATTCCTCAACAGGTTGCTTTTTTCAAGTTTATTTCAATTTTGGGAGTAAATCGGAAGCTACTGAAGGTATTTCAACAAATGAAGCTCATGATCTGTGGAATCCAAAAGGGCACAAATCTCCATTTCATAATTGTGTGACTTAATAGCCACTTTGCTGTGACGGCTCGCATGTGGTGTGTGGGGAAATTAACTACATAGTTATCTATTTTAAAATAATAGTATTACCCTACTTTAAGATGTGGTAGAAAAGGTACATGTAATGTAAGAGTATGTGATGTCACTGATGTGATGTTGGGCAGATTCCTTGATGCGTTTTACTGTAATGTTCGACAGTCTTTTGACAAAGGTTCATGGATTACAAATTAATTATTCCCAGTGAGTAGTTATGTTGTGAGAAGAATTATAAAAAAATGACCAAATAGTCAATTGCTGTTCAGTACAAAAGTTTGAAATGTAAAAATAATAAAATCTAAATTTTCGCACATTAAAAATAGCAATTATAAATATTTAAATAATATTAGTGTTTCTTTTATAATCCACAGAGATCACAAGTTTACCCATCATCGATGCAATGCTGCGGTTTTCTGGTTCTAAGAACACAAGGCTCAGCAACTTGGCCACCATTTTTTTGCAGGTAGGTACCAATGTTCCTTTTTCATTGTGTTGTTACAAATCCGATTTCCAGATAATATCCAACAGTTTGTAACATACAATGCAAGCACTTTTCCTAATAAAAACAAAATCTTCTTCCCCTGGCTCCTTTACGGGGTGAGGTCCACGTCACCCAGTAGGATCTTCTGCTTTTCTCGTTATTTCCCTTCGTCTCTGTCTGATGGCTACAGTCACTTTTCATTCTTGGCTATACCCTTGTAAGGTCCCTTTTCATGCTGCATTCCATCTCAGCTTTGGCCTTCCTCTTCATCATTTGCCACCCTCTTCTGTTTTCCTTGCTCTTTTTGACAGTCTGTCTTCTCTCATTCTTTGCATGTGTCATGCCCATATCACTCTGTTTATAGCTTCTTTCATCTGTAGGTGGGTGTTTTCGTGCCAATAAACAAAAAACCTTCCTCCAGATATCGGAATTGCAACTTGTTTCTTGAATGCTGAAAGAGAGGTTGCAATTGTCACATCTCTGTAATAATATTCAGATGATGTTGATTGTAGTTCCTGTTTTTTGCTCAAGACTCTTAAGAGTGATGGTATAGTAGTTTACAACTCGTAGTCTACATGAAATAGGCTATTGCTTTGTAACATTGAGCTGTATAATTAATTCCAGAAATGGTTGTAATAACCATTGACATAACGTTTCAGAGTCAAATACAAAGTGTACTGTAATGAGTAACTATAGCCAATCCAAATGGAAAGGGTAGTAAATTTATTAGTTAAACATTCAGGCTGAATTTGCTAAAGCTACCCTACAGGCTACAGTAATAACAGTAGAATATAAATATAAAATTCACACTTTGAAAATCGTACATCACAGGCTCCACCAAACAGATAGTGTATATTGAAAAAAAATGGGAAATAGTTGCATGTTTGCCATTTCACTTTCACATTAGGGTTAAAATTAATATACAGTGTACATGCAAACTCATGTGTGACATGACCCAATAAGTCTAGCATCCGTGTGTAGGCTTATGTTGTATGTAAGATAATGTTAGAAATCAGAAATGATTTTAAGACATAACACAAACTTTATTGCTTCTTTAAAGAAGAATCCTTTTTACAGCAGGCTCTCATTAAGTGTATGAGAAAGTAATATTTTAAACTATATAAAGACACGTAATATTTTAAACTATGATAATGTCGGCCTTATTATTACGGAAATAACTACTTTGAAGAGTGTACTTTTGCCATTATGTGCAAAAATATATATTGTATTTATTATAATGTCGTGGAATAGTATGGTATGTGTGTGTATGTCCTTGCTGCAGGATTACTGCACACAGGAGCAGGTTCAGAAGGCCATCGAGAGCCAGAAGGCATGGCAGCAACTGGTGGAAGCTCAGGCCAAGGACTCGCTACAACAGATGGCGACTGCAGGTGCTGATGGTGTCACTTAGGCTTCTCAAAAAGTTGTCTAATGTTAAAACTCATCTACACAATCAGTAGCATGCCTTCGTTAAAGGTTTGATGATGTTTATATTACTGTATTGATCAAATAATAAACCCATGTTATGTAGTATACACTATATCTCTTCTAATATTCAGCACCGGATTTAGGACTTTGAAGGCTGCTTTGCAGTGATTGGCCGGGTGATGTATCATAATATTTCTCACTTCTCCCTATCTTCTGCAATAACAATTTCACTGCAATATACAACATTTGTCCATTTAAAACACTAATTTGCATTATATTGAAAAAATTCAACTGCAAAGAAATTACCAAAAAACACTTTATGGAGAACTGCATTAAATTATATTGTGGAGGCCCTTTGGTTACTGCACCATCTGCCCTGCCCTAAACCGGTCACTTCTTTTAATGAACCATGGCAACTGCATCATCTGCCCTGCCCTAAATATGTCACTTCCTTTAATGAACCATGGCAACTGCATCATCTGCCCTGCCCTAAATATGTCACTTCTTTTAATGAACCATGGCAACTGCACCATCTGCCCTGCCCTAAATCTGTCGCTTATTTTAATGAACCACAGTTTTTAGATAATATTTTAGCATTACCTGATTGTGAATACGAACTTTGCATTCAAGCTGATAGGTGGAATAAAGCAGAGGTGGACCAAGAAACCTAGGTAGCACTCAAAGGAACTGTGAGGTATAGTCATTAGTAGATTCATTGCACAGTACAAACAGTTAACAAAACACGTGTATTTCCATATCAGAGACATCATTGGGAGTGGTAAATAGCTGAAATAAGAACAACACATGGCAAAAAAGCTATCCTGGTCTGCTTGTAGATATAGTTTATACAGTATAAAATTATTGTGATTAAAAAGACCAGACTGTACCATCAGGCGGCAGAAGTGTTTAATGAAATATTGCATATGTGGGACCAATGTGTACCCTATCGAAACAAGTAGTATTTATTTAGCCTTTCTTCGTAGTCCGACTACATTTTTTAAATGTCAAGTAGTATGTTTTATTAGAACAGTTTTAAGCATATGCGATATGTCAGTTTGTCGGTGTAGTGAAATGTTAAATATTTTATTAAAGTAATTGTTGCAGTTTACAACAACCATGACCAAGTTAATCCAGCTAAAAAATATACAACTACGACTTGGCATGTACACACATTATATTGCACAAGTATCGCTTCAGCAGACAGTTCCAACGGCACATGAGACTAGTGCATTTAAATCACACATAATTATCATGGTATATTTGTATCCGCAGACCTACATAAACGTTGTATGATATAGATTCGTATTGTTCTTTGCTTTTTAACAAACTAAAAAAATACGACTGCACTAACATAGTCATTGCTGAATGCAGTAGAAGTATTGACCATGTTAAAATATTGTTACCACTGTATTAATTGATGGCGGACGTGTGTTTGAATACAGAAGTAACATCTCGTCCATTCTTCTAAATTCCTTCTTACATTATATTCTGTATGAAATACAAAATCCTCACACTTACTCATTCTAGTCTGCCTCACAAATTCATTTTATGAAACTGATTTCTTGCACATTACTTTTGCTTATTATGAACGCCCAAATAAAGCATTACATCCTATATATTTAATGTAACATGTTATATCGTTTCCCATAACACTAACGTTTTCTAGAATATGCTAAAACACAAGCATAACAGTTCAATTTACATAGGCCAAACCCCATATTTGTTCCAAGCGTCGCTTTCTGTACTAACCTGATCAGCAGATTTATAATTCTACCAGAAACATAAAATTAAAAGTTATTAATTAGTAGCGTAAATGGTAATTTAGATAAAAGGCTGTAGCACAAACAATCCTCGTTGAAGAAAGCGTTTTCAGGTGATATAGCAGGCTTCCATCAGCCTAGTCTTCTGGCTCTAGTCGTGCTTTGTGTGATGCCTTTTGCTCATCTCTTGTATTTATATCTGCAAAGTAACGGCAGCGGCATGAACGTAAGACGAGGTTTCAATCGGTCACCAACTCAACCATCTGAGAAACGCACGCGTTCGTGTGTGTGTGTGTCAGTGTGTGTGTGTGTGTGTGTGTGTCAGTGTGTTTGAGCGCGCACGTGCGTGCGTGTCATCCAGCCTAAGTGGTCGTTTGAAATTGTTGTCACGCATTCACCAGTAGCAATTATGTGGATATGTTAATTAGAATATGCTGGTCTGCTAGACATATACATGTATTTGTACACGACACCAACTACAAAACACGACTCTAGCTATTGTTCTTGTATTACCAGCTGCTTAAATATATGTATATAACTCATCCTGTCATTCAAGGAAACAATAAGTGCTGACAAAACTGTGTAGTATTTAGTGTAGTGTCGTGGTGCAGTGGCTAGAGCTTCGGACTCTCGACTGAGATAACCCGTGTTCAAATCCTGTGTTCTGGTGCCGAACCTTGGGCAAGTTCATCCCCTATACGTTGCTCCAGTTCATTCAAATGTACAACTAGTCTTCGCGCATTAATTGCAGCGTGGCTGTATGCTTCCCAGAGAAGTCGAGATGGTGTTCGATTGAACAGGTCTGTCAGGGAGTAAAGTGTAAAGCGCGTTGGGCAGTCCCGAGGACTGGATACGGCGCTATATAAGAACTTACCCTTAATCAATCCATTGGCAAACATGTGCTCAACTTCTCTGGAATGTCACGATGGCACAGAGCTAAGCATATTCGTTCACAACTCAACCAGTGTCAAACGGCACGTACTCGCACAACTGAACCAACCCAACCGTTGACTACACATACTAAATACGCCTCTGTAGCATATATTTTACATCAAATGTTTGCATATCCAAACCGGTTGTTACATATTTAAGATTTCTAAGTAAGCATTATAGTTATGATGAGTGTATAAAGACAATAATACCCTGTCACTGAGGACTTTGGGTGTCCACTCACCTCTCACAGAACGGCGGTTGGAAGCCGTGTGAACATAGACATCGGTTTGGCCTGATGCATCGACCACCGTTCAAACATGGCTGGTCACAAACGGCTACAACGTGACAGGCATTGACAATGTATTTCTTGGTACGATTCGATACATTTATCAACTACACTACTGCAAATGATCTGACGTAGCCTGGTGCATTTGTCATGCTAATCAATGATAGAACGAACGAAGAAGTTTATTTACTCCATGTGTATAAAACGTACAATTTGTTTTTCATACTTGATTTTAGATATACAATAAAACAAATGTATATATATAGTATAGATAGAGCATTGCCTCGCGTGGTCTACGTTTAGTAATTATGTTACAATGCATTTTACGTGAATAAAAATTCAAGCTAATGATTTGCTTTAATTTAAAACCAGAACACTTCTGTAAGACAGATGGAACACGTTCAGATGGTGGCGTCTCGATTGCGCGTAATTCATGCTGCGGGTGATTCTGTGATGCAGAAAGTGTCGACAGAATATAGAACTTACGCGTCTCGCAGCGTACGCCTGTGTATCCGCTCGGACAGGTGCACACGTAAGGCGCCGTGCAGCGACCACCGTTCAAACAAGGCAGGATGCATATCGCTACAACCGAAAGTTTTGTGTTAGTAGGCCTACACGTTAATATATATTATGTCATATATATATATATTATGCGTTTATATAATATATATAACGTACACACACAAGTCACAGTGGTATAGCCCATCGAATGTGTGAACAATTTCGGTAGAGTGGTGACTAAAGGTGCAGTAAGGTGTAAGGTGTTTTGTTTCAGAATTGTATAATTCAGAAGATAAATGAAAGACAAAGCGTATATAATCTGTACAATTCCTGGTTGGCAGCAGATCGAGCCAAGGCTGTTACCAGTAGTTATGGGTAAACAATGTTATAACAGAAACAACATAACTTGAATCACTGGTTACTTATACCACTGATAACACGGCTGCCTACCATTACGGATTTTTCATAATCATTACGGAAATTCATCTCAGAAACTGCCGCCGTATTACGGAAATAAAAATATCCGACTGAAGAACATGATACACAGTAAAGAATTGCTAAATCTATAAATAATCCTTCTCCAGATGCTCTGAAGAAACTGTCATCATTCATTTGTTACAATTTATCAACACATGTTTAGTCCACTGCAAGTTCTACGACGTCAGTACAGTGACGTCATCCAATGTAGTGTGCAATGTTACAACTTCGACTGCCAGCAACTTCGACTGCTGATGACTGACGTGGCACGTGGATATATTACTAATACAGCGTACGTTTGCAGTCGTGAGTCAACAGCAATTACAGCGGGAAAAATATCAGTGTCATTAATGTGCCTTTACACATAATACAATTTACAAGTGTAGAGTTATATTATGAAATAAATAAATTAAGATGACGTTAGGTAGAACCACTAAATTACGTAAAATAGTTATGGATGTCTGAAAATTATGAATATAATTATAACATGTCTTGGACGACTATAAAATAAGAATTATAATGGTTGTAATTGCAACAGAAAACTATTCTATTTTATTCAGGGCTTGTTATTTAAATACAATACTTTAACATTATCAATGACCGTTAGTAATAATTATAATGTTTCCTGCTGTGTGTTGTAAATTTTGAAGCTCTTTTGATGATTATTGGTTATTCACTTGTGCTATCTTTCCCACGGTGGTGCTCTACAGACGTAAACACTTGGGCATGTCTGGTCATGCATGGACTTTGACAGCGGTATAAACACAGTGTAACTCATTGGATGTTGCAAAACAAACATCTCTTTGAAGTGCAAACCGACAATCTTATCTGGCGACAGGAGTTACAGAGTGGCGACACAATTATGTTGAAACAAAGTATGTTTAGTATGTTTAGTAACTTTCTGGATTCCCAGGCACCATGAATGGGCTGGGCGTGTCACTGTATTTACTTCAGAGAAAGGTTTGATTGGCAACCTTGTGGAGCGGGTATCGCGAGGGCGGGTGGTATTACGTCATTGTTTTTGTCAGATAGGCATCCCTGTGATAATGGCAAACTGAATTGTCGTAGATACAACATTCAATTAATAACTATAAGCAGATAGTTAATACACTACCACCAATAACAGTAGTGACATGGTTGCTAGACTCAAATATGAACTTTTTTCTTTTCACCTATATACAACACTAATGCTAGACTGCAGAAGAACAAATCCAGTAATAAGAATGTAATATATAGTCGTATTTCCATAAACCGTTTAAGACTAATCAAATAATAAAAAACACAAAAGTGATAACACATTTAATATGGTGTAGTATCTTCATAGACAGTCGTGGAATTGGGCATGCTTGTAGAGCAAGGAAGCCAAAGGAAATGATTTATGTTAGATGATCATCGCTGATTTTCTTTATAACTGCAGTACTTTCAAAAATGTCCGCTGCGAATTCTTTTCATGGTGCAGTTCTGCCCTATAGTGAACGTAACGACGTGTGCTGCGTCTCAATATTGCATATCTGCTCCAATGACAGTCTGATCTCCAATGCCTTGCGTATGGCCTATCACGGTTGCCATACACTGTATGACAGAATCATCACAATTGATGTATACTGAACAAACTCAACGAGAATCTTCGAAATTATAATAAAATGTTCCCATACAGAGAGTACTTATGTATTTACAATAAAAGAAAACCTGCACTATTCACACTGATCTTACGCGTTCACATATAAACATCACATATAAATTATTCTGTTTCATTGTTGGTAACAACAGAGCATCCTCGCGCGCCAGGGGTCGCTGCTGCTGATTACGTCAGTGGCAGCCAGCAGTACCCCCTTTATCCATCGATGTAAGCGTCTTCGAGGGCAAACAGTGATGACGTCATCGCGTGACGTTCGTGTTTTATTCTCTGTTTACGTGATAACCAGCATGACATGATTATATATCCACGTGGACAGACGTGTTTTACTGTTCCGTTCAGAGAATGCGACGACTTCGAGATGCAGACGACACCGCGACCGACAGGAAAGATTGTTTGTGAACTTTTTCATGTTAACAACGCTGCGCCTTATTGGTACTATGCAATTATTTATAATTATTGGACGTTAACAACACTTCACTGAGGTGCTAAACAAATTGGATCGCTGTACTTTTTAGTCTACTGGTGTTTGCGTTACAATTAAATCCATCTGTTGACAACGTGACAACTGCTTATCGATTTTGAGATTGACCAATCCTTTTTGTTTTGAAGCGCCTCTGAGCTTGGTTTCCAACGATTTATGCGCAATAGAAGTTACCTTATTATTTTATTATTTTTTTATAAAAGTTTGCACCAGTTGTACGGTCAAAGGATGGGAACGAGGTAACAGACATGAACGGAGCTAGCTATAGATTTTGAGGTATGGCTCAGTGACCAAATTAAATATTACAAAGAATGTTCCTTGGTATTATTGGACCAGTTTCCTGAATCGATATTTCCCGAAACGCTCCACGCCGACCAAACTTCCATTATCCGTTTCCGGCGGAAGCGATATGCAATATATCTACCGCACACCTCAAACCAAATGACGCGTTCATTGTATATATGCCCTAGAGTTGTATATTAGCACAGAGAATAGAAAACTATGGTATGACGTAATCTGCTTTGATCCAAATTATCCCAACAATCGACCAGCCATTGCTATTCTACCTTTTTATAGTGGCCAAGCTAACTCCGTGGCCACGACTCGTCGTTATATGAATGTTGTGAATAAATCAGTAGAAAGTCTGAATCGAGGACGCGTGCCGAGCATCATTCTGCCTTTGAATACACTAGCAAAGCAACTCCAGTGTAACATTTTGCCACTAGATCTTGCTTGCCGAGGAAGGTGTATTTGATCAAAGATCAAACATACACGTAGCATTAGTTTTGGTTATCTTTGATACTATAACGACTGCTATAATCAAATGGATAATGCATACACACGGTATACGTTTGAATGGCCATTTTGAAAAATGACGGTAATTTTGTAAAATGGCGGCCATTTCCCTTACCGGAAAGTAAAAAATTTCCTTTTGGCATGCTCAAACTGTTCGCCAAATGTGATGGTTATATCTCAGCTGTCACACTTTGTTACCTATCCGCTGGACTAGTAGGTGAGCAAAAAATAAGCATGTAAAGCTAAACGGTTCCAATTATCACGGTACAACGCAAACGCTACAGACCGTCTAATAAATCGCTGCATTGTCAACAGGCCTTAGGAATAGTTTGGTGCGATCTGTGAAAGTGTATATGTCAAGCATATTCAACCGGCATATATTTAAGACTTTCAGTTACGTACCGTTCTCGCAGAAGCGGCCACCGTAGCCAGACTGACATTTGCAACGGTTCTGTCCGATACATGTTCCTCCGTTGTGGCATTCGAACTTGCAGGTGGCTGGAAACGACACACTTCAATATAGCAATACACCGCTCGAGATACAGCGTTCTACAATAATCAACACCACAAAAACATTTCTATATATATATTATATATTTTGCCGCACTTAGCAAGTGGGGTTAACGAATTTTACTTGTCATTCTTATGACATTTTATAGCATGTTCTGTGGAAACTCTAGGTTAGTTAATGACGGACATAATATTATGAGATGAATTTTAGCAACTGCTACAATGGTATAGACATAACATTGTTACCGGAAAGAGGTGAACATGAGCAGTATTCTTGGTTCTGTCTGCTCATCATACCTCTAATAATTGGTGTCATCTCGATATAGACCTAAGCACACGTACATTTAATAATTGTAATAACTTTATTTATCCACTAAATCCAAAGTAAAAATATGTCAGGCAATGTTTATAAACAATAAATTAATACACTAAAGAATAAATATAATAATAATACAAATAAAGTAAATAATAATATCCAAGATTATATCACACATATGAGTTTGTATAAAATATAAAGTACCACCAGTAGTTAGATAACAAAATAAATATATATTGGGAGTTGCGTTAAAACAAGAATTTATATTTTTTTTAAATAAAAATGGACAATCACTATCCATAAAATATCAACTGGAAAATAATTAGAATTATACAATATTAATTGTCAACTTTATAACTAAACAAATATATTGTGATATTATGAGACTCTAGCGTGACATATGTCGCTACGTCAGGAGAAGTCGTCCACACAAAAAAAATCGAGAATCAACATTTGCTGCTTCATCGCCCGACCGTCCTACCTCGACATTCGGGCTGTTTGTCCCACTGGCCGTTGCCCATGCACGTGAGGATGGGAACGGAGGAGGGCAGGAGGCCGGGCCGACACATGTACGTGATGCGGTCTCCGTAGAAGAACGAACGACCCATGATCATGATGGAGCGAGGAACCTTCGGGGGGCCGCAGTATACCACTGGAACAAACCACAGATGGCGTTGATGACGCAGGAGACGACAGTTATGATGCGTCAAATCTGTTTTGTCATTTTTTAAGTCTGTTTTTAAGCAGGCGAGCAATTTTTTAATTAGATTCGCAATGTAATTGTTTCTGTTGTAAATGTAAGGTGGCTCTCACGATAACAACATGTGCTATGCCTTAGTGAGAGTCTCCATTAACAATTATGTACAGTTATATCGTACTGTATGTGTATGTATTTTGTTTGATAGGCCTACTAGTCAAAATTAATTTATTATCCCCCTCTCTCTCTCTCTCTCTCTCTCTCTCTCTCTCTCCACTCTCTAGACAAACACTGGAAAAAGTGGTCATGTTGTGGAGGATTTGAAAGCCAATGCGGTGACAGACAATGGCACTTCAACAACGTCGTTAATATTTCAACGAAGGCATGCCTTGAATTTATGATCTTCAAGAATGTTACAAGAATATTTTTAATATGCTTCTTCAAATATGTCTTTAATGTGCGATTTCACAATTGTCTTTTACGTGAAACTTATATAGATCGCAACAACAAAAACACAATAGTAGTGAGATGCACAAACCAATAAGACAATACAATCAACATGACACAACGGACACCATTGTAACATTAAATATGGTCACCGCTAACTGACAAAACTATCTGTTCCGTCATACGGCGTATCTTAGACTTTATATTCTTGTAACTGTAAGTGATTTGGGACAAACACTTACATTCACACCGTCCGCTTGGCTGTGTCCATGTGCGATCTTCCTGGCATGAGATCGACATGTCTTCCTTGGCAGTGTAACCATCCTTGCAAGTTAACAGGATGCTGTCCCCGACCTTGAAGTCGCCAACGACAGGCAGCGCGTTGCTAGGCACTTGGGGTAATTGACAAGGCACGGCCAGCGCTGCGGCGACAAACATGCTGACAGTTTGAGAAACATCTCACACATAGTTGCTAACACAATCTCGCAGTATTCGCAAGAGACAAAGGGAATCCTCTGTTTCCACTACAAACAAATAAATGATTGTAAAGTATAATATAATCTCACGATCCAAATCCACGTTTAAAAGTTGTGAAGTTGACCCGAATACCAAGGAAGCATGCATGCTCGGTCACGAATGTAAGTAGTTGTCAGACATACAAACAGGCAAACATTTCTTATATCAACAGTCTAGCAACCCCAAAACACGATATTTGGAAGATGACAGACATCCATAGTCTACAAAATCCACCTCTGCTATATTCTGTTTATCTAAACAGTGAGAAGCTGTGCCGGGTGAAGATATGATTAACTGTATAATCTCGCAAGAAATGAAACTATCCATTGAAAAAATCTTGTTGGCTACGACACATACCAATGATGATGATTAGGTGTATGTTAATGGTTGTGCGTGAATAGATAACCACATCCTAAATTACGTTATATGAACCATAATAGCCACATAATTGTCCTCACCTGGTGGAATACAGATGGGTGCCGGTGTGCTCCAGGTTCCAGCCTCCGTGCACAAGGCCGACGCGTTGCCCACCAGCTCGTATCCCTCGTTACACGCGAAGGTGGCCACGGACAGATAGTGGTGTCCCGTCACAGACGCTATGCCGTCTTCCGGCGTTTTCGGAGCACCGCAAACCATGACTGAACAAAGCCATATAAAGCACCGATTAGCTAGTAATTCTATTCACGCTTTTTGAGAAGAGTGTAAAAACATGTCCGCTATACTTATGTGTGCCAATAACACCATCACGTTTTGGTATGTAATAAGTGAAGTGGTAACTTGATAAGGCTAATTAATACATACCACCCGTGGGGCAAACCGCCATTATTGAGGATAGCTGCTAAAATGGTTGTAAAAGTAATAGCTGTAACAATTCCCGTTAAACTGAACGTGGAAAATGTAAATATATGATATTCAACTAAAATAATGAATTAGTTGGTGCATCCAATGTATTAGAAATATCCATGATTCGATTTCCAGAAAAAAGTAGGCGTGTTGCCCCACCCTATGCTGTACTTACGGTCGCATCTGGGCTGCGGACTCCACGCACCAGTGGCCAAACACTTGCGCACAACGTCCCCGATCAGCTGGTAGCCCTTGTCGCACGAATACAACACTTCGTTATCAAACCGGAAGTCGCCACCGCTCACTGCGCCGTGCGTCGGCGCGCTGGGAGTCGGGCACTGCAGGGGCTTACAGTCGGGCGCGGCACCGGCCCAACTACGATCAGCCCGGCATGTGATTGTCGCCTTGCCGTGCATGCGGTAGCCCTCCGAGCAGAAGTAGGTCGCAACGCCAGCGAAGGTGGTGGTCGGCGCCTTGACTCCACCGTTGGAGATGGCTGGCGGAGGGCCGCAGTCGACCGGCACACACTCCGGCTTCTTCTCGTAGGCCCACGTGCGGTTGGCGAGACACTCGACGTTGGTGCTGCCACGCAGTTGGTAGCCGTTGTTGCACTTGTACGACGCCTTGCTACCGAACGTCGTCTGCGTGACGATGGTCGACGCGTGATGGATGACGGGAATGGTGCCGCACGAGACCATGTCGCAGGTCGGTACTTTGCCCTACAATGTTCAATTTTGCATATCAATTCAAAATGTTATATCAGGTAGACGAACAGCGGTGCATAGGCATACACTTATTCATTTAATATACTTATTAATAGTAAATGCCTACTTTGTTAAAAGTTGTTATGAACAAAGATCTCCACCCAGTGCACTCCAATGAGAGAATGCCATCATATATAATATATGTGTGTGCGTGTGCGTGTGCGTGTCACTAGTGTGTATTATGATATGCAGTAATGTTTTTACTTTTCTACATTCTAACTATAAACACTATAAACATAATAATCAAATGTCGGATGACAGATTGACAGTTTGATACATTATAGCAAATAAAAATCCGAGAGACACTACACATACACACACACACACACACACACACACACACACACACACACACACACACACACACACACACACACACACACACACACACACACACACACACACACACACACACACACACACACACACACACACACACACACACACACACACACACACACACACACACACACACATATATAAGCAACTGCAGGAGCATTAATAATACATTATCATGTGATACACGTCATTTTCCAAGAGTTGAGTGCGAGTAATTCCACCATTGGCTGTGTAGGCCAGCATGCATGAACAAAACGTAATGTTACCTTCATCAGTGCACATGAATGAGAAGGAAAACAGATGTCCGGAGAGTGGAGGGGAACTGAGACAAGGACGACCTAGTCTGCGATGGGAGGACTGTGTAAAGAGAGATTTGGAAGGATTGGGAGAGGAGTGGAGGATGAGAGCAAAAGATAAATGGGAATGGAGACAGCTGGTGGAGATAGCAGTGCAAGATCAGTGAGGGAAAAGAAAACAGAAATCGAGGATCAGAATCGAGACCAGCCTCACCCCTGGCAGTAGGGAAACAAGAATGGAACAATGCTACACATGTAAAGTTTCCTCACAAGCGCCCTCCCCCCAGACATACCTTCCACTTGAGGTTGGTGCCGCACACGAGCAGGTTGTTGCCGTTGAGAATGTACCCGTCCTTGCAGCTGTAGTATACTTTGTCGGCGAGACTGTAGTTGTTGCCGTTGAGGTTGGCGTGAATGACGGCAGGCGGGGGTCCGCAGCTGCCCGGCACGCATTTGGCCCGGCTCTCCGTCCACGTGCCGTCCGACTGGCAGGTGATGGTGCCGGAGCCCTCGAGGTGGTACCCGGGCTTGCAGCCGACGGTGATGGTGTCTTGGTACTGGAAGGGGCTGCCGTGGATGACGCCGTTCTGCGTGACGGTGGGGACCCCGCACGAGATACGATCGCACTGCGGGAACTCTCCGCTCCACCGCTCCCCGTCGTCGCACCTGGGGGAGACCACAATTGAATTTACAGAACACAACAGAATGAAAGCACATTTCTACAACGAAATGGCGACTGGCCACTCCGAGATGCCGTCCCGGTGACCAGTGGAGCACCTACACTAGCACTGCTGCTACAGGATGTACACACGCGGCACACCTCCTGAATGAGAAACTACATGGCGATCTCGAGGCTCCGACGAAGACGGCATCATTTGTGATGGCCACAGGCGTTCCCGTCTATAATGCACGACGAAGAAGGAAGCACAGACCGATGTAACCTATCTTGTGTTGGATGGATAATTTATTGATATATTTTCTTTAAACTTTCTCAGCACACAAACATTAATTAATTGACATCGTATGGAAAATTCGTGAAAATCTTAGACCTTGTTTTTCATTTAAAAAATCCACCCAACCTGATACCCCTCAATATCGCCGGAATCTTGTCACGGATTTTGAAATATTGGTGCTTTCTGCCAAAAATAACCATGGACGAATACCCCAGCAACCCGCGGATATGTATTGCTACATTGTGAAAGATCTAATTGAGTAGTATATTCCGTAATCACTGGAGCATATCCCATATAAAAGTGCTCGAAAAAATTCACACAAACACCAAAACTATTTTCTTAGGGACTCGTTCGGACGGACATTGCTTGTGGGTTTATGATACCTGATGGACGCCGAGCCGACGACGCTGTATCCCTGGTCGCACTGCACAGTCACCGTCGACCCGATGGTGAAGTCATCCCCGAGCATCTGTCCGTGCGCGAAGTTCGGTGGTTCGATGCACTTCTTGAGACGACAGAATGAGTTCGAGCCTGACCATGTTCGGTCGTCCTTACACACGCGGTCGGGGTCTCCAAGCAGCTCGTAGCCGCGGTTGCACTTGTAGACGACAAGGTCGCCGAAGAGGTATCGTGTGCCCTCGAAGAAGCCGTTCTGGACGTCGGGCGGCTGCGGGCAGCTGACCTTCTCGCAGGTGGGCGTCTTGTTCTCCCATACCCCCGTCGCCAGACACTTTCGGAACTGGATGCCGTGGATCTCGTAGCCCGAGTTGCACTTGTAGTGCGCCATTGCGTTGTACTTGAGCGAGTGGGCTGTGACTCGGCCGTTGCGGATGGCGGGAATCTTGCCGCATGTGACCAGTTCGCAAGACGGCGCCTGTCTGTCCCACGTACGGTCCTCCCGACACCTGCGAGTTGCCTCTCCCCGGATAACGTGGCCGGTCGTACAGCGGTAAGTGACGGTGTCGCCGACGGCATGCCCGCCGCCCGCGACGAACCCGTGCCTGATGGAGTCCGGTTTACGACACTCAACGACCACACATCGTGGCTTGGAGCCGCTCCACTTCTGCCCAGCGAGACACCGCCGCTCCTCCACGCCGATCAATTCGTAGCCCGTTTTGCACTCGTAGCGGACGGCGGCGCCGAAGGTGTAGTTGGTGCCGACGACGTTGCCGTTGGTGATCGCTTGCGGCGGGCGGCACGCCATGGGCACGCACGGTGACTTGATGACTGTCCACGCCCCGTTGTGTTGGCACTCGATCTTATAGCGTCTGCCCGGATTCAGCTTGTATCCGGTGTTGCATTTCATATTGAGCTTGTCGCCGAAGTGGAAGGAGGTGCCTATGAATTCGCCGTTCTCTACCGACGGAGGCTCGCCGCACGAGACGCGCTCGCACGACGGCACGACACCGCTCCAGCTCCGGTTGTGGAGACAGGAATGATCGGCCTCTCCCACCAGAGTGTAGCCGGGGTTGCATGCGTAGCGGATGATCTTCTTATAGGAGAACCCGGCCGCCATGTACTCCCCGTTGGCGATTGTTTTCGGCAGTGGACATAGCACGGGCCGACAACCCGGCTTTGCGCTCCACGTCTGCGAGGCGAGGCATTGCACGTTGCTGGTCGCGTTCAACTCGTACCCGGCCTCGCATATGTACTGCACTTTGTCCTCGAACGCGTACGACTCGCCGACGATACGCCCGTTCTTTGGTGGCTTAGGTGCCGGGCATTTGTTTCGCACGCACGTCGCGAACTCGCTCGTCCATGTGCCGTCCGGCTGGCAGAACAACTCAGTCTCGCCGGCTAGCTTGAAGCCGGGCTTGCACACGAAGCGTATGCTGTCTCCGAAGGCGTACTTCCCGTCGTTGTCTGATCGGGTTTCGCCCTCGATCAAGCCGTTCTTGAGGACCGGATTGGTACAGGTAATAACCTTACAGATGGGCCACTGTGGTACCCAGTCCTTCTGGGGCCCGCACCTAATCACGGAGTCACCGATCAAATGGAATCCGATCGTGCAGGAAAAGCGGAGTTTCGAACCAAAGGTGTAGTTGCGGTTGTCGATGGCGTTGGCTTCCGGTGGGTCGACAACCTCGATGTCGGTGTTGGCCGATATGTGCAAGAGCGGACACACGATCTTGCGACAGGCGGGCAGATCGCCCGACCACTTCTTGTCCGGCAGACACAACACTTCCGGTTCGCCTACAAGTTCGTACCCGGGATCGCACTTGAAGAGGATGCTATCGCCGAATGTAAACCCGACGGTGTAGCGAGAGCTGCCAACGAAGCGGCCGTGGGGGATCTTCGGGCTCGGGCACTTGGTGAGAATGCATGACGGTGTCACACCCGACCAACTTCCGTCCTGTTCGCACATCAACGGCGAATCGCCGAACAACTCGTAACCAAGGTTACACATCACGCTGACCTTTGCCCCGAAGTCCGTCGCATTCGCACTCAGCGTCGCATTGGCAATGTTCAGCGCCGCACAGCGGACTCGCTTGCATTTGGGAATCACGATCGACCATAGCTTGTTTGCCTTGCACACAGACCAATTGGAACCGACAAGACTGTAACCTTTCCGACAGGAGAAAGTCACATTCTCGTTGTAGCTGAAGGCTCGCGACAGCGAAACGATTTCCCCGCTCATCTTCAGGACGCCGTTGTCGAGGTCCGGTGCAGGACAGTTTATGGGCTTGCATATGGGCAGCGAGTGCGACCAAGCGCCGTTGGACAGACACGTCAAGTCGGTGGAGCCCCACAGATCGTAGCCGTTGTCGCACAAGATCTCGATCTGGTCGCCGACCGAGTAGATTCCGGCGGCCGATTGCTTGACGGGCTTCAGCGTGCTGTGGTGGATGTCAGGCTCGAAGCAACTGACGCTGTAGCACACGGGTGTCGCGCCCGACCATTCGCCCGACTCAAGACACGTGATTGATGACCTGCTGTTCTTGCCTAGTTCGTAGCCGTCGTTGCATTTGAAGCTCAGCCTCGTGCCGTACGTGTACTTGGCGATGTCGCCACGCGAGACGATCTGACCGTTCGGGAAGTCAGGCGTCTGGCACCGCACCATGACGCACTTGGGAGTCTGCACGGAGAGCGTCTTGTTCTCGTTGCACACGCCCGTCGGGGAGCCCTCGAGTTTGAAGCCGCGGCTGCACTTGAAGTAGGCCGTCTGGCCGTACGAGAAGCGAGTGGCGAATATCACCACGTCGGTCGACACATAGCCGTGCAGAATCTTCGGCTTCGGACACATGATCTGCTTGCATGACGGGTAGGTGCCTGTCCAGGTGGACCCGCCTTTGCACGTGAGGTTCGTGCCGCCGACGATCTCGTAACCCGTGCCGCAGCCGAAGCGGACTGTGTCTCCAACCTCGAATGCGGTGTTTGTGTCGAGAAGTTTCAACGCGCTGTGGTTGGGGAGATTCGGTGGTGAACAGGTCTGTCTCTGGCACTTCGGCATGTCCGCCGACCACTTCTTCGTCGCCAGACACGTCAGCTGGTGGCTGCCGACCAGATGGTAGCCGGCCGCGCACGACATCAGGATGACCGTCTCGTAGGTGTAGTCGCCTGCGCCGTGCTGCGATCGCATCACGGTCATGCGGCCGTTACTGATCCTCGGGCGCGGGCACGTGATGGGAAGACACTCGGGCAGCTCCTCGGACCAACTACGCTCCTCCCCGCAGTACATCGACGACTTACCGACCAGTTCGAACCCGTCCTCGCAGTCCATCGTGATCCGTATGCCGTAGAAGAGCCCGTTCGGTGCGCTGACGACGGCGTGCGCGATCTCCGGCTGAGGACAGACCATGCGACGGCACGTCGGCAGCTTATGCGACCACGAGCCGTTGGCTAGGCACGTCACCTCGGCCATGCCGACGAGTCCGTAGCCCTCCTCGCAGTCGAGTTGGATCGTCATGCCGGCGACGAATTTGTCGATCTTGCGTACGTGGTCCTCGATGTCGTTATCGCCCGAGCTCCACACGATGAACGCGTACGGGATGTCGGGAGCCGGGCACTGCGCGATGACGCAGACCGGAGAATCGCCGGACCACGTTTTATCGGCCAAACACTCCCGCGTGCTGTTGCCAATCAGCGTGTACCCATCATAGCATGAGTAGGTGATCTTCGCCTTGTAGTCATAACCGCTCATCGAGCGGATGACGCCGTCCTGGAGGCGGGGTGGAGGCGGGCATCGGATGAGGACGCACTTGGGCTTCGATCCGTTCCACCGACCCCTCTCCGTGCATGTCCGGTTGCCGATGCCGAAGAGCGTGTAGCCGGGCCAGCACTGGTACCTCATGGTGTCGCCGAACAGCGAGCCGGTCGTGATGATGTCGCTGTGGGCGATCTCCTCTCCGCCGCCACACCGTACCTTCATACAGCGCGGCTGGCCACCGGTGAAGTTGCCGTTCTGGGAACACTTCATCTTCTCCGTCTGATACAGATAAAACGTACTGGAATTGTATGTGTGTACCTGGCTACAAAAATGTGTCAAATCAAATCAAATGTACTGTAACTCTTTACAATATATGTAAATGTAAATCAAATGAAGGCAAATCCTACATAATAACGCAAAGAGAACAAAAGGGGAAGAACATTGTATATGCTATACTCCCTATAACAGTTTGTATTGGAGTGGAAAGGGGTGAACACTTGTTCCAGACGCTAACTTATTCATATTAACCCATCTGAATAAGCGCATGCTTGTACGGGCCACCCGTATACAATTTAGAACAGTTATAACCTGAATGTAAAACTGAAAATCAGCAGCATGGTTTCAATGAAAAGAGCACCTGCATCGCGAGTTAAAACATCTGGGAGACGACTTCAATCGGTGATGACAATGCAGACCCGGAATAACCATGTTCTTATTCAGACTGAACTAGAAGATACTCACCAAGCAACAATGATACAACGGAGAAATGTCTAACAACATAACGGTGTCAGAACAAGACAAGTTTTCCACAATACTCACCTGCGCTAAGGTATAACCCGGCAAGCACCTGTACACGACGGTGTCGCCCGCTCTCAGGATGCTGCTTGTGGCCCGGCCTCCCTCGATCTTCGGTGGCTCCCCGCATATGACCGGCTTACAGACCGGGGCCTCTCCCGACCACGTCTTGTCCTTCTGACACGTTCGCTTGTACTCGCCGACGAGCGAGTAGCCGCTGTTGCAACTGTATTGAATCTCGTTGCCGTATAACGTGCCTTGGATGATCAGGTTACCGTTGCTGAAGGGCGGAGGTCGCAAACACTACACACATAGAACGAAACATGCAGTTGTCGTTGTCGACACAATGTAAGGACGAACTATGGTAGATACATGATTCAATCTGATCTCAGCAATAACCGCAGAAGAAATTTGCATGATGGTTGTAAAACAAGAATACACAACAAGAGTCAAAGCTATCATAAAGCAGACGACATATCAACTCCGCATGGTACGTTTATAATGTTTAGACTATCTTGGAGAAAAATACTAACCATATATTCTTGTATTTAGCCTGGCCTGGACTGCGTATTATAGTTAACAAGATTGCCAAAACAAAGCAAAACTTCTGGTGAAAACTGGACAAGGAAACCATACACTGACTTATCGAGAGTACAACGAATTTTCATGTATGGATAGTATTCTAATGGAATTGCTTGACTTTTGGGGTAAATTGACTTTTTGATACAAAACTGGAGAAGACAACATTGCTCATGCAAAATTTGCAAGAAGGTTTCATTACACCAGCATCAATATGATGTATTTGTCTACGTATATCACACTGCAAAACGCTAAGCCTCCTGCAGCATATACACACATCCGAGCCACCTGAAGGAGTGACGGTAGTCCCACCTGGATGGTGACACAGCGCGGTTCGTCGCCGCTCCACGTCTTGTTCGCCTGACAGGTCCGTCTCATCTCACCCACTATCTCATAGCCGTTCTTGCAGATGTACGTGATGTGCTCCTGGAAGCGAAAGTCGTAGCCCTCGATGAAGCAGTTGGTGGGCACACCCGGTGGCGGGCACTTCAACCGGTTGCACGTCGGGATGGGCCCGTCCCAGTCGCCGTTCGCCTTGCACGTGCGTGACGTCGTGTCGCCGTCCATGCGGTACCCGGGGTCACACATGTAGTAGATGGACGCGCCGAACGAGAAGTTGGAGCTGATCATTCGCCCGTTCGAGATCACTTCGCCCGGGTTCGTGCACTCGACGGGACGGCAATGCGGCGTGGCGCCCGTCCATGTTTTGTTTGCAAGGCACATCCGAGTCGCGTTACCGCTCAGCTGGTAGCCGGGCACGCACTTGTACGTGACGTTGGAGCGGGCGGTGTAGCTGGAGGCGGTGAACGTCCCATATGAGATGGCGTCAGGAGGGGGACACGAGATGGCACCGCACGTCGGATCGGATCCCGTCCACGATTTCCCCTCGGTGCATGTCCGCTCCTGGTCGCCGGACTCCAACTGGTAGCCCTGGTCGCAGACGAACTCTATCTTCGAGCCGTATGTCGTGTTCGCCGCGTCCCTGTAACGTCCGTGCGCATTCGTCTTCGTCGTCGGCAGATGGCAGTTGATCGAGTTGCACTTGGGCGTCGGGCCCGTCCACGTGCCGTCGAATTTGCACGTGCGCGTGTCCTTTCCGCTGATCTCGTAGCCCTTCGTGCAGCGGTATTTGACGACTGCGCCCGGCTTGTCGCTCGCCAGCTCGTAGTCGGCGTGGTTGACCGGCACGGGGGAGGCGCAGCGGATCTCCTTGCACACCGGAGCCCCGCCGCTCCACTCGGCCGTCGCCTCGCACGTGCGCTTCTTGTCGCCGCCCGTCAGACGGAACCCGCTCGAGCATGTGTACTCGATGGTGTCCCCGTAGCGCTGCTCTTTACCCACCACGTGGCCGTTCTCGAGCGGCGCCGGCGTCGGGCAAGTCACCTGCAATGAGTATATGTTATGTGAATGGTTTAATATTACGTTGCAATGTGTGTGTTTATGTAGTCGTCAGTGTCAGTGAGTGCATGAGTAACTTATAGATGTATTTTAAATATAGTTTCTTCACAATATTGTACACATTCAATAGGCCTACAAGTAGTTTTATTAGGGCTACCTACGATGTTAGAAATATAAACATAATGTTCATTTACGATGTTTATGCGTATATGTATAAATGTGTGTGTTTGCGTGTGTATGTGCGTGCGTGCGTTCATGCGTACACGCGTACATGCGTACGTGCGTACGTGCGTACATGTTGGGTTATCACGAACCATCGAGATAGGTTACTTACTTTGCTAATCACATGTTGTTAATTGTTGTGTTATTTACATCTGTGGGGTGATTATCATGCTAGCGACAAATTATGCCCCCCCCCCCCCCCCCCCGACCTTACTTATCATTACAATTATTCGACACATTGCATATCATACAAAGACCATATTACCAACGAAGAAGTCCGTAACAGAATCAAGCAATCCAGTGGAGCCTTTGAAGACCGCCTGACGCCAGTCAAGAAACAAAAGCTAAATGTCGTGCTTCTAGATCAACCGGCCTTGCAAAAACCGTCCTGCAAAGCACTGTGCCATGAGGAAGAAAGAGCAACAGACAGATGAAGATGTGGGAAGACAACATACAGGAGTGGACAGGTTTAATCTTCGATACCTCCCAGAGGGCGGCAGAAAATCGAACGAAATGACGGGAGTTGTCACGAAGTCATCAGTGGTGCCCCAACAACAACCTGGTTACGAGGTAGTGAGGCAAGGGGGTAAAAGGATACACTGCCGGTACAGTATGTCTAAACAGGTCAAATAAATTGATTTTGAGTTCTGACCTTCGTGCATTCGGGCGCGGTGCCGTTCCACTGTCCCTCGCCGCCGCACACAAGAACCGCGGCCGACGTAGGCTGGTAACCCTCCATGCAGGTGTAGTTCACGCTGGCGCCGTACGACGTGTTGGCCCCGTGCAGGAACCCGTTGTGCACGGCCTTGGGCGGCGAAGGACAGAAGATCGGGTCGCATTGAGGCGGCTCTGAGCTCCACGTCTCGTTCTCCGTACACGTGCTGTTGACGGAGCCGTTCAGGCGAAATCCAACGTCGCATTCGAACGTCACGTTGTCGTTGTATAGATACCGGCCGCCACGCGCGTAGCCGTTCGTCGGTGTGTGGGGAACCTGCACAACATGCATGTTGGAGACAGACAATAATAACTTTGTTGAAGGTATATTTCCCGCCAAATTGTGTTCAAGTAAAATAACCTGGAAAATATGACACCGGAGCATGTTCAAATGGTAAACAAAACATCCAGCTTGGTTAGATCCAGTTTCAAAACAACCGTTATTGGCACTACTGCCGAGGAGGGCTGAGTTAAGTATTATTATTATTAATATTATTATTAGGTTACACATAGGGGAGGGTAACATACACATTTCACGAGTGCCAGCACTGACCTCTATTATCGCCCGTCTTAGGAAAACAAGGTAGCAGGCAATGCCGTCATTTAATCTATTCCAATCCAAATAATCACTTCCAATCCATTGGTGAGTGCTACTGACACCACTCAACTAACCAAAGGGGATATCACGCATTAGGGAATGCTGTCGGACCGCTCACCTGACAGAAAATTATGGTGCACACGGGACGTCTGCCTGACCATTCCCCGTCTCCGATACACTTTCGCACGCCCTCGCCCTCAAGTTTGAAGCCCGTCTCGCACACGTATTCGACGCTAGCCCCGTACGTGAAGTTATCTCCCTTCATCGTGGCGCTCTCCACTCTCGGAGGTCTGTCGCACATGATCACCTGACAACTCGGCCAGTTCTGGGACCAAGATCCGTCGTCCAGGCAACGGATCTTCTTCTTGCCACCCAACGCGTAGCCTTCGTCACACCGGTAGCTGGCGTACGAGTCGACTCTGAACGTTTCGGGTTGACCCTGAGGTTACGATGGCCTCGTCAGTTTGTTATTACCAACATGGATAAGACTTGGAAATGTGATAATTTGCTCAGTTTAGAGTATAAAGGTAAGTTCTTCTGTAGGGCAGTGTTTGAGAGTCCGATTCTCTAACACTGCGCCTCGCACGTTGTCTTAGTAAAAAATCAATTAGTGTGAACAAAACATACAAAAAAGTAGCGTTTGTTTATATAATACGAAACCTTTGACAATGATGACGTTATTCCGTTGGAATCGTACGAGACAGTAACGGAACTGTATAAATAATCGGACATGGCCGCAGTCGCCTCCGAATATTTGAACTACTCCTCCGAATAGGGGGTGTGCGATTACGTAAGTCAATCGTGTAAGTGCTGCGTACATTTGATGATCTAGAACGTTAACAATGAGCTTTTTCATCTAAATTACCTAGCGCTGTCGATAATGCCAAAGGTTTACCGCAAAAATGCGTAATTAACTTAAGTACGAAACAGAATTAAATAGTCGTCTGCTACTTTTTTTAGAAAGGCCACTTGCACGCGATGGCGGCGTCACGTGTCAAAAAAATTAGTTCTTTGGTAAACGTCTGCAATCTGGAGGAGACACACGTACAAACCTCAACGAGCGTGGCGTGCGTCACGTTCGGAGGATTCTTGCATCTGACCTCTTTGCATGACGGGAACGGCCCAGACCAATTGCCGTTGCTGCCACACGTGATGACGCGTTGGCCCTCGAGGCGGTACCCAGTGAAGCAGGAGAACCGAAGTAGGTCGTTCGGCAGATACTTGTACTTCGCACCCATAGTTCGTATTTGGGAAATGATTGGCGGTTTCATACACCTGATTTCTGCAATGAACCGAGATAATAGTAGTATATAGGCCTACTGACACAAAAACTATCGTCACGTCTGTAATAACCGGTGATGCAAGTGGTGAAAGTGGATTAACTCTTAAAAGAGGATGACCCAAAACAACATGAAGAGGAACTTGGGAGGGGAATTATGATGCGTGTACATCAGCGGGACCCAGGCTGCTAAACAAGTTGCAGGTCAACACAAGTGGAAATGTTTTGTTTCTGCCTTGAGTGAACGCAGGCACGAAGATTATTAACTAAATTAGTTGAGTACTTGTTCAGGTTTCAGGGTGCTATATTCTTACATATTCCCTCCCTCCCTCCCTCCCTCCCTCCCTCCCTCCCTCCCTCCCTCCCTCCCTCTCGTTAAAAAGAACTTACCGTCACACGACATATCGTCTCCTTGCCACAGCCCGTCGGCTCCACACACCTTCGTGGCACTGCCGATGAGCTTGTGTCCCGGCGCGCACACGTATGTGATGGTGCTGTTGTACGTGTACAGGCTGCCGTACATGAAGGCGTTCTGTATCGACTCAGGGTTGCCGCAGTTCACCTCTGAAGAAAACAACAGGGTTGCTTATGGGGCGAATATGTTGATACGCCTGATATAACCATTTTCCTTTGGCCCATCATTATAGAATAACTTGCATTACTAGCCATACTAGTTGTAACGTTTATTGTCGTTTTTGTTGTTTCATTTGGTATGTTTTAAGCCATAACTGAACATTGTATATTCGTTAATGACGTTGTCCACTTGTAAACGCAAATGATATGTAGTGTATTGTAATTGTGCTAAATAATAATTTGTTCAATAATGCTCCCTGTAATACAGGTGTATGGTTACAGCTGACCTTGACTCAGTTATATGGAAGGGCGTCAGAAATGTAGAAGAAAAATTTGGGCGAAGACACTGCATTGGAGAGAAAACCGCTCCTCAACAATAAACTGATTACAACTGCAACAGAGACTGTCAAATATGATTTTAGGCGCAACAAATGTTGCTGTATAAAACATACACACCGAAAATGTAGCTGTATTATTTTACGAAATGTCATGTTTAATACAAGTCACAGTTACAGTAGTAACTCACTGTGGCATTTGGGTGGGGCTCCGCTCCACTCTCCGTAGAGTTGACAGAAGCGATACCGGAAGCTAGGGGGGTCTGGGTGGAACTTGTGACCCTCACTACACCTATGCGTCGCCATCGAGTGTACCACGGTACCATTCCACGTCACGCTGCCGTCCGGTATCCTCAGCGGCTCCGGGCAGTCTGCAAACCACAACCAACGAGGTGATAAGCTGGACCGTCACACACAATTTGCCAAAGCTGTTTTTATTTTGGCGAACCACTGTTGAAAAAGAAGGAGATCAACTTGAATGGACAGCATGGGGCGAAGCAAAACGCGAACCGTTGACAGAACGAGATGGGGGCGTTGCACAGCCTTACGGACCGCAAGGCCAGAAGAGGATATGTGATGGTGAGGGCGGATGGTCGTGTTTGCGAGGACTTACCACGACAGAAATCAGACGGCTTCTGGACAACATCTCCTTGGATCGCCGTGACGAAGTCGGGCCACGCTCGAAGGTTGCCCGCGTACTCCTCGCACGAGTGCACCATGTTGACGATCTCTGTGCTGTTCAGGCGCCGGTCCCAGATGTTTACTCTCGAGATGGTTCCGATGAACGACTCGGCACCGCTGAAGGCGCCTCCGCGGGCGTCTTGCTCTTGTCCGAGTACCAAGGCACCTCCGGCTGAAGACAGACAACGAATAGTGTTAAGATGTGGGCGGTGTTTCGATGGATGATACAGCAGCGTAACCCAGGATGATATTATTTCTTTTTCAGCTATCGTTGCACAAGCACGTTCGTGAATTCGTATTGATGATCCATTTTAACGTTGTCACCTGATTTTAATATTAAGATATGACATTAGTGTGTTGACTGCAGACTGAGTATGAACAACGGAAGGAAAACGGAATACACGCAAGCATGCCGGCGCACGCCTTTTTAAACATGTGCAGAACCAAGCGACACACAATGACAGTACCTTCCACGTGAGTTCCGACCGCCAGGTTAGTTCCCTCGTCCGCCAGTTCGCCGTCCTTGTAGATTTTCCATTGACCCTCGATACTCGACCACGTGACACAAATGTGATGCCACCGCCCGTCCTCATTGGCTGTCACGTCGGTCACGCGTTCCTGGTTGTTCACTTTGAAAACGAAGCTGCAACGCGGGTTTGCTGTTAGTACCACAATAAGTCAGGTATAATTCGTGAACTCTCGAAAAGCCGATGACTTCCTGGTCGGCACGCCAATTTTGTTTTGAGCGGCTAACTAAATGATTATGTATTTTTTCAAGATTGTGATATTTAAAAATCCCTACAATATGTGTAGCATTTATAACACGATGTAATGTTTTATTATGGAGAATGTTCCGTATTTAGCGAATGTGCAGTATTTTAAAATAAACAGTAGGCGTAACTGAGGTATCAGACAAGTAATATACCGTGCCTTCATGCAATGTCACATCTTTACATGCTTAATGATAAATTCGTGGACATCAAATGGGAATTTTGTTTAAATTATGTTTCTTCTTTTAATGTACCTACCGATAAGCCACCGCAATTCTGCAGAAAATGAGATTGTAGTTTAAAAAAGGAACTATTTTAAAATCAAAATTCTACGGTTATCGACTAGGAGTTATATGCCATTTCGTACGTGTGCTCAGAGTGACATTATTTTGTAAGTTAAATATTATAAGAATTTTATCATTACATATTTTAAAAATTATTTTATATGTACCTTTGTTCTAGTAATCATTTTGTAATATAATTATTAATTGACTATTGATTTTTAGAGTTTTTCTTAACTAAAATTTACGCATAACATTTACGAAACGCTTATTTTGTACGTGTAGTTTTATTCATCTATACGATTACAAAATAAATAATAATTATTATTATTATAATTACCATCACCTTTATCATACATTTCTTACATAGCGTCCCATCCAAATAATTGTTCTGGGCCCGGTACAATGGTTAGTACTGATAGGTTAATAACATAAAACTATACATATTTTAAAATACTAATGTATTAAAATATGCAACCACTGCTACTAAATAAAATCAACTATATTGTCTTAAATAAAGAAAGAAATGTATATAAGCTATTAAAATAATAATAATAAATTAATTATAATAATAAATTAAATTAAATAGATGTGAATCATTCATTACGATCGTTGAATTATTAGGTACTTGCCCGCTGTAATCCATGATGGTGATGGCGTTATCGAGAGTGTCAGTGGCGTAAGAGAGCAGCGTGCCGTAGTTCTTCTTGTCCGACGTCTTCATCCAGAAGGAGACGGTGAGCGCACTCAGGTTCCGGTACATGCTCTCCAGCATCACGTAGTTCGTCACACTGGGCGTCTCGAACACCAGGTCGAACGACGAGTTCAGCTCTGGAACAGTACGGGACCGTCGCTGAGAATGTTGAAGACAGCCGTGGTGGAGAAGGTAGGAGAAACAGAAGTTTCTGTTTTTATAATGCTTAGATTGTAATGCAGGGGTGTACATGATGATTTGATATACATAAATTCCATTCCATTAGCTGAGTGATCCGAGGAGGTTTGTGCTGTCATATCGGCCTCCCTGTGTGAAGTATGTTTATAATGGTTTTAAAATGCAAATGTGTGTGTGTGCGCGCACGTACGTGCCCGCATGGTGCTAGCGTGCGTGTTTGTGTGTTAGCGTGCGTGGTGTGTGTGTGCGCGCGCGAGCACGCGTGTGTGTCGTGTCACATACCACGCATCAAAAACCAAACAAAAGTAACCAGTTATCATATAATTTAGTTGTTAGCATTGGCCAAGAATTCGTTATACATTATCTGTCAAAATCTGGTTTTCGATGCTTGGTGTAATGTAGAGTTTGTCCCTCAGGATTCGTATGGTTTATATAATAATTAATTCTCTTCGAGGATGCATACCAGTACGGGTGATATATAGTTATAATGTTAACATGGAAGAATGACTTGACCTTGATCTGAACAAGTTCGTGTCTTCAGTTAAAGCAAAAAACAGTCGCAGAAACGGACCAGTTGTGGGATGTGACTTGTGGATGACTAAAACTAACCACAGACATTAGCATGGTAACGTGTCTGATACTCCATTAGAAGATAGAAGTGTTTATATTGGTATTCAGTCCTTAGGATTGCTCAAAGCATTTTATTTCAACCCTGGCAGACCTATTTATTCCAACACCATCTCGACTTCTCCTGGAAGCATTCAGCATGCTGCAATTAAAGCGCAAACACTATTCGTATACACATATCCACCAGTGTATATAACCAAGTATTCATTTATACAGATGAGTGAACTGCAGCCAAGTTAAATAAGACTTACTCGTCTGGCAATTGATATCACTGTAGGCGGGTGCACAGCGACACTCGTACCGATCTAGATGCTCGAAGCAAGTTCCGCCATTTTGACACGGAGACGACTCACATTCGTCAATGTCCGTTTCACACGTGACTCCCGTATAACCAGCTTGGCAGTCGCAACTGGAAATCACAAGACAAATCATTAGGATGTTGTTATTGTCCACAGGCATATTCAATAATTATATTATGTTTTTATAACTGATCGGGTATACCTCGTTCTATGTCATATGTTGCAGTAAAGTCTCTCATAGGCTTAACATATGCATCAAATGTTTCATACAACCAGCTTTTTTACGCCATACTATATCCTCAAAAGATGTCCTCCAACTTTGTGTTTCAAATGATCATAGCGGAAACATTGATTTGTATTCGGGCGTTTGCATGTGCTGGGCCGACATTGTGGAACTCTCTGCCTCTGGAACTACGCGCGATTGAGAACACGAAGCAGTTTGGAAAATTAATGAAGACATTTCTGTTCTCAAACTAATATAAGCAGACATCATTTAACTTTTGTATTATTTATGCATATAGCTTTAATTAATGTTTAATCTTGTTTATCTCAGAATCACATTTTAGTTTCTAATCAAATTATTTAATGTAATTTAGGCTTTTATTTATTTATTTTATCCAGAATGTTTAGCTGTTCAGCAATTTTGCTAATCGTATATTTTATCATTGCATTTACCCGTAGGTTTATCTATATATCTATATATATATATATATGATTTTGCTTTCTAACTTTATTTATTTTTCTTATTTATTTCTCTTAAATGCGTTTTTATGCTTCTTAGATGATTGCCGATTTGTAAACACCCGTGAACGGGTCATTAGCCCTGGATTTGATGTGTAAATAAAGTTTATTATTATTATTATTATATACACTAGGCCATTTAAAATTGTAGATTTGTGCAGTTAAAACAGAAACCAAGATAATAAGAAAACATAATTACTG